>OW240917.1:180002547-180056242 GCA_933207985.1 Pelobates cultripes | reverse complement strand
CCGTCTGAGCGCTCTCTATAGAGCGCTCTGGCGGCTGCAGAATTTAAAGGGCCGGCGATGGGGGCGCAGGGCGCCCCCTCCTATATGGCGCCCTAGGCGGCTGCCTAGTTCGCCTTATAGGAAGCGCCGGCCCTGTGTAGGACCCACCAATATTGGGGTACTGTGAAGTTGTGGTGGGCTTAACACGATATGGCCATATGGTGGAACTGAATCCCCATATTTGTTTGCTGAGATTTAGGAAGCCTTGAAAAAAAAATTAAAACTATTTTTGTGTGTGCCCTGTTCCTTAATCTGTATTTTGTATATATTTTGGTCTCCACGGCAACACCATTGCTGGGAGGTGCATGTTCCAAGTGTGCCCTCAATTCCCTTTTTTTCTATGCAAAGTCTTCACATTAAAGGATCATTATAGGGTCAGGAACACAAACATGTATTCCTGACCCTATAGTGTTAAAACCACCATCTAGCCCCCCTGGGCCCCTCATGCCACCATAAATATAGCAAAATCTTACTGTATTCAAGCCAGAAGCTGTAACTCTGCATGCTGTTTGCCTAAAAAAAAAAAAACAAGCAGTCTGCTGACATCATCAGAAGTGGTAGCCTGATCCAATCACAATGCTTCCCCATAGGATTGGCTGAGACTGACAAAGAGGCAGATCAGGGGCAGAGCCAGCATGATTCAAACACAGCCCTGACCAATCAGCATCTCCTCATAGAGATTAATTGATTAATGACTCTCTATGAGGAAAGTTCAGTGTCTGCATGCAGAGGGAGGAGATACTGAATATTCGGATGCCTTTTAGGCAGCCATGACCCAGGAAGTATCTCTAACAGCTATCTGAGGAGTGGCCAGTGAAGTTATCACTAGGCTGTAATGTAAACACTGCATTTTCTCGTAAGACCGTGTTTACAGCAAAAAGCCTGAAGGTAATGATTCTACTCACCAGAACAAATTCAATAAGCTGTAGTTGCTCTGATGACTATAGTGTTCCTTTAAACTGCATTGGGAAGTCTGTGATTGGACAGCCACAGAAAATCTGGGTGGGGTTACAAGGGGAGGGCTTCAAAAAAAACAAAGCAGCAGACATGAGAGCTGCAGGATTTGCAAGCTGTTTTTAGATAAACCCCACAAAACAAAAATTACTATTAAATGCATGCATGTTTCCATTTTTTTTGTATTATGGCAGTGGAGTATCCCTTTAAAGTATTGAGCAGTCATGACTGCATAGAAAATGATAAATTTAACCCAGGTCCATAACCAACCAAACAACGACACCAACACTCTTTTAATGGTTAAGGGCATAGGTCACAGCTTTATTGAGTTTATTGAGTCCACTGGTACAATATAACATAACTTACTTTAACATTTAACCCATAACAGTTGCCCTGTAAATCAAATCTTTAGTCTTGGAAATCTGTGCACCTTGCCAAAACCGATTCAAAGTCTTACACATTGTTATTTTACATTTACAATGACTGCTCTAATAATAGATTGACAGATCTACTTGTTTTTCTCTGCATTTCGTGCCAGGTCACATAGTATTTGCTTTGTCTTGCTGAAACAGCAGCTTTCAGTCCTATGTATAATCAAAGCAGGGTAACATTGCTCCAAAAACATTTAATACAAAGATAAAATTCAGAATATACATACTAAGAATGCAATACAGAATCCCCTTTCATTTCATTATGCTTGATTATTGAATACTGTATTTAAAAATCATGTAATGCACATTTTATTGGTGATTTTTAAAATTACAAATCATGCAAAAAAAATGTTTATTCCAGTACTTTACAATGTGAAGTATACAAATGATTATTTATATACATAAAGCACTACATCTCAACTGTAAAACAGCTTAATCTTGCTGCCATGCAGTGTTCCGTAGCAGTCGGCCCTGTCACTTTGTGCTGTAAAACTAATAGGGACTTTATGAATGGCAAGTAATAATTTCTTCATAGGCTTGCGTTGTTCTGCATGCTCTCCATGTCTGCCTGTGCAGTTATATAGTGTGTAAACAGAGCAATTTTTCTATGCAGACTTAAAAAAAAAGTTAAATCGGATGAGAGAAGGCTAAGTGAAAATGTACATCTTGTAAAACATGGACTGTTCCTCAATTTTTGTAATTTTTGTCTTGAAGTCTTGTTGGTTGCTGTCTGTGTAACTGTGTAAATTCAAAATGTGTGTGATATTTTAAATGCAAGATAGAAGATAGCCTAAGTTGCCAACCAGTCTCTGGCTATTATTACGACCTTCTTTGGCCTTTAGTTTTCTCAAATTCTTTATCTAGAACCTCTCTGAAAGCATTCCGGGATAAGGTGCAAAATCCATTTCCAAGCAAGTTCATTTAAAGACTTGAGGTTGGGGGGGGCGGAGCTAAGTGGCTATGCCGAGAGGTCGCACTGGAGAGCAGTAAAAACGCTCTCAAATAGCCAAAATCACGGCTAAAACTCACAAAATCGATGGTTAGGCGACCTGGAAAAGAGAGACCTAACATTGCAGAGCCAAGAGCCAAGCATCCCGACCGAAATCAGAGGCTTCTAGCCGGGGATAGACCTGAGGCCTACTGCAGCCACTCACCTGGAGGTCTCCTCGGCATACTTCCAACCCCCCCTGCCGGAGAGGGATATCCCGGCAACAAAAACCTGAGACGCAACGACTAAAACACAGAGGTGACTGTCCTGCACAGCACCAACAAACATCGGGTCACTGAGAAGCAGCTAAGATGGCTTCCAAGCGAAGGCCCCAAAAACGAAGCACACAAGCCCAACCAACCACGAACCCCCTGGGGGACTTCGACCAACTCTGTGTGAGCCTCTGGTCTATGCTGAGCGAGCGCGGAATGGCTTACCGCCTGGCAGTGAAACTAGTGGCCCCATGGATCCATCCAGTAACCAGGTGGCGCCATTACAGGCATCCACTACAAGCACCCAGAAAGAAAACCAGACCCAACAAACACCGTCGAGCTCAAGGGTGGGAAACTACGCCATATTGCGATGCCCCCCACACTCAAGAGAACAAGACTGCTAAGCCAACCTCCCACACAAGCTACTCACCAGCTCCGGGAGCCGACGCCCAGTGGGGCTCACCTCCATCCCTCCAAGTCACAGCTGCAAACCGGGGAGCTGCACAGTTGACCACTCTGCTTAATACCGCCGGAGCGGAGCACCAGTGCTAGGACACCTTCCGGGAGACCAACACTGACGACAGGAGACATGTCCATGCGCTGGGCATTGGCTGAGGGACCTGCCTCGGGTGAACATGCCACAAGCGCACCTGGAGGGCACATTCACAGCCGTCGACACACAGACTACCTACATCACGTAACTATGACTGTCCAATGCAGAGACTAAGTGCATTAACTGAACACTGCTGGCCGACCATTTAGCCTATATTAATCCTCTCTATGTTACCCTTCTATAACTGGTGCCGCAATGACAGAATGTGCCCAGGGGTTCTCACACCTTGTCCCCTACCGATGTATGGCATCATAAGCTACTAACCCTATGACAGTCACTCTCACTAATCTTCTGATCTTTAAAGCGATGTTACTTTATGTTAAATTAAGAAACAAGCACGCTTGCATTGTAGCCACTAAAGCGCTAGTAACCACAACTCTTGCTATTGCAACTAGCATGTAACTATATCCTGACCTAATCAGCATGCATACTTCTTGTTTCACTTAACCTTTACACTCCACCAGTTACTTAGCCTGACTAAATCTTAGGATTGATAATGCTGGTGGACACCATATCATTACTCGTTGATATGTTGTCACTAGGCTTAACCCCTTAAGGACCAAACTTCTGTAATAAAAGGGAATCATGACATGTCACACATGTCATGTGTCCTTAAGGTGTTAAAGGAACACTATAGTCACCTAAATTACTTTAGCTAAATAAAGCAGTTTTAGTGTATAGATCATTCCCCTGCAATTTCACTGCTCAATTCACTGTCATTAAGGAGTTAACCCCTTAGCGACCGAGGACGGTTCAGGACCGTCATCGGCATTTTTGCCTTGAGGACCGATGACGGTCCTGAACCGTCCTAACGGTCTGGGGGTACTTACCTGATCGCCGTCGTTCCCCCGGCGGCGATCAGCGTTGCTCCGGTTGTGGGGAGACTGCCTGCAGCCCAGACAATCTCCCCACACTGAATTAGGACCCCTGTGGCCATGTGATCGCTTAACACAGCGATCACATGGTCACAATAGGTGTCCATGTGTCTGCCTGCAGGGGGACTGTCTGTGCTGACAGGCAGTCTCCCTGCATGTGTAAAATCAGTAAAAAAAATAAAGTTAATGTTAATTAAAAATAAAAAAATAATAATTAGATATGTGTATATATGATATATAGACATATAATATATCTATATAATATATGTCTATATATCATATATATATAATATATAAGTGTATTTTTATATTAATATGTACTTATATTAATATAAAAATACACTTATAATTAAATTACACACGTATATATATAATATATATAATAACTATATATATTGTATATATATATTATTATAAAATATAAATAATAAGTAATTTAAATTAAATAAATTTTTTTTTAAATAATAATAAAAGAAAAAAAAAAATTATATATCTATATGAAATTTTATTCTAACTGTATTTTAAAATTAATATATATATATTTATATCAAAATACACTAAGAATGAATTTGTATATATATCTATGTATATAAAAATAAATAAAAATAATAAGAAATATACATATGTCCATATACAAAATTACATAAATAATTATATAAATATACACGTAGACTTCAAATATATAAATATGCATATATATTTAAATTCTACGTGCGTATTTATGTAATAGTTTTACATAATTCAGTAATTTTATTGATTGCAATTTAAGGGACCTGCCTGCCAACCCAGGCCGAAATTCCAGAGAATTGAATTTGCTAGCACTGTATTTTACCCTGTAACGTTCTACGACACCCTAAAACCTGTACATGGGGGGTACTGTTTTACTCGGGAGACTTCGCTGAACACAAATATTAGTGATTCAAAACAGTAAAACATATCACAGCGATGATATTGTCAGTGAAAGTGACTTTTTTTGCATTTTTCACACACAAACAGCACTTTTACTGATGATATAATTGTTGTGATACGTTTTCCAGTTTTTAAACACTAATATTTGTGTTCAGCGATGTCTCCCGAGTAAAACAGTACCCCCCATGTACAGGTTTTATAGCATTTTTGAAAGTTACAAGGTCAAATATATGGGTCAAATATTTTTACATTGAAAATGGCCAGGTTGGTTACGTTGCCTTTGAGAGCGTATGGTAGCCCAGGAATGAGAATTACCCCCATGATGGCATACCATTTGCAAAAGAAGACAACCCAAGGTATTGCAAATGGGGTATGTCCAGTCTTTTTTAGTAACCACTTGGTCACAAACACTGGCCAAAATTAGCGTTCAATTTAGTTTTTTTACTTTTTTCACACACAAACAAATATGAATGTTTACTTTGGCCAGTGTTTTCGACTAAGTGGCTACTAAAAAAGACTGGACATACCCCATATTGAATACCCTGGGTTGTCTACTTTAAAAAAAATATGTACATGTGGGGTGTTATTCAGAGATTTATGACAGATAATAGTGTTACAATGTCACTATTGATAAATTTAAAAAATTTATGTTTTGAAACCGCAATATTCTACTTGTACCTATAGCCCTATAACATGCAAAAAAAAGCAAAAAAGCATGTAAACACGGGGTATTTTTAAACTCAGGACAAAATTTCGAATCTATTTAGCAGTTTTTTTTTATTCGCTTTTGTAGATGAGTAAAAGATTTTTCAAGTAAAAGTCAAAAAACATGTATTTTTTTCAATTTTTCATCATATTTTTTTATTTTTTTTAAATTAAAATACATGAGATTATATAAATAATGGTATGTAAAGAAAGCCCCTTTTGTCCTGAAAAAAACAATATATAATTTGTATGGGAACAGTAAATGAGAGAGCGGAAAATTCCAGCCAAACACAAACACCACAAAAGTGTAAAAATATGCCTGGTCGCAAATGTACAACATCGCAAAAACAGTCCAGTCCTTAAGGGGTTAAATCACTTTGTTTCTGTTTATGCAGTCCTAGCCACACCTCCCCTGACTATGATTGACAGAGCCTGCATGAAAAAAAAACTGGTTTCACTTTCAAACAGATGTAATTCACCTTAAATAATTGTATCTCAATCTCTAAATTGAACTTTAATCACATACAGGAGGCTCTTGCAGGGTCTAGCAAGCTATTAACATAGCAGGGGATAAGAAAATCTTAATTAAACAGAACTTGCAATAAAGAAAGCCTAAATAGGGCTCTCTTTACAGGAAGTGTTCATGGAAGGCTGTGCAAGTCACATGCAGGGAGGTGTGACTAGGGTTCTTAAACAAAGGGATTTAACTCCTAAATGGCAGAGGATTGAGGCTGCAGGGGCATGTTCTATACACCAAAACTGCTTCATTAAGCGAAAGTTGTTCAGGTGACTATAGTGTCCCTTTTAACTAAATCGTAACTAGCTCATCTGAAAATCGTTTGACACATACTGATCCACCATGTCATGTATAAATATAAAAAACAGTGCACTTTTTCCTGATATTGTATGTTACACCATTGCTTTATCTTGTTTTATCCTTTACAATGTTTACCTAAACTTGTATACATAATCCTGCACTGCAAAAATAAAGAATTTATAAAAAAAAAAAAGACTTGAGGTTGAGATAATAAGTACATCTGTATATGCGAATCACAAATGTTAAGGATACATACAAATTATTACTAGCATATAAATGTAACAGCAACATTTCCCAGAACATTAACAGTTATACAGTGGGGTTATATAACAAGTAACAGGCATAATTCTGAGTGACAGATGAACATTTGATTGATTAAATCAACAACAGGTCTACAGGACATGAAAAGTGTATTGGAAAAACTGCCAAGGAAGCCATTTGACAGCAGCAGAATAGAATAATAAGGAACAGAATATGCCACAACATTGTTTGTCACTATGCACAAACCAGGCCTGGCAACATTGGGAGGTATGATTGACCGGGAAAAGATGACAGGCCAGTAGGTGCTGTGCACATCACTGCTGACCTGGTACAATGATGTAGTGCACCGTGCAGGTGGGTCTCCCAAAAAGGTGCTGGTCTCTACAAAAAGGAACATGTCAGCCAACTTGAGTGGCAACTGCTTTTGCAGCAAGGTACCCTCGTTAAAAAAGTGCAGCTAAAGCTCTCTCGTATTCTCAAGTTCTGGCACAGAGAGTCAGGGTACCTCTAGTTTCGGTCTCCTTAGTGTGCCTACATGGGGATCTGGATGGAGGCCATGCTACTTCTAATGCGTCTAGATCTTCCTCCAGCAATCCAGATGCCAGGTGCTGTCCCCTTTTATAATGCAATGTGTGAGTGTAAACATCACCACGCAAATTATGTTAAATTGAGTAGTTTTTGACAGTCCCTCACATTCCTAATAAGCCACATTGTAAATTGTTTTTTTGGGGCTGTTTTCTATGCCCTGTTGTGGTTTCTAGAAAGTTCCATTAGTGCATTTAAATGTATTTGTTCTGTTGCTTTTTGGTTTTGATTGAGCAACAATTGACTATTCTACTTTGGTACCCATGACCTAGCTTTGCATCTCGTTCTCCAGTTACTGGCTCCCATTTTCTGGTTAGTCTTTGACTTTTCTGTGTTTATAGCCTGGGCACTCTAAGGACCGATAATACATTTATTCGATTTTGGTTTACACGCTGTGTGATGTGTTGCATATAACCGTGACACACATTGAGTATGTCTAACGATGCAGAACACCAGATAGCAATCCCAGGATAGCAGCCCAAATTTAGGATAATCATGCTTGATCTGAAACTGTTGGGAGAGATGACATGGAATATTTAAATAATACTTAAATAACTCTTAAAGTAAAGTGCTGTAATACACACATCTAATTATCTTTTATTGTGGATTTCTGTATTTTGCAGGACTGCATCCAGAAGAGCGCTTTCTGAATAATGTCCTTAAAAACTTATAAAATATGAACAATTAGATATAACAATGGCTTAGATGGAGACGTAAGGTCAAGATGAAAAATTAATTGTTCTAAAGTTAAAGTAATATCAATTTTCAAGTCTTTAAAAATTTCTGAACGATAACCCAAGATTTCTCCCGGACCATGTCTGTACATCCAGAGGACTGCTAGAGAAAGTAAACTGATACAGTGAGCACTATATTTTATTCCCTTTTTTTCTGGGTTGGACTACTCTGCTGTTATATACACCTGAAAACCAGCAGAATTCTATATATCCTTAAGTGGGGATCATTCCACTTCACACATTCCAAACCAGAGTTGGATTTAAGCTCTGGACATTGTGAGTATTGTAGTTCCTTATTATTATAACCTCAAAAGACTCGAAATGACTGTGTTACTGTTAATACCGATTGCTACTGTTGCCACTATATACGTTTAAGCCGAGGAAAACACGAATGGATTACACGAACCCTTATAAAGACTCCATTCGTGATACGAACGAGGGACCCCCCAAATGCTGGCGTGTGCCGCCACTTAACCTCGTCACCCCGCAAAGTACCGAACGGTCGACCACCCGACCAGCGGAGTGTGGCAGCCATTAACCACCCAGGCGGCTGCGGTCTGCGGTTAACCACAGACTAATTGATGGGCCTGGGGGGGGTCGACGTTCGCACCCAAAGTACCGAAGGGAATCTACCGAACAACCACCCGAACGAGACCCCCTACAGTGGGTCGCGTGGCGGTCATTAGCCTGTGGTTTCTGCGGTTAACCGCAACTCAAGTGCCATGCTACCAGGTGGTCCTCGTTCATGTACCGAACAAGTTCCACTACCAGACAGACAGCGGGACTTCGCATGAACTGATACCCGGGTTTAGTTCCATAAATTGGAAGCGAGGTCCTGCTGCCCGCTAAACCGTCTGAAAACATGGCCGCCATCAGAGACTCACAATCCAAAATGCCGAACGGACTTTATACGGCAGAAAGAGCCCATTCTGTTCGTGGGACTGGAGCGCCATTCGTATGTTTAAGGTATCCGAACGCGAGCTATTAAATGAATGGTAGAATGAGCTGTTTTCCTTTATTAATGTTAAAGTTATGGATTTTTATGCAGTTTTCTGTGACATAATAAAACGTGGTCTTTTGTGTGCTTGGAGATAATTAGATTGTATAACCGTTGGCCTCATTATCTCCAAGCTGGGCGGGTACTTATTCAAATGATACACTGTATTGTGATTGGATACTTGTCTGTACTGTACCTGTATTCCATCAGGTCCACAGAGGGCTGTCCTTGGACCTGAGGAATCACATAAATTGCCATGCTGTGTGCCAGTAAAGCCAGTTCGTTTTGACCCTCAACTTGCAGCCTCGACTCATGTTGTAGGGATCCGGGATATTGATGCTTATACCGTGCTTGGGGATATTCTACACTTGCAGCTTACTACCGAAAGACCTCCGTTCGACTCTCTACAGCGGGAACCAGGACTTCCAAGCGATCAACCCCTCTGCTAGACCGGGTACAATCGTAACACTCAGAAACTGAGTGCATCTATATACTGTACCATTGGAGTCCTTTCTTTTGTTTCTTCCCCACATGTTCCATCAGATCACAAGCCTACACTCATGATTATCCATCCTATCTGCTGTTCCACAAAGAACTCTCCCTACTGCTGTGGATTACACTACTTTGGACTAGTGTAAACTTATTTGGACTGTATTATATTATCTACCCATATAAAGTATTTTTACTTACAATACCATTCCTTTAAGGCGCACCCTTTCCTTTTATCTCTTTTTATGACACTTATTTTGAGGGGACTAGAGGGGACCCCTCTCCTTATAGGTGTGCTGCCTACACCCTTTAAACAATATATACCCTGTGGCATACTAGCGCTGACCCTTACTTTGACTTTTTTAGCTATAAAAATTTCTGTAACTTTCAGTTTAAGATGATTTAATTTAAGACAATCCCACCATGTATGCTTTATTGAACCAACCTTTCTATTGCATCTCCAGCAATAGAGAGTATCAGCACTACACTTGGTTAGCCCTGGAGCCAGTAGAGTAGAGGTGCCCGGGTCGTTGTGGTTGAGTGTTCTTTATATTTATTTATTCATTCATTTTATTTCTTTATTTTTATTATTCATTTTATTTATTTATTTTTGTAAGAGTGTTGTCTAGGCTGGGTAGTGATCTGTAAGAGTGTGTCTCTGCCGGGTACCATGTAGTGATCGGGACACTGGTCCGTGGGTGTCATTGGTTTTGGCTCACCGTGGGCCACTTCAGTGTATAGTGTGCTGATTTCTGGTTAGTGTTGTTTCAATTAATCTGGACTAGGTCTGATGGTGAGGTGTAGTCATTTGGTGAGAGTTTAGGTGTAGACTTTCGGTCATGTAGGAGCTTGGGTACTTCATCTGGTCTATCTGGCCCGGTAAAGTGCCTGCTTGAGGGGGGCGTCTCTATGTGGTTGCGTAGCACTATCCCGGGAGGTCGGGCTCCTATGTCAGTTGTACCCCATGACCCCGGGGCATTGGGGGGGGGAGATTGTATGTCTTCTGAGCAGCGAGATGTGTGTGTAGGGTGTGTCATATCGTGTGTGTTGAGCCTATTGTGTGAATGTGTGGTGGTATAAAGGTATTCGTCACAGGTAAGGTGATAATGGTTAAACACAATGGAGGTATGGGATATGTGCATATTTCTTCGTGGACAAGATTGAGAGGCTTATGTAGCCGGTGGGGGTTGGTTCAGCTCTTGGCTCTCCGGGTGCGTGGTTCGTCGTGGTAGTACTTGCGGTCTGAGGGCTGGGTGGTTGCATTAAGTTCTCTGCATGTTAGAAGATTCCCAGCGTTGCCAGCAGTGCCGGACCATCCTTAGGATCAGTGGCCTTGTAATGTTGACCATCCTTTGTTACCCAGAGTGCTCCTGGTGTTGCCCATTGGTAAGCGATTCCTGCTGCGTGGAGGGGCTTGGTTATGGGTTGCATTGTTTTGCGCCACTCCAACGTTGCCCTGCTTAAGTCCTGGAAAAAGGAAAGTTTGCACGTTTCGAATTCATAAGGTGTGTTTCCGCGGAGTTCTAGCAGTCCCAACTTGTCGGACATTGTGTGGCATCGCAAAATGAGGTCCCGAGGAGCTGTCTGAGGAGCTTTTGGCGATTTGGAGATTCTGTATACCCCGTCGAACCCAAACGTTTTGGCCTGTCTCATTGGTAGTAGTGTGGCCACCAGGCGTCTAATAAAATGGGGTAGCTCTTCTATCGCTATTGACTCTTTTACCCCTCTGATTTTGAGGTTCTTGCGTCTGCCCCTGTCGTCAAGTATGTTTATTTGTTTTTCCATATTTGCCTGTGTGGATTGCAGTTGTTGTATACTGTCTTCCATTGTGTTGAGACACTGTCTGAGGTCTGTTAATTTGGTGTCTGTCGCTTTAGTTCGTGCTGTTACTTCTTGCACTTTAGTAGAGAGCTTTGCCAGATCAGCTTCCCACATCTGCCTTAAGTTGTGTTGGAGGCCTGTCAGCATTGCTTGGATGTCGCTTTTGGAGGCAGGTGTGTTGGCCTGAGGGCCCTGACAAGGCTCCAGGGGTTGGGGGCTCTGTGGAGGGCTGTCAAGTGGGTCCGCATCTTCTGGTGGTGATGGTGGGAGTGAGGCCTCCCGGGGTGTCTGTGCCCTAGCTGCGTTTGGCATTTGCAGTAGTTGGCCTATGTCCCGCTGGGGTTTTGGGGTTGATTGGGGTATTTTTTGCACCTTGCGTCCCATCTCACCTCTAGGTGGGGTGCCGAGGATGTATTCCTCCGGATCTAGTGTGTGCCACTGCAGGAGCCCTCCTGCGATGTCTCGCTGTTTCCCGCCCGCAAGGTAGGCCCTGGCGCCTCGGCGTCTAGTTTTGGAGCCTGGGGACAAAAAGAATGGCATCTGCGGAGTCAGCCGAGTGTGCCGCGGGTGATGGCGTATCTTGTTGCCATCTATGTGGTAGGATGGCTGCGATTTACCCCGGACTGGGTTACAAAATCACTGAGCTCGGGGAAATGGTGTCTGCTCCCGTGCGGCGTTAGGCTCCGCCCCCTCATCTGTGTATAATTTTAAAGAAAGTCTCCTGTATATTCACACAGTGTATAGATATCCCAATTGTTTTAAAATAATTTTTCCAAGTCTGAATAGGAAAGGTTTTATCAATGTCTTTTTCCCATTCTTTAATAGATTTTGTTTTCACATTTTAATTTAGGGAATATACGACATTCCTAATCTTAGAAGATATCTTTCTATTAACTCCTAAAAGGAGTTTATCTAAAGGTGATTAGTTTATTATTAAAAGTTTGCGTAAGAAATCTTCTATTCTTATATATGTATATAGTTCTTTATTATCAAGATTTGATCTTATTTGTAGATCTAAAAATTTACAGATTTTATCAGCATAGTGAATATCTTTTATTCTCACTAGTCCTTTGCCAGACCATCCTGTCAGATTTAAGTATTGAATAAATAATTCCAAAGTTTTCAATGGTTAGAAAGTTGCATGTCTGAAAAAAAACTTCTTTATTGTCTCCACAGAAAAAAAAAACTTGATTAATAACTAAGTTGTCAATCTTCAAATTTCTAAAGATTTTTTTTATCTATCCAGAAGAAATGGAAAGGATCAAATTTGCCACACATCTTTCTTTCTTTCATACATATACCAGGGTTTGATAAAAGAATAAGTATTGCCCCATTCAAGGAAATGTGAAAACATAACAGAGTCGTGAATAAGAAAAACGTTGGGAAAGGATAAGCCCCCCTCTGATGTTCTAGTTGTTATTGTTTCAAAGGCAATTCTAGATTTTTTGCATCCCCCAAACGTATGAAACAAATAGTCTGTGAAATGATCTTAACATTATTCTGGGGACTCTAAGAGGTATTGTTTGGAGTAGATAAGATCTAAGAGTATTTACCCTCCCAAGCCAAAAAAGCTGTAATTTATCTGTCAACTCTTTTAGCTCTTGAAGCAGTTCATTATAGTTTTCCTGGATCCAAGAGCTGATGTTAAAACATATCTTAATTCCAAGATATATAATGGAATTATTAGACCACTTAAATTTAGAGATTTTTGATAAAGATTCAACCTGCGAATGTATGAAATTGTTGTGGATAACTTGGGTCTTATGAATATTGATTTTATAGTTGGAGAGGTGACTGAATTCCTCTATACAGCTCAATACTGCTGGAATAGACATTTCTGTATTAGTCAAGGTCAAAATTATATTGTCAGCAAATAAAGTTATTTTCTGTTCTTGGCTTGCTAAAAAAAAAAACTGAAATATTACATGATAATCTGATATAGGCTGCAAGAGACTCAATGGATAGAATGTATAGGAGAGGTGCTGAAGGACAGCCTTGTTGAGTGCCATTCCTAATCGTAAACTAGGTAGAGTTTAGGCTGTTGCCATGCACTTTCGCTAAAGGAGTAAAATAAAGTGATAGTGTTAGATCTTTAAATTTTCCCTCAATACCAAAGGCAGATAAGGTTGCTGACAAGAATTTCCAATTTACTCGGTCGAATGCCTTTTCAACGTCAACAACAATAAAAGCGGAAGGAATATGTTCTCTATTCACGTCTATCATTAAGTGTAAGATCTTTTGTACGTTGTCACTGGCCGATCTTGTTCTTATAAATGCTGCTTGGTCTATATGAATTAATTCAGAAATAATAATGCTAAGTCTATCAGCCAGGATTTTAGAAAATATTTTTATGTCTTGCTTTATTAATGAGATAGGGCGATAATTACTTCTAACATTTAATAAAAATCCCCAAAAGGTAATAAGTTCCCACACGTTGCAAACTCTGAGAGTCATAGAAGAACGTGAAAGAGGATACGTAACATTAGAGAGTGTTGGACAGTTGGTTTAATGAGAATACTGAAAGTAAAGTTGCATTGGGACTCCAACTTGGTTATCGCTTAGGTAACGGTACTGCTTTACTTATCAAAAAGTTTCTGTTCCAGGCCACTGTGCATGATGTGTCTTCAGATAAAAAGAAAATCATGTGTGAATTTAAATTGTTTTACCACTGCTTCCCACAATGCCAGTGAAGTACGTTTCGCACCAGGTCCGTGAGTATTACAGAATTACTGATTTATAGGTGGTCTCCTAAACCTTATTTGAGATAGAACTTTTGTGGCCCAATTAAAAAATGACTTCCCTTTAATCCTATTTAAACTCTCATGAAAAGCGTGAGAAGCGTGTTTTTTCCATTTCCCAGCATGATCTTCTGAAGCTGAGATTAATATATTAGTGAGACCAGGTTGCTTGCGTGCCAACCAATCAAGGTTCAGTGAAGTATGTGTGCTGTATATATAGACAATACATGGGGCTGAAGAATAGCGAGTTCAAAAATAATGCATTAATATGTGCAGAACAATTGGTGAGCTGACTAATTTTATATGGGGTATATTTATCAGTATGCCTTATCAGCTATAGATATAGGTTAACTCATATCTGTTGGTCTGGAGTCATAAAAGATAAGAATTGTAGATGGTATTGTTTTTAATATTGGGGTATGCAAAGTGACATATAGCTCAGTGTCAGATTTCTACAGAGGTTACAATGTTAATTTAGTGCAGTGAGTAAAGACTACCAGAAGATATCCTTGCCTGCATTTTTATTTTTCCCAGTTGTTGAAGAAGACAATGAGGCACCTTGAGCAGGCTTTGTTTGCTTAATATAAACACATTGAAAGAGAGACAAGCAAGTAGCCTACAGCTCTACACATTTAAACCTTACCTGATATTTACTTTACTTATTTGTTCTTTATAGTGGCTTGACGTACATTTCAAGGAGCTTAGACTACCTTTACTTTGTCAGCCTTCAACAAATTCTCTGCATATAGTTAATGATCCACTAAATAGCCACTGTAAAATAAGCCTTGCTTTAACAGAAGCAAAGGCATTTCTTTAGAATGCTCAATTAATATGTGCTATTTAAGATATCTGCTTTTTTATTCTTCTATGACCAAATGTACTACCACTAATAAGCAATTTAGCTATAGCCAAAAATAGGTTTTCATTACCTATGCTGAGTAATCCACATCCTTTAGTCTGGATTCATAGGCGTTAAAACCTTTTGCGCATGATTTGAAGAAGCAAAAGCTACACGATAGCTCAATGTCAAATGTTCACAGAGCCTACAACTAAGGATTCAGTGCAGTATATGGAACATAACAGATGTGTAAAGGCATACAATCGCTAAGCGTTTGATTTTCACCCAGTTTTCCCAATCACTGCAGAGAGTGGCTCTTTCACCTGGGGTCAGGTGATCTATTGAAAACTGCAGAGAGAATGCTGGATTAAAAGGGCTTGTAGTGGACATTTTAGCCCTTCTGTGTTCAGTGTAGGGGGTGCAACACAACCTTTTTACAGGTGGCATATTGTTCATGATGTTTACTGCACCATTAACACACCCACCTGCTGCTCTCGTCTGCTCCCTTTCCTGACATCGGATGTGCCAAACTGTCATCGACTTGATCGTCTCCATTTTATGCACAACCTTTTAAAGGCGTGCGTTATTGGCAAATTTGGGTAACAAAACTAAACTTTTCCAGAACAGGTTTGTTTTTTGTTTTTTCAAGATCAGTTAAATATGCTGGAAACAAAACAAAACAAAACAATAACCTCTGGAAAATAATAAACCAAAAACTATAACAAGACAAATTAATATGATCGAAATATGTTGTTTTTCAAATACAGCAAACATTAAAAAAAATACTAGGACTAAATAAGGAACATTAAGTAAACAGCATGTGTCTATTTGTCATATTTTTATAGTTTGTAAATCACAGTTGCTAGGAATTAAATGCATAGAGTAGGTGTTCTGAACAGAACAGTGGCTAGTAACATTGCCTAACGTCTCAAAATATGGGGGTATAGATAAAATAACTCATTAGCTACGCATACTCTTGTGTAGATTTAGAGATGATAAAAGCCTTGGTGCAGATTTGGTGATAAAGAAGAGACATCTCAGTTCAATATCACATTTACAACTGGGAATTTAGACCAATGAATGGAGTATTAGCAGAAGATTGGGTTTACTTTTAAATGTTTGGCTGTAGTTGAATCTGACAGAGAGGTTTATTTAATGTGATAAACATCTTTTGTCGCCAGGTAGAAACCACTCAGAAACATTACAAATAAAGAGCAATTGACCCATATACTCTATACATGTACAATGCTATACTTGCTAAGCTTGGTTCTTTAAGTTGGTTTGATGAATACTGAAAGGGTAAGGAGCTTTGAATTGCTTTATTTTTTCAGTGTTTGGTAAGTACACAGAGGGGTCTTCTCACTAAAAACAGAATGGCTCAGTTTTACTACTATCAGTTGTTAAGTTTTCTTCGTAGCTCACTGTATTCACTAACAACTGAAAGCTAGCCAAATTGATCCAAATGCATCCAGGTTATTTACACTATTCAAAAATTGATCTCATTCTTTTTAAAACAGTTAAACTAAATTAAAAATGTATTGCAGTCAAATTGTAACCTAATTTCACTGATACAGAACAAATGCTAATGTAAAATAGGTGCTCGGGGACAGAGGGGGTTCGAGTTTGGATATCCTTACTTATAGGGTAAAGTGGTTTGGGGTGGCATTAGGGTAATTTAGAATTATGGAGTTTTATATGGCTATTAACTAAAGTGAGAATTCAAAGTGAATTTCAATGTTAACGGACCACTATAGGCACCCAGACCACTTCAGCTCAATGAAGTGGTCTGGGTGACGGGTCCCTCTAGTTTTAACCCTGCAGAGAAACTGCTATGTTTACACTGCAGGGTTAATCCAGCCTCTAGTGGCTGTCTCCCTGACAGCCACTAGAGGCCGCTTCCGCGATTCGTCCTCACGGAATCCAGTGTCAAAAAAGATCCCCATAGGAAATCATTGAGTAATGAATTCCTAGGGGCGGGTTTGAATGCGCGCGCACCTCTGGCCGCACATGCGCATTCGGCTTTACTCGGGAGCAGACGTTGGCATGGGGAAGAGAGGAGGGAGCCCGGTGCTGGATTAAGGTAAGTGGCTGAAGGGGTTTTAACCCCTTCAGCGCCGAAGGAGGGGGGCTCTCCAAGAACCTATAGTGCCAGGAAAACGGGTTTGTTTTCCTGTCACTATAGGATCCCTTTAAGGAAGAGTTATCCAACCTGAAAGCGTGGCTGGCCTGGAGAATTTTTCCAGTTATGATATTTTGACCTTAAATATGAAATTCACTTTGAATTCTCAAAGTGCAACAATCGTGGTCTGTATAGGGGTATAGGAGCAACTGAAAGAAGGCAATTAGGCTGCAATTTGGTTGTTTGTGAATAGTTTAATCATTCATGGTATACAGAGATTCAGCTGATTGCAAAACATGTCCTGCAGCACAATAGAAGTGCAAATTTGGTTGGACAAACAACTAACTCTCACTTTTGTGAAAAGTCGAATGGGTTAAATCAACTGAATTGTGACAACTTAATAGCATTTGGCTGTTCATTTGCCCTTCATTGGTTAGTGAACAGGCTCTTACAAGACTGACATTTGAAGGAGTTAGTTACTTTTACAGAAACAATCGTAATTTTAACATACTTCTACAATTTAGTAAAATGTTGTGTCCCTTTTAAGGTACTTTATTGTACTCAGTATGTGGCACTTGAGGGTTTATTCATTAAACAGTGAAATTAACTGATTCAGGCTTATTAACTAAAGTGAATATTTTAAGTAAATTTTATAATTAGAGTGGATTTCAAATTTGATGTAAAAAATAACCAAACTGGAAAAAAAATCTCTAAGACATCTATGCATTCAGTTCACCTATTTTAGCCTTACATTTGAAGTTCACTTTGAATTCTCACTTTAGTAAATAACCCCAATTGTTGTTTATTCTCACACCCTAGCACGCTACGTTGCATTAAAACAAAGGACTGGCATAATTTCATTTCTGTAGAAAAGTGATTATGGAAGAGCTGAATCGACTACTAGAGCAGAGGTACCCAGTTCTTAATGCACACCAACAGTCCAGGATTTAGACATTTTCCACTGATAGGTGTTAATTAGGGAGATGGTATCCAGAACATCTCATTATCATAGCATCTCCAACAGTGGTGAATTACCTTCACAAAATGAGTTCAATAGTCTTATCCAGGGGTAGACAATTTTGTAGTCCACAACATCTGGAGTGCTGAAGGTTGCCTACACCTGGTCTAATATTTAATCACAAAGTGTCAAAAGCAATAGTTTTTTTTCTTAAAGAGATAAAAAGTTACAACAATGGATGTACAAGAGAATATACACTACAGTTTTCTTCTTGTATTGTCCAAAGGGAGATAACAAGGAATTGGAGGAGTTGACAAACCAGTCCTAACAAGGCTATAGTGTGGGCTAAAAAAAGTCTGGAAGTTGACAAGGACAAAGAAATTTGGTTTTGAAAAGGGGAAAGGGGATGAGAGGCGACAGAGGCGAGGTCCACACTAATCAGTAGGATTGTTTTGTCCTATTTGTAATTTTTGACAGAAACTTTTAAAGGAAGGTCCTTTAGACATGGGTCATCTCTTTTATTTATATCAGTTGGGACTACTTTAGGGTGTTGAAGAAAAGTGTGATGTTGTGTGATACAGGTTGAAGACATAAAACACAGGCATTGTTTACATATTCATACTTTTTTGGTGTTCTGGGTACGCTTAGTAAAACAACGTTTGGAACTGGCACAGGTGGACACTGAGACAACTTCATATTCATTCACCAAAAACTAACCTAAAAACAATTCTACAAGCTTCCTTATGGTTCATATATATATCGCATGTAAAATTCAGATAATTCAACTTTAAATTAAAAGTATCATAATGCCTTTTTGATACTGTCTAAGCTAGTGGATCCTTCTATCTGGGTTTTTCACCTCTCTAGTACTGTAGACTCATTCACATTGCATGAAAACCGCTGAATAAGGGCTTTGTCTGAGAGCTAGAGAAACATTGACACCTCACCTTGGCGCTCGCTCCTTTGTAAAACTAGAGAAACAAATTTGATGGATGACCTAACTGCCAGGGTTTGTGGCTCAATTTGGTCCTTACGAATACAAGAAATAAACTAAAATCGCGTAGTACCCCTTTAAGGAGTACTTCCAATTAACTGGTATCAATATAACGGACACACCAAAAATCAATTTGGTCCTTACCAAAAGGCTGAGGACCCTAGGCTTGATAGTCATTATCATAATAATTACTGATATTTATTGAGTCCTATTTTCACTCTGGCTGTGGGGATACCCCGGACTACAGGTCTTTTGCCTTCCCATCCCCTCTTTTATGTCTTTACTCTTTCTTTTTTTCTCTGTATTTTCTTTTCTTCTTAGGTTAGCTTGAATGTATAAAATTATGTTGGATGGCATATGTATTAGATTTATTACATAAAATTCTTCTTTGTATGTTTGAACTGTCATCTTCTTAAATAACATTTTTAAAAAGAAAAAAAAAATTCCATATATACCTGTAAGGGATTGGAACTAATGCAAGACAATTTGTTGTGCCCCCATCTAGTGCCAGGGTGTTCAGAAGGTAGATCCCCATCTGTTGAACAACACCCACAATGTTAAGCCAAAAAGGGAGCTACCATTTATCCATTCTTGCAGGGTTGTATTTGTGAGCAATGTTTGTGCATTTGAATGTAAACACGTTTTTTGTATAGAGCAGTGGTTCCCAAACTGTGTGGCGCCACGACGCGCACAAAGGTGTGCTGCGGAATGTTTCCTCTGTGCTATGATTATAGCACCAGGAAAACATTACTACTGAACAGGGGCCCGTCGGGTGCCGCTGCCCTTTAAGACCGTGACCGGTTGCCTGTGATGTCGGCCGGCTGGGAGGAAGTCACAGCCTGTCACTTCCTTCCAGCATCCTGCTGGGAGATGGCTTGGGAGTAGGCAGCTGCAGCGTGAGGGGAGAGGAGCGCGAAGAGCTTCAGACCCCTCGCTCATACAGCAGCAGGACTCCAAGCCACCCTCCTGGCACATAAGGTAAGCTGACATTTTTAAAAATCACTTGTATGTGTGTGAGTGTGTGTATGAGTTTGAGTGTGTGTATAAGTTGGAATATGTGTGTGAGTATGATTGTGAGTATGTGTATGAGTTTGAGTGTGTGTATGTGTATGAGTTTGAGTGAGTTTGTGTATAAGTGAGTGTGTGAGTATGGGTGTGTGTACGTGTATGAGTTTGAGTGTGTGTATGTGTATGAGTTTGAGTGAGTTTGTGTATAAGTGAGTGTGTGAGTATGGGTGTGTACGTGTATGAGTTTGAGTGTGTGTGAGTATTAGTGTGTGTATGTGTATGGGTTTGAGTGTGTATGAGTGTGTGTGTGTGTGTATGATTTTGTGTGTGTGTAAGCATGGGCGTGTGTGTGTGTATGAGTGTGGTATGTGTAAGAGTGTGTGAATGAGTTTGAGTGTATGTGTATAAGTTTGAGTGTGTGTATGTGTATGAGTGTGTGTATGAGTTTGAGTGTGTATGAGTTTGTGTGTGTGTATGTGTGTGTGAGTATGAGTGTGTGTGTATGTATGAGTGTGTATGTGTATGAGTGTGTGTATGAGATTGAGTGTGTGTGTGTCTGAGTGTGTTTATGTGTGTGTCAGGGTGTTCATCTGTGTGTGTGTATATATATATATATATATATGTCAGTGTGCTTCTGTGTCTGCGCAAACATCTGTGTATGTGCATCTGTGTGTGTGTTTTATGTCAGTGTGTGTATCTGTGTTATGGTGTGGGCATGTATCAATGTTTGTGTGTGTCAGAGTGCATGTGTGTATATGGCGGTGTGTATCTATGTGTGTATCTATATGTGTGTGTGTGTTGGTGTCTATATGAATTTGTGTGTATGTTTCGGTGTATTTATGTGCATGAATATCTGTGTAAGTATGTATGTATGTATGTGGTAGTGTATGTGCATACATCCAAGCAGTCAAACACCAGCATAACATACAAGCACAAGCACACTCCTGCAATCAAACACAAATATTACATACAAACACGCCCCTGCATTAAAAAAATTACAAAAAAAATATATATATATATACAAACCCACCCCTTCACTCAAACACAAATACTTCACACAAATGTACATCTGCATTTAAAAGTAAATATTCAGACACACCCCTGCAATCAAAATCAAACATTACATACAAACAAACCCCTGTATTAAAACACAATAACTATATACAAGCACCCCTTCAAACACCAACACAATACAATACACTATAGCGCCAGTAAATGCAGCAGCGCTGTACAGATATACAACCTAGAAATTTTGACTTGGGGTGCCTTGGAAAAATACTGAAATATTAAGGGTGCTTTGAACATAAAAAGTTTGGGAACCACTAGTATAGAGTATACGTGTGTATCTAGAGGTGGATTTGGATGTACTGTTGGCAATTGAATGCAGTGGTGTACTTGTGTGTAGTGTTGACATTTTAATGCAGAGGTGTGTTTGTATGTTGTGTTGGTGTTTGATTGCTCGAATGTACACACATACGCAAATACACAGTCACATAATACTTACACACATATACCTACACACACACTGACACATACACAGCAGATACACACATACACAGGCATATAGATACATGCACGTATACATATAATATTTTTTTATTTACAGCGGCCCTAATGTTAACATAACTTTTGTGTGCAGCAGGGTGGCTTGCCTGGAGTCGTGCTGCTGGCTGAGGCTGGTGGGAGTCTGGGACCGTAGCTGGGTCTCATTGTGTTTCTCCCCCCTCCTATGTTGTCTACTGTGCGGCACTCTCTCTGGATTGGGAGTGACAGGCACTCACTTCCTCGCAGCATTACTGATGTGAAAGGTGCCCGGTCGAGCTGTTAAAGTGGTTAGACGCCCGAAAGGGCCCCTGTTTAGCAATACCCAATGGGTGGCCCTGAATGCATGGGCCACTCGATGGGCCCCTCAATCCTGCGATAGTTCCTCCGCTGACACCTATATTTATTACTGCCCTAATGTTCTGCACATGGCTGTGTGTGTTTAGATTAGCACCAATAATATTGTACTCATTCTCACTGTCTAAAACATAACTATTATGTTTATATTATGTTTGGCTGGCTACTATATAAATATAAATATTATTTTAAAAATGTATTATTATTTTTTTTAATATAATTTCCATCCTTCAGGAATTGCAATGGATTAAATATTGCATTTATATTTAGGATTTGTGACCATAACAAAAGTGTCAAGTATTTTTTTTTTTTTCATCTTTACATTTATAAAAAAATAATAAAAAATTTAAGCAAAAGTCCATAAAAAAAATAACATGTCCTGCCTATATTCATAAAGTGTTTTTTCTTGCTATCTGTTAAAACAAACAAACAAAAAAAGATGTTATATGTAAGCTGCTGGTAAACTGCCCTGTTTTGGGACTTCTTTTCATTTCACAGCGCAAGGATCAGAAATCACACAGTGCAGTGACTATCCCTGGCGACTCCTTCACTGGGTTGTGGGGAGGGAACTGACAGTGATACACATATTGACACACCCCTAGCCAGACCTCTGAGACAGGCGCAGGCTTACAAACACTGAGTTATCATAGCAGTCTATTGTACTGTCAGCTGGTGAGGGAGGTGTGTCTCTTCAACCAATGACAGGCAGCCATGCAAAGGCCACGCCTCCCATCTATGTTACAGAACAACAGTGATGTTTTATCATATTCTACTTTAACCAGTTAGAGTGAAGACAAGATACTAAACCCAAGGGGTTAAAACAAACCACACAAAATACTTTCATATTAGGAAGTAGAAAGCCATCATGTTATTGTATTTCAACTCTCATACAGAGAATCCTTTATGGTTTGTTTTGTATGTTTAGCTCTCAGAGGCAGGGGCAAATGTAAGCTTTAAAATGATACATATTTGGCAAAGATTTTGTATTTCAACTCCACTAAATATATATAACACAAGTTGTCATGGAAACTATTACTATCAGAAATTAAAAGTTCACCTGTACTGTAAGATACTTGTTTATATATGATCCTGTGAATCTGATGAATCTGCCAATTCATTTCATAATTCTAGATCTTGTTTATTTAGACACAGTAACTTCTATTTCACAAACCTGTCTCTTCCTATCTTCTAAAGGGTCACACTCTTCTTTCACCTTTCATCTTTCACAGTTCTGCTACTTATCCACCTTGTTTCTTAGTTGCTATGCCCTTTAGATGCCCTTCCTATTGTGTTTTTATACCCCACCTCCTCTAGATTGTAAGCTTGTTTGAGCAGGGTTCTCATCTACCTATTCTGTAACATTTTGTACTTGTCTCATGTATTATTAAATCCCCCCCTATAGTGTACAGCGCTGCAGAATAAGTTGCCGCCAAGAACAATTTCTATTTAATCACAGCCTAAAATTTCCATATTCCCCCTGGAGCCATAGGAGACATGGAAAAGCTACTAGAGATGTGCACGGGTAAAAAAAAATCCGTTTCATTTCATTGCAATCATTTTCAGATTTTTGTTCAAAATTCTATATGTAGGATTGTCATATTTAAGGAAACCATAATATAGAGCTATCTAATAAATGCAAGTCCCTCCCTCATTTGGCACCATTTTTTGTTATGGAAATCACATATATGTATATAGAATGTATGTGCTACATGTGTATGGAATGTATGGTGTATATATATGTATATAGAATGTATGTCCTGCATGTATATATATATATTGGATAAGTTGCATGTTTACAGAATGCAGATGCTGTATGTAAATAGAATGTATTGCTGTATGCATATAGATTGTATGTGCTGCATGTGTATGGAGTGTATATGCTACATATAAAGAATGTATGCAATATATATATGTATATATATTGTATAAGCTGCATGTATACAGGGAGTGCAGAATTATTAGGCAAGTTGTATTTTTGAGGATTAATTTTATTATTGGACAACAACCATGTTCTCAATGAACCCAAAAAACTCATTAATATCAAAGCTGAATATTTTTGGAAGTAGTTTTTAGTTTGTTTTTAGTTATAGCTATGTTAGGGGGATATCTGTGTGTGCAGGTGACTATTACTGTGCATAATTATTAGGCAACTTAACAAAAAACAAATATATACCCATTTCAATTATTTATTATTACCAGTGAAACCAATATAACATCTCAACATTCACAAATATACATTTCTGACATTCAAAAACAAAACAAAAACAAATCAGTGACCAATATAGCCACCTTTCTTTGCAAGGACACTCAAAAGCCTGCCATCCATGGATTCTGTCAGTGTTTTGATCTGTTCACCATCAACATTGCGTGCAGCAGCAACCACAGCCTCCCAGACACTGTTCAGAGAGGTGTACTGTTTTCCCTCCTTGTAAATCTCACATTTGATGATGGACCACAGGTTCTCAATGGGGTTCAGATCAGGTGAACAAGGAGGCCATGTCATTAGATTTTCTTCTTTTATACCCTTTCTTGCCAGCCACGCTGTGGAGTACTTGGACGCGTGTGATGGAGCATTGTCCTGCATGAAAATCATGTTTTTCTTGAAGGATGCAGACTTCTTCCTGTACCACTGCTTGAAGAAGGTGTCTTCCAGGAACTGGCAGTAGGACTGGGAGTTGAGCTTGACTCCATCCTCAACCCGAAAAGGCCCCACAAGCTCATCTTTGATGATACCAGCCCAAACCAGTACTCCACCTCCACCTTGCTGGCGTCTGAGTCGGACTGGAGCTCTCTGCCCTTTACCAATCCAGCCACGGGCCCATCCATCTGGCCCATCAAGACTCACTCTCATTTCATCAGTCCATAAAACCTTAGAAAAATCAGTCTTGAGATATTTCTTGGCCCAGTCTTGACGTTTCAGCTTGTGTGTCTTGTTCAGTGGTGGTCGTCTTTCAGCCTTTCTTACCTTGGCCATGTCTCTGAGTATTGCACACCTTGTGCTTTTGGGCACTCCAGTGATGTTGCAGTTCTGAAATATGGCCAAACTGGTGGCAAGTGGCATCGTGGCAGCTGCACGCTTGACTTTTCTCAGTTCATGGGTAGTTATTTTGCGCCTTGGTTTTTCCACACGCTTCTTGCGACCCTGTTGACTATTTTGAATGAAACGCTTGATTGTTCGATGATCACGCTTCAGAAGCTTTGCAATTTTAAGAGTGCTGCATCCCTCTGCAAGATATCTCACTATTTTTGACTTTTCTGAGCCTGTCAAGTCCTTCTTTTGACCCATTTTGCCAAAGGAAAGGAAGTTGCCTAATAATTATGCACACCTGATATAGGGTGTTGATGTCATTAGACCACACCCCTTCTCATTACAGAGATGCACATCACCTAATATGCTTAATTGGTAGTAGTCTTTCGAGCCTATACAGCTTGGAGTAAGACAACATGCATAAAGAGGATGATGTGGTCAAAATACTCATTTGCCTAATAATTCTGCACTCCCTGTACAGAATGCAAATGCTGTATGTATATAGAATGTACGTGCTGCATGTATACAGAATGTAAATGATGCATGAATATAGACTTGTATATAGAATGCATGGTATAAACAAAGAAAATTAGGGAGCAATCTACTAAATAGCTGACAGAGCAAAATTAAGAAATACCCTTTTGCTTCATTTTGCTGTTTCAGTTGCTTATTAGATAAGTCCCTAATTTGCTATCCTTATGGAAATGAATGAATCTGACAGAATTTATTTTAATTTGTTTCTGAATTTCTTTGCCTTTAGTTTATTTTCTGTTTGCAAAGAATTTGGGAATATAGACACTTCCAAATTGCCCTGCAATGTCTTAGAATTGGAGAGGCAAAGGCCATTGATGCAACTTTAGTCTACCTCAATACAAAAAGAAAGCTGCCCGATCCTACTTTTCCTACAGAGCACCGCAATGATGGAACGACCTCCTGCACACTTTAAAATCTTCCCCAAGCCTTAAATCCTTTAGGAGATCCCTCTCTACATACCTCAAAGCAGAATGCACCTGTCATGGTTGATGATATATGTCCTACCTGTTCTATGTTAAATTTTGTATATATTGTGTATTAATATTATTTTTGTATTTTATTGTACCATAATGTATCAATGCAATGTTTTGTGGACACAAGAATATCTCAATTTATCCTTCCTGGTAAAATATTTTTTAAATAAAGAAATAAATAAAACTGGAATGCATGCATAGTTGTCCTGCTGCCTGGCAGGATAGCCAATCAGGAGTGCCCATGCTATACTAGTGAAGTGTATGGACTGAAATGCCCTTTAATTCATCCCTCGTGCCAGTGGCGACTATAGGAACAATACATAGCAGAGGACATAAGTAGGGATGTAGTGGGAATTGTAAGTAGGGCTGTAGTGGGTATTGGGGGTAGAGGGGCCTTGATGGTGCTGGTGAAAGGAGCTGTCGTGGGTGCACAGGATAATTGGGGCTGTAGTGGGTGCAGGAGGTAATAGGAGCTTTAGTGGGTGCCGGGGGAAAGGGCTGTAGTGGGTGTAGGGAGGAAAGGTTGTATTGGGTATAAGGGCTGTAATATGGGTGGATAGAGGTTGTGATAAGAGGATAGGGGCTTTGGTGGGAGGGATGAGGCTGTGATAGGGGATAATGGCAGTAATGGCGTTATAGGAGCTGTGATGGGGGTAAAGAGCTGTCATTAGGAGATAGGGGCAGAAATGGAGGGGTAGGAACTGTGATGGGGCAGTTATGGGGCGATATAGGCAGAATGGGAATGGGAGAATGCTGACCATGCCGGTGCCGAGGAATGTATCAGAGCGTTGCCGTGGTAATATGTGACCAAGTTCTACCTCTAGGCATCTGGGTGGCCTGGCTGGTGAGGGCAGTGACGGACCTACCGCGGTCGCAGGGGTCGCAGCTGTGACCGAACCGTCACCCCAGGGGCTCATCCACCCTGTCAATTTCTGCCAGGGCCACACTGAAGGAGCCCATCGGATGGTCGTGCTCTTACGGCAACCTGAAGGAAATGTAATTTCAGGGGCCCAGTCAGCTCTGACTCCCAGGAGCTCTGACTCCCATCCGTATGAGGCAGCAACTGGACCCCGGGGAAGTCACCCTCCTGCGCCTAAAAGAAAGGAAACAGGAGGGTGACTGAATGTCTGTATATCTGTGTGTTTCTGTATGTGTATCTGTGTCTGCATGTGTGTTTGTATGTGTGTGTGTGTGTGTGTCTGCATGTGTGTCTGTATATGTATGTGTTTGTCTGTATGGATATCTGCATCTCTGTATGTGTATCTGTTTGCATGTGTATCAGCATGTGTGTCAGTGTGCACCCCTATGTATCTGTATGTGTGTTACTGTTTGCATCTGTATGAGTGTCTTTCTGTGTATATGTATGTTTGTCATTAAGTGTGTATCTGTTTGTGGGTCTATATGTGTATCTGCCTGTATGTGTGTCTGTCTATCCGCATGTGTGTTCTGTGTGTCTGTTTGTGTATCCGTTTGTTTGCATATGCATATCTGCATGTGTGGTCTGTATGTCTGTATGTGTATCTGTGTCTGCATGTCTATGTATCTGTATGTGTGTCACTGTTTGTATCTGTATGAGTGTCATTTTGTGTATCTGAATATTTGTCATTACGTGTGTCTGTGTATCTGCATGTGTGTCAATGTGTGTTTGTGTATCTTTATATGTGTCAGTGTTTGTATCTGTATGTATTAGATTATACACATGGAGGGTTGGGGGGGAGGGAAGATGCATGGCGCGTCCCTGTCATTTCTAGTTACGCCTTTGGATGGGGGAAATCTATAAACTCCCCACCGCCATAGAAGTGAAGGGCCACGCAAGGAGCAATGAACATCTGGACATATTTGGTCCTTTAGCTAAACTGTTTGACCTGGCTGAAATTGCCAGAGCCGAAAACAGGCAGGTTGACCCGGAGGAACTCCGTGGCTGGGTGCAGAGGGCAATCTGCATTGTGGGCAACGTTAATACCTCCCTGTCCATAAAATAGTGTAAAGCCATTCTTTTTAAAATCGAACCTAAGCTAGCCAACTTCGGTCTCACTGAAGCGGGCAAGGATGCCCAGGGCCTGTTATTTGGGGATTCTTTTATCAAGGAACTAGCTTTGTGGGTACTTTTACAGCCCTGGACAAGGCCCAAGCCTCCATATAGAGGGTATTTCAATGGCAGGTCTCTACCAGGGCCAGCAGATTCAGGGGTCGTCTGTCCGGCCGTTCCAATTATCACTCCCGTGGATCGGGACCAGGATCCTACACACAGAGAACGCACTACCAGGAGGCAAAAAAACAGTCCCCCTTCTTCCCCTCTCGTGGAAGGCCATGGCGATCCAGAGGCTTCAGAGGGAACTCCGTTTCCAGACGCCCTTACAGTAAGCTTACATCTACCTCATGTTTTTTCCAATATTTGTGTAGGGGGCAGACTCCGTCATTTTTTCCATGCTTGGTCAGCCATCACCTCTCACCTCGGATGTTTGGGTTCCGACCACCGTTCAGGGTTTCCACATCGAATTGGTCGACACTACGTGTCACATTCCTCCTCCTCGCCCTATTTCACTCTCAGTGAACGACCGCGTCTTGATAGGCATAGAATTTTCGGCCCTTCATACGAAAGGGGCAATAGAACTAGCCCCCGCGTCGCCTGCAGGGGTACTCAGCACCATCTTCCTGGTAGAAAAGAAGAGCAGGCAGATGCGCCCAGTTATCAATCTCCGTGCCCTGAACACCTTGATGCGCTTCCGCTAGATGGAGGGCATCCACCTCCTACGAGACTTGCTCCTTCGCGGCGACTGAAATTAGACCTGAAGGACGCATACTTGACGGTCCCAGTGGCCAAAACGTCCAGGGACTTATTACGCTTCCTCTGGAAAGGCAACACCTGGCGCTTCACATGCCTTCTCTTTGGACTCTCACAAAATTGATGCGCCCTGCCATGGCTTGGTTGCGCAGTCGAGGAGTTCGGCTAATAGTCTACTTGGACGACATCCTCATCACGGCACAGGATCGTTCGGTCCTCCTGAGACATCTGCAATGGACGATGGACCTCCTCTCTCGCCTGGGTTTCATCCTCAACTGGGAGAAATCCTGCCTGTCCCCTTCACAACGCATGGAGTTTCTCGGGTTCACCGTAGACTCAGAAGCGGAATCACTCAGCCTCCCTCCATCCAAGATTTGGACCATCGGCAAGGAATTGCACTCCCAGTTAACACTACGCCATCTGGCATGGATCATTAGACTACTGGCATCATCATTCCAGGCGGTGTTCCCAGCCCCTCTCCACTACCGTGCCCTCCAACGACTGAAGATTGCACACCAGCGGGGCATCCTATGTGGACATGGTCTCTCTGGACTCGGAGACACAGGACGAGTTGACCTGGTCGATCCACAACCTCTCAGCTTGGAATGGCAAGGTCATTTTCAGTTCCCAACTGGAGTTCACGGTGGATTCGGATGCAAGTCTCCATGGTTGGGGTGCCCACTGCAACGGTGTGACTACCAGAGGACGTTGGTCGGACGACAAATCCCATCTCCACATCAATGCTCTAGAGCTCCTGGCCAGCTAATTCACAATCGGGAGCTTTGCGAACGGGACTGCCAGGACAACATCCGCGGTCCGCTATGTCAATCACATGGGCGGCACACAGTCGGCAATTCTGACCCGCTTGGCGAAGGACTTTTGGACTTATTGCTTGGCCAGGAATCTGGTTGTCCAAGTGGAATACCTCCCTGGACTCCACAACACTCATGCGATCTGGAGTTTGCGCTATCTGTCGGACAGCAGTGATTGGAAATTGGGCAAAGGGGCATTCTCTGCTATCTCGTCTCTTTGGGAACCTTTTGCCATCGACCTCTTCACATCCCGGCTCAATACCCAATTACCACGGTTCTACAGCTGGCGCCCGGACCCGGCCGAGGAGGCATTGGACGCCTTCCTGCAAGACTGGACCAGCTTACTCTGTTACGTTTTTTCCTCCGTTTGCCATAATCCCTTGGGTCCTGCTCCAGGTTTGCCGCCAAATGGCCTACCTGATCCTGCTGACTCCGTTCTGGGGGACCCAATCATAGTTCCCACAGCTCTTGGAACTGGCGATGGATGGGCCCAGACTGCTGCCATCTTACCCGGACCTTCTTCTGGACCCATCTGGCCAGCAACACCCTCTCCTGTTGGACAGCTCGTTGCTGCTGCTCGCGTGGAAGATTTCCGGGGTCTCTTGGAAATCTAAGGAATTTTGAATGCAACTCAATGCCTCCTGTCTGACGTTTGGGCTCCCGGGACTAGAAAATCATATGGGACCGCTTGGAGAGCTTGGTCTGGCTGGTGCCTGACTCGGAACATGGATCCCGTTTCGGCACCTGTGACTGCGATCCTCCAATTCCTCACTTGTCACATTTTTTGAGGCTGCTCGGGCATATCGCACAATTAACTTGTACAGATCGGCCATTTCCTCGGCTCATCAGGGCTTTGACTGCTGTCCCGCAGGCCAACACCCCTTGGTGTGCCGGTTGCTTCGGGGCTCGCGCCTGTTGCCCCCTCCTAGGCCTCGATACTAGGCAACTTGGGATGTCTCCTGCGTTTTGTCACTTTTTGCCTCATGGCCTACCAACTCCGATCTTTCCTTTACGACAGTTGTCGACCACTTGGGTCTCCCTTTTTTGCCTCATTCCCTGCAAACGGGTTTTGGATGTTCGTGCCCTGGACTTCGATGCTAGGTCTGTGACATTTAACATCTCCAGACGCACTAAGACGGCTATTCGGTCGGTTTCGTATCCAAGTTTTCCAGTTACCCTGGCGTTGTGTCCGGTGGCCTGTTTGAGGGAATATGAACTTCGGATTAGTACATATCGTTCGGTTTCATCCCCTCAGCTTTTCCTTTTGGTTCATCAACCTTTTTACCCTGTGTCCAGTACTACCTTGGCTCACTGGGTGAAATGGGTGATGTCGCTAGCTGGTGTAGATACGTCCATCTTTAGCGCCCATTCCTCTCGGGGGGGCATCAGCCACGTCTATGGTGGCTTTGGGGGCGTATCTGGAAGACCTGATGAGGTTGGTGGACTGGTCCCGCAAATCCACTTTTCGCGAATTTTACTTTAGATCTACTCCTAATGCTTTTTCCTCTGTTATTGATCAGCTTTAAACTTGCAATATGAGCTTCCGTGTCTTGACATAAAATTACATAATTTTGCTATTTCATGAAGAAAGTCATGATTTTATGAGAGACACGGAGGCGAGTATTGTCCCACCCTTCTATGTTTCTTTCACTTGTTTATCCCTTCCTGTTGATTTTCTCTCTCATGTATGTTTCCAGAGGGTGGTAGGTATTTGTGATGCACTTGCGTGTATATTACCTTTTATGCTCATATGACCTGATTATGTTGTATGTTTTGCCTGGTGGGTTTATTTTACGATATGTAAGTTTATCAATATGTTATGTCTTGGCATGCGCACTTTGGTTCAAGTACCGATTTAACCGTTCGGCTCCTGTCTTTTATGTTTTTACAGGTTGATTCTGTGCTGTTTGGGGGTCTTCACTACTTCCCACAAGGCTTCTCCACGTTGACTGGAGGTCTATGGCTTGTTCTGAGATGGGCTCCTCACAGTTCTATTAATTGATGGATTGGTCCCAGTTCGTTTAGAGTTCCTGATCGGAGTCCGGCTGGATTTCGGGACGATTGTTCTGCTGTGGTTTGACTGATTCATCGGTTCCTGTTTGGTTGTTATTGTGTCGCATTTCCAAAGAAAGAGGAAATATGTGGGGAGGTGCTGACTATTATATTGGGACTTGGTATGGGAGTGGCTTATCACTATGGCTACCATTTTTTCTTACTGTTTGTTTCTTTGCTGCTATTGGTGGACAGTAAAGAAAGGGTTAAGCAATACTCGCCTCCGTGTCTTTCATAAAATCATGCAATAGAAAAATCATGTAATTTGATGAGTTTATCTTTATACATCATTTATAATTCAGAATATTTTTATTGTGCTAGGGACCTGCATTACTAAAATGAATACTAATAACAATAAAATAGCGTACCCCACACAATAGGTTAGGCAGAATGTAAGATTAGGAATGCCTTTGGGTAGGGTGTGTTTATGGTTTTGAGACTTATAGTTAAGGGGAACTTGGACTGCACTTGGCTAAGAATCATGGGTGTCACAGTCTACAGGAACTGGAGAAGGTCCCTAACAATCTAACTCTATGATCAATACACCAATTCTGTTTAAAACCTTATAGCCCTAAACAAATGCTAAATAGTTTTCCTAATCGTAGACTCGACATCCATTACTTTACTTTAATAGGATACTCCACGTCTTAAATAAAATAAAAATTAATTTAAAAAAAAAAATGTTTAAAAGATATACCCCAAATCATTTATATGGGATCTGGGCATTGGAGTGTCCCTTTAATCCATTCTGGTCATTTAGTTTCACCTATTGCCATGTAGTCATACACTCCTCTTGAAATCATATTGATCTACCTGTTTACTCACAGAGCCTATAAAAGATTGCTGTAATACTTGCTAATAGTTGCAATAAGCTCCACTTAATCATCAGTATTTATTATTTTAGTCAAATATGTTACCAGTGAGGTTTTTGTAAGTCATTGTAATAAGGTCACAACATTCTCATGTAGCAAGCATGTAAATGATTTTTTCATGTCTATTTTGAAGCTGCAATGAAGTTTATTTGGTATTTTATTTGCATATTTAGGTGTTTTAATTTATGGTTCTTCCGAATGCATATGTCTTTTAATAGTCACAGCATAACAACCAATATAGCTCAGTATAGTGGTTATGATGCTTAGAATGTGTATGTGGAGTGATTATGTTTTACTGTTATATCGTTTTCAAGCAGCATGACTAAACCCCAAGGTGTCCCTGTTGTCTTGGAACAATTCAGCTGTTCCAAAATTTTACATCAGTTTTAAATGACTGATTCCATAGTCACAATATTCAGGAACGTGGATGGGGAATGAGGAAGCAAAATGTCCGTGTTCTGAAGTCTCAAAGCGAAGAGGTGAGTGGCAGGAAAACTGCATGAAAACGTTTTTCTGAAAATCCATAGATGGCACACTAGAACCATAACCACTACATTAAGCTGCAAAAGTAGTAGTTATGGAGCATGGATTGTCCATTAAACTATTAACACAAACTTTTTTACAGATATTGAACATTTGTGGCATGATTTTTGAAGGAGAATTTTAAAAAAAATGAATTTTAACATTTTCTATGACGCTAGTCACAGGTTGTTATATAATGATTATTCTTGCCACTGATATCAACGGGATTTTAATCAATAATATATAATTTTGAATAGACATAATCATATTAACTTAAAGGGACATGCATCAATTTGAGACAACTGTCATTCACATCTTTAGCTTTGAATGAGACAGTTGCCTCACTATGAAAGCTGAAAAAAGCAGATAAATATTATTTTTTTCTAGTTTACCTGCTTCTCTTTTCTTATGCTTTTCACACCTACTCCAAGGGGGGCAGTGAGCTAACCAATCAGTGTCCTATCCCTAGGAATGCTGGAAGAGTGCATTGGGCATGCCATACAGATTTACACATGTGCAGTTGGAAAATCTCTTCATTTTGCAACATCCTAACAGGGGGAGAAGAGAAGGAATCTAATCAGTTGGATCATACACAGCAGGCTCCAATATTTGGTTTCTCTCTCCTGCTGTTTCAAAATTTTGCACTATTTCTTCCATTAGTGGACTGGTCAGAAATTGAGCAGGGTTGGTAATCGGGTTGGGGTCTGCAGAAACTCCACTAGCTGAGAGACAGGCCCAATCTTGCCCAATCTGACCAGGTTCACAATAAGTTTATACAGGTTCATTACATACTTCTCAGAGTTTATCTTGCTTTATTTTGTTTTTTATATTTGTTTAAAGTGTTTTCTTTAATAAATAAATAAATAAATCAATCAATCTATGGAAGGGGAAGCCACCTCACAGAAATTAGGTTTTGCATGTTGGGATGTCTGCACATGATGTAATATATTTACAAATATGCAAGTTATATAGAAATGGAGAATGGTTGTATCAAAACAAAACTATACATAAAAACTTAGTACAGTATTGACAAAACAAGGAAAAGATTTAGCAAAAAAAACAAAAAAAAAACAACAAAAAACGGCAGAAACAGATAAGGAAGATAACTAAATGGAGATTTAGTCACTGGGTTTGGCCATAACATGCTTCGCCTCTCTCTGGTCAGTTTTGTCAAGTACAAACCAGATACTATTGTTTACATAGCAAATACAAGTACACATAATAAGACCCTCTTGTACTTCTAGGAGATCAACCTGTCTCCTTTCATGTACAGACCTATATGTGCAGATTACTCTTTTCATCTGATCTTTCCCAAAAACCCTGAAGATTTTTCTATAATTAACAATTCTAACTTAATGTTTCTGTTATTAACCCCAACACTCCCAGGGTTTAAAACTTGGTTGTAGATTAATTTAATATTGCTATTAACACTTAATCTCTCAAAGGGTTGACACCGGTCTGTCAGTTCCTATTATTGCAATTAACCCCATATGTTCCCAGAGTTAAACCTCGTTCGTATATTACTTTTATTTTCTTTTTTAAAACAGAAACCAATGTCTCAGTACATCCTCCTCCCTTTTTGCATACTGATGTAAGTACTGCCCCTTCTTGTCACTTTGTGTTGCTGAGATATATATATCCTTCCTCCTTCTACCGGTCCTTCTTTCCTTCCCCACCCCCTTAGGAAATAAAGTAGTCCTCCCTTCCTCCTTCTGTCTTTTTTTTTCTCATTCTTCTGCTTTTTCACCCCATCAACCCTTTCCTCCCCCCCTCCCAAACAATCCCTATTACAGAACAACAACAAGGGAAAAACCCATCTAGGAGAAGGAGCAACCATGACCCCCTCCTGCTCACAGAAGTCAGGAGGACAAATCTAAATACATGGAGGACTTTATTTTATAAAAATATATTATTTTTTTATTTCATTTTTTTTAATGGACCGGATGATCTCCAAATGCAACAATAAAACCTACAGCTTTGCAGGGGAGGTGAGCTTTTGTCTGAATTATTATTTTTATTAATGCTTGATATTTGTTATATAACTATTCATTTGGCTGTTTATGTAGAATTTAGGTTATAAAGCAAAATATCACTATCCTGTGACTGTATTCTATTGCTCGAACGTATGATTGTAAACTCTATTGTTCATAGTCTGAGACTCTTCGTGGCAAACCCTGTCTTAACAAATTTCACTCAGTAATGTTCTGCTGTCAGTTGGAGAGGGGGTTGTAAGGTGCAGAGAGTAAGCTCTTGGGCTCAGTGAATGACCTAGCTCAGTGGTGCTTGCTTTGTGTAGCACTGTACCCTAGCTGAGCAAACATACAATGATGTCATCGTATTGTAAACTGCATTGATTCAATGAAATACCATCTTCCACACATCACACCCCCTAATACCTCCCCCTCAAACATGCCTCAGTTTTATTCTTTTCATAATCAGTCTATATTATGGTCATGATGTTTGGCATTCTGTTTAACTGATCTATGCTGTGATCTGCAGAGATAAAATGTAGTTTATTCTATGTATCCGTGGATGGTTTGTGGTGTTACACCATGGTAAACATTACATGGAGTTGTTGCAGTGCAGTGTTAATATATGCACAAGTGTTCGTGGTAAACACTGTGGGGTTCATTCACTAAATGGTGAAATGTAGTTAATGGAAAAATTAATTTCCATTTTTAGACCAAAATAGCCAAGCAGTGACTATAATTGAAATAGGAAAGAAACACTTTTGCCTGAATATTTCAGTTTGTTTTTAATTTGCTACAATTAAAAGCCAATAAAACCCAAATGCTACTTTTTTTGATCTGTTGCCATGGTACAATGTTACTATCCAGCTGGCAGGGGTTGAAATGGTTTGATAAAGTGTAAACACTGACTTAATTTTTTTTTTGGTTTAGTTTTGTTTTTCTACACCCAAAGCTTCACACATAGTATCAATATGCAAAATATTAATATGTTCTTAGTAGATTTCATACTAGATTGCTTCTCCCAAATCTTTTAGGACTTGCTAGAAGGATACATGGATCATGGCACTAGCTTGTTTTATATAATAAACAAAGATATGCACTATAAGGGGAAAATAAGTATATTTATTTTTAATGTTAGAATGTTCCTATGCTGTGGATCCAGCCAATCCCTCACCCCCCCTTTAAAATGAAACAAGCAAAAAACAAGCATATCTATTAAATTTACCTGTAATCCATCTCAGGGACCATCTCCTCGCAGTAGCTGCTCCTCCTCTTCTGAGATCATCATGACCAATGATCTTGGTCCAATCCATAAAGAAGTATTGCGGACGTACGGCACATGCGCAGCTGTGCGTGATGACACCAAATGTGAAAACCTTTTGATTTTTGATGATCTTACTAAGGAGTTGTCGTTAACCCTGTTTGCCCTATCACCGGGGAACAGTGCCAGGTTACCCATGGTATCATAATCACTAGAGTGAGCATTAATATTTGTGATTAGCTACACATGCCAACCATGCACACCTTAACTGCTTTCTGATAAAGCACAGACACACACCTGGCATGTGTTCTTAAAGGGACACTATAGTCACCAAAACAACTACAACTTAAAGAAACACTGTAGGCACCCAGACCACTTCAGCTCATTAAAGTGATCTGGGTGTAGTGTCCCTTTTGCACCTAGTGTTTCAATGTTAAACATTGCAGTTCCAGAGAAACTGCACTGCTTACATTGCAGCACAGTCAGCCTCTAGTGGTTGTTTACAAGACAGCCACTAGAGGGCTTTCTGGATTGAAATGGACATTTGGTCTGATATCTGATGTTGGACATCCTCACATACTCATGTCTGAGTACACCCAGTGTCAAATGATTCCCCATTGATTCAATGCTTTCCTGTGGGGAGGTATAATGCACAGGTGGCATTTGCCACACATTCGCCTTAGCGCCCGCTCGGTGCAGGGCATCGGTGCTCGGATCAGGTGAGTAAATGAAGGGCTTTTAACCCTTTACATTATTGCTTAGGTGCATTCAGATGGCCAATAGAAGTGCTTCCTGGGTCAGTGCTGCCCAGCGTGCAGCACTGGCGTTAAGTCTTCATACTCTGCATGGAGGTGCTGAACTTTGAGTCAGTGCATCTCTATGAGGAGATTCTGATTGGCCAGCGCAGTGTTTTGCTGTGCTTGTGCTATAGCCTCCCAATGCTTTCCTGTAGGAAAGCATTGGATTGGCTGAGATAGTCACCAAGGAGGCGGATTATGGGCCGAGCCAGTGCCAGCAAGATGGGGGGAGGTAAGGTTTATTTTTTGTTTTGTTTTTTCCCTTTTTTAGGGGGAACGGATCTAACTAGTGTTTTTAACACTGTAGGGTCAAGAATACACGTTTGTATACCTGACCCAATAGTATTCCTTTAACCCTGAGTGGTCACTAACGAATACAAGCTAGCTGGAGAAACTTAGCGACAGGGTTGAAGCAAGCCTTTTTGTTTCAATATGATATATTGAGATTTAGCTGTGGTTTACATCTTTACATCAGGCCGAAGGGTGATGTTAAGTTTTTTGACTTGGCGGCAGCTGGAAATGAATAGCGACGAGATTGTAAACTAATTGCTAAGTAGTGGTTAGTGGCTCCCATAGAAAATAATAGAAGTTGTTAGAGACCCTCTTTCAGTAATGGCAGCTGGTAACTCTGTGTCACTACTTGTTAAATTTTTCATTCGGGAAACCGCCTTTACTCGCTAACAGGCATGGTAATGACCGGCACACATTCATTAATAAGTCGCAACAAGCTTTATAACAAAGGGTTGCAGTGAATTGAAATTGAACTGCAAAATATCTTTTTGTTTTTGAAATATTCTCCCACAAGCAATAGTCACAGCTGGGGGATATTCGCTTGAAAATTGGAATTTGGTTTTACGTTCACCACTCTTCACTGTTTAGTGCAAAAAATGTTTAAATGCGAAGGCATAATGACTTATTATGTGCTGTAAATCCAGAGATTACACCTTTTAAAGCACAGTAATGAGGCACTCTCCTGTGAGTCAGGCATTCTGTTAAAATCCTCAAACTTGAATTATTTTAAAAAGCACAAAGTAAAGTAGTAAATTAACACAAAAGAATAGGTGAAGGTAAAACGACTTGTTTGCGGCTAAATTCGGTACAGGCTGCTCTCTGCCCTATTAACGTTTGAATAATGCAAGTTGTGGTACTTTTGAGTGCCTTTTGAGAAGCAGTTTAAGATAATGCACACGTCTCATTGTATGGCCTTGTGAATGAATATCTGTGTTTTTACTGCAGTCTAGGTCAAGTGCTGATATAATTAGGGGTCACATGGAAGAGTGTTGCTAATCTCATGGTTTACATTGATTTTGTAATGAGCCATAAAGTTTGTCCTTGCCCAAATAGATGACATTATTATTCATAATAATAATAAGCTTACTTGAGATCATATGTAAAGTTAATTATGTACTTGTATGTTTTGTTTGCAGGTAGCTGTATCCTGTTGGGTGGCAGGCGTATCCAAGGGGTACCATGAAATACCCAGGGCCCCTGGAGAGCCAGAGACTGTCCTTTCTTTTAGAAAGGGCAGTCTCTAGGGAAGCCCAGATGTGGAAGGTGTATGTTCACAAGACCTCACCCAATCAGGTAATATCCTTTCCACATCTTGCATTTTTTTTTAATGTTCACAGTTTATAGCTGTGGATTACAAGATGTATACACCATAGCTAAACGGTAATTTTATTTTACAGTTTTTTATGATGTGCTGCATTTTTGTTGTACAAAACTATTTATTCTAATCTCTGTGAGATCCTGTTTTTGACCTGTACGCCTATTATTCCTATACTATGAGTCAAAAGTCTTAGCTACGTTGGTGGCGACTTCCTGCCTGTGTTGCACCTTATTAAACTTTCATTGATGTTCACGATACTGCGTTTTGCTATCTCCATAGTTCAATACATTTTATATAAGAATATACGATTTATCTAAGAATATTTTATAATTTAAAAAAAGTTTTATTCACTAAAGCATTAATTGTAAAAAAAAATGTCAAGGAAATTGCATTTATCAGGCAATATTTGCCAACCTAGAAAATAATTGTTGGAGAGTTCTCCACCCCAAGTGATTTCAGTCTTTTACAGGTAATATAATGTGGTCAGTGTAGTGGCGTAAATTAATCAGGAGCAGCAGACCAAAGACTTCAATGTCTCATTAACAAGGCTTCTTTGAGAGGTGTAGATAGCCTCTTGCGTTTCAAAACGGAGAGCAATAATAGATAATTATGTCCTTGGTGCCGTAGTCTCCTCCAGATTTCTTAATTAAATTCTCTTACATTTGGAAAAATGCCACTTTGAAATAGTACCTTGAATGTCTCCTGTGTGACTATCACAGTTAAAGAGACAATCCAGAGTGAATCTCACCACAGTTTAATGCAGTAATAGATATGAATAGGTATTTAGACAGACAGTAACTGCTAAAAAATATTTATTTGTATACACAATACTTTCACACACAGTTGCACTTCCACAGCAACCAGGATGTGGCTGAAATGATTCTGCCAATCACATCTCTCATTTGTTCAATTTAGGAGCACTGCACGTGAACACTAAATCCAAATATAAATTAATGGAACACTCTGTCAGTACAGTACAGCTACAAGCACTTGCATTGTCAGACATATTATGCCAGATACATCATTTGGTATGAACGAATTGGCATTTGATACTGTGCATGTACAAGTGATTTTCATCAATTCCAGTGTAGAAAAACAACATATGTACAGAAGAATTCATGGCATCCTTTGTGGTTTTCAAAGTCTGACCTCCTATTATTATTAGAAGATGGGTAGATTGAATGACTTCCCATTCAATAAGCAGAATAAAGTTTAAGCCAGCAAACTGGCACGTTTTTATATCCTCCGTTCACCAAATCATTTGATACCTTTTAGAAATCAATTAGGATAATGGGGTTACAAGAGACAGGTCGGGCTCTGTTTAGAAAACCATTTTTTTATTTTTTTTTTATTGTTTTTGTGTCAGATATCAATTACTGCTACATGAGAGGATCAATCTTGGTAATGCATTCTTATTTCAAATAAAAAGGAACACTCAAAACGCCTAAAGCACTTTAGCTTGCTGAAGTGCTTTATTTGTGAAGTCCTTTTTAAAAAATTTTTTTTTCTATTTTGCAAAAAGTGCAAATTTCAATACAAATTAGCACTTTTATTAATTAACTTTGCTACATCCCCGAGCTGTCAATCAGACAGCCAGTCCTGTTACTTCCTGGTTTGGTTAGCTCAGTGGAGCTATACTAGAGAGGCAGTGATTGCTCAGAGCACCTGGATTTCAAAGACTTCTCACTGAGCTGCATTGGGAAGTCTGTGATTGTCAGGTTATATGGATATAATAATAGATGTGCCCTTATAAATAGGCAAGCAATGTCAGAAATTTCCTTACTAGTTTTATTGATGCTAGGAATTAAAGTTTTTATATATATATATCATTTTTTTATTATTTTTTTTTTAAATAGATTTAAGAAATTTAAATTTACATTTTTTTTCATAAAAGTGCACCTTTCATGGAGCAATATGATATGGTGAAACACATTATGAGGAATAACATTTTTAGCTACATGTTGTGATGCCATGAGTCTTTAGGTGTCATCCCTGTTATTTGCCAAACTATTTCCAAGATATTTGACACAAAAATGTCTTTCTACCACCTAAAGCCTGGTTCTTCTGTAGTTGTCCAGATAATGAGGAAGATTCACTTTGCATCTGTCCAACCTTGGATGGCACTGATATGTTGTGAGCTATGGGCTAACACTCTTCCAGCTTTTGCAGCCTGTCGTAGTGATTCCTGTTTGGATTGCTTTGTATGGATAATCACTACAGAGAAGGGGGCCCAAGCGCTAGGAAGGTGTTACAATTGGAAACCTCCAAGAATGGCAATGCTGGAGCAAGTGACTGCTTTTCTTCATCTGTAGAATTCAGGTTGACAAAACTTCACAATGTGCAGAGTTTCAGATTTACCCATAATCCATCAGTAAAATCAATCCCTGCACACATCATGGACAGAGAACAAAATGGCTGCACCCAGATATTGAGGTCGGGTGCAAAGAAGAAAAGATAATTCATATGAATAAAGTAAAGTTGGAGTATAAGCACTAAAATACAGGGGGCATAAGGAAAACCATAAGACAGAAAATGACAGGTCCACTTTAAAGCAGGACTGTCACTCTCTTGAAAAATGAGTATTTTTGAGTAATCTTTATGAAATTCTCACTTTGACTTTGTTGAAATTTCACTGAAATCCAAGCCAATCAAGAGAGTCTAAGTGTCAATTCCGACAGCTGTCACCAGGACCGCCATCAGAAATTTTGGGGCCTCTGACAAAGCACAAGGTCTGGGCCCTCCCTCCCAGGCCCGCCCACGCCCTACCTGGTCCGCTGACAGTGATGCAGGACTGAATGTGGTATGTGTATAGTGGAAGTGAATTAGAATGTGTGTAATGGATGTAGTGTTTGTGTGTATTAGATACTGTTTGTGCAGTGAATGCAGAGTGTGTGTTTGTGTAGCGGATGCAGTGTGTATAGTGAACGCAGAGTGTATTTGAGTAGTGGATGTAGTGTGTGTACAGTGATGTAGTGTGTGTTTGTGTAGTGGATGTAGTGTTTGTATGTACTAGATGAAATGTGTTTAGTGGATGCAGTGTCTGTAGTGCGTGTATTAGACGCAGTGTCTGTGTATAGTGAATGCAGAGTGTTTCAATGTGTGGTGGATGTAGTGTGTGTACTGTGAATACAGGATGTTTGTGTAGTGGATGCTGTGTGTACAGTTAATGCAGAGTGTATGTTAGTGTAGTGAATGCAGAGTGTGTGTCAGTATGTAATGAATCCAGAATGTGTGTTAGTGTGTAATGAATGCGGAGTGTGTGTTAGTGTGTAATGAATGCAGAGTGTGTGTAAATTTGTAGTGAATGCAGAGAGTGTTAATGTGTAGTGAATGCAGAGAGTGTGTAGCGGATGCAGAGTGTGTGTTAGTGTAGTGAATGCAGAGAGTGTGTTAGTGTGTGTTAGTGTAGTGAATGCAGAGAGTGTGTTAGTGTAGTGAATGCAGAGTGTTAACGTGTAGCGGATGCAGAGTGTGTGTCAGTATAGTGGATGCAGTGAGTGTGTTAGTGTGTAGTGTATGCAGAGTGTGTGTTGTATTAGTGTATGCAGTGTGTGTTGTGTTAGTGTATGCAGAGTGTGTGTTGTGTTAGTGTATGCAGAGTGTGTGTTGTGTTAGTGTATGCAGTGTGTGTGTTGTGTTAGTGTATGCAGTGTGTGTGTTGTGTTAGTGTATGCAGTGTGTGTGTGCTGTGTTAGTGCATGCAGTGTGTTGTGTTAGTGTATGCAGAGTGTGTGTTGTTAGTGTATGCAGAGTGTGTGTTGTATTAGCGGATGCAGAGTGTGTGTTGTATTAGCGGATGCAGAGTGTGTGTTGTATTAGCGGATGCAGAGTGTGTGTTGTATTAGCGGATGCAGAGTGTGTGTTGTATTAGCGGATGCAGAGTGTGTGTTAGTGTAATGAATGCAGAGTGTGTCAGTATAGTGGATGCAGTGAGTGTATGTTGTATTAGTGTATGCAGTGTGTGTGTTAGCGTATGCTGAGTGTGTGTGTGTTAGCGTATGCAGAGTGTGTGTGTGTTAGCGTATGCAGTGTGTGTTGTGTTAGTGTATGCAGTGTGTGTGTGTAAATGTGCAATCTGGGGGTGGGGAGGGGGAGGAAGGGGCATTTTCACATTAATTTTTTATTAAATTAAATGTTTCTCCCCCCACCCTGCTTACCTGTGTCCAGGGAGGGGGGAGATTCCATCTCTGGTGATCCAGTGGCATGGGGGGCCCCGTGGCTCCCTGTTACCGCAGAGGGGGCCCAGGCAGCACACAGCTTCTCCTCTTCTCTTCTCCTCTCTCTAATAACTCTCGCGAGACCCGCGGAGCGTTGCCATGGTAACCGGGTCTCGCGAGAGTTATTAGAAGAAAGAAGAGGAGAAGCAGTGTGCTGCCTGGGCCCCCTCTGCGGTAACAGGGAGCCGGGGGCCCGCGGCTGCACACATAGATAGCGATATTCGTTATCTATGTGTGCAGAGAAAGAAAGTGGCGCCCGGGACTGCCAGAGCAGTCCGGGACCCCCATGGTTGTCACCCCCTGATGGTGGCCCAGGCTGTCACCAGTGGTGGCTGCAGGGAATTGGCTGTATCTATGGAGGATATCACAGTCTTGCGGGATCCTCCATAGACCTCAATGCTGTACTCTTGTGAGAGTACAGCAGTTCCGTGAACTCTGAGTAAAATCCGGCAGATCAAGATGGGTAAGTAAATCTCACCTTTACCTGCACCCCCAGCCACCAGACCTCCAACGGCGATGTCACCATCGGTGGTCTCTGCAAAATTGGCAAAGTCCCCTGATGGTGAAAGTGCCACTTTAAGAAAGCTTATTTGGTCTCTATTTAATCCACGTAACATTTGGCCTTCATGTGTCATAGATTTTTAACAAGAGACGTGCTCTTCCACTTCCTGTAAACAATGAGATGAGAAGTAATGAGGTGATTTAAAAATACAGTGGGACCTCGTTTTACAAATCCAATGCGTTCTCTGGGACGTTTCTTATTGCGAAAAATTTGTAAGCCGAAACACGGTTTCCCATAGGAATGCATTGAAAGCCGAATAATCCGTTCTGGAGGTCAGAAAAAAAGTCAAAATGAGCTGGCATGGAAACCAACCCACAATGCAGAACACACAATAAAAGGCATGCAAGCGACGAAGCTCAGCTTCCTACCTTTCCACCACTTGAGAAATGCACCAAAAAGTCCCAAAACAACTGCAAACAATTTCCAGAATGACTACAAAACTCGATGCAAAAGCCGCTCCAACACCTCCACACTCGATGCCACGTGCTACCCACAGGCTCCAGCATGCATGGGGCAGTGCTATAAACCTCCCAAGTGCAATGCATCCTGGGGAAACAAATTTGTAAACCAAGGCATTATTTTCAATGGATTTTCATTTGTAAATCGAAAATTATGTTAACCGAGGCATTTGTAAACCGAGGTCCCACTGTAGTGAGTCTTTTCCTACCTTCCAGAATACAATAGACTGAGAAATTCGAAATATTGTGTATAGAGAAGGTGAAATAGATGTTGCTATCTCAGCTGACAAATGTTACATCAATTACAGTCAGAAACTTCTAGGCCGGAGAACGGTACTGCAATTTACCAGTGACGCTTTTGATGAAACTAATATATATGAATAATGTAAGGGAAGTTGACAGCCATAGACACTTCCACTTGTGTATTTATTTGACACCTTATGAATACAGATTAATATAGACAAAATATTTGGCAGAAAGCTATGTTGTGGAAAATGCATTGCTAATAGGGTTTTTAAATCCTTTTCACTGCAAAGTCAATCCATTATATATAATTATCCTATATACTTATACATTCTTGATATCTTTTCCATTCCTTTTAAAATGGAAACTAGTTTGAGCAGGGTCATCAGTGCCTATTCCTGTAAGTCCAACTAGTCTTGTTGCAGCCATTTGTTAGTCCACCTATTGTATTGCACTCTGGAATTTGTTGGCTCTTTATAAATATGTGCCGAATACAGAATTTGGTTATTTTTTATTAGGCTTCTACACCTATCAAGGGACAGGTTAAGGTAAACAGAACTCACTTTTCCCTGGCCACCAGTCCCCCCCAGCGGCTATGTCACGGTCAAATTCTGCAAAGTGCCCAGACAGTGATAATACTGCTAGTTAGGAAGTAAACTTTAGTCTGAAAGCCATTCAGGGATGCTCACTGATTAAGAATCCTCTTGCCTCTCCCTTGGTAAAGTCGGTACTTTCCATTCAGTTGACTGAGGTATTTGACCAATGCAGCAGTTTTTTAAGTATTCTTTATCATACAGCGCTATAGAAATTGCTGGTGCTATATAAACAATAATAATATATTTACAACTTTCTGTTTTTTGGTATTTTAAGTGTTCAATTTCAGTTCATCTTACTGCTTCAGTTGTTTTTATTTGATTTATTGTTTATTTAATTTATTTTTCATGTTTTTGTTTAGCTATTCTATTCATGTTCTGCATACATTTTTAAAAATGTTGTATGGATATTTTAAATTGTTGGCATTTCTTTTTTTTTTTCTTCAAATGAATCTGCTGAGAGAAAACATGCATACTTTGTGAGGATAACTAACAAAAACCTATAATATTGGTATTGAAATATGCCCTTAGCACACGTGTGAAAGAGCCAAGGAGGTGAATAAATGTTCTCAACAAATTTGGAGTTGCCAGTTGTTGTGGAACTTCAATTCCTTTGATGTATTTGCTCCCACAGACAATCATTTTTATATTAATTCCCAGCATCATGGGACATGTATTTCTAGTGTAATCTACATCTGATTATTGCATATGCAAGACATCCTGCTGAGCTTGTGCAGTAATTGTGCATTGCACAGTTCATTACATCTATCCAAATGCTACGCTTCAAACTGCTTGGGGAACAGTACTGTGTGGCTGTAGTGAAATGAAAACCACGTTGCAAAATGATAGGAACACTGAACCGTTAGGAATACAAACATGCCCTGATAAACTTTAGTAAAAAATAAAGCTTTTTTTCCTTACCCTTTTTGAGCACCAAGGCTCCCTTGTTATTGTTACTTTTCCTTCTCCATGATGGTCTAATCCAATGCTCTTCATAGAAGAGCATTGAGGACATGATGGGCATGTGCTGGGAGCAGCCTTCATGCATCAACTTTTTCCCATAGGACAGTATTAAAGCAATGCTTTTCTATGGAAGTTCCGTGTCTAGTGAAGCTGCGGAAGTGCCTATAGTGGCTGTCGGAAAGACATGCTCGTGCCAGACATAATTTTGTCTTGGTACCGAGGGGAAAATGTATCAAAGCGATATGGAAAATGGTGAAAAGTATTGAAAGTGACAATCACCATGGAAACCAGTATAACCAGCAAACAGATTGCATTGGTGACACTTCCCCCTCTTTCATCTTTGATAAATATCACCCAGGTATCAGAACTTATCCTATACCTTTCATGCAGATGAGAATATTATAACTATTATTATTATTATTATTATTATTATTATTAGTAGTAGTAGTAGTAGTAGTATTAATATAAAGTATGGAGCTGAGAACTAGAGTGGGGAAAATACTGACTGGGCATGCAAGATTACGTGAAAAAGATAGAACATGTAAAATATCAGTGTGTATACAAGTACCAAAAAATACACTGAACTTCCCAACTCAACATACATAGATGGCTACGAATCGTACAGTCGTAAAGGGGTAGGGGCACCACTTACCTGGGTACCTTGATACATGTCTATACAAAGGCAATATAAATGTTGACAATCCTCAGTTATGTTTTATTATATTTCAGTCTTTACTTGTCTACATTACAATCAAACCTGTTAGCCACAGTGTATTAAAATCCGTTGAGCTTTAATGAATAGCCGTAAGCATTAGTAATGCCACCCGAAGCTACCGCTTGGCTTTCTATATAAACTAATAATGGTCAATATTTGCATAGTTATCTCAGTCTTACTTAGTCATCAGATGACAGCAGGAGCAGAGATACCTGCCAGCATTATGTTAATCATGGTTGGCACAAGAGTGTACTCTTGTTCCAGTGGTTAAAACAAATTATTTCTGTTTAACCCTTTACCGACGAAGGGCGTGCTATACTGTCCTACAAAAAGAGAGCTTTAACGCCGTAGTGCTGCATAGCACGCCTTAATGATCGGCCAACCCTATGGCCCGGGTTCTTACCCTCACGACAATGAGAAGGACTACCTGACAACCAAGGCAATCTTTCTGCAGCCAATCCTGCCCATCCGCTTCATGTGATAGCAATGACACCGCACATGACGCGGATCTGCGAGATTGACAGAATGCCTGCAATTGGACTGCATGCTGCAGAGGCTCCCACACTACTTGCAGGGTTTTGGGGCTTACCCCCGATCACTGAGCCTCCACAAGCACCACCGTGTACTACCCAGCTTGCAAGTGCACCGGGGAATATAACAAGCCCTCAAGCTTACTCCTACTCACCTGGGAGCACTGTTGTGGCCTGCTGGTGTTGAAGCTGGGGAGAGGCGACTGCTCTCGTCGCTCACAGTACAATTCGCTGACCTCTTGGGGCCCCCCTCTTCTGTACCAGGGGGATATCCCGGTCCCCACTGGACTGCCAGAGGCATGGCACAAGCAGTCCCTATTGCCTGCATAGGGGGCAAATCGCTCATACTGAGTATCGAAAATGGCAGCTGTCATATTGCCCAAGTGGAACATACCTCTGCCTCACTATGACCCCTTGGAATCTATCCTGCAGAAGCTGCACGTGATATTCCAGGACTTCTGGCTAAAGCTACAAACTCGACCACAAGCTACCCAACCTGGGAAACTATAGGTAACCAAGAGGGGAGAGCTGCCTGGACAGAGGGAGACCCCTCCAGGCATTCCCACCACAAAAGTGCCACAACACTCTACAGTCCGCCCACCAAGGTGTAGCCTCCAGGCATCTACCACTCAAACGGAGGATCGCCTGCCCGCTCTAAAAGGCGCCTAACATCTCGACCCTCAGCCCACCACAATAAGGGGAAGGACTTGATCCCAAGGGGCTACCAAGTCTGTGGACTAGCGATGCTGGCCCTCACACAGGCCTGGGGTTGGAAGACAGTCCTGACCTGCCATGAACCGGCGGAACTCCCTGCTTTGACGCCGCTTTTACTCTACACTACAGCGGGATTCAGCAGCCTTCCTGCATTGGGTATCAGATGATGGGGACTTTTACCCGTACCCAGTACCACCGTTGACACCCTATTGGTTCTATTGTTCTTTGGTGCGGCGCCATTCAGAATTACTTGGTTTCAGTGGTTTAAAATTTGCCACATAGGCCAACATATCTATTCCTGAAAGTAATTCATTCAATCATGTATTCTTGCTTACAGTGGCAGATCCAGAGCCTGATCTCGGGAGGGGCACTTGTAGATTATTTAAAGAAATAATCCAGACACAATAACTACTACAGCTCAGTGTAGTGGTTATGGTGTCAATAGTGCCGGGACCCCCTCCCAGAGTAAGTAGTCAAACCGTTTAAGAACAGTTTGACAACTTACCTGAGGTCTGCTGGGAAATGGGGCGGTAGTAGGGCATAGGAGCAGTGGTGTGTGTGAGTGGTGCAATGTATAAGGGGTGCAGTGTGTGTGTGTGTGAGGGGGACAGTGTGTGAGCAGTGTGTGTGTGTGTGTGTGTGTAGGTTGTAGTGTGTGAGTAGGGGGGGCAGTGTATGTCAGGGATGCAGTGTATGTGTGGGACAGTATGTGTGTGTAACAGTTGCAGTGTGTGTGTGAATGTGGGCAATGTGTGTGTATGGGGCGGCAGTGTATGGGGGCAGTGTGTGTGTATGGGGGGCAGTATGTGTGCATGAGGGCAGTATGTGTGCATGAGGGCAGTATGTGTGTATGGGGTGGCAGTATGTGTATGGGGCAGTATGTGTGTATGGGGGGCAGCATGGGGGCAGTATGTGTGTATGGGGGGCAGTATGTGTGTGGGGGCAGTATGTGTATGTGTATGGGGGCAGCATGTGCAGGGGGCATGCATGGGGGCATGTATGTGTGTATGGGGGGGGCATGGGGGTGGTATGTGCATGGGGGGGGGTATGGGGGTAGTATGTGTGTATGGGGGGGTATGTATGTGTGTATGGGGGGGCAGCATGGGGGGCAATATGTGTGTATGGGGGGCAGTATGTGTGTATGGGGGGAGGCAGTATGGGGGCTATGTGTGTGTGTGTGTGTGATCAGGGTAGGGTGGCTTTTTTTTTTTATAGTATAATATTTTTTTATTTAATTAAAATAAATATTATTCTATGTCCCCCCTCCCTTCTTACCTTTACTGGGGAGGAGGGGGGACATATTTCGATCCCTGGTGGTCCCAGTGGGGATTCATTGGTGGTCAGGTGGTCAGAGTGAACTCTAGTCAGAGTTCACTCTCGCGAGATTTGGAGCGTTGCTGTGGTAACCGCGGCAACGCTTCAAATCTCACGAGAGGAGGACCCGGAGGAGCTGCAGACTGAGCTCCCGGGTCCTCCCTCTCCCTCCCCTGCCGGCTGTCAGCACAGTGTCTGCGGACCGGGGAGGGAGATCTCTGATCTCCCCCCCGGTCCGCAGGCACATTGCAGGGCTAGCACCTGCATGTGCTGCTGGCAGGGGAGGGAGAGGGAGCCGGCGGATTTCTCGGGGGGGCAATTGCCCCGCTGCCCCCCCCTGGATCCGCCAGTGCTTGCTTATAGATTCCTCCTGTGTTGTGTTTTTTGTTTTTTTCTTTAAAAAAAATTAAAAGTGCAGTACACCTTGACTTCTTATCTTTCTCATGTAAAATATCTGTCATGTCATACATCAGTAATGTTTTATGTAATTAACTCTGCACTTCAAAAAAATACAGATTTGGAATGAGGAAAAAGTAAATATTATCAAAATATACTTGGAATGAAATTTTTATAATTCTATGCCTATATTTATGTATGTATTATTTTGACATAATTATGTGATTTGAATATTTCTATACTAAGGGACCTGCCTGACAACCCACACTCTAGAGAAAATGTAACATTCAAGCCCTATATTTGACCGTGTAACTTTCAAAAAACCCTATAAAACCTGTACGCGGGGATGCTGTTGTACTTGTGGGACATTGCATTACACAAATAAATAATTGTGTTTTTATTTTTTTGCAGTAAAAGCTAACAATGTTATGACATTCAGAGTTGTGCAGACATCTGGGGGCTGCAGGTTGGACAGCACTGCCTTAAATAATATTTAAGATCTTCCACTTTTTTTTTTAATTATTATTATTATTATTTATTTTTTTATTATTTTTATTCATATTAAAAAAAAATTCTATAAACATATTAGAAAATTAAATGAAAGCCCTTTTTCTCCTGAACAAAATGATCTATAATAAGTGTTGGTGAAATTAATATAAAAGCGGTAAATCTATGGTTGAACAAACCTGTACCTTAAATGCTAGGCTTTGTTTTGGTCAGAACTTGTACAATTGCCTCCGTTCTTAAGGGATTAAAAAGTAAATAACATTCCTTTACAACACAGAAGACTTGGGTACCATGTAAATAAAGGGTAAAACAGCAGTTTTTTTTATGTATAGATTGTTGTTCTGGAATACTTGGCAAACAAATTGCGAAGTGTAAGTTTACATATTATGTATATAAACTGCTTTAGAGATTAACATTTTGCACGATAACTCATTTTGCACGATAACATTTAGTGAGTGTGTGCGAAATATTAGCATTGAAGCAGAAATACCATTTTGTCAGAAAACTATAAATATGACAAAATGCCATTCTCGTCGCAAAAATACCAACAAAATATTATGATAATGTCTATACTTTGACATAATGCTCACGGACATTATATCAAGTTACACAATTTTTCTATGTTTCAGGCTGCAGCCAAACTGAAAACATAGCTAAAAAGCTAACTTGGAGATCAAAATGGTCAAACTGGAAAAATTCTCCAACTTGAAATTCCCTTTGAATTCTCAATTTCGTGAATGATCCTGTCAGAGTTGATAGACTACAGCAGAAAGCTTTGACTTACAAATGTTGCTTTAGCGTGTAGAAGGTGTAATAGAGCTGCTATTTATAGTCCCTCTGCAGAGATGCAGATTGAAATAGGTAAACCATAGCAGAAAAAGGTGACTCTCCTCTCCATTGGCTAATGTAATTTTGCATTGCTTTGCAGTCAGCATTTGTATACTTGTTGGATGGAAAGAGGTGAACAAGTAAAAATTTTAAAGCGTCTCATAGTCAACTTCTTTAAGAAGTTTGCAGGTATGTACATTGGTATAGAACATTGAGATTTCTGGCCTTTATGTATGTATATAATAGTTTTGTCCTAGAGGCATACTTTGTGCTTTTGTGGATTTTGAATTCCTGGATTCCTTTAATTGGCTTCTGCAGTACATGCCAGTACAGCACAATTGAAAAGTAGACTTTCTAATTCCATAATTGTAAAATGAACAATAGTTTAACTGTCAGAAAAAGAATGATAAACCATGTTTGTTGTAAGAAAGTGGCAAGAAAAGCATGCCTAATCTTGTTTCCTACCTGTCACGTTGTGATTGAAAATGGAAACTGTTATATTTTTGCATAAAATAATAAATTTATTTAATTTGGTGACTTTTCTATAATTAATGGACAATGTGAAGGAGGTATCAATTAAGATTGTCATTTACCGGATTAGAACACTAAACACTGTTAAAAGGACACTATAGTCACTGTAGTTTAATGTAGTTGTTCTGTTATGTATAATGTGTTGCGGCAGGCTTTTTAATGTAAATTTTTTACAGTATTTTTTACGGCCTAGGAACACCTCTAGTGGCAGTCACTCAGATAGTTACTAGAGGTGCTTCATAGTGTGCAGCACTAACGTTCAGTTCATCCATGCAAAGCGTGGAAACTCTGACCGTTCCTCATAGATGCATTGATTCAATGCATCTCTATGTTGAGATGCTGATTGGCACAGCGCTATTTTGCCTCGCATGTGCAATAGCCTCCCAATACATTCATGTGGGAAAGCATTAAATGGTCTGAAATCATCAAGTTTGTTGATCTCAGCCAAGAAGGCAGGGCAGCCACAATGAGACCTGCGTGATGTTGGAATGAAGATGAGTAAACTCACCTTTTACCCTTCTAACAGGTCAGTTGGACACCTACACATTGCTTTTTCAATACATGTTTGTATTCCTGACACTTAAGTGTTCCTTTAAGTAATTCTTTAAATGCAGGAGTTATTTTACCTTGTCTATCTTTTTGTGTTGCCTATCTAGTTTGACTATTTAACAGGTTCTAGGTTGTTTGTTCACTGATTTAGATTATTATTATTTTTTTCTCATAACTCACTTTGGCCTTGATTTTTAATAATTTTGGATAAGCTTTTTAAACTATTTCATAGTTGACTTTTTGAAAAATATTTGAATAATTTTGCTACTATTTTATATATGATATATTTCTTGATATTTTAATATCTTTTTTAAGAAAAAATAATTTTAAAAGTTTAGCAAAAAAATATTAAATCTAGGCCTTTGTCAGTTATCCATTAATGAACATATTATTAGATCCGCTCAGGACTCTGCCACAGTACTTTCTGCATTGTCTTCTCTTAGTGGATAGCCCTACATCATTGTCAGGTGTGCATCCAGGCTGATCTGCCTAGTCATCAGACAGTACTGTCCCTTTTTGAGCTGCTCACATTACAGGGGTAAGGGCACAGGGGCATTGCACACAGATCACTTCAATGAGGTGAAGTGTTCTGGGTGTCTATAGTGTCCCTTTAAAAATACTCAGAGGTGACTATTTCTTTTTAAATGGCCAAATTCCCCACTTGTGAAATCTTGTAGTCTGGTAAACTTTGTCAAACGTCTATCACTCCGTCAGCTTGGTGAGATCGCTCTCTGACTATGCGAATTGTAACACTTAAAACTTATTGCATTCTGAAGTAATGTTTTATACAAATTAAATTATGTATGCAAATATAAGTTTTAGTAAAATGTGATGTGCTGTAATAAAATAAACACCCTTTTTAAAATTATTATTATTATTATTTTTTTTTTTTTTTTAGTAAAGCTTTTTTGTTCTGAAATTTTTAAACCCCTCTGCTGCCGTTCTCAGGGTAGGAAGCTCTGAATTTAATCTTTTTCAACTTTTTTTTTTTTTCCTAGCATTCACTAGTCTTTATCACAGCAACGCTTTGTTTAGTCTTCCTGTTTTTATGCAGTGTTTATCAGTAACTAGTTGACAAAAAACTTCTGACATCTGGTATTCAGTATAAAGAGTACGATTGGCCATTTTAATGCCTCTGATACTCAAGTAATGTGTTACAGTTGAGCCAATGAAAAGGTTGTTGAAATCTTCTTCTCCTGGGGTTTCTAAATTTTACAAGCTTCCTTCACCCCCTCCAACAGGCCTCACATTTGAAATAAGTGGAATGCCTATATGCCAGTTGATTTTCCTTAAGTAAAGTGAAAGGATATTATGCAGAATTATAGTTTGCAATATCCTATAGAAAATAATGCATAGTAGGTATACTGGGCAGTCCATAAATAGTTGAACAATAAAACAAGTTTTGTTGTTTTGCTCTGTACTCTAGAATATCGAACTTGTAATGCTTTTGACCTAATTGTGAAATTCTGGTCTTTTATATATATATTTTTTTTTTTTTTATCTTTTGTATAGCTTTCATGCCTGCCAGTAATTCAGGTGGACCTGCCCCCTTTATATTAAAGAGAAACTATAGTGCCAGGAATACAAAGTTGTATATAGTGCCCCCCTATCTGGCACCCCCTTGCGGTGCAGAATTGGTTTAAAACCCCTTGTGTCACTTACCTGATTCCAGCACCGATGTCCCTTGACACTGGATCAGTTTCCGCCTCTGCTCCTCCCCCACCGTCAGCCAGCGTGGGAGACATAATGCGCATGCGCGGTGATGGCCATGCTCTCATTAGTACTTCCTTATTGGAAAGCATGTACAATACTTTCCTATGGGGTTTTACATGACACTGGATGTCCTTCTGTATAGTGTGAGGACGTTCAGCGTCAG
>OW240917.1:179972723-180002447 GCA_933207985.1 Pelobates cultripes | reverse complement strand
AACAAGAGAATTAGCTGCTTATTCTACCCATAACTGTATAAAGTTATCCCCTTTTCCATATGAATATAGATTCTAAATTAGGAGTTTCCAACTCTGGCCCTCCGGCTAGTAGTGGAGTAGAATATCCCAAAGTTCTTTACTATCCAATGTGAGTTGTTGTCAGCAACCATAATGGGTACACGTTTGAACCCTATCCCTAGTAGAATGGAATGGAGGCACTTTGTATAAAGTGCCATGCTCTTATCAGCAATAGTTTACACATACAACCAACTGGAACTAAATGTGGCCCTAGCACAGGAAGTGGGTACTTTAGACTTCTATTTTGGAAACTGTATATTGATCGTTTGGATGTGCTCTCTAGATGCACACTGTTAAAGCAACTTGCTCACCCTGAAATCACTCTCTCTTCACGTTTAATGGTTTCAGCAACATAGTTATATTGCTGATATTACTGACTAAATAGAATGTTTGCTGAAGTGAATCCTTAGATTCTGTTAGACAATCAGTTTGATTTTGATGCAGGACGGAAGCCAAGGGGGCAGTGATGCCCAGACATGCTTATTTTTGGAGAGTATATATAGCCAGTTTGCAAAACCAGCCACACTGGTGGCGAAGCATAAAGCATTGGTTGATCCGAATGCTCACAGGAAGCATTTCTTTTGTAGCAATTAATCCAACCGTGTTTAGATTTAAACTATCCAGAAAATTCAGTTTCATTCAAAAATATTAGCTGTTCCATACATGTTTATATTATGCTTGTCTGATTCCGCTATGCTTGTTCCTTATTCCGTTGAACTATGTATGTGACATTTGCTTTTAGATTTCTGGGAAATAACCATTCTAAAATAAGGTTCTTAAAAACGTTTAAAAATGCACAGCCCCCATCCATTATTAAATATACAGTCACAAATGTCTGATGGCGAATTTGAAGAAAGTGGCCATCTTGCTTTTCGAAAATCCCTCAGGTGGGGCATCTTGAGCGCTATTATCTTGGATAAATTGTAGGTGTTATCCATAAGGGTAGGTAGGATGAGCTATCCATAAATCTATGTACATTGACAAAGTAACCCATTCATTTTACATGTTGTCTTTGTAATCAAGCGTTCTGTTTCTGTAATTTGCAGAATTGCTTTGTCATAAAACATATTAGATAGATATATAATATAAAATAGTGGATGCAGATGATTAGTAGGTGTTGCTTTTAAGCTTGTGAATGGCAGTAAGGTGTAATACTACTTTGTAACTCTTGCATTGTGTTATTGACGTTCTAGGCCCGTCCAAAGTACTTGAGGTGCATTGCCATCAGCTGCTTCTTCCTTGCAGCCAAAACCTCTGAGGAAGATGAGGTAAGCCTCCTAATATCACATTATTTTTCTCTGCTAGAGGGCTGATGACCTCTTCCCAATAAAGTGTAATGGTTGTCATTTGCCTGTCTAATGTTCACTCGTGTCTATTTGTAGCCTAATTAATGTTAATTGGTTTAATTATATCATGTTTTACCGAGTGGTTTGAAAACAAATGGTAAGTGTCCATCAATTTAGACAATTCCTTAGTTTACCTGGGTTATTTAACCCCTTAAGGACACATGACATGTGTGACACGTCATAATTCCCTTTTATTCCAGAGGTTTGGTCCTTAAGGGGTTAAAAAGAAAAACACAAGAAAAACCCATCAAGAATTGTTATCTTCAGTTGGCAACTGGTTTCCTGCAATAAATCACTCTATTAAACTCAAATAATGGACATGGTTTTTGTTTTTGAATCCGAGAACTTAATCTAAACAAGGTTGTCATGAACACCGTAAGACTCTGCCTTCAACAACTGGCCAATGAGTGCTAGCAACCTGTTTTATCTCTGTGGATTAACTGACCTTTTAATTGCTGAAAACTGTACACCACACCCTGCCTTTCATTAAGGGACATAATAGTCACCAGAACTATAGTTTAATGTAGTTGTTTTGGAGTTTACTGTCTGCCTCTGCAGGCATTTTAATGTAAAAACTGCCTTTTCAGAGAAAAAACTTTCCGTTACATTTACATTACTGTCTAGCAACCTCTCTAGTGGCAGTCTCTCAGACAGACAGATGAATGTTCCTCAGAGATGTATTGATTCAATGCGTCTTTGTGAGGAGATGCTGATTGGCACTGTTTCACTGTGCATGTGTGATGGCTTCCTAATGCTTTCCTATGGGAACGCATTGGATTTTCTGAGATAATCAAGTTAGATCTCAGGCAAGGGGGCAGAGCGTTGGCTGAGCCAGCCGAGAGGAAACCCACGTGCCACTGTAGAGAAGTGAGTAAACATACCTTTTGCCTTGCTGACAGGGGGACAGGAGGCTTAAATAGTGCTATTAGAACTATAGTGTCAGAAATACACGTTTATAATCCTGACTCTCTACTGTTCCTTTAAATAAAACCTAACGTTAAGGAAGGAAGTAAATCTTATAGTTCTTATTATGCATAGACAAGAGCTTTAATGAAATGGTAAATTGAGCTTTTTGAATGAATAAATAAGATTACACGGCTAGAAAATGTTAGTTTTTAGATTATGTTTACAAAGGATTCAAAGGGGGCACATTTCTAAGTAACTTTGGATACCTCCTCTCTGCAGCATATTGAGGGTGTGTGAAAGAAAAAGTTGCAAGCCTTGTTTTTGTTATCATATTGTTTTACATAAACGATGATTTGTCGCATATGACAAGTTCCGGTTTATTCCAGACTGTAAATTGAAGAATAAGGATGTGATGTCTTCACATTTGTAAAGCAAAGGGGGGAGGGGGAAACCCTAATTTATTATATAAGGGGAAAATATATAAAATAAGTTGCATGGTAACCAAAACACACGTATCTCAATAGACCACCCAAGTGCAGCAATAGATAATAAAAATAAGGTTGAATTACTTCCCTTAATAATCTAAGTTGTAACAAAGGATTCCTCAAAGCCTCACAAAATGCATACAAAATATACGATACACCTAGATAAAAACAGAAAGAAAGAGACAATCATAGGGAAACACCGTTAAGTAGATGGGTCCCTACTAAAATATTGCACTCACAAAATGACGGAGAAATTCAAGCCCATCAAGGTTTCTTTAAATCTTGTCAAAAATCTTGTGAAGGAATTCCTGATTCCTCAAGTGTACATGTAAAAGAAAAACTGAACATAGCATAGAATTGTAGGATATTTAAAAAGCACAATTTATTGGAAACACTTACAAGAAGTGAAAGATAAAAATGCCCATCAAATATTAGTCCCTCTTTCCAAGATGACAAATGGAAACTTCAAATACAGGGATGACATGCAGCAATAAAACCAGCTCTACGCGTTTCGTCTAAGAATTAGACTTCATCAGGAGTAATTCAATAAAAAACAGTATTGCAATCAAATAACAAATGCTAATAGTCTCTTCTGTTCAGTCTTCTTTTAAATGTCCCTCTCGCCGGGTTTGGCTTCTCATCATCCAATCTGCATGCTTGGCGTCACCTGTTCCAAGTAAGCTGAATTCCGAGTCCATATAAGGACTTCCGCCGAGCGAGCGGAAGAAAGGAACTCCCTCTGCATCCGTCATCTCTTAGCGGCTGGAACGCACATGCGTTCCACCGGACAGTGCGCAACCTCGATGGAAATCAGTCCATAATATAGAGGAGAACATAGAGGAGGAGAATAGAATAATATAAAATGAAAATACAAGAATATATAGAATAATACAGAACATACCATAATCTGACATGGTATATAAAACCATGCATGTTAGAATATCAAAGGAACATATCCCATAGTACCAAAGAGTGAATGTATCAAAAATAGAAGTGAATACATAAATTTCAAAGGGAATGATCCTGGAATACATATGAACAAATAAAATAAAATAAATGGGAAAATAAAAAATATAAAAATATAATAGAAAATATGTAACAATAAAAATAATAAAAATAAACAAATAAAACTAAATAAAAATAAAATAAAAATATAATAATGAAAATAAAATAAAAAGTAAAAATACAAATAAAAATGAAAATAAAAATGAAAAATCAAACGATAAAAATGAGAATAAAAATAAGAGTAATAATTATTAAAAAATCAAAAAGTCAAAAAAAATGAATGAAAGATAAGAATAAAAAATTAAAAATTTAAAGAAAACATATTAAATCAAAATCCACATTCAACCCATATGGTTAAAGGGTTTTTAATTCATGAATCCAGAATCCTTCTCTTTGTCTCAATTTCATAGTGATATCTCCACCCCTTATACCAAGCGATACCTGTTCTATAATCACCCATGAAAAATTGTGGGTTTGAAATTGGGGACACTGATTACAATCGATGGGAATAGAGTGATTTTTGAATTTACGTCTAATATTGTTTTTATGTTCCAAAAAATCTTTGCCTTTCACCCCGTCCTCCCCACATATTGAACACCACACCTACATGTGAGGAGATACACAACATGTGAGGAAGAACAGGTTACCCGTCTTTGGATTTGGAAAGTTTCTTTGGTAATGAAACTCGAAAAGGAATGGGTATAGGATGGTAGTCCTCTACAGGCTTTACAAGTACCGCAAGTGTAAAATCCTCTACTACCCTCCAATTCATGTTGGTCCCTATTTCGAAAGTGACTGGGTGCTAAATATGATGGAAAAACTTCTCCCTTTTCTATATACTATTTGAGGATGCATAGTTAATTGGGGGCCTATAAATTCATCATGTCTCAGAATGTTCCAATGTTTTTTAAAAATTTTATTAATGGCAGAAGCTTGAGAATTATAATTAGTGTGAAATGAAAACTCAAATGCTTTATTGGAATTTTCAGTGCGTTTGATTTTATCAACCAAAAGATCACCTCTTTTGATATTTTCCACTCTCTCTATCTCTCTATTTAGGATCTCTTTTTTGTAACCTTTCTCAATAAATTTCTTTTTTAGAATGTCAGCTTGTTCTAAATAGATGTCCTTATTTGAGCAATTTCGTTGGAGTCGGGTGTACTGACTTCTGGGTACTCCCGACAACCATCTAGGATGGTGTCCACTAGTGGATTCGATGTAACTGTTAGTATCAGTAGGTTTAAAATACATTTTAGTATGGATATGACCTCCTCGTGTTGAAATAGTCAAATCCAAAAAATCTATGGAAGTAGAACTGTACATGGGGGGAAAAAACAAGTGAAAAGGTGTTATCATTAAGATACTTAAAAATTAGAGGATTTTACACTTACGGTACTTGTAAAGCCTGTAGAGGACTACCATCCTAAAGCTGTTCCTTTTCGAGTTTCATTACCAAAGAAACTTTCCAAATCCAAAGACGGGTAACCTGTTCTTCCTCACATGTTGTATATCTCCTCACATGTGGGTGTGGTGTTCAATATGTGGGGAGGACGGGGCGAAAGGCAAAGATACGTTTTTTGGAACATAAAAACAATATTAGACGTAAATTCAAAAATCACTCTATTCCCATCGATTGTAATCAGTGTCCCCAATTTCAAACCCACAATTTTTCATGGGTGATTATAGAACAGGTATCGCTTGGTATAAGGGGTGGAGATATCACTATGAAATTGAGACAAAGAGAAGGATTCTGGATTCATAAATTAAAAGCCCTTCAACCATATGGGTTGAATGTGGATTTTGATTTAATATTTTTTATTTTTTATTCTAATTTTTTTGACTTTTTGATTTTTTTAATTTTTAATAATTATTACTTTTATTTTTATTCTCATTTTCATTTTTATCGTTTGATTTTTTGATTTTTACTTTTTATTTTATTTTTCATTATTATTATTATTTTATTTTTATTTATTTAGTTTTATTTGTTTACTATTTGTTTATTTTTATTGTTACATATTTTCTATTCTATTTTTTATTTTCCCATTAATTTCTTTTATTTTATTTGTTCATATGTATTCCAAGATCATTCCCTTTGAAATTTATGTATTCACTTTTTTTTTTTTTTTATACATTCACTCTTTGGTACTATGGGATATGTTCATTTGATATTCTAACATACATGGTTTTATATACCATGTCAGATTATGGTATGTTCTGTATTATTCTATATATTCTTGTATTTTCATTTTATATTATTCTATTCTCCTCCTCTATGTTCTCCTCTATATTATGGACTGATTTCCGTCAAGGTTGCGTACTGTCCGGTGGAACGCATGTGCGTTCCAGCCGCTAAGAGATGACGGATGCAGAGGGAGTTCCTTTCTTCCGGATCGGTGGAACGCATATGCGTTCCATGGAACGCTCGGCGGAAGTCCTTATATGGACTCGGAATTCAGCTTACTTGGAACAGGTGACGCCAAGCATGCAGATTGGATGATGAGAAGCCAAACCCGGCGAGAGGGACATTTAAGAGAAGACTGAACAGAAGAGACTACTAGCATTTGTTATTTATTTGATTGCAATACTGTTTTTTATTGAATTACTCCTGATGAAGTCTAATTCTTAGACGAAATGCGTAGAGCTGGTTTTATTGCTGCCTGTCATCTCTGTATTTGAAGTTTCCATTTGTCATCTTGGAAAGAGGGACTAATATTTGATGGGCATTTTTATCCTTCACTTCTTGAAAGTGTTTCCAATAAATTGTGCTTTTTTAATATCCTACAATTCTATGCCATGTTCAGTTTTTTCTTTTACATGTACACTTGAGGAATCAGGAATTCCTTCACAAGCTTTTTGACAAGATTTAAAGAAACCTTGATGGGCTTGAATTTCTCCGTCATTTTGTGAGTGCAATATTTTAGTAGGGACCCATCTACTTAACAGTGTTTCCCTATGATTGTCTCTTTCTTTCTGTTTTTATCTAGGTGTATCTTATATTTTGTATAGTAACCAAAACACCCGCATACCTAATATGTACCTATATTGTATACAATTTCAATATATCACACAAACTGTAGTAGAGGTGATGAAGGCCCTGTTTAATTCATCTTATAGATCCTATAGTGTAAATTGTGGATAGCTATGTACCGCAGAATTCTAAACTCGTCTTTTCTCTTCAGCGGATTCCTCTCCTCAAGGTCTTGATCAAGGAAAGCTCTTGTGGCTGCTCTTCGGCTGAGGTCTTTAGGATGGAGAGGATAATTCTGGACAAACTGAACTGGGACCTTCACATGGCCACACCGTTGGATTTCCTTCATATTGTAAGTTCTAGGATGTATTTAATTGGGAAGATGTTTTAACAAAAACGAGTCTAGGTGGTTGTAAACCTCGAAATAAAAAAAAAAAACTGCTGTTTTGTCTCTTTATTATTCTTTATATTTTATAATTGCTTAAGCTGAAAAAAAATTCCCTATAGATTGTCTACATTCCAAGATGTTATACCATAAAACCATTTCTTTTAATTTGGGGGGATTTTGATACTTCAAATTATGAACTTATTTACAGCACATTGTGTTGCATCTTCTGACCTGTTGACAATGGTAGAATAGTGCAATGAAAATTTCTTTTTTGAAATGCCACTTTGTAACATTGTAATATTTGTATTTACTTTTAGTTCCATGCCATGGCATTAGCTGCTAGTCCTCAGCTGCTGGATCAGATGCCTGAAGTGAACAAATCACAGCACATAGCACTGCTTACCAACCAGCTTCTCCAATGCATGGCATCTTACCAGCTCTTGCAGTTTAAAGGTTCCATGCTGGCACTAGCACTACTCAGCCTGGACATGGAAAAACTGCTTCCTGATTGGCTCGCTCTTACCATCAAGCTGCTCCAGACTGCACAGGTGAGTAACTTCTCAGATCCTAGCCTCCTATGTCTAGTAGAAAAAAAAAGCGCAGATATCAATGCTAGCAAACTGGTCTAAACATCAGTCTTGATGCGTTTCATTTTCATGTATTATTTTTGTGCAGAATGGAGAGTGATCCAGCACACTTGGGAATGATGATAATAGATTGCGTTGATTAACCTTCCCATTAATTATGCCAATGTAATTTTTCACTACCACACATCACATAGATCAGCTTCATATCGATGCATTATGAATGAACCTCTTAAACTAGGTTGACTTACCATTATTACATTTTCTTAGTCTGCATGTAAACATAACTCAATGTTTGAGAAAATAAACATCTTCTGTGAAATCTTTATTCTTGCAAAAGGTCGTGAATTGAATGTGAGAACCCTGATATCTGTTGTGCTCTCAGTATATATATAATATTATGTAGTTAAACAAAATTGATGATTATAAAAATGTGTCTGGGACCTGATTTCCTGTAATTGGTGGCTTTATAGCTCCTGTTGTTGGAATTTTTGCTCATGGATGTTCATCTCTTTGCTCTAAATTTTCAGATGGATAGCTCCGAGCTGTTCCACTGTCGGGAAGTAGCAGCACTGCACCTTTCTCCTCTGCAGGTTCCCTTGCCTCCCAATGCGTTATACGTCTACCATCCCCTCAAGCGTACCTTGGTAACCTGCAACAGAGGAGCGTTTCAAATGCACCCCTCCCCTGTGTCAGGGCCAGGAATTCAAAGCAAGTGTACACCAGGAGGTCTGACCAATAGAGCAGCTGTCCTCCACCGGCGACTGGCAGCTCCCGCCACTTGTAAGCAGGCTTCTGCCAAACGAAAGGTGGAGCAAATGGAAGTAGACGACTTCTATGACGGGATCAAAAGGCTCTACAATGAAGATGGTGCTGCGGAGATTGGGGGCATGGAGATTGTGACTTGCGGCAGTGGCAAGTCCAGAAAAGAAGGCAGCATATCTCCATGCCCACAATTACAGGCAGTGCCTGTTATGTAACATCAAAAGTACCATGTGCCAGATAAGATTCCCCTTGAGAGCTGTTAATGCCATGCCTTGCCAGATTTGGGACAGAGACCAGCATGTCTTGCCTGATTTTCTCATGCTGCTAATCCTAGCTCAATATTATTGTCATTAAAAGAAAAAAAAATAGATGAAAACAAAAAAAAACTATTTAAAAAAAAATAAAAATCCAAAAGTCTGAAAACAGGAACAAAAAAAGTAGCAAAATTGTTTAAACTTTTTAGTGTCGTCAGTTCCATTTCTGTAAGCTAGTGTATCTTCTGTAACATATTCTCGTGCAAGCCTGTTCTACCAGGTCCTCTGAGCTTGTCCTTCACTATTATCTGATCCTTCTTGTCTTTTTTTTTTTTTTTGTTTTCTGTTCTCTGTGTGCTTGTGCTTCTCTGTGCACACTGACCCTACACTAAAAATGTTTTAATTCCTTTTTAAATTATCAAAAGATAAGTGACATCACTAGGGCAAGTTAAAGGACCACTATAGTGCCAGGAAAACATACTCGTTTTCTTGGCACTATAGTGCCCTGAGGGTGCCCCCACCCTCAGGGACCCCCTCCCGCCCGGCTCTGGAAGGGGGAAAGGGGTTTAAACTTACCTTTTTCTAGCGCTGGGCGGAGAGCTCTCCTCCTCCTCTCCGCCTCCGTTACGCCCCGCTGAATGCGCACGCGCGGCAAGAGCTGCGTCGCATTCAGCCGGTCGCATAGGAAAGCATTTACAATGCTTTCCTATGGACGCTTGCGTGCTCTCACTGTGAAAATCACAGTGAGAAGCACGCAAGCGCCTCTAGTGGCTGTCAATGAGACAGCCACTAGAGGATTAGGGGGAAGGCTTAACCCATTCATAGTTATAGCAGTTTCTCTGAAACTGCTATAATTATGAAAAAATGGGTTAACCCTAGAAGGACCTGGCACCCAGACCACTTCATTAAGCTGAAGTGGTCTGGGTGCCTAGAGTGGTCCTTTAAGCTAGTTCATTGTGAAGTCACGACTCAAGTATAAATCTATATAGTTTTGTCTTATCTAGTTCTCAGTCACATATACAGTACCCGTTTAATTTCAAATTCGGGGGCTTAATGCAGAATACTGCAAACATTTATTTGCCCTCTTTTAATACTCCAATCATTGCAATAATAACTACTGTACAGAAATACGTATTGGTAGTGTTGTGAAATCATTCATTAATTAGTGATATGAAGCCTTTCAGTGCTTTCCTCTACAATATAAAATATAGGATATCGCAGTAGTAACATCATGGTAAGATTTCAGTGACAAGTAGGTTGATATACATACATACATACATGTAAATTAATATATGGGTTTCTTTCAATTGCAGTTCAGCACTGACCAAATCATTTTGGAATTACTCACATCATATTAGATTGGGGGAATTGCTTTTTGCAGTTATATAAATGCATCCTTATAGAACCATTGCTGGTTTTAAGAATGTCTAGGTTAGAATCTGGGTTCTAGAGACCACGATAAGATCAGATCTGATTTAGCAGTAATTCTAATATGTCTGAGCATGTGTGTTTATTTCTTTCTGTAAACCTGCCCTTTCTCATGATGACCCTCTCTTGAGGTCTCTGCACAGTCTGCGGAGGGCATGGCAATTAAAATATCTGCTTCAAAATAAAGTCCTCCTGGCCACTCCGAATCATTATCTCTGTCTGAGTTATTGTCTTCAGCTGTTTTTTTTTTTTTTGTTTGTTTGTTTTTGTAAAGGGTATGTGTGATAAAACTGAGCAGTGCACTGACACGGATTGTATAAATAGTGCATGTAAATCATACAGTGAACGCTGCTTACAAACTGATACATTTGTGGAGCAATTGTGGAGAAATGATAACGAATTGAAAGTTTTAAGAATTCAGCTATTATGTTCTAAAATTTGCAACTTAATTTGATTATCCACAGTGCTCCATTGTCATGAATAACATTTAGCAGAGTTGACATTTTTTCAAATGCACAGAACCTCCAGCTGCTAACAGTCCTTGGTCCTTTGTCCGGTAAAACTTTATGGACTAGAGTGCACTAACAGCTCGTTGCTGGAAAATATACCATCTTTCCACAGGATGGTTTCCAATAGCTTTAGAATTCCTGAATGGGCAGGGAGAGAATGATTAAAAGAGGAGACCGTTATACTGGGAGTGGAAGAAAAGAAGTAATTAAATTGTAAACATCCTGATAAATAAAATGTATTTATCATGTCTTTCCTCCTTTCACTGCAATCTGGTTTTCCTTTATTTACAATTCACAATTTAGTATTTTCATCCCCTCCCTGATCTGGTATTTATTGAAAACGTGTGTGTATATATACTGTACTTTAAGACCGGCTTTGTTGATTTAAGAGACACTCCAAGCACTATAACCACGACAGTGCTCTGTAGCGTTATTGTGTGAATAGTGCCTTGGTGACCCTTATTGTAAACTGTTTTGGAATGCTTTGACTTTTTACCTGGGATCTCCCGTGCACTGCTTATAACCGCCACTAGAGCTCCAGGAGTGCCAGCTGATCACTCTCCTGTTCACAATTTGGCTGAAGTTCACAGGAGACTGCATCCAACAGACTGAGCGAGGTGAATGTGGTTGACCGCTACAGGGGATCTTAATGCTGTAAGATGCACTGTTGTTGTGTGCAGGTGGTTTAGATTCTTTCTCACACTCTATTATTTCACCTGCTCACCCATACACATTCTCTCACACACACTTAGAAATAAATGTTGTTATTCATTGTCTTTTTAAAATAATAATTTGAGGCCCACCCAGCTTCCTTACCTTTTGGAGAGCTGGCATGGGTCCTTTCCATGGGCTCTAGTGTGGGGTAGCTTTAGTCTTCTTGTTCTTCCTCATGTGCTGTTTAGTGATGTAATATACCAGCTCCTGACATCTTCATAGAGGGTGTGTAAGTGCAGAGCAGTGAGGAAGAGCAGGAGGATCAACGCTCCCTTGCCGCCCATGCGCATCCCTCCTCCCAGACTCTGTATTTCGGCAGCTGCTGTTCAGGACACCTCCTGTGGGATCCTAAGGTGGCCAGCAACCAAAATGGACCCAAAATACTTAAACAGGCCAAAACAGCAGGGCGGCTAATTTATTTTTTTTTTTTACATTTTGCAAATGTATTTGTGTCTGTCTATCTACCATTGTGTATCTGTCTCTGTCTTTGTATCTATCTGTGTGTCTGTCATACCAGAATTGGTGATTTCCTTGTTCCACTTTGGGGTTTCACCGATCGCCCCGCTTCCGACATCAGATACCAGCCTATTTAATCAGACTCAAGGCAGTGTTGAATTGCTCACTCAAATTGTTTCAGTGATTCAATACTGCTGTTTGAGCTCCCACTTACCTGAAATCTTTGTGTACTGAACCTCAGTTTGTGACTTTGTTTCTGCCGATCCTCCCTACTCCTGACCTTGGAACTCAAGACTATTCTATTGCTAAAATATTACTTTTGCTTCAAGGTGAAATAAATTATCCAAAGAAACCGTCTCCTCTGAAAGCTGACTTTAGTGAATATCCTCCTAGAGGAATTAACTGGCTTTCTTTTGATATTGTTCTCTAAATGCTACAAAAAAAACCTTTTTGGCGGTATTACTATGAAATTGTGTATATCCTTTTCTCCTGTGATACTACAGATTGATTAAGTTCACTCATCTCCTCTGTAAAGACTCTGTCTATATCTACTGCTTCCAATTTACTAAAGAGACACTTATTTAAAATCTATTACATTTCAGCTAAAGTTTGTTGAAATATTTAATTTAGTGACTAAATAAAGAGTTGAACCTGCAGAAAATTGAAAAGCATAACAGTCTGTTTCTGCATCTGTGTGTCTGTGTAGCTATATGTGTACCTGTGTGTGCCCCTGTGTATCTGCATTTGTGTAATTGTTTCTGTATCATTGTGTGTATGTGTGTCTGTGCGTGTCTGCGAATCTGTATGTTTTACATGTGTATGTGTTTCAGTGTGTGTCTATCTGGATATGTGTCTGTGTCTGTACTGTATCTGCATGTGTGTATGTGTATCACAGTGTGTTTGGCAGTGTATTTGTAATGTGCATACATCTCAGAATTTAAATGCCAACACTAAACACAAATATACCCCTGCATTCAAACATCAACAATACATACAGTCACAACCCTACATTCAAAGACAAACACAACACACTAGTAAACCACTGCATTCAACTGTTAACAGTACATGAAAACACATAGCACTACACACTACATTACTAGTACTATTTTGTAAAATCAAGACTATTTCCGTACTGCGTCTAGAAATGTTTTTCTTTATATTGGGCATTATAGCTCCAACACTACTAGTATTGAGATACCACATTTATCTATTTGAATAAGTGTGTGACCTGCATTGAAAGATAATGAAGACTGCAGACGGTTGTCTACAATTGACTGATGTAGATAGTGAAGTGTCTCTGCATTAGTAGGTAGTTTGGTCATCCTAATGGATGGGAAAATGCTGCAGAGTTAATTGTGTGGTTTTCAAGGCCTGTTGCACAGTGCGGCTCAGACTGACTGAAAAATGTAGGTGGGGCAAGAGACAGAGCAACAGAGATTACAGAACTGCCACTACTCCGCATGTTTTTTTTATTCTTTATTTTTAATTCTCATGTATCAAGACAGAAATATTAGTAACATTGTTAACGAAGACCATCTCAAGATGTTTACATTGAATGAATGACTGAACTTGATGTTCAACCTGACTGATCTTCTGATCCTGGCTCCTACAGAGAAAACCTGCTATTTTCTGATTACCTTTAATACCTTCTTGCTTTATTTCAAACCTACTTTACACCTATCTAAATCTACGCAACCAAACTGGATAATACAAACATTCCTGTTATTTGCAACTATCCAGAACGACCCTGTTATAACAATCTGAAATTTGCAGTACTTCATCCAAAACCAAAGAGGCTGATCCCCTAAACGTCTGAATAACCTGTATTTCTTAAACCTTTATATTCTGTTTAGTTCTGTCTAGTTATATTTTGTTTACCTGTAACCCAGGGGTCAAGTCCTGGGGGAAAAAGTGTGGGAACGCACCCAAGATTCCCCCCCCCCCCCAAAAAAAAAAAAGTACACTCCTATGCACATAGTGCAGGGTGTGTATAATAAATGTAGTGTGTGTGTATTGAATGCAGAGTATGTATAATGAATGTAGTGTGTTTGTAGTAGGTGCAGATTGTGCATAGTGTTTGTAGTGAGTGCAGAGTGTGTATAATGAATGCAGTGTGTGTAGTGAGTGCAGAGTAAGTATAGTGAATGTAGTGTGTGTGAAGTGAGTGCAGAGTGTGTATAGTGAATGTAGTGTGTTTGTAGTAAGTGCAGAGTGTGTATAATGAATGTAGTGTGTTTGTAGTAAGTGCAGATTGTGTATAGTGTTTGTAGTGAGTGCAGAGTGTGTATAATGAATGCAGTGTGTGTAGTGAGTTCCGAGTAAGTATAGTGAATGTAGTGTGTGTGAAGTGAGTGCAGAGTGTGTATAGTGAATGTAGTGTGTTTGTAGTAAGTGCAGAGTGTGTATAATGAATGTAGTGTGATTGTATTAGGTGCAGATTGTGCATAGTGTATGTAGTGTTTGTAGTGAGTGCAGTGTGTGTGTGCTGAATGATGTGTGTGTGCTGGATGATGATGATGTGTGTGTGTGCTGGATGATGTGTGTGTGCTGGATGATGATGTGTGTGTGTGCTGGATGATGTGTGTGTGTGTGATGATGTGTGTGTGTTAGGGGGGGGGAAGCATTTTTTTTTTCAATTTGTGTGTGTATATTTTTAATTTTATTCCCTCCTCCCTGCTACTTACCTTGTCAGGGAGGAGGGAGATCACAGTCCCTGGTGGTCTGGTGGTATGGTGGAGGGAGCCAGCCGCTGCCCCTGGGGGCCCAGCATACTCTGTGTTCCCTCTCCAGCTCTGTCTAACTCTCGTGAGACTCGCCTGCGTGCTGTGCGGAGCGTTGCCATAGTAACTCGCGGCAACGCTCTGACGACCGCAGGACTCGCAAATGTGAGACACAGAGCAGCTGGAGAGGGAACACAGAGTGTGCTGGGGTCCTGCAGGACTACTAGCGGGAACAGCGTTCCTGCTTTGTAAAAAGTACAGGAACGCCGTTTCCAAGCGTTCCTGCAGGACTCGAGCCCTGCTGTAACCTATATTTTCATTTATAGGTTTTCCTTCACTTTAATTACCTATAATCTCACTTATAGGTTTTCCTTCTACCTAATAACCTGTCTGGGACATATTGCCTAATCTCTATTCTTGTTACATATAATCTCACTTATAGGTTCTGCTTCTCTCTTTGTCCTATATTTTCCTTTATAGGTGTTATTTCCTAAGTATCTTGTTTTGGGCATTAATATTCTCTTTTTACTCTCATTCCTCTGTATTATTTCCACTTCCCTTTAAGTCCTGCTGTACTTATTGTTCCCAGAAAAACCATGTCAAAGCTTACCAATAAAGAACCTATAGTTAACCCTGGTATAAGTCTCTCTTATGTGACCTGATCAGAAACCAGACAGTGATTTGTTTGGGAGGCCCTCTATCGGGTGTGAAAGCAGGAACGTCCATGGGAAGAGTTCTACAGGTCTCTGAAGAACTCCGGCTGCTAAATCCCTAACTCCCTTACTCAGCATGTTTTATATTATGTTAATTGACTTATAGTTAACAAATTAAATGCAGAAACCCACTGTGACGAAGTGCCCTTCGCCACTTGGTCCTGGAGAGGCCTGCTTGCCAGCCTCCTCCCCTGTGACTATGACTCTTTGATGTATTTGGATTTAAAGCCCCTATTCTACCTTTAGACAGACTATTTATGTAGGTTGCTTTATTTCTCTTATGTTTTAGTCACCCTGTACCCATTATAGGTGCAGGGTGTGTGTAATGTAATTGTTTATAGTGTGTGTGTGTACTGTGTAATGTATTGCCTGCTCTCCTGTACTGCTGAGGTTTGCTACCAACTAGGTGGGTTTGGCTATGGAGCTTGTCTAGAGCCCCTCTGTTGGTAGCAACAGCAATATGCACTACCTGAATACCAAGACTGGTTCATTTGCATATTCGGGTAGATTTGCATATTGCTAATTCTGCAGATACGTGAGATATTTTCTGTTAAATATTGTCTCCCCCACCCCTTTAAAAATGTGCCATTGTGTTGTGATAAGTCACTGTGTGTTGCCTGCTATGGTTTGACTGTTTGTGATTTTATTGAGTTTTCACAGCAATGTTAATGTTGTGACCCTATGGGCTGGTCCCAAGGGAAAAAAATGTTTAGACAGTTCTTCTTGATCCCTCTAAATGTAGCCTTGTCTTGTTATTGGAGGGAGTTGTTAAAATCACACTGGGGATTGCTATACTCTGCATACTCCCCTGAGCTCGAATCACTTAGCTCTTTTAAGAGCTTGTTCCTGACACGCTCTCCTAGGAGGAGATGTCTTCACCACACGGTCCTGGATGCTGGAGGTTCATACAGGGTGGAAGGAAGAGGTCTTTCCCACACGTTCCTGGAGGACAGAAGCTGATCCAGGGTGGAAGGAAGACGGCAAGACTCCAATCAAGCTACAGCGGTTGCGGAGTCTGAGGTGGTTGTGGTGTCTGCTGCAGTGCTTGGAGTCCTCAGTAAGCGCTAGGAGCATCCTTCAACGGAGGTACCCAGTTGGGATGCCAGGTGATCCGTTACACCCACACTTCTTTATTTGTGACTTGGTGCCCCCATCTTAGCTCTCTGTCAATCATTGTTATGAGCTCTGTCCTTTGCACCTGGCAGTCAATGTAGAAAATGTAGAAGAGTGAAATAAAAGAATGTTTCTATTTGTCCCCATCTGACTTTGTATCCTGGCTAGGTCAGGACTAAACTCGATTGTTATGCAAATTGCCAACTCTTTAAAGGGACATTACAGAGTTAGGAATACAAACCTGTACTCATAAACCTATAGCGTTCTCTGCATTTAGTTTAAGCCCTCCAAATCTAATTAAAAAAACAGAAAAGAGGGTCTTACCTTTATTTTTTACAGCCCTGAGATCCAGTCCTTGTGGCCACTCAATATGCCACCTGCTATATGCAATATGAAGCTCGTGTTTCGCTTCTTTGTCTAATGTCACCATGTCTTCGTAGGATGCCCCGCCTCTGAGGTAAGAGGCTTATAACCATTGAAGAGCTCGGTAGTTGAGCGGGCCTTGGAATATGGCCTGGATGGAAGCTACCAGTAGTCCGATGACTCGTGCCAAGTGTTTGAGGGAGAGATGGGAAACAGCCAATGTGCGCCTAATTTCTTTTTTGATATTTAGCAATTTTGATTCTCGAAGATGCAATGTCTGTGAGGTTGAATCGATCACTAATCCCAAGAATTCGATATGTTGAGCGGTGTCAAAATTTATTTTTCACAATTGATAAGGTAACCCAGGTTTTGTGGTAACGCCAGAGTCAATGTCAGATGTGTGTAGAGAAGGTTGGCAGAATTGGCTAAAAAGAGGATATCATCCAGATAGATGATTAGCCGAACACCTTGACTTCATAGCAGAGAAACCACGGGTTTCATGATCTTGGTGAAACACCTGGGGGCTGATGACAGGCCGAACAGGAGGCATGTGAACCTCCATTTCCTTTCTTGCCATGTGAATTGGAGAAAATTTTTATGTTGTTCCGCTAATGGGACCATTAGATACACGTCTGTATGTCTAATTTGGCCATCCAGTCTGCTGGTTGTAGTAAGTCGCATAGGCTGTGTACGCCTTCCATTTTGAAATGGTGATAGGACACGTAACCGTTCAATTGTTTAAAATTTATGACTGGTCTCACCCCTCCACCTTTTTTGGGTTTGCTGACATAACCCGGTGTATTGGTTGGGATCTCTGTGATGGCTTGTTTGCGCATCAATTCGTGAATTTCCTAGGATACAAGAAGAGTTTTGTGTTGGGAAAAAAAATCTCTCTGGGAGGGAAGGTTTAGGTCGGGTGCAACACAAAATCTATGCAATAACCTGTTTTAGCTTGAAGTACCCAAGCATCTGACGTCAAATGCGATCACACATGAGAAAAATGTATGAGTCTGCCCCCCACAACCCTAAGGGAAGAAAGGGGAGAGTAGACACTTACCATAAGGTCGTCATCCATAGGGAGCTCCTTGGATGCCCCTAGCGACCCAGGGTCTGCCTCTTTGTGGGAAGAACGCTGGTGCGGTCCTTTGCTCCTGAAAGCCAGCTCGTCCCAAATATGAACCTCGCTTCTGCCTATACGAACCTCTCTGTATACGGCCGGACAGACGGCTCCTTCCTCTTCCGGCCCCAACAAAAATTTTGTATGTTTCTTTGGGCTTCATCTAAAACCATGAAGGTGTGCACAACAGACCCCAACTCTTTCACAAAAGAATCACCAAATAACAGCCCTTTAGCCTGGGCAACTGGCTCATTAATAGCTAGATTTACCAGCTTTGGCTCGATTTTCAGCAAGATGGACTTGAGGCGCTCAGTAGCCAGCACTGAGTTTACGTCAGCCAGCGCTGAGTTGCAGCGTTCGGTAGCCAGTCCTGAGTTGCAGTGCTTGGTAGCCAGTGCTAAGTTTACGCTGAGTTTGGATCCAACCACGGATTAAATCCTGATCTATATCCCGGTCGTCTTTGACCACATCAAATATTTTTGCCACGGGGCCCAAAATGTCCAAGACCTTGTCTTAAAGCGGCACTGTCATGCCGAATCCTGGTTTTTTTTTTAACCCCCCTCCGGCCTCCACTACATCTAACTAACACCCTAGTCACCCCCAAATGCCCCTAAGCCCCTACATTACCTAGTTTTTATTCCTTATTTTCTGCCCCGATCTTTATTCAAGGCGCCGCCATCTTTGTGTGGGTAGATGAAGTCCCTATGGGACACGTCATCTGCCCTCACTAGATAGCACTGAGATTTCTGCACATGCCCAGTGAAACACCTGGACATGCGAACAGGAATTTCCTCTATTCATCAGACAGATGAATGAATGAATAGAAATATCAGCCAAACAAACTAACACTGAGTATCAGCGTTCGTTTGTTCGTGCAGTTTATTATAAGAAGGGAGTTCCGGCACGCAGCTCCCTCCTTGTAATATGTAACTATAGAAGCGGCAGGGAGCAGTGCTCCCCACCACTTCATAAGCCCCCCCCCCAGGTCCCCCCTCACTCTCTGGCGGTCAATATGACCCCCATAATAGCACAAGGGAGATTAAAATCTCCCCAATGCCCCTACTGCCTGTGGCTGCTCACTGTAAAAAAAAACCAAAAAAACTATTGGCCCCCACCCCTAAACGACGGGTGGGGGCCCTAAAGTAAAATAAGGGGGAGACCTACTGCCCCCCCGGCCCCCATCCCTGGGCGGCGGGTGGGGGCCATAATGAGAATGAGGGGGAGGGACCTACTGCCGCCCCCCCGGCCCCCACCCCTGAGTGGCGGGTGGGGGCCATAATGAGAATGGGGGGGGAACCTACTGCCCCCCCGGCCCCCACCCCTGGGTGGTGGGTGAGGGCCATAATGAGAATGAGGGGGGGAACCTACTGCCCCCGCCCCTGGGCGGCGGGTGGGGGCCATAATGAGAATGGGGGGGACACCTACTGGCCCCCACCCCCGGGTGGCGGGTCGGGCCATAGTGATAATAGGGGGGACCTACTGCCCCCCCCGGCCCCCCACCTATGGGCGGCGGGTGGGGGCCATAATGAGAATGAGGGGGGGGACCTACTGCCCCCCCCCAGCCCCCACCCCTGGGCGGCGGGTGGGGGCCATAATGATAATGGGGGGGACCTACTGTCCTACACCCCCCGGCCCCCACCCCTGGGCGGCGGGTGGGGGCCCTAAGTCAATTCCCCCCCCCACCAAGGTGACTAGGGGTCCCAAAGCCCCTAGTCACCCACCCCTACACCCAAATAAAAAGTCCCTACCTACCCCCCTCACCCTGTAAAATAGTGAGGGGGGGAATAAAATAACTAACCTGTAAAATAAAATGAAACTTACCATTCGACGTCTTCTTTTTTCTCAAATCTTCATTTTTCAGCCCCAAAAAAGGCCAAATAAAAAACCATCAGAACCGTCGAATTTGAAATAAAATAAACATCCCGAGCGCAAAAAAAAAAAACCAGACGAAAAAGAAAAAACCAGAGCGCAAAAAAATAATCAATCTTCACCCATAAAGGGCTCCGCGCAGACTGAGCTCCGCAGGGCGGGGGAAGGCTTATAAAGCCTTGAACCGCCCTGCAATTAGGCTAAGAGCCCTCTGATTGGTGGGTTTAAGCCAATCAGAGTGCTCTTTGTCATTTTACACAGTGTGGGAAATTCTTTTTTTCTCAAATCTTCATTTTTCAGCCCCAAAAAAGGCCAAATAAAAAAACCATCAGAACCGTCGAATTTGAAATAAAATAAACATCCCGAGCGCCAAAAAAAAACCAGACGAAAAAGAAAAAACCCGAGCGCAAAATAATAATCCATCTTCACCCATAGAGGGCTCCGCGCAGACTGAGCTCCGCAGGGCGGGGGAAGGCTTATAAAGCCTTGAACCGCCCTGCAATTAGGCTAAGAGCACTCTGATTGGTGGGTTTAAGCCAATCAGAGTGCTCTTTGTCATTTTACACAGCGTGTGAAAATTCAACTTACCTTGAAATCCATCCAATCACAGTGCTCTGTGTCATTTTACACAGCGTGGGAAAGTTCTTTTGAATTTTCCCACGCTGTGTAAAATGACACAGAGCACCGTGATTGGATGGATTTCAAGCCATCCAATCACAGTGCTCTGTGTCATTTTACACAGCATGGGAAAGTTCTTTTGAATTTTCCCACGCTGTGTAAAATGACACAGAGCACTGTGATTGGATGGCTTGAAATCCATCCAATCACAGTGCTCTGTGTCATTTTACACAGCGTGGGAAAGTTCTTTTGAATTTTCCCACGCTGTGTAAAATGAGACAGAGCACTGTGATTGGCTTAAACCCACCAATCAGAGTGTTCTTAGCCTAATTGCAGGGCGGGGCAAGGCTTTATAAGCCTTCCCCCGCCCTGCGGAGCTCAGTCTGCGCGGAGCCCTCCATGGGTGAAGATGGATTATTTTTTTGCGCTCAGGTTTTTTCTTTTTCGTTGTTTTTTTTTTTTGCGCTACGGATTTTTATTTTATTTTAAATTTGACGGTTCTGATGGTTTTTTATTTGGCCTTTTTTGGGGCTGAAAAATGAAGATTTGAGAAAAAAGAAGACGTCCAATGGTAAGTTTAATTTTATTTTACAGGTTAGTTATTTTATTCCCCCCCTCACTATTTTTTAGGGTGAGGGGGGTAGGTAGGGACTTTTTATTTGGGTGTGGGGGTGGGTGACTAGGGGCTTGGGGACCCCTAGTTACCTTGGTGGGGGGGGAAATTGACTTAGGGCCCCCACCCGCCGCCCAGGGGTGGGGGCCGGGGGGGGAGGACAGTAGGTCCCCCCCCTCATTATCTTTATGGCCCCCACCCTCCGCCCAGGGGTGGGGGCCGGAGGGGGGGTGGACAGTAGGTCCCCCCCCTCATTATCATTTGGCCCCCACCCGCCGCCCAGGGGTGGGGCCGGAGGGGGGGTGGACAGTAGGTCTCCCCCCCCCCTCATTATCTTTATGGTCCCCACCCGCCGCCCAGGGGTGGGGGCCGGAGGGGGGGTGGACAGTAGGTCCCCCCCTCATTATCATTTGGCCCCGCCCGCCGCCCAGGGGTGGGGCCGGAGGGGGGGTGGACAGTAGGTCCACCCCCCTCATTTTCTTTATGACCCCCACCCACCGCGCAGGGGTGGGAGCCGGGAGGGGGGACATTAGGTCTCCCCCCTTACTTTACTTTAGGGCCCCCACCCGTCGTTTAGGGGTGGGAGCCAATAGGTGGGAGCCACAGGCTGCTCACTGTTTACCAGACATGCCCCTACTCGCGGTATAGCGAGTAGGGACTGAATTTACTAATACTAAGTAATTTTTACTTGGTATTAGTAAATGTGGCTGAAAGACCAATTTAGGTCTTTCAGCCTTTTAGTAGATAGCTCCCTAATACCGTGGGAATTAGGGAGTTATCTACTAAGCGGCTGCAAGGTGCAGCCACAGCATGAATAGGATCGGAGTTTCATTCATTCGAATGAAATTGCGATCCGAATAAAGTGCCGAATTGAGTTCTAAAATAAACGAACATACTGTTCTCATTCAGTTAGAACACAATTCGGCTGTTTCGTGTAAAATGACAGGAAGCATCGCGGGAACACAGAGGAAAGGTAAGGATCATGGGAAAATTGCTCTGACCAGCGGAAATGAAGCACACTTTGCTCCTCCACTGGTCAGAGCTGGTCAAGCGGAGGAAACCTCCATAAGGCAAAGAGTCCCTACTTTGTCTTATGATTTTAAAGAAAACTAAAGAAGACAGGACGAAAAGAAGAACAGATCCTGAGAGATCTGAGATCTGAGACAATTAGTTAAAGCAAAATTCAGACCCCTTCTAGGTTTCCACCCAGTTTTCCGTAGGAATTGTGCAATTTTGTCATCAATGGGCGTATTACATGCGTCATCTGGGATAGTGGGACGGGGGCATTCTGCCCGTAATTTATTTTGAGTAGCCTTATCCAAGGGCTTACTTACTCTAGAAGCGATATATTTCGCCACATGATCAGAAGGACACCATTCCGCTGAACGCGGATGTCTAAATTGTCTGGGTCAAAAAAGGGTAAACCCAGAGGATCCAGGATCCTGGAATCGTCACCAGACCCCAACAGACTTACCTGGCCTCCTGACATTGTAGCAGGGAAAGTGCTGAGGGAGGAGGGGGATGCCCCTCCAATCGCATCTTCAGAGTCTGATTCGGACTGACCATCCGAGACTTCCCTATCGGACTTGTCCATTTCCTCCTCAATGTCGCTGAGCTTTGACTCAGACAAATCAAGCTGGGCTCTTCACTGCTTCCATAATCTAGTCGATTTTGCCTGGCTAATGGCTCTTTTGAGCGGTGGTGGTTGCGTGCCATCTGTGACAGTAGGCAGACTGTCAGTCAATACAGTTTTGGAGGAATGTTTTGTCTTGACCGTAGCCTTACGGCCTTGAGAGACCGGTGTCAGAGTAGATGCAGTTGACATACCCGTCTGCTGAGCAGTCTGTTGGGCTTGTAAGAGGGCCTGGGTGATAGTATGCGACAGAGGAGTTGACACAGCGCCCATAGCAGATGCCATGGCCTGCGTAATGGACCTAGAGACTCGAAAAGCGCCTGCATGTCCGCAGATGTGGAGAAATCAGGGGACAGAGTACCTTCCACCAGGTTACTGCGGGAAACCTGAGGGGTTGCCTGAGACCCAGAAGGCAAAGTTAAATCCCTGTCAGACTGCATAATCAAGGAACTTTAGGTAAAAATATAAGTAGTAAAATAACCTGAATATAGGGTTGAGTAACCCACAGAGGGAGAAAAAGCTGAAAGTAAACAAAGTCAAGCTTACAATCTGAAATAAGAGAGTAAAAGAGCCGTTCTTTCGCCAAAACTACTAAACCCCAACAAGATGAAACAGGAAGAGGCAAGACTATCGAGAAAAAGTACACAAAATTTCGCCAAATGGCGAAATTCCACGAAACGACCGCTTGTTCGTATGGAAAGCCTATTAGACTCCTGTGAAGTGAATGAACGCCAGAAAGAAACGAACTCGTCCAAATGAACTGTTTATGCGAAACACACGAACGGTGAAAAGTACCGTACATGGGTTTGCAGGTAAACAGAAAGGTTAGAGAAAACCAACAAACAGCAAAAGTACTGAATGGTACGAACACATGAGCTGAAAAACTGTTAAAAGAAAAAGCCTCCCTACAGAAGTTGATGGCACAGATCCAAGAGTACGGAGCAGTGTCATACTACAAACTAAACATAACAAAAACCCAAGCTCTAGAAATAAAACTGGGCGCAAATTTGGCAAATAGACTGGAGCTGGCATTCCCTCTGGACTGGAGACATGACTACTTGACATACCTGGGCATTAAAATTCCCAAAAAGCCAGCCCATTTATTTAAGCACAACTATGTCCGAATGCTAAAAGAGTTCTCAGACACCCTGCAAGCTTGGAAGGGAAAGTACCTATCATAGCTAGGCCGAATAGCGGCAGTCCAAATTTCACTTATACCCAAATTACAATACCTCTTCCGAACGCTGCAAATCACCATATCAAAACAATATTTAAAAAACATGCAGCACACCATAAACTCCTTCGTATGGGAAGGGAAAAAAGTGAGGGTAGCAGCCGGAAAGTTACAACGACCGGTGACCAAAGGGGGGCTTGGAGTACCAAACTTAACAGCATACTATAGAGCAGCCTTACACAACATTGCCCAACTCAATCGACTCACAAACGCCCCATAATGGGTAGCGATTGAGTCCAGCTTAGCACCACAGGGTGATCTCCGATCACTGCTGTGGATACAAACATACACTAAACATACCCTGGACGCCCTCCTACCCACCACCCAAACATTATTGAGGGTGTGGGGTAAAATTAAACATAAGCTAGTGACGAATAAAACGCAACTACCCCTAGCCACACCATTGAGAACTATAGGAATGGAGATACCTACGTTTACATGGGAGACATGGGTGGGGGGGTATACACCACATATACCAAGTCATAGATAGAGGATGAATAATACCCATTCCCGACATACAGACCAAACACAACTTACCTACAAAAGCAATATTCTCCTACCTCCAGCTTAAATCTTATGTGACCGACAAACTGGGAACCCGGGCAGATAATACTGAAACAACTCACATGACCAACTTCGAAAAACAATGTGTAGAACTCGTATTACTTACGAAACAAACACACATTAGAAGAGATAAAATTGGCGTGGCAGCAAGACATAGGCCACACCATAGAGAATAGGAACTGGGAGAGAACCTACATTGCCCACAAGCCAGGGGACGGCTACACAGATCTTGGCAAAGCTGGCTGAGGTCAAAGCATTCCTGGCAAGTGAGATAGGGAAGGCCACAGTAGTTTTGCAGGCCGAGATCCACGCGCTCGGCGACAGGACGGGCCGCCTAGAGGAACGCATGGAAAGCACCACAAGGGCACACAATGAGGTAGTGGCCCAGGTAAACCCGCCTCACTGCTCGCATGCTGGAACAAGAATTGCAGCTGGAGGACATCGCAAATAGATTGCGGCGAAACAACGTGAGAATCCACGGCATACCGGAGAGAGAAGGGTAGGGACCCCTGCAGGCAATGCTACTCCAAGTGCTCCGGTCTCTGCTACCTGACATCCCAGAGAAGATGTGGCACATTGAGAGGGTGCACAGAGCCCTGCGGGCAAGGCGGCCTGACCCTAACGCTCCTAGGGACATCATTCTCAAATTCCTCCACTTCTCCACCAAAGAGGCCCTATTGAAACGGAGCAGAAAGGGGCCAATCAACTACCAGGGAGCGGAAATTGCATTATGCCAAGATTTGGCGCCAAGCACACTTCAGCGGCGCAGAGAATGGAAGCCCATCACAGGGGCACTGCGCGCAGCAGGAATCCGGTGCGCATGGGGCTTTTCCTTCCCCCTAATGGCTTTCCACGGAGGCAGAGTACACACATTAACGGTCAGGGGCGATCCACAGAGCTTCGTCAGTGGCTTGGGCCTGGAGCCGCTGAGGGGCTGGCCGGTAGGCACCATGCAAGCGGAGGAGCTGACACCCATACCGGTGGAGTGGCAGATGACGGGAACCTATTAGAGATGGTAACGGGCATGGGGGCTATACCAGGACGCAAGGGGGGGTACTCTACGGTACCCAAGGGGGCACTTCGGGACTGTTAGGGAGGGGGGAATGGAGTTCTGCCTGGGGGTGGGTCTGGAGTGGGGGTGAGAGGCCTGGATACAAGGAGGGTTTGAACAGAAGAGGTTGGGAGGGGGAGTGGAGGCGGGCGAGGGACTTGGCAGATGGAGACGGCGGATGGCCCCTGCGCTGGGGAGCGGACACATGTGAAGGTCCCACAGAGGACTGAGGGGCATGTGGAGGGTACAAGTGGGACTCACACCCTGATTTGGGGGCCGGCATCTAGCGTGCGGCAGCAGACAAGGGGGAGACTGTACTGAACGAGGGAAGGGGGCAAGGGAGGAGGGCCTACATGCAGAAGTGCTGGGCAGTAGGGACAGGGGTATTCAAAGGGTATGGTATAGGGCACTCACACCGCCTTACGTGGAGAGACAGGGGGGCCTACATGCAGAAGTGTTGGGGCAGTAGGGACAGGGGTATTCAAAGGGGATGGTATAGGGCACTCACACCGCCTTACGTGGAGAGACAGGGGGGAAAGAGATGGAGCGGCGATAGGAGGAAACTGGCTACAGAAGTAGCTCAGATAAGACACAGGGTTAGTGGCAGCGGCGGTACGAGGGAGAGTGGAAAGGAGGGTCATTGAGTAGGGCGGATGGTGCTTAAGTTAGTATCATTGAACGCACGGGGACTGAATGCCCCTCAAAAGCGGCGCATGCTATACTGGGAACTGAAGAGGACAGGGGCAGATGTCGCATTTGTTCAGGAAACACACATTCCAAAACACGCACAGCTGAGACTTAGGGATCACATATACACGGGCTCGTACGAGTCCCGGGCGGGCAGGAAACGGAGCGGGGTGGCCATCCTCATCATGAAGAGCTGTCCCTTCCAGGTTAATTCCACTGACATGGACGCTGACGGACGTTACATTAGGGTGACGGCGACCCTTTGCTCACATAGCATTCATCTGATAAATGTCTACGCCCCCAATCAACCTGACCAGGGGTTTTGGGATACACTTCGAAATAAAATACAGGCACTATCGCATGGAATGATCATAGTGGGGGGGGATTTCAATGCAACACCACGGTAGACAGAAGCTCAATTAGGGGGGTGCCCAGATCACAGGGCAGAGGAAGCCAAGACAAACTGCTTTACACCTTTATAAAAGACACAGGCCTAATAGACGTATGGAGGGCGCAGCACCCAGGGGATAGGGAATTTACCTTTTCCTCAGCTCCACACGCGACATACTCCCGGATTGACCTGTTCCTAACTAATGCCACGGGCTCCTCGAGAATCAGGGTAACATCGGTGGGGCCCATAACGTGGTCGGACCACGCAGAGGTGTCGGTTACCGTGGGTAACCTATGTGTTTCCTCCGACCTGGTCGTGGAAACTCAACGCATCACTGTTGAGAGACCCAGACCTGGTGGCTCAAATACATAAAGAGATTGGGGAATACTTCGAAACTAATAGCACCCCGGACGTTTCCGTTAGCACTGTATGGGCGGCGCATAAAGCGGTGATAAGGGGTACACTAATCAAGTTGGCCACGAGAAAGAAAAAACAAATGGCAGAGGCCCTAGCGAAGCTACTAACGAACCTCAAGACGTTAGAGCATAAACATCAAACGTGTCCCAGCCAGGATACATTGAGACAGGTAGAGAAGGGGAGACGGGCCGTGCGACACCTATTAGTAGATGACACAGCGAGGGCTATGACCTGGTCCAAACGGACCTTCTACGAGAAAGGACACATTACTAGCCAGGACCCTGAAACCCTGACTGCAACGCGCACACATAACGACTATCAAACACACAGACGGGTCGATAAAAAACTCGCCCAGAGACATAGCGACAGTATCTACAGAATACTATACAAGATGCTATACGATCACTCCCCGGGGGACAGAAGGGAGGGAATTAGGGGGGAGGAGCGCATACACAGGTTCTTGGCAGACATACAGCTACCGAAGCTATCGCAGGAGGCCGCAGAAGGCCTCGCGGCAGAAATTACGGAAAAGGAAATCGACAAGGCAATCTCGGAACTAAAGGGGAATAAAGCTCCTGGCCCAGATGGATTAGATGGGGCATATTATAAGACCTTTCGGGAGACCCTTATCCCCCACCTACATAAACTATTTAAGGACTTTCGTGAAACGGGAACGCCGACCCCGGATATGTCATTGGCCACGATAGTTTTACTACCCAAACCAGACAAGGACCCACTGCTACCCAGCAGCTATAGGCCCATCTCATTTATTAACCAAGTCATGAAGATTCTGGCCAAAATCCAGGCAGACAGACTTGCCCCCTCCCTTCGGTCTCTAATAGACGCTGACCAGGTAGGGTTCATAGCGGGAAGACAATTATTCGAGAACACCCGCCGAAACATCTCCCTCATATGGAAACAAGCAACCACTAAGACACCGACCCTGATTGTATCCATCGATGCCGAAAAGGCTTTCGATAGGGTGAAATGGCCATACCTATTCTCCGTGCTGACACATTTAGGATTCCCAGACACGTACATTAGAGTTGTGAAAGCTATGTATAGTAACGTAAGAGCGCAGGTGCAGATTACCGGCGCGCCCCTTATGCCTTTTAGCTTGTACAATGGCACCAGACAGGGCTGCCCCTTGTCCCCATTGCTGTTTGTTATGGCTCTGGAGCCATTGTTACAGGCAATTCGGCAGGATCCCAACATAAAGGGGGTCAAGGTGGGGGGGAGGGAATTTGTCGCAGCAGCCTTCTCGGATGACGTTCTCCTGACGCTGACGAATCCGGAAGGGTCAATGGCGGCCTTAGGGGAGAGACTGCATGAATATGGGGAGATCTCGGGCTACAAGGCCAATATGGCCAAATCCAGCGCGCTCCCTATAAGCATGTCCCAAGCCGATATAGAGTCCATACACAATAACTACAAAATTCAGATAGAGCGGGAGGCTCTTACATACTTGGGGATCAACCTCACGGCGGACTCGCATGCCCTATACGCACGTAATTATACCCCCTTATGGAAAGCTATAACTAGAGATTTAGAAAAATGGACATATAAGCCCATATCGTGGATAGGCCGGATCCACTCCATAAAAATGAATGTCCTCCCTCGGATACTATTTATGTTTCAGGCATTACCCATACACTTGTCGAAAGCCCAATTAGCACCAATTCAGCAGACAATTGGTCACTTTATTTGGCAAAACAAAAGGCCACGGATATCGAGACACGTGCTGTACCGTTCTAAACGGAGAGGAGGCCTAGGCCTCCCGAACTTGTTCTTTTACTATCTAGCGGCCCAAATGACTCAAGTTGCGCTATGGCATTCGCCGCTTGATGACCGGAAATGGGTGGAAATCGAATCGCTTATGTTAGGGTTAGACCTACCCCAATTTGTGATGTGGACCCCGAGAGAGGACAGACTTCTGAACAGAGTGAACTCCCTTAAGTTGTGGGATAACTATGGTAAGAAGTATGGGCTGATGTCCTCCCCGTCCCCCCTGATGCCCATCCTACGCAACAAAGCCTTTTATCCAGGCATAGAAGCACTGAATTTCTGAAACCTAGAGAGAGCAGGCTTACAGATGCTCCATCATCTATATCGGGGTGACGACATGGTCGCACACGACGACCTTCAGCAGGGCAGGCATCTGACCCCGGCAGACTTCTTCCGCTATATGCAGATCAGGGATTTCGCTGCCCAGCCGTCCATTAAGCATTGGCGGATCCAGGGGGGGGGCAACGGGGCAATTGCCCCCACCCGAGAAATCCGCCGGTCACCCTCCCCTGCCAGCCCTGCAATGTGCCTGCGGACCGTGGAGGAAGATCAGAGATCTCCCTCCCCGGTCCGCAGGCACTGTGCTTACAGCCGGCAGGGGAGGGAGAGGGAGGAGAGAGAGGACCCGGGAGCTCAGTCTGCAGCTCCTCCGGGTCCTCCTCCCTCGAGATTTGGAGCGTTGCCGCGGTTACCACGGCAACGCTCCAAATCTCGCGAGAGTGAACTCTAGCCCGAGCGCGGGCTAGAGTTCACTGTAACCACTGGGACCACCAGGGAATCACCACTGGGACCACCAGGGATCGAAATATGTCTCCCCTCCTCCCCAGTAAAGGTAAGAAGGGAGGGGGGACATAGGATATTTTATTAAATAAATAATAATAAAAATTTTTTTTTAAAAGCCTCCTTCCCCCCCCCAATTACACACACTGCCCCCCCATTACACACACTGC
>OW240917.1:179799781-179972623 GCA_933207985.1 Pelobates cultripes | reverse complement strand
ATGGCAGGAAAGTGGTGGGGTAAGATACTATGTGGTAGGAAAGTGGTCTGGTAAGATACTATTTGGCAGGGCAGTGCTGTAGTATGATAAACTGTGGTAAGGCAGTGGTGAAGCAAGATTCTCTGTGGATGGTTATGCTGGGGTAAAATAATCTGCAGGAGGGCAGTATTGGGGTAAAATAAATTTGCAGGAGGGCAGTATTGGGGTAAAATAAATTTGCAGGAGGGCAGTATTGCGGTAAAATATTCTGTGGCAGGGCAGTGATGGGACAAGATATTTTTGGCAGGGCAGTGCTGGGGTAAGATATTTTGTGGCAGGGCAGTGCTTGGGTAAGATAATTTGTGGCAGGGCCAGGGCCGGACTGGCCCACCGGGATACCGGGAAATTTCCTTGTGGGCCGTCGGATCCTGGGGCCGGGGAGACATGTGGGTGACCTGCGGCCGCAGGGGGAGCTCTTCTGGCAGCCGCATGGGAAGCTGTGTGTTCTGTCTCTGCTCCCCAGCCCTCGCGCACAGCTTAATGAGACCGGGGCTGGAATATGACGTCATATTCCTGCCCCGGTCTCATTAAGCTTATTAAGAAGAGCTCCCCCTGCGGCCGCCATCCAAGCTCTCCCTGCAGTCGCCAGCACACCTATCTGTCTACCCACCCACAGGTAGCAAAAAGTATGTATGTCAGTCTGTCAGTGGGAGTGTGTGTCTGTCTGTGTCATGCTGTGTGTGTGTCTGTCTGTGTCATACTGTGTGTGTGTCTGTGTGTCATGCTGTGTGTGTGTGTCTGTGTCATGCTGTGTGTGTGTGTCTGTCTGTGTCATGGTGTGTGTGTGTGTGTGTCTGTCATGGTGTGTGTGTGTCTGTCTGTGTCATGCTGTGTGTGTGTCTGTCATGGTGTGTGTCTGTGTCATGCTATGTGTGTGTCTGTCTGTCATGCTGTGTGTGTCTGTCTGTCATGGTGTGTGTGTGTGTCTGTCTGTCTGTGTCATGCTGTGTGTGTCTGTCTGTCTCATGCTGTGTGTCTGTCTGTGTCATGCTGTGTGTTTCTGTCTGTCTCATGCTGTGTGTGTGTGTCTGTCTGTGTCATGGTGTGTGTGTCACGGTGTGATCTCAGCCGATCCGCAATCAGCCAATCCGCACTGACACAGGATGCGCCTCTAGTGACCGTCTGAGTATCTGTCACTAGAGGTTTAACTAGGAAGCAATGTAAACACATTGCTGGAGTAAAAGCAATTTGTGAATATTTGTGGGGGTTCCAAGCCCATGGTCTGAGGCTGTGTATCAATAAGCTTGTGTGTGTCAGTAAGATTGTCTGTGTCTACATGCGAATATGCTTACTGTATAATTAAATGTTTTACTCTAAAAGGACCAATTTTTATATTAGAAAAGGAAATATTTATTTATGTTGTGTGTGTGTGTGTGTGTATGTATGAATGTATGTATGTGTATATACACCTGTATGTATGTGTTTATATATTACTCAATCATCTGGGTTGGCTGGCATAATTTTTTTTTCCAGGGCTGATTTGTATCCCCAGTCCAGCCCTGTGCCTGTGTGTCTGTATATGTGTGTATGTCTCAGTATGTGTGTGTCAGTATGTATGCCTATATGCGTGTATGTCTGTTTCAGTATGTGTGTCTGTTAGTATCTATCTCTGTGTGTGTGTGTATCTGTGTCCTTTTGTATCAGTGTGTGTGTTTTTGTGTCTGTGGGTGTATTCCTGTGGGCGGGATGTGGAGGCGGACCTTGTGGGCGGGATGGGAGGGGGGCCCAGACCTGAGCTGAGTTAGGGGACCCAAAATTTCTGGTGGCGGCCCTGTAGGTTAATATATAATTTTGTCTCTCCATGGGGTTTTGGTTTTTGTTTAAAAGAAAATGGAGCACATTTCTTTTTAAATGTATGTTAAAGATTCAGAAAATAAAATAAGTGTGTAGAAAGGTTAAGACAAACTCTGTGTAATTTTCAGAGTTTTATTCAGTGGTGCGATTTCCCCCATCAGCAATTAAAAATAATCATTAACAACCGTGACAAATACCTTGTACTATACGGTGTTGATGATGGAACCCTTTCTGTGTAAAATATTTACATAATATTTTCTTAGAGATATAGGCGATTATATTTAAAACTGAAATAAACGTTTAGCTGTCGAAATAAAACATTTTAAATGCGATATTATTTTTGTTTTCCCCAGTTTTTTTCACATGGAATGAGACCCCATTATTCAAGTTCCAATGTATTCTTTGGTTAACACATTGTAATAAGATCAATCATGTTTTGTCTTGGCTAAGAGATGGAGATAAGATTAACTTCTGTATAGAAACAAAACATGCAAAGTAGCAACTATCACTATTTGAAGCACAAAAATATACAGTGCTTACAAAGGCTGTGCGACTTCCTCTTTGTATGCTCTTAACATTCTTGGTGCTTTATAACACTTAAGTAATTTGCAGATATCTACACCATGAATTAAATTAAAGTTCAAAAGGGTTTAATTACTAAGCAATGGGTTGCAATAAACAGAAAACTGAATAGCAAAATCAGGTTAAATATGCTGATTTGAAAAACGCCTATTATAGTCACAGTTTTAGCCAGAATTTTGCATTTTAATTTTTTAATTTATTAAATTGAATAACATCCAATAAATATATCCCCATTTGATGTTAATTTTTTTCAGATTGTATTCTTATTTAAGAGTCAGCATTGTAGTATATGAATACATATAATAAACAAACATTTGTGTATTAAACAAGCTCAAAGTAGGTGAGACCTTTTAAATTGTAGGCCGTCATGGGAGTCGGGGGCCTTCTTGATGCCCATGTGCTGGACTGTGCCCCTATCTGTGGATTTTGGTAAGTGAGTGGGTTTGTTGCAACTTTATTGTATTTAGGATATTTGCTGTACTTGTAAGCTGAGATGCCGTCAAGCTCGCCATAACAGAGATGTACCAAAACTTTGGAAAAACTGAAAGTTGGGCAGGATTCACTACTTTTTCGCTATCGAGAACTTGCTCACTATGCTAACCCTTTAAATTAAGGAAAGAGGGTGCTTAGAAAGATGGAAATTTAGGGGACCTCACATAACACTTAAAGGGACACTATAGTCACCTGAGCAACTTTAGCTTAATGAAGCAGTTTTGGTGTATAGAACATGCCCCTGCAGCCTCACTGCTCAATCCTCTGACATTTGGGAGTTAAATCCCTTTGTTTATGAACCCTAGTCACACCTCCCTGCATGTGACTTGCACAGCCTTCCATAAACACTTCCTGTAAAGAGAGCCCTATTTAGGCTTTCTTTATTGCAAGTTCTGTTTAATTAAGATTTTCTTATCCCCAGCTATGTTAATAGCTTGCTAGACCCTGCAAGAGCCTCCTGTATTTGATTAAAGTTCAATTTAGAGATTGAGATACAATTATTTAAGGTAAATTACATCTGTTTGAAAGGGAAACCAGTTTTTTTTTCATGCAGGCTCTGTGAATCAAAGCCAGGGGAGGTGTGGCTAGGGCTGCATAAACAGAAACAAAGTGATTTAACTCCTAAATGATAGTGAATTGAGCAGTGAAATTGCAGTGGAATGATCTATACACTAAAACTGCTTCATTTAGCTAAAGTAAATTAGGTGACTGTAGTGTTCCTTTAAAGTGGCAATGAGAAGGCCAACTACTAGTGTTTTATGGATACAGTCTGATATTACCGGTAATTTATAAACATCTTGCAAAAACATAAACAGGGTGGATCACAACCACCGACTTGTAGAAAGATCTTGGACAGGCAGTCCTCTGCCCATTGCGTCCAAATAGGCTTGCTGTAAACATTGTGGGACTAAATGCCATACTGTTCAAAGAGTTTTAAGCATGTTCTTGATGTTAATGCAAGTTGAGTTTTTGCATGTTGTTCTGGAATATTTCCAGAGTGGTTGTTATATATAGTCTGGTGTCTACAAACCATTTGGCAGTAAAAGAGAGGTAGAACAATAGTGCAATATAAAGTGTGTAATAGCTTTGTTTGATTTTGCAGGTGTTATACAAATCTTTTTTTTAACTCAGTTAGCAGTAACTGTCCATATGAGTGTAAGACCTTGAAGATCATTATTGACTTGCAATGACAAATGCTTTCTTTGAGAAGAATAGTATTGTCAGTTTGCAGGTGTGCAAACCTAAGGACTCTTGTGGCCAAGATTACAGAGTGGAGTGTAGATCATTAGTTTCCTACCCAATATGATATAATATGTCATGTGTTGTTCATCTGAGGTTGTCTTCACCTAATTTAAGACATGCTAAGTAACATATAATTGTTATTTTGTGCTGATATGTAAAACCATAGAATTCAAAGAGGGTGTACTTTCTTTTCTCATGACTGAAAAAAATATTTCTCCAATGCTGTGGGCTGCTCTGGCAAATTACATTGTCCTTACTTACATATTCCTCAGTGACAAATTGAATTCCTGACAATCAACACTTTAGTGAACTGAATTTTACACAGATGAATAAAAAATTGTAAATCATCAATAAATGAAATGCATGAAAAAAAAATAAAAAAATAAAAATGGCAATTTATATAATAATCCAGTTTCGACAAAGCAAACATTGAAAATGAGCATTAGACACAGAAACATTGTTTAATTTATCCTCGATATCATGGGTGTCTGCAGGAATTTGTCCAGGGGGGAGGGCATAATTGTAATGACATCCATGCTTGGCCCCTTTTTGACAGTGTCATGAAAGGGAAGGGGCATAGCCATTATCACATAAAGCCAGGGTGAATAGCGTTTTCACAACTATGGTGTCAGGAATACATGTTTGTATTCCTGACACTATAGTGTTCCTTTCATCAAATTAAAGGAACATTCTCGTCATCATAACAACTTCATCTAAATAAAAATGCTATGATTTCAGGAGCCCCCTGGGCGCTCTCTTTCCTTTAAGGCAAGCATGTCAAACATGCGGCCCACAGTGAACATATTTGCGGCCCGCGCCGCTTTCAGCTGTGGCTGCGACCAGCAAGACAGGAAAAATATTTCCTGATTCTTGTTCTACTGGCCACAAGAGGGCAGAGTGGCTGTGTGTCTGCTGAGCAGACCAGAGCAGCCACGCCCCCTTCCCTTCTGCTCGCAGTGCCAGAGGAGCGTCTGGCCTGCTTTAGCAGGGCTGGGGCTGGAGGACGGACAGCATCGTAAGGTAGGAGAAGACTGGCTTGGGGGAGGGGGTCAGTGTATTATTTAACAGAGGGGGCATTCTATTGAGAGAGGGGGCACTGTATTAATTTGAGGGAGGGAGGGGGCCAGTGTATTAATTTGGGGGAGTGATGTGGCCAGTGTATTAATTTGATGGTGGTAGGGGGCACTATTAATTTGGGGAGGGAGGGGGGCAGTGTATTAATTTGAGGAAGGGAGGAGCCCAGTGTGTTTAATTGGGGGGAGGGCAGTGCAGAGTGGTGGTGGTGTGGGGGTGGCGGGGGGGGCAGTGTATTGATTTAAGAGAAGGAAGGGGCAGTGTACTAACCTGGGAGGGAGGGGGCCAGTGTATTAAATTGGGGAGTGGTGACAGTGTATTGTTGGAAGGGAGGGTGCAGGTGTATTAGAATGGTGGGGGGGGGCAGTGTGTTAAATTGGGGGGAGGGACGGCAGTGTATTAAAGTAGAGTGGTGGGGGCAGTATATTCAATTAGAGTGGAGGAGGGGCAGTGTGTTGGATTTGGGGGCAATGTATTAGAGTGGGAGGAGGCGCAGTGCATTAGATTGGGTCTGCATGGAGGCGCTGAATGCTCCCCATGGAGATGCTGTTTGACCGTGCAGCTTTTTGCCAAACATGCACAATATCCTCCCAATGCTTTCCTATGGGAAAGCATTGGATTGGCTGAGATCATCAAGTTTGATGATCTCAGTCAAAGTGAAGAACACACTCATAGAACTTCAAAATAAACAAGATAACGTCATTTGTTTTTTACAGCTGTGCAACAGCATACATTCACCATTTCAGTCTCATTACCAAATATTTCTTAATATGTCAGGGTACTTGGACTGAAACGTTGTTTATATGCAAATGCATTTCTTCAAATAAATTCATTCTTTTGTTTATTTTGAAGTCCTACGAGCGCGAGGATGTCCAGTGTCAGTTAGGAAACTTTTTTTATACTGTACTTTTCTAAATAAACCTATGTTTCTATGGAAACTGAAGTTTGTTTGTTTTTTGCTGCCCACTTAAACGTAAACCTTGTTTATTTGGCCCGTCTTAGCCTTTGAGTTTGACAAGCTTGCTTTAAGGGGTTAAACCGCTCTCAAATGGTTTAACCCCAAAGGTTTCCTCCAGCTCCAGATCTCCAGGTCGCTCAGTGGTATTCGGGTTCTGAAACGAAGTGTCAGGAAGTCAGATTGAAGTCAGGCATGGGTGCCGCTGATTAACTAGAGTGGTCAGCTGACGCTGTAAGCCAATCGCTAGTTGCAGGTTTATAAAAATGTTTTACTTGTTTTGGGGGAGCTACTGATTGGCTTAGAGTGCCAGCGGCACTCAGTGCTTCCTGACACACAGTAAATAAAAGTGAACACATTTTTAACTGGGGAGATGAGAAGGTCCAAAGTTTCCCTGCCAGGCCCAGGTACCAAAGCCGTATGATGTTTTGTCCAGAATGAAGTGGAGGGATCACTTCACTTGTCCTTCCTGCTCCAATCTCATTTTCTTCTCCTTCATTTGACACAGTCTTCTTTTTCTTCTGACACTGTCTTTTCTCCTCCTTGGCTTCTTTTGCTCCTTTACCTTTCTGCTTCTTTTGCGCCATTCTGCTCCTTTCTCTTTCTGATCCCTTTCTACTCCTTGCAGACCCTTTTTGCTCCTTCTCCTACTTAACCTTTATGCTCCTTGCAGTTCCTTTCTGCTCTTTCTCCTACTTTACCTTTGTGCTCCTTCTGATTCTTTGTTATTTTACCTTTGTGCTCCTTCTGTCCTTTCCTGCCCCTTTCTGCTCCTTGCAGACCCTTTCTTCTCCTTGCTGCCCCTTCCTGCTTCTTGCTGACCATGCCTGTAGACTGGCCACCTCACTTACCTGATCAGTAGGCTGCCCCCCCATCCCTCACTTACCTGATCTGTAATCTGCCCCCCATCCCTCACTTACCTGATCTGTAGGCTGCCCCCCATGCCTCACTTACCTGATCTGTGATCTGCCCCCCATCCCTCACTTAACTGATCTGTAGGCTGTCCCCCCTTTCCTCACTTACCTGATCTGTAGGTTGCCCCCATCCCCTCACTTAACTAATCTGTAAGCTGCCCCCCCATCCCTCACTTACCTGATTTGTAGGCTGTCTGTGCAGTATGGGAGTTGCTGGCTGCACTCTGTGCTGCTCCCCTGCGGATTCAGTCAGGAGAGAGAAGCAGGGATAAGATGTAGCTTCCTATCCCTGCCTCTCTCCACACACAGCGCCAACTACTGGCTGGCACCGATATTGCAGTGTATTCTCAATTCCATAAGAAAAATACCGGCACAAGCTGAAAAATCCAGTGGGGATGGGGGCAAGTTCCCACCTTTCCCCCTTGTGGATGCCCATACTTGGTATGCTTTTTCTCTGCTGACTGTCAGGTGCAAAGGACACAGCTTATAACAATGATTGACAGAGAGCTAAGATGGAGGCGCACATTTGTATGATAAAGAGATGTGGATTTCTACAATTACGTTTTTCACACACCTCTTGTACTTATTTATGAAATATAGCAAATAGTAAACATTATATTAAAAACCCTGGCAAGTGACAGTTTCTTTAAAGGAACATGCATAACTTGAGAATTTTTTTAATCCAGCTTTTACACAGATATACATAAAAAATTTGGTATTTGGAATCTGTGGAAAATTTGGAATCTGTGGAAAAAGCAAGTCTTATGGCTTGACTGGTGCGTGTATTTGTGTTTAGAAATGTATTAACTATGCACTTAAAATAAAGCAAAACAACTTTGAAATGTATCTGATAAACATTTATAAACTATTCGAATGAGACAGGTTTCTCAACACGATGTATGTCTCTTTAACGTTGTGTAAAATCTATCAGACATATCTTATCCACTGTAACTGTACTTATTATTATACACTATGATTTGAGAGGAATCTGGATATATAAATTAGCATTCATAGGGATACAACTTTTATTACCCAACATGCAACATGGATATAGGACCATAGAGCTGAAATTCTGTGTGTTTCTGCAAGGTCAGATTATTCAGTGAAAGCTATTTGAGCCAAGCAGGGATTTTTCCTCTCTAAGGATCAGGTGAAGCTTTGAATTTGGATGATGTCCAGATTGGATTGTAGGCTACATTCCTGGATTTAGATCAAATTACACACTTTAAAGTGGGTCAAAGGAAATATACAGCGAATACATTGCTTGAAATCTAGCTCCCTCTGGTGGTATATATGTGCGCTCATATTTACCTATGAATGTTCAGGGCCAGCCAAATTCATAGTTATATAATATTACAACATGCATGGGGCCTATTAAAGGATCTAACCTCCTAAAATGTCAGAAAAGTTTAGTTTAAATAAATGCTGCTCCTAGTCTGTGGGTTGCTCTGGTAGATTGTTTTTTCTTTGGTTACATAATCTTTATTGCCAATATATGTATGAATTTGACACCAGTGCACACTTACAAAAAGAGACATTCAGTTGACAGCAAAATAAAAAAAGTACTTAGTGGCACATAAAAGATTAAGCAGGATCCTGATAGTTTTTAACACATAAATATTTGGTGTGAATCCAAACCTGCCTCTTGCTAGCACAGTGTTGTTCAACTTCTTTGGAGTAGAGGGCCAAATGTTGACAGAGTAACATGCCAGAAGGTCACACTCAAGAAGACACTAATTCTCCAACAATACCCAGTGTCAGCCTGATTTCTCCTTTACACCACCAGTATCATTTGTCCGTGTGAATCATACTTTATTTATTTATTTTTAAAATTTCTTTATTTTTTCATTCCACATATCAGTGATACATGTCTTGCGTTGAGCTGCTCGGGGTGTAAATGCCACAACCTTGGATGGATCCATTCGGGATAGGCTTGAGGGTGCCGATTGAGGAGGTTCAGCAATGCCCAGCTTGCGTAAGTACGAGGTGTATCTATTGGAATGCCCCTGTGGTCTAAAATATGTGGGATGCACTAAGAGCAATTTACACACACGTGTTGAAGAACATATCAGGAATATTAAAAGACAATTGGAAGGGCACATTGTATCACAGCACTTTAAACTAAAACATAACAGTGACCCTAGAGACCTCAAATTTATGGGCACCCGAAAAGTCATAGGTAATTGGCGTGGAGGGGATTTTAATAAATGTCTAGGACAACATGAAATGAAGTTGATATTCAACCTCGGGACCTTACAACCCCGAGGTTTGAATATCGACTTCGAATTATGCCATTTAATGTAATTATTAGCATAGAATTCAACTTTTAGAACTTTTTAGAACCATTCATATCACACCTCACTTTTGGCTTAATAATTATCTTCAAATTAATTGCTCCCACTAATATACCCATAGGGTTAATATTTTCCTGGAAGTTTTTAGAACAAACTTATTCCTGCATATACAAACGTTATTCTCTATCATAGGTGTGCGCACGGGGTGTGCCTTGGCACACCCTAATCCCCGTGGCACGCCTATGGATTGAGACCAGCAGGGAAGATCTCAGGATCTCCCCTGTAGGCTCATGCAGAGCTGGCGCTATCCGAGCACCGGCTCTGCTCTAAGCCTCCATGGGCCGGTGGGGAGATCAAAGATCTACCTCACCGGCCCACAGCAGGTTCGAGGGAGGCAGGAGAGGACCCGGCAGCCACACGCAACCAGTCACACACACAGTTACAGGCAGACATTCACATACACAGTTATAGGCAGTCACACGCACACACAGTTACAAGCAAACACACACACAGTTACAGACAGACACACACACAATTTTCATTATGGGCACTGGGGGAGCAGTGGATTCACTCCTACTTGCTTCTCTCTTGGTGGGCAGCAGTAATTGGACAGCAAATTCAGGATGCATTTAGCTTTTCCCCTGACCATTAAGCTCAGCCCACATCACATTTAGCTCCACCCACCTCCCTTACTTGTTGGTGTCTTTTGAAACTATCACTTGTTGGGGAAAGTATAGCGTAAGCCCTAGTGTCCGCAAAAGCAGGTCACGAAGGAACTAATTCAGGATGGTGGGACAGGACCTGAAAATCATACTGTTCCGCCAAAATCATGACAGTAGGGAGACCTGTTCATCACTAGCAGCTTGCACTACTCCAGCATGAAGTGCAGCATTTATATCTTTGAACAAGAAAAGGAAACACATACATTTTAAAGCCTTGTTTATTGAAGGCTCACATTTGCAAAATTGATGCCTGGAACAAAACAGTATACAGCAGATTCCATTATAGGTGACAAAATGATGCTCCAGCTCTATGATGTAGTGAAGCTCCGTGTGTATCTGTATTTCTTATAACAAAACTGTTATAGCAAATAGGATCTACAGAAGGTAAAAGTAAGTAACAACAACCTGACTGTACAAGGTACCAAGAACATTCATGACAAGTCTATGAGTTACCCTCCGCTTAAAATGAGGATTCTGGGTAATGACATTTAAAAACACTATAAACGTTATACAAAAAATGTCAAAGTGATTATTTTTAAAATAACTTTTATGAATCATTTCAGAGAACCAATCTCTTTTCATATATTTAAGGAACCCGTAATATTGTATATAATAAATACAGTGCAAGAAATAAAAACAGCTGTGTTTTTATTTACCTTGTTCTGCTATTGAAACTATGCATGTGAAGCTGCTACATACATTTAGTATATGCTAACATATACTCACATACTTAAACAATATGGCTGCCATACATACAGACATACAGCAGATTTAATATTCATGCCTGTTTTGTGGTATATTAAGTTGGAACTGAAAAAAATGAAAGGCAGTGACCATGAATACAACTTTAAATGTCCTTAATTTACATATGAGCCCATTTAGGATTTAACGTAAGTCAATATTTTTTAACCTCATGTATATCAAAACCTTTCTCTATCATGTAATGTCTAAGTACATGTAGAAAACCTTTAATCACAGTAAAGTGATAAAACTTGTCATAAAAATAAATTGCAGCCACGTTAAATTTAATAATTTTAGTGTACATTACATTAGTGCAAAGATGAAACTTTTAGTGTTTTTTTTATGGGGGAGATGACTGAAATAAATGGTGTTAATTTCTCAGTAATAGAGAGAGAAAATTGGGAGTTATGTATAAACTAGGCACATAATAAAAAATAAATAAAAACTAAACCAAGAATGTGCTAGAATATTATTTGTCGACGTTTCTCCATCATAACCTTGAAATTCCTACAAAAATGTTTACACTAATAATGTAATGTCATTTAGTTTTCTTGTATTTAGGAGTTTTGTTTTATGCATTCTAGAATACTTTTTTGCTAAAATATTAAACTTTTAAAGTAGTTTTCAAGAGACTACTGGTATTTATGTACATTGTCATGCTTTGGGGTCCATTCACTGTGGTGAAATGCAAACCAAATTGCAAAATTCAAGTTAAAAAAGCTAGCCAAAAATGCTTCAACTCCGCTATAGTTACAGATTGGCTATTTTAGCATACATTTTATCATTGAATTCACTTAATTCAGGTGTTTAGTGAATTTTCCATTTGTCGATTGTTCCTTATTTATTTATATTATCTCCACTGAGGCCAAAACATTTTTACATATTTTTCTTCTGCCATAGCCCATTAAAGTTGAACTGTCCCCTTCTGGGGATTTTGAATAATTTGCAAACAATCCAGTAGCCTGGTAGCAAAGGTGAGTTTAACTTATTTGAACCTGTCCCTCGCAGGCTCGACCAACCTTTTGTGGCCGGTCCCCATCTCCACCTGGAGCTTCAGCATGCTTGCATGTGCGAGAGTACAGCATTTAAGGACAGTAGCATGTTTAAGGGGAGCAGAGACAATAAAGAAAGGGAGCAGTTGAAGATATGCATGAAGGATGGCACAAGGCAGGGGGAGAGAAATCTAATAAGGCATGACGCGGCATGATCAAGGGGACAAGTGGTGGGGCAAGAGGAAAGGAGAAGTGCAGCTACCTCCTGTCCAGTTGCTGTGAAGAAAGCCTGAAGGGTAGGATAGACAAGGTCAAAGTGTGGTTGAGAGAGAGTAATGAAGGGGGGAGAATTCTCTCCATAAATGATTATTTTTCTTAGTAATAGAGCACGCAAAGCTATCGGCTGAAAGGTTAATTTGGGGGAGGAGTAGAGAAAAAAAAAAAAAGAAAGTTGAAGGTATCAAATAGATGCCTGAGATTATGGAAGCATCAACTAATGAGAGATGAAAAGTATGATTGTTTAGCAATGGTGAGGATGAACACAAAATTAATTTATAATGAAGAAAGTCAGATAAGGTGCAAGGTTTCCTCTAGCAGCGTCCCACTGAATGGGAGCATCTCTGCAGGCAGCGGGTCGATTTAGTGTACCACGGTTGGAGGTACACCCTCATTGAGGTTTATGTTTGGAGCAGGAATGCAGCATCCAGGGCAGAGGTGAGGGTAGTGTTATAGGAGGAGATAGCCAGAGAGGGACAGGAGAAAGTAGGGATAGATGAGTTGAGAGTGGAAATCAGCTGATAGTTGCTGGGGCTCAAGATAATTCAGGTTCCTCTTGAGTTGAGGAAGGTTAGGCTGAGAATGTTGTGTAAGGGGGCTCTCAAGAACAAATGATAAGAGGTGGTGATTTGACAGAGGAAATGGAGTGGTACAGTAATTAGAAATCGTGCACATAACTGCAAACATCATTTCAAGGGTTTTGCCAGCTAAATGCGTGGGAGAATTCAAGAGGTCAAGGGTGGGTCAATTGGAATATTACCCCAAGAATTATAGAAATAATATTACTTGAAAGGAAATAGGGCAGCCAGGCATCAAAATTGTCAAACAAGAGAAAAGGGGAACCAGTGAGGTGGTAAATAATGGCAATGTTTGCAGAGATGGGTTTAAACAGGTGAATTGAGTGAACTTCATACAAGGAGAAAGAGAGGGAAGAGGGGATGGGTAGAGGTTTGAAGGGGCGGTGGGGTGAAAGCAGAAACCTTACCACCACACTTACTATCAGATTGTCTAGTGGGTGTGAGTTAATGAAAATACAATGATAACAAGGCAGTGTTTAGGTTAATGCAGCAAGTTTAGGGAAAGTGAGATTAACAAATCATGGACAGCGGTTGATTAAGTGTTGTTGCACATAGAAACATAGAATGTGACGGCAGATAAGAACCATTCGGCCCATCTAGTCTGCCCAATTTTCTAAATACTTTCATTAGTCCCTAGTCTTATCTTATAGTTAGGATAGCCTTATGCCTATCCCACGCATGCTTAAACTCCTTTACTGTGTTAACCTCTACCACTTCAGCTGGAAGGCTATTCCATGCATCCACTACCCTCTCAGTAAAGTAATACTTCCTGATATTATTTTTAAACCTTTGTCCCTCTAATTTAAGACTATGTCCTCTTGTTGTGGTAGTTTTTCTTCTTTTAAATATAGTCTCCTCCTTTACTGTGTTGATTCCCTTTATATATTTAAATGTTTCTATCATATCCCCCCTGTCTCGTCTTTCCTCCAAGCTATACATGTTAAGATCCTTTAACCTTTCCTGGTAAGTTTTATCCCGCAATCCATGAACCAGTTTAGTAGCCCTTCTCTGAACCCTCTCTAAGGTATCAATATCCTTCTGAAGATACGGTCTCCAGTACTGTGTACAATACTCCAAGTGAGGTCTCACCAGTGTTCTGTACAATGGCATGAGCACTTCCCTCTTTCTACTGCTAATACCTCTCCCTATACAACCAAGCATTCTGCTAGCATTTCCTGCTGCTCTATTACATTGTCTGCCTACCTTTAAGTCATCAGAAATAATCACCCCTAAATCCCTTTCCTCAGATGTTGAGGTTAGGACTCTATCAAATATTCTGTACTCTGCCCTTGGGTTTTTACGTCCAAGATGCATTATCTTGCACTTATCCACATTAAATGTCAGTTGCCACAATTCTGACCATTTTTCTAGTTTACCTAAATCATTTGTCATTTGGCTTATCCCTCCTGGAACATCAACCCTGTTACATATCTTAGTATCATCAGCAAAAAGACATACCTTACCATCAAGACCTTCTGCAATATCACTAATAAAAATATTAAAGAGAATGGGTCCAAGTACAGATCCCTGAGGTACCCCACTGGTGACAAGTCCAAGCTTCGAATATATTCCATTAACTACAACCCTCTGTTGCCTGTCACTCAGCCACTGCCTTACCCATTCAACAATATTTGAATCCAAACTTAAAGATTGTAGTTTATTGATAAGCCTTCTATGTGCAACAGTGTCAAAAGCCTTACTGAAATCTAGGTAAGCAATGTCTACTGCACCACCCTGATCTATAATTTTAGTTACCCAATCAAAAAAATCAATAAGATTAGTTTGGCATGATCTCCCTGAAGTAAACCCATGTTGTCTCTGATCTTGAAATCCATGTGTTTTTAGATGTTCATCAATCCTATCCTTTAACATGGTTTCCATCACTTTCCCCACTACTGAAGTAAGGCTTACTGGCCTATAGTTGCCCGACTCCTCCCTATTACCTTTCTTGTAAATGGGCACAACATTCGCTAACTTCCAATCTTCTGGGACTACTCCTGTTAACAATGATTGGTTAAATAAATCTGTTAATGGTTTTGCTAGTACACCACTAAGCTCTTTTAATAGCTTTGGGTGTATTCCATCAGGTCCCATTGACTTATTTGTCTTTACTTTTGACAGTTGAAATAGAACCTCTTCCTCTGTAAACTCACGTGTAATAAATGACTCATTTATCCTTTTTCTCAACTGAGGTCCCTTTCCTTCATTTTCTACTGTAAATACAGAACAAAAATATTCATTGAGGCAGTCAGCCTGACCTTTATCCTCTTCCACATAGAGCATGCATTCCAAAGGACAGCGCAAAAGGATGACTTAGTGGGAGTGTATCATGGGATGGGTATTAAGACTGGTGTGGTTTATGATAGCACAAAGTAGATTAGCAGAGGAGGGATTATTGATCATTCAGAAATGCTAACTTTGCATAGGGCTTTGGTTTCTAGCTCGGAATCCTGAGTGCAAACTTATGAATGTTGTTTGGGGCACAGGGTGTAAAAGTCTTGGGTTAAATAAAATCTTCTTATGGATGGAGAGGCATGCAGATATTGAGGTGAGAACAAATCCGCAGAGTGGGGATATATGTAATGGTACAATCTCTAACACCAAGGGCTTGTTTACACACTATCACTAAGGGCTTGTTTACAACCTTATCACTACCTTTCACTGGCCAGCCACTAGTTGCTAAAATGCCTGGTGCAACTGCTAGTAAATAGTGACTGCTTTCATGCAAAATTTTAAGAGAAGCAACAGGGATTTACTGGCAGTCACTACTGAAAGGCATTCACTAAATAGTGGCAAACGACAATCACTATTCTCATCTTAGCAACTACTTTCTGACTTTTTTCAAAATCTGACCCTAGTAATTACCGGCTACTACCCCACAAAAAAAATTATATCAGCTTTTGGCATAGTGTAAAATGTCTATGACAGCTAAATCTTCATACATCTTCATACATCCTATTGAAATAAAAAATATTTTTCTAGCCACGTTGCGAAACTTTATCGGCCAGCCACTTCTTGCCTGTTGCTATTGGCCACTTAGGGTGAAGTGCGCATGTTCATGTTCGTTTCTGTGCTTTACCACCAAGTCACTAATCACTAATCTGCAAGTGATTGGTATCTGTGGCGGCACCAGTTATTATAGATAAAGGCTATGCAATTTTAGCAACAAGAGCAGAAACCTGGTAGTAATTTGTAGCTACAATACAAGATACGGGCTTGTTTATCAACAAGATTGTAAACAAGCCTGAGGTGTGATCTATATTAATATTTTATGAATTAAATTATACAGTATGTATAAAGATGTTTTAATGGGCTTTGTATAGGAGAAAAAACAATGATGCATGTTTGCAACTTTTTCTTCTCAAATCAGTGACTTTTTATTTCAACTTTTCTTATAGTGCAATTGACACCAGACACAATAGCAAATAACTGTTGTAAAATAAAATGATCTAAAAAAGTTGCAAAAGTGTGTGTATTTTTTACTTACTCTGTGATAAGATAAGTATACAATAATCAGATACTTTTCTACTTTACTGCAATTAGCACATAGATATCTGCAACTGCGCCATTTTTCTCATAAAACCATTTTTATACATAACCCTCAATATTTCAGCTATAATTAAACAGATAGATGGATTTATCAAAATACTTTATCAAATATCCAAAAACTGCTGCAAAGTTATAAAAACTCCAGCAACCGCTGCTGATTCTATTGATTGGTTGGTAACCGCACAACTTTGATGAATTTGCGCCACAATTTAGAACACAACACTTTTTTTCAAATTTTGATATTTTATTTCAATATAATTATGAAAATTAGTTCCCCAGTAGTCCATGAGAGATTCACTAATTTGGATATTGATGTCAAACTCTACTTATTAAATCTCCTGGACAAACTTTGCCTGTCATACAAGCAGAGCTGTAGCTCTTTCGAAATACTAACTGAGTGTAAATGTATGAATTCAAATTTTAAAATGAAGGCATCAGCCAATGTATTTATGTTGCTCTTTCAAGAATCAGTTTCCAATGGAAAATTGCAAGTTGCAAAGTAATGGTTCATAAAACGAAAACTACCCTGTGAGCACCCTTAGTGTCAAGATCTTGCAATTTTGTAATACTTTTTTGCATGTGTTTAACAGTATTAACCAAATTACTGCAAAGAGTATGATGGGATGTGTAATAGACTCTCTTGAGATGTATTCGTGAGATAAAAATGCTAAATTACAGGAATAGGATATTTTTGATGTTGTTGAAATATACCAAATGAAACAAAAGAAAAAACAATATTAAAAAAAAATCATAATGAACGTGTAACTGGCACAGAGAGGATAGGCCAGGATGTAATGATGGGCAAGGGTTACTGCACCTATTAAGTCCTACTTTGCTCCTTAATGTGGGTTCCTTAGCAATGGACACACTCCATCAGATACATTTATTTCATATTCTATGAGCCATGTACAGGTACAGTGCATGTATCACATTTAAACCCTTCAATTTCATTCTTCAAATATTAAGAGTTGCCAAATAGATATTGAGAAGACCTTTACGGTTAACTTCCTCTTGTTAGGTCCCAGTGTAGTTCATTGAGAAATGTGGGTCCAAATGAAACTTTGGACATGCACTAAGAAACTGTCCCCTCGTTGTGGCTTTGTATCAATAATAAAACATCTTCATTGCTTAGTAGGGGGCCATCACTCTGACAACTGTTTGGTCAGCACACATCTTTAGTGCTCTTACGATACACAGTAACATATAACTCACTGAAGGTAAAGTAAGGAAGAAGATTGGAAGAAGAGTTGAGGCAGATCTTCCAACAGGCGTGCAGTTAGACTGCCGATCTTCTGACATTTCACTGTCCATTTGGGGGAAGGTGCAGACCTGTCAACAGGATGATTACAGAAAGAAGAAGCTATAGAAAAGGAGAAAGAATAATAATGAGGTAATTGGGATATGGCTGGAGCAAGACAGGCTTGGAGTTGGATTGTTACACGTAGCAGTTAGAAAGGTGCCATGAAGGGAAAGCAAGAAGATATTAGGTGGGGCTTGTATGGACCTGGTGCTGTAGTTTTTACATGGCCAGATGTTTTAATGTATGAGTTCACATACATATATAGCCAACATTATAAAATATTCCCCAAAAATTCAAAATTTTAAAACAAATTCTGTAAACTTCCAGTTTGGCAATTTTGGCATAGAATTTGAAATGCTTTCCCTAAATTGTGATAATTAACAATGACTGCTATTAGGACACGGGCTGATATTCTCTAACGGGCACACAGAATATTTTTAAGTTCTTTCATCATTGCTTGTAGTTGGGAGATAAATATAGTGCCAACTACTCACTTTGCAAAGGCCAGGTTATGGCTGCGACTCAAATCAATGACAGTGTAAAATAAAAGTTAATGATACCAACTGCAGCAGGTTCATACAAAATCCTCTAAAGTTGTAAGTATTTCACAACATAACAACCTGTGAAATGCCATCAGAATGTTTGTATAGATTAAGTATTTACTAATCTTTCACCAACATGTAATTAATGTGAATGCACATCATTTTAACACCAGGGTCAACTGGACATCCAATTGCTTATCCTATTTAATCTACCTCGGCTACTCACTAAAGCAGGTGATGGCAACCTTTGGCACTCCCAATGTTGTGGACTGCAATGTCCCTGATGCTTTGCCAGCATTATGGCTGTAAGTGCATTATGGGAGATGTAGTCCACAACATCTGGAGTGCTGAAGGTTGTCTACCCTTACACCAAAGTATGAATTCAAAGTGAATTTCAAATTCTGAAATGAAATATTTGGAAAACGTCCCCCAGTCAGCTATGTTTTCACTATAATGAATCAGCCTATTTATCTGCAATTTACTTTTTTGGTATATACTGCACTTACAATGGTTCTTATTACTATATACCATTTTCAAAGACTAACCTTACTTTCCCCAGCAAAAATGGTGCTCTAAGTGCTATCAGGGTTATTCACTAAACTGTGAATCGCTGGAAATTGACCACAGAATGTTTGTTCCAATAAAGTTTGTTTTGACCAGAAATTCCAGTCAATTCATGGTTTAGTAAAACATCCTGTATATGAATAGACGTTTACATGAATGAAAACAGAGTGAAAATGTCCATACAAAGTAGTAAACATAAAATGTCAAATTAGAATGATGGGATAATCACGTGCACACACAGAGACAAAATATTTTGCAATAAAGTTTTATGAAGCATTTATGAAACAACAGGTAACATCTGTTCCTCTCCAAGATGAAATACTAGTGGTATTAGGCTTATCAGTGAGGGGTAAACCTTCTTATATTCGGAATGTCAGAAGTGTGTGTGTTGTATATATATAAAATTAAGGATCTCTGCCTACTTAAATACAAAGAACTGACAAAGGAATTGCAAATTTTATGCTAAATCACAAAAATAAACTTACATTTTTTTTACAAGGCTATCTCAGCAAACAGATAACAAATTGGGATACTGTTGCATTGTGGTGTGCTTAACATGATATGGCCATATGATGTAATTGAATCCCCATATTTCTTTGGTGAGATAAGAAGTCTTGTAAAATTGTATTTTGTGTGTGCGCTTAATGTGTATTTTGTATACATTTTGGTCTCTACAGCAAACTGCTTAGAAATGCAGCGACGCTCTACAATTCTCTCTTTTTTTATATTCTCTTTATTTATATATAATCAAGGCCCAATTAAGGTGTCTGTAGGTACACAGACATACATATACCTACACACATACATACAGACACCTTGATTGGACGTTGTTGATCTCCATGATATCTCAATACGATTGCTAAAGTACATTGAGTGCTCTTGTTTCACCCATTAAAAGCACTGAATCTATATTGTAACATTAGATTTAAAAAATCTACAAAAATTCATGTCATTGATAGTTTATCTATTTAATGATCTCCCTGTTATTGTAACGATCAGATGATTTCTTATGACAGGGATAATGTCACAGAGCAGATGTCATTCAGTTACTTCCAGGATTTATAGTGCTTTAGAAAGTTCCCAGTGTGGTTGCTCAGAAACCTAAACAGGCAGACAGTTAGGAATGGTTCTGGAGCACTTCCTGAGAATATATGTAAGTTGCCTTAAGTGTGGTAGACATCTACATCACTGTGAAAATTGCTCAAAAAAATAAGGGGCTCATATTTATCACCAGTGTAAAGGTCTCTATGCACCAACACATCTTAAGTGCACGGGGTAGTTTTTGGCCTCATATCAATGCTGTATGTTTTTCCCTGTTTAAATATATTTCATTTTGAAAACTAACACAACTAACCCCTCCCCCCTCCCCCCCCACACACACTTCGCTGCTTTTCACAAAACATCTTCCTGATTGGAAGTAGGCAGAACATCACATTTATTTTAACAAAACTAAAGATATTTGAATGAGGGAAAACATGCAACATTTAAACAAGGCCAAACCCAAATGTTTATTGTGTTGGTGCCTGGAGTGTCCCTTAAAGCACACATTATATCTACTCTATGAAATTAATACACTTTCATATACAATATTGTATTCATTGTTCTGAAACAGTTTACATTCCTTTTTGTTATTTCTTGTCTTTACTAACATGTTATTTGGTATATTTTAATTGAAAATAGTAATTATCCCCTTTAGGCAAGGAAACACGTCTTTTCTGCAGAATAGTTCCAAGATAACATTTGTGAATGAAATGTTCTATTTTGTTTAGAACCTCTCAGGTCGCAGGGGATACACGTAAAAACCAACCACACACACACCAAAAAATGGAAACACACGTTTTAAGTTAAAAGGTATAAAGTATATTTTTGTCTGAGTGCTATAATGTCCTCTGTCTCTCATACAAAAAATTTATTCAAAATAAGTTGTATAGCATTATATTTGAAACATGAAATGTTTTGACACCAGAATAAAAATTATAACACATGACAAGTGTCTATCATATACATTCTAGACATAATACTGCGTTAACACGGCATGTTGGATACAATTTATTTTTTAACGAAACTGACACATGGGATACTTTAAAAAACAAACAAAAACATAACATTCAAAATTCTAAAGCTACAATTTAAGGCAATGGTATGTATAATATATATATATATATATAAAAAATAAACTGTTACATTATTCCTACTGCGCTGTTCACAGCTTCATGTTCAGAAATATTTTTTAAAAATATAACGGCGCTTTTGGTTAAGTTGCATCCACAAGCTTTACAAATGATATACATCCTAATCCAAATGCACTGCAAATGCAAGACAAGACACAATGGAATGAGCTTGACAATGAAGGGATGTGACGACCCATGAATATGCTCCCATAGTTACCGAGGAAAGAGAGATACCTAATAAGCAGAACAGTATCTAAACTGTGAATGTTTGTGCCAGGACATTGTAAGCATCATTAAAGTGGAAGGCAGGTTTGTTTTATTTATTTTTTTGCAAGCTATGAATTTTTACCATTTATAGCTAGCAATAGCCTGTGCCATTCTGACAGTAACTCTCATCACTCAAAGCCAGCCTAAATAGAGGTGATTTAATGCATGGTAAGATCGCTTACTATTTATGGTAGACTATATTCTGAGTACCTGTATATATTGACAATAGACAGCCCTTTTGTACACTTTGGGGTTTATACACTAACTGGGAATTATGGAGATCGGACAAGAGGGATTGCACATTGTATAGACCAAGACAGGAGAGCCAGAAAAAAATTTGACCCAAAACTTTTTTGTTACAATTCTTCTGCTTTTTTGGTCTAAACTTTGTAGTTTCCTATTTATTATGCCTACTTATATCTCTGCCTACTTAAATATAAAGAACTGACAAAGGAATTGCAAATGTTATGCTAAATCAGCCATTTTGGCCTAAATTTGGGCCTAAATTTTGCAATTCGCTTGTCGTCCCCACAATACCTGGTTTAATTAACAGTCACTTTTATTACACATAGATCTTCTACTAAGTAATTGCGATGCAAGGCTAAAAGACTATTACTATCCGAATATGTGTGCCTGAGCTCAAAATATAATCAGATACTCAACGATGTTGATAGCTCAGCTATATCCTTAATCTATCTACTTATATAGACCGTTATTATTTGAATGCAATCACAACAGAGGGGCAAGATTTGTGACATTTTTGTTTACTGAAACCTTGAGCCTTGTCATTTGTTTTATTTGTTATTTAATTTTCAAGATTAAATTTCACAGTGTTTACAAAATGCTATCCCTTGTGTTTCAAAGAACATTTCATAGTGCTGTTAATTAATGTATTAACAAAAAACCACCTATATTCAGGCTTCTTATATACTTACATGCAGAGGAGGGAAAGCACATCCATATACATTCGAAAGGAAGCCATTTATTCTGTGCACAGCCAAGGACTACTGTAGAGAAAGTATAGATACAGAAAGAGAGACATACAGGTGCAGCAGTTTTAAGCTAAACATGGCCCAGGGATAGAGTTCTCATTGGTATAAATGTTATGACCTCTTTTACTATCCTCTCCAGTACCTCCCTTTATCCATATTTTAAGATATTTACTATTGCAGATACCAGGTGTGAGTGAATTGCTTGCTTTTCTACAAATAAAAGTATTGCAAAAATAAAATAAAAAAATAATAAAAAAAATATCAATAGCATTTAAAAGCAAAATGTCACAAGAAAAACAAATTGCTTGATTCAAATAGGATGTATGGGAATTATATTTCAAAAATGTACGTTATACTGTAAAGGCACTTAGTGACTTGGCAATTAGATTTCAGTATGTACTTTATATATGGTACATGCTATACTCCTCCAATACCTTATAAGTATATGAATTACACATAGAAAGTTTAGATATATCTATTTGCATCTGCCCCACTATGTCCATTTCAATACACTAGATACAGTATGGCAACCACACATAAGGAAAGTGTACGAGATACTCAATTTAGGGGATAAAAGGAAAACAAAACCATATATAATAACTCAAATGAACACAAAATAAGAAAATAAGGTGCCAAAAAATTGTGTATGGTCACAAAGTAACTAAAAACAAGAAACAAAGGATTTAACTGTCTGACATTGGAGGCTGTACACCCAGTGATATTTATGGCTATTTAAATATATATATATATGCTTAGTTGGCATATTAAGGTTTGATGTCTAAATCCAGTTTTAGCAAGTGCCAAGAGAAAAAAAAAGTATGCTCACAGACAGCTAAAAAACACACAGAACATTACAAGCATACAAACTTCAGCATAATGAGTGATTGGATGCAAGTCATGGTAAGGAAACTTAGTGTCCATTCACAATCCTATTCTGCTTTTAGCACGTAGTTGCCTATATTCCTGGTGTTAATTTATTTACCCATTTATCAATCTTCCCCATCTCTAGTTGTATTGACCCAATTTTCTTCCGACCCAGAGCCATGTTTAGGCAGTGAAAAAAATAAACTCTGCTTTTATGTCAGAGCAAAACCAAGCGGAGAAAATGCATTTAAGATGCATTCAAGCACATTTGCTTCCAGGGTGCAGATGTGGGAATGGCTGCAGGCAAAAAGGAATGTGCAGATTAATAGGTGGTGCGTGTCTCTGTGAGCTGGATTAAAAAAACAAAAAACTATAATGAAAAAAAAAAAAAGATAAATAAGAGACAGGCTACCTAGCTATAAGCAGAAGGGAAACGGGCAAAACAGCATCAGGAGAGAAAGAAATCCCAAAGTCAAAAGGTAAACATGGGTCGCCACTTCTTGGAATGTATCAGAAAGGGCAAGGCGCTGTCCAGGAAGGAAAAGGCATATAAAAATAAAAAGGAATACAAAATACAAGTACGTCAGTTTTCTTACCACGTATGCCATTTTAAAAAATAAACACGCTTGGGATGTTCATGTCAAGAGCTTACATGTTCATTTGAAGAGAATGGCAATGGATACTGAGAGGGAGGGAGAGAGAGAGGAAGGGGGAGAGAATCAGGAAGCTCTTTGACATACCCGCACGGATTTCCTGCTCTTGGTAGTAACATACAGATGTGAGTACTGCTAAAAAGATATTTATTGAAACACATTTACACTTACACATAAAAGAAAAGGTCCTTGTTGCTTTGTAAGCCAGTTGCCTTGCCAAAACCCATAGTGCTTTACATTGAAAACATCCTACCATGATTAGCCATTAGATCGCCCAAGGTGTGAATCTACTGCATTATACTGGTCCAGGGATGTCTAACCTTGATATTGCAGGTGTTGGTCAGCCATATCTGCAGTGCCATGATTAGCCATCAATGGGCTAGTATTTGCCCAGAAAGTACTTAAAGCAGTGCTTGACACCCTGCCTAGCACAATGATTATATAAAAGGTCTTGCCAAAACAGCACATTTTATTAAATAAAGCAAAGAAAAGGGGTTTATTAAACAGCATTTTCCCTTGTTTCTGCATATTAATCAGCAGTAAATAGTAAAGCATTATAATTGTATTTGGTTGTCTATTTCGATTCAGCCTCTTCTAACCAGTGTGGAACATTTTCCATTGGGCCAATGTCAAAGGGTTTCAGCAAAAGACAAGTCTGATGATTGTTGGAATGGGTCACACTGGCCTCTGTCCAAAACCTTTCAGAGATTGAGGGGAAGAAAATTAAGGCTGTCACGGCCTAGTAATGGAAAGTTATCCAGACTAATTCATGAAGAGCAAAGCTTAAAAATTGAAATAAACTTGGATACAATTTTATTAAGGCATTATTGCAGCTGCATGGTATTATCTCTGAACAGCACCATGAATTCAGCTTTACAAAGACTAAATTTAGTTTTGGTCAGTCTTAAATATTCTGGACAAGCATGGAGTAAAGGCATGATATAAGCATGTATTAAAGGCATTGGGTTACCAACAGTGAGAGTACACTTTAAATGGTGCTGTCTGAATCGATTACATTTGCTCAAGTGATTTAGTCATTCTTAACCAGGGATACCAATTCGTAGCTATCCAGCTGTCAACTGCCAACTAGAGTCAAACGGCTGGACAGCTAACCGTGAATACCCCTTTTCACAAAACAAATGTAGTTTTGATCCATAAATAATAATAAAGTGTTAGGCAAATCGTTATCAGCAATGTGAAAGGCCCACGTTGCTGCAATTCGTTGCAGGCCAGGCTTGGCAACATTCGCTTCCCAGCAACAAACAGTCCGAGTGCACGCAGTTTTTTTTCCTCCCCCCCACGTGCAGCCAAACATGATGCATTTAATGAATGATTAGTGATCTGTGTCGTGTAACACAAAATGGCAGGGACACATTACTGCATAAAGCAGGGAAATGCAGGAACATCCTTGGCTGGCCAGACTTTATGTGAAGCTCGCACTGCAAGTTAAAAGAAAAAAAACAAGAACACACAACACAAACACAAAAAAAAAACAAAAAAAAACAAACAAACAAAAAAACAACACAACACATACAGAACACCCACATTAGAAATGGAAAACAACAAAATAAAAAATGAATTAGAAAAAATATATATCAGAGGTTCAGCATCTTTGGGGTAGATGCCCATGCAATATTCACATGTAATAAAACATACTGCAAGAGGAAAAATACATACATTTAGAAGATTTAGGATCTCAGATCCATAGGGTCTATGTGTCAAGCTAACATTTATGTTCTTTCAATGTTATGTCAGTGGAAAAAGTTCGTAGAGCTTTAAATTACCTATAAATTGGAGGCATAAACATTCTTCAAAATAATAATTAAATGTGTCTGTTATGTTCCAGTGTGTTCCACGGGAACATTTTTTGGACACAAATGTTTGGAATTTTTCCAGCTTGACACTTAAACTTATAATACATATAAGCAAATAAATGTAAGCCCCCACCCCCTATAAAAAAGACTGATACATTATTAGGATATTCTTCCAGATTTCTTTTTTTTTTAACGAAGCAATTAGACTTTTTGGTTAGTAGAAGATGACTAATGCAATGGGTGTACAGCTGTAAAATGCTTCATCTTGTAGAGGTGCATACTCCGTGACAGTGTGATGTAAAACAACTAGATTTTTATTTATTTTTCAAACATCCATTAATAGTCAGAAACTGGGTGTCCTGACCTTATTTAATGAATCTTAAAAATGGACTGTTACCATTCTAGACAGCAGGGTGCTACACTGGCAAAACTAAACTGAATGCACATTCTATTGTTACATCGATAAGTCATAACTGGAGGAAAAGACTCCCAGACAGCGAATATGGCAATGCTGCTAAAGATTTAGATGAGACTTAAGGGCTAGGAGAAAACACCATTGCAGCAAACTACAATATCTTTACAGTGGTGAAATTAGCTTTTTTTCTTAGCAGAGGATATATTCTTTTTTATGTGTTATGATTTTTTTGCTACAATATAATGTACAGTTTAATGTAACTTTAACAAGTGAAGTCACAAATAAATCTATTTGAAGTCTTCTTTGTTGTGAAGGGATGTCTGTTATATCAATGTATCAATGTGCATGTAAAACAGAGGATGAATTCAGCTCTCTGTCTCGGATACTGGGTAATGTGATAAGTAATGCTTTAACAGATCAAATCTTGCTGCACATTCATTGTTGTGACTATGTTAGGAGCAAAGTATTGTACAGATGCAACATATAACATCAAAATGGTATAACAAATTGTTCAGGATCAAGTTTAGTACCTAATGCTGCAATATCACTTGAATCAACATAGATATAACATTAATAAACATTAAGAAGTGCATAGTATTTTAGTGTGTATTACTTTTCCTGGCCATACGTGCTTAAAGAATTTAGTTGATTTTTTTCTGTCTGCTTCTATTTCCAGTGATGCTAGGTGCTGACAATAAATTAGTTGCCATACCTGTAAGGTATTCACTATAGTGAGAATTCAAAGTGATTTTCAAATTTAAGATCACAATTGCTAAGTCAGCTATGGTATCAGTTTGGCCTCTCTGGTCCTACATTTGAAATTCACCTTGAATTCTCATTTTTGTAAATAGCCCTGTCAGTAGAAAAGACCACCAACGACATCTGGAAGTTGGACACTCCTGCTCTGTGCCAACTTGATGTTCTGATCTGTGTTTATCAATTCCACAGTAATTATTGGCCATATTCTACTAATTTTCTACAATAATTGTCATTCAGGCTTCTGCCCAAGTTGTGCAGCCAGTAAAGTTGTGTATACCAGGATATCACAATAGGGGCCTCTGAAAATGAATGGTTTCCAGTGTTCCATGCCAAGGATATATTCCCCATATTAATTGTTGATGGCAGAGTTCAGGAAAAGAATAAAACATTGTACACATTGTGCAGGAATTGACTCTCTATCCCCTGTCCATCATATTTATTACTGATCATGCTGGGCTAACATTCCTTTCTATTGTGTAAACCAGTAAGTGTTGACCTGTTTCATTCTGAGGCTTCTGAAGTGTTTCTGGCAATTAACTAAATGGACTTGGTTCTGTGAACACATTTCTTTTACATTCATACGCTTTGGTAACTGGCAAATATATACTTTGGACGAAATGTATCACATGTAGTGTAACTGAAGCATAATTACTATCTATACACGTGTATAAATGTGATTGAAATTACAAGTGTGGCAGCCGAATTAAAATCAAAAAGTGATTAGATGATTAATGAATGTCATGCGTTTTAGCTCTCTGTCGACAGGTATATGATATTATTTGCACAATATGAAAAATTGCAAAGCATGCGTAAAAAACCTACACTAAACCTAAAGGTATCTTTATGAATATATAGTAAATTCATACACCTTTATATTTAGCAAATATAAGGCCAAACAGATGGTGCTTAGCATTATAAAAAGCACATCTATTTATATATAATCCTATTTATGTCCCTTTTTTGTTATTCTCTTTGTGGCACTTCCGGCACGGTGCAAAAAAAAAGTGAGGAGCAGTGTGAGATGGGATCTGAGACCGCAATCACGGAATGTCAGTCACATGGCAAGTAAAACTAAGATAACATCCAGATAGATAAAGAGTTCTTGCCATCTGGCGTGACTAGGCATGGATGAAAGGAGATATATCCACAGGAGATTTTGTAACTCCAATAAGGGTCACTTTCTAAAACAACTATTAGTGTACTTTTTATTTAAATTTTTAACTGATCAGCATTTAGGATAAGTGCATAAAGTGGTGACAGCTTTGTTTGTTAATCATGCCTCGGGGCTGGCAGAATATCAACTGATATGTAACTCACAATAACCAATGTTATCTATGACTAGTATAAAGTAACACATTGAGCTTTACAATGTAAAACTCTTGAATATTCTATTTCCCATTTAATTTTGTTTTCCAGCCTAGTGTAATAATTTTGTTTGAGATTAGAACTTGTTGTTTTATCACTGCACAGTAATAAAAGATAGTAGTGAGTGTCTAAAGCAGGGGTCCTCAAACTCCGGCCCCCCAGATGTTGCTGAACTACAACTCCCATGATTCTCTGGCTATCTATGTAATTCAAAGAATCATGGAAGTTGTAGTTCAGCAACACCTTGAGGGCCACAGTTTGAGGACCCCTGGTCTAAAGGAACAATATGAATGAAAACATGTATGTATAGTTATAACTACCTATTTTAGTATACCCCCTGCCCCATGTGAGGGTATGAAAGGTGAGATGTACTTGTCTTTCAGGCCTCGCCACACCAGTCTTCACCAGAGACTAGTGCGCATGTGCACTTAACTCTCTAGTTATTGGGGTGGAAGTGCCTCTAGTGGCTGTCAGGTAAACAGCCTCTAGAGGTATGTAAACCCTGCAATGTAAAGATTGCTGTTCCTGCAGAGCGATATTGTTTTACATTGTGAGGTTAAACAGACACATGGCACCCAGATCACTTTATTGAGATGAAATGGTCTGAGTTCCTGTAGAGTTCCCTTAATCTGAATTAGATGTGTTTGTAAGTTAGTTTTTATGACAGAAAATGTACAGCAATATGTCACAAAGTATTGTGACAATATCAATCAATGGGTCATAGACTGTAAGCTCACTTGAGCAGGGTCCTCTTCAACCTATCATTCCTATAAATTGTCTTGTAATTGTCCTATTTATAGTTAAATCCCACCCCTCATAATATTGTAAAGCGCTATGGAATCTGTCGGCGCTATAGAAATGGCAATAATAATAATAAAGTTTCATAGACTGTATGTTATCTGAAATATCAAGCTTTCTAGCCAAATCTACAGCAATGGCCCACTCCCCAATCTGACATTTACACTATGGGATTTACACACTAAACACCACATTATAGTGAAGCAAAAATCAAACAATGAAGTCAGGCTAAAATAGCTGGTTTGGAAAATGTATCCAACTATTGTCACAGCTTGGCTACTTTGGTCTCATAATGGCAGTTTACAGGCTTATTCACTAAAGTAAGAATTCAAAGTGAATTCCTTCATAAAGGCCAAAGCAGATGAACTGGATGCATAGCCGACTTAGACAAGGTTTCCATTTCGGCTATTTTTACCTTGATTCTGAAATTCAATTTGGATCCTCATTTTAATTCACTATGCCCCTCGGTTGAAAGAAAATGCTTGAAGAAAATGTAGCGCATTTTAATACAGAGGATTAATTATTAAATTTGTATTTACCATGTCTTTTTTGTAAGAGAAAATATTTGTATAAGTTTGAAGCTATCCTGCAGTTCATTTTAGACATGAACTACTATATGTTAGTGCAGACAATTTAAGGAATGAAGTGGAAAGCACCCTGTCAGATATGTGCATCTGTGGTAAGCCAAATGGATTTAGAACAGGTGCTGTACTGAATGAGACCTCTGCATCTGTCCCTATTTCTGCTCATGTTTCCAGTTGCAGAATAGCCTCACTAATCTGTCATATATTAAAAGGACTAACTGGAGCAGTGTCTGAAATCCTTTTATAAGCTAGCGGTTTATTGTGCTTTACTATTTTCATGGTTTCCATGGAACCCTGGAATATGGATTGCCAGATGCCACTACAGAAATTAATGTGTGAACTGTCAGGAATTCAAAGTCAATTTAATGTGAATTTCAAATTTAAGGCCAAAATAATTAGTGAAGGCACAGCTTGCTTGCATAGATATTTTGGTCTAAAATTTTAAAATTAATTTTGAGTTCACGAGAATTCTCACCCCATTGATGTTTTATGTGCTTAAGGGGCATAGAATGCAAGAGTCAGGTTTATTACTTTTAAAACATTTTACTAGATTTTGAGTGTTGTCAAGCAGGAGGGATTCTGTTTACATAATATAATATCTACTCTCTTCTTCATCTGTTATTTCAAACTATTGGCATGTCAGAAGCCATTTTGTCACTTAAGTTGTTTTTTTGAGAAATAAAATCACTTAAAATTTTTATTATCTGTCCGAACAGCCAAGTTGGGTCACATTCTACTGTTATCTGACCAACTGGTGCTATAAACATATAATTATACTCACTGACTGCTATGTGAACTGTAATGTAACACTGCAATTCTTTTAGTGTGTTTAAATTATAGTTTTAGTGATAGTTTCCACTAACATATTGTTTGCTCATTGCTACTAAGAGCCAAAGCTGACAGAAAGGGAACCTTGGTAACAAATGCATTGGACAAGGTATGGTTTTAGAACTGAAAGATAAAAATCTATTCATATGTACCCTTACTGAAGAAGACCAAAAAATCCCTATAGGTAGCTGTATATTAAATATATGATTTATATATCTCAGAAATACATATTTATTGCAAGCTACATGGATTAAACATAAATATCTATATTTTTTAAATACTAAAAATACCTAAACAATAATAACACAATAGTAATAAGATAGATAGATAGATGTTTGTAGGGTGATTTTTATAGTAACCCTAAAGAAGGTTAAGTTAGGGATAGCATTTAACAGGTAGGACTTTAGAATTACAGACAAGACACTAGGCCAGGGGTAGGCAAACTTCAGGACTCCGGATGTTGTGGACAACATCCGCTATAATGCTTTTACAGCCATAATGCTGGCAAGGCATCAGTGGAGATGTAGTCCACAACATCTGGAGTGCCAAGAGTTGCCTATCCCTACAACTAGTTAGAAATATGACATTGGTTAGTTGTTATTTCATGAGATATTCAAATATTTCGACTTACATATAAACATATGTATTCAACTCCGAATATGTGGATGTATCCTTTAGTGTTATCACATATTTGAAACATAAGGCTTTCTTAAAGGAGACACACATGGACATAATCTCCAGTTAGAATTTCTTGAGATAGAACTTTGGTCTCAGACATGATATAAAGATATTATTTTCAAGGTCCAACAGCCTGGGTAGAAATATTTTGCACATCTTGAACAGCAGGCTATTTCCTTTTGTGAGAAGAAACTTTTGGCAAGTGATATTTCCCCACCTGACCTCGAATGTGATGTTTTTGATTTGAAAAGTCTTTTAAAAAATAACCAAACCACTATATTCTAAATAAATTGAATGTTCCCACGGGTATAAAATAATGAAAAGGAGATCAGCTATTCACAGTCATGCAAACAATACAAAAAGGTGAAACTGGATGAGGTCACAGAAATCTATGGACTGCTTACTTTTTCTTGTCCTTGTCTTTCTTGGTTTGCTGAGATCCAGCTTGTTGAGCTTGGGATTGCAGGAGCTGTGTGGCTGCCTTCTTCTTCTGAAACATGCTCACTTCATCTTCGATCTCTTTCTTCTTGTCGTCCAGCTTCTTTCTCTCTTCCTGGTGAGTTCTTTTTAGAAGGTCAAACTTCTCATGGAGCTGAGGATAGGAATGTTGGTATACAGTTACCTTATGCTTTTATGAATAATCAAAGTCACAAACTATTCCCATAGACACATATATTTTTCTCTTTTACTGCGATCCATCACTGAGACAATTTTAGTCTTCCGTTCAGGCATGGCTGGTCATATACATCATATCTATCTATCTGTACATTTACTTACACCCATCCAGTCACACATAATCACGAGACAATGAAGCTGTAATTTTAAGGATATAAATATAGATATGAAAAATACGTATTTGTATGAACCCCTCCCATGACACAGGACCACCCACTGACTGCATTCCTTCCACTGTCAAGGCCAGCATCTCTGTTGTTCGAGTGATTGAAACAGGAGTACTGAGTGAATTCTCCACTGGATGCACCTATCTCACTTTTCATTGTGGTTCAGTTTAAGTGCAAGTCGATTGAATAATAAAGAGTGGAGGATTATGATCTTAAAGGAACTCTATAGTGTCAGGAACAAAAACATGTATTCCTGACCCTATGGTGTTAAAACCACCATCTGGCCCCCCTGGCCTCCCCTTTGCATCTTAAATATAGTAACATCTTATCTTTACTCCAGTCTGCTGCTGCTGGCTCTGTCCCTGATCAGCCTGCTTGGCTGACATCATCAGAAGTGGTGTTCTGAGCCTATCACAATGCTTTTACATAGGAAAGCATTGAATTGGCTGAGAATGTCAAGGAGATAGGTCAGGGGCAAAGCTAGCACAAACCAAATACAGCCCTGGCCAATTAACATCTCCTCATTAAAATGCATTGAATCAATGCATCTCTATGAGGAAAGTTCAGTGTCTCCATGCAGAGGAAGGAGACACTGAATGGCAGTGCTGCTCACTGTGCAGCACTGCCCCAGGAAGCACCTCTAGCAGTACTCTGAGGAGTGGCCAGTGAAGTTATCACTAGGCTGTAATGTAAAGACTGCCTTTCTCTGAAAATACAGTGTTTACTGCAAAAAGCCTTAAAAGAATGACTATACTCAACAGAACAAATACAATAAGCTGTAGTTGCTCTGGTGACTATAGTGTCCCTTTTTAATGCTTGTATGAAGCAGCGAGCAAGCAGTGAAACTGGGGCAGTGCTGCACTGCCAGAGGGAGGAGACACTGAATGGCAGTGCTGCTCACTGTACAGCACTGCCCCAGGAAGCACCTCTAGCAGCAATCTGAGGAGTGGCCAGTGAAGTTATCACTAGGCTGTAATGTAAAGACTGCCTTTCTCTGAAAATACAGTGTTTACTGCAAAAAGCCTTAAAAGAATGACTATACTCAACAGAACAAATACAATAAGCTGTAGTTGCTCTGGTGACTATAGTGTCCCTTTTTAATGCTTGTATGAAGCAGCGAGCAAGCAGTGAAACTGATGTATACACTGGGAAACATGTACAACACTCCAGCTCTATTACTGTCAAAGAACTTTACGTACAAAGAAACAAAGCAATTGGCTAGTGGACATTCTGAGACCTGTACTTGTGATAAACATACTTCTTTCTCAGCTTCCTTGAGCTCAGCTTCTTTTTCTTTTACCCTCATCACAAACATTTGTCTCATTTCTTCCTCCTTTTTCTGTAGTTCACCAAGGAATTCATTCCTCTTTGCTTCATATGTTTCCTGAAGGCTGTAAAATATATTGCAAAACCGAAGTTGGTACATTGGTGTTTTGTTATCTATTGAACACAATCAGCGACATTAATATGCCCTGGTTTGTACCTGAATGGTTTACTGTCAGGATCAGTGTCTTTGAACCCCATTTCTTCCAGTTTGCATCGTCTGTAAAGTTCGTAGTGACGGGCGTGAGTCTGCTCCCTCAGATCTTCCATGTTCACCCTGATCAGCATTTCACGGAGCTTCACAAAATCACAATGGTTTTCATTTTCAACTGAGGAAGCACAAATCTGTTAGAGGAGCTTAAACATATATTAAGACTAAACAGAGAGTCAGGCAAACCAGTGAACAATTAACAATGTGATAGCATAAACAGACAGTGTATGTCAATCTACACAGAAGAATGTGGGCTCGATCCACTAGTGACAGTCCAATGTTTTAACAGATGTTTGAAGTAAAGTCTGTAAAAGAAACATTGTTTCAAGTCAACTCTAATCCAGCGGCCTGAATTCAGACCACTCTAGTATAATGTATAATGCTAATAACTTGTCCCCTCTGTACTCTGTACTGAAAAAGTGTTAGCTTAAGCAACAATGGACAGCTGTGTTTGGCTGAGAGTGTCAGCTATACGCTTTCAGCTTATCGCAGTACCCATATGGTTATGAATCAACCTGGCTAGAAGGAACAGCCTTAATCACCTTACCTGTAGGCAGGGATATGGGAAGCCAAACTGACCCTTATTTAGGTTTAAACTGCTCAGAAATGGTTTAACAATGAATTGTGGGACAGTGCCAGGGAACTCCAGTAACTATAAACACTTCAATGAGATGAAATTGTGGTAGTGCCTACGATCTGGACCATATAAATTAAAGAAATTTGGTTGCAGTACAGCTGTAAATATTTAGCTAAGTTTTAACAGCTTACCAATGACAGCTGAATGATGGAACAAAAACTGAATTTGCCTTTTGTGAATAGTAAAGTGAACAGCCAGATTTGGACAACCAATTCAATTTGGCTACTGTTTTTCACATAGTAAAGACACCTCACAGATTAGGCAATCAGATTCCACAATGTATAGTTTGTTATGATACACAATATCACATTTTTTCTATAAACAGTTACAGTTTATTATATAAAGTACAGTAAACCTTGGAGAAAATGTTAATCATATGAACTATTTAGGCATGCATGATACATACCCTGCACTATTCCCCAGGGATACTGCCTGGCTTTAGCCATTTTATTTCCAATTTTAACTTCTTCAGTACTGCCGACAACTGCAAATGGAAGATGTACCTGTAAGAGACAAGAAAATAATTCAGGAGGTTACACTTCATTACCTGAATGCTATTTGCAGGGTGCAAAACCCATGTGAACGTATTTCTGGCCCATATGTGACAGTTTTTTTTACACCCTCTTTCCAATGATGTGCAAGTGTTTCAAAATCTAATATGACAAGAAGAAGAACAAGTTTTGATATCGACCAATAAATTCCTAGGTACTGATTGGTAAAAACAGAAAAAACAGAAAAAAAAATCAGCGCTAAATAGCCACAATATATGAAGGCTGCACTCCTATAAAGGGAATCCCCTACAATTCCCCAATGATTGGAAGAACACAGAACAAACAGTACAGTAAGAATGCGCCTAAAAATATACTAAAATATATAAAATGCGTAATAAAATAGTGTATAAAATATAAAAACAAAAATAGTTTAAAAACTTATCAAAGTTTGTAATGAATAGTCCCACGTAAAGGTAAAAGGAGATTCTTTAGGGTTCGAAGTAAGGTCAAATCTTCATATAGGATTCAATGGAGCATATGTGGAGAAAAGAAGAAACAGGACTCCAATGGTACAGTATGTAAATACGTTGAAAATGAGACAATAAGATAGGTCTTACTCACAATTTTCAGAGCTGAGGATCCAGCTCTGATGTTAAGCACGTGAAGTGGAATAATCCCCACTCAAGGATATATGGAGTAGACTTCAAATGGCGATTCTCTGGTACTTATTCAACGTCCAAAGTACGGACCAGGCACTCCAACTTCAAGCCGCAGGCAGATTTATTATGACAGAATGCAACGCAACGTTTCGACCGGAAAGGTCTTTTTCAAGCTGCTTGAAAAAAGCTTGAAAAAGACCTTTCCGGTCGAAACGTTGCGTTGCATTCTGTCATAATAAATCTGCCTGCGGCTTGAAGTTGGAGTGCCTGGTCCGTACTTTGGACGTTGAATAAGTACCAGAGAATCGCCATTTGAAGTCTACTCCATATATCCTTGAGTGGGGATTATTCCACTTCACGTGCTTAACATCAGAGCTGGATCCTCAGCTCTGAAAATTGTGAGTAAGACCTATCTTATTGTCTCATTTTCAACGTATTTACATACTGTACCATTGGAGTCCTGTTTCTTCTTTTCTCCACATATGCTCCATTGAATCCTATATGAAGATTTGACCTTACTGATTGGTAACACCACGTTCCAATTCAGAGGATCCATAGCTGGATCTGTAATTTGCTAGTGAATCCTATTAAATAACATCTTGCAACAAGTTAATTTAAACTTGTGTTACCATTTTACACTAAGCCAAATAACTCCACGTCAGCCTATTATAAGACAAGAAGGCCCATCACAGAAAAGGTTTCTCTTGTAGATCTTTAAGATCTATTTACCAATTGTCTAAACATCAGGGTTATTCACCTGATTGAATTGTCTGGAAGTCAAATTAATTTTTTCCATTTTAGTCCAAAATAGGTCTATTGGGGAAATTCATCTATGTTTTCAATTCGGTCCAAAGACCAAGAATTTAAAATTCATTTTACATTTCCAAAACTCACAGTAGAGATTGTAGCCATATTAGTCCAGTGGTGCAGATGTTCACACAGTGCATAAAATTATATGTTTCTCAGTACCAGAAGTCAGGAAAGAAGAGCGTGTATCTTCTTCTCTAACTTGCTTGCAGTTCCTTCATTATTTAGCAGCAATGTTGAAATGTTTGTTTTTAAGAAACAAGCCATAGCCAGTTTTTAGAGTTTCGCTCACATTAACTGATATCTGAATTATGCACACTTTGCTTACATTGTGCTTACAAAGCAAGAAACTATGTAAGTAAGGATATTAACATGTGACGAGTGAAAACTCATCCTGATGACATCAGTGCAAAATGACAAAAATACTGTTATTACTTACACTCATTGTAGCATTTATCTCTGCAACTGTCTCCTCATCTGTTGGAAATTGGTAGATCTGCACCCCATTGCTGACAAGTTCACTCATGATCTTACTTTTGAATTTGTGCAGTTCGTTTTTGGCAATGGTGTCTGCTTTGGCAATGATTGGAATGATGTTCACCTGAGCAAAGAAGAAAATGTGCACTGATTTAATTCATTATCATTTTAAAGTGTCCCTTTAGCTATCACACCAGATTTGTTCGTGAACAGCAACTCTTGTGATCTATTATTACATAATTGTTGTAAAATAATTTGCCGAAAAATATTGTTTCTGCATTCTGTCAATCGGCAGATTATTTTCTAGCCAGATGCATGATTATTACAAAGGCAATTTTAGTGATTGAAAATAAAACAATACCTTCCCTGTCACCCCTCCCGCCCCCTCCAAACCCCAGCAAAAAGCAATGTGTACTGCCAGATGTGGTCATACCACTGGCATACAGTGTCTATTTTACTTAAGAAAATAGATGTGTTCAGCTGTTCAGCAAGAATCATGTAACAGGAAATAGTATGATATTAACCATTTAACAGGAAGTCGGGTCTAATGTTCCTATCCTCCATATGTCAGTATTCATTAAGATACACAGGAAGAGAGGATGTAACACAGTTCACATGATCTATATGTTTTGTATATATGTTAGATTTGTAATTGCTAATTTATGCAGTTCTAGCACAAATATCAGGGTAGACGAAAATGCCATTTGCCACATAAAATGTGTTCAATACTCGGGGATAAAAAATATCCAATGACTTCATACAAAGGTCTATTTACTGGTCACAGTAACTGTCACATTGGAGTATTCTAAAAAAAATACTGAATTATTTGGGGGAAATGTGTAATGAATTGTAGACACCAGTGTTTGGAACAACCAAAATTGGTCCCTAGGGAACAGACCATTGATGTTTATGGGACTAGCTTACCTTAGCATACAGGAAAAGATAACCTGTCCTCAACTGAAAAGGCTCACTCCAAGCACCGTAATTGTTTAATTAAGTGAATATGATAGCAAATTATTCCTGCAAATTTTACTTTTCAATCCTTTGCTTTTTCACAAGTTGACAAAGATATAAATGATTTTAGAAGTAAAAAAAAAAAAAGATTCCCTACCAATATCAGTAGTTATTTTCACAACCAGTACAGGAAATAGTTTATAAATAGGTCTATAACAAAATTGAAGCAACTTCATTTCAGTTTTACAGAAACTGCTTGGGGTAAGTGGTGGTTTGTAGAAAAGTCACAGGAAAAAGCATATGAATTAAACTTTAGTATTATTCATTAAACTGTGATTGTCAAGGACTGACAAGAGAATTGTTGAAAATAAGCAAAACAGAATTTTTTGCCAATTCAGCTGTTTTCCAGTTTGTCTATTGGTCTTCATATTTTACATACAAATTCCGAGTTTATTGAATAAACTAATTTTGAAGGCAGTCGGGTGCAATACAATATTTTTTCTGCTGTAATATAAAGCATTAAGATTCAACATTAGTTACTGTACAAAGATGTGTAAAACATAGAAGGATAAGAAACAAGTGAATGCTTCTATCTGTGAACAACAATCATGGTTGTGTTTTTTTTTCTCCGACATCTCAGCTGTTCAACAAGATATTTGTGCGGCCTCAATCCTGTCTAGATATGTTTTAGGGTTTAACGTAACACATCATTAATATGATATCATCTTTCCTGCATGTCTCTGTGTCTGGACGGTTTGTGGTCCTCTATATTGCATTAGTGGACAAAACTGGATTAGTAACACACCACATTATTTACATGACTTGTGTTTCCATCCTATCTGCAACAAACTGAGATCTTGCTGTACATTTTAAAATTTTCTCCTGAGCCTTTTCAAAGTTGTCCTGTGGTGGATATACAGTGTACCTCTATCGATGTTTTTCTAATAAACAGCATCATTTACACTGCTTACTATGTCACATGTTCATTTTTTTTTTTTGCACTGCTTATATGTTGCAGGTTCATTTGTTTTTGTGTTTTTTTACACTGCTTACATGTTACAGGTTCATTTTTTTTTTCACTGATTATTATGTTATAGGTTCATTTGTTTGTTTTTGGCAAAAAAAAGCAAACTGCAAAGGATTCAATAATCAATAATCTCCTATTTTATGCAAACAGAAAACTATATAAAATAAAAACATTTAGGGGGTGAGGTGGGTGCTGGGGGAGTAAGGGGCTCAGGGTGGGATAGGGGCTGAGGTGGGTGCTGTGGGAGATGGGGGAGATAAGGGCTCAAGTTTGGAATAGGGGCTGAGGTGGGGTAAGATAGGTGCTGAGGTGGAGGGGGGCATGGCGGATATACATATAAAGAGGGGGACCAAGGGGAAAACAACCCACACCCTAGGTTGAATAAATAGGTAAAACAAGATAAAAAGCATAGGAAAAACCTAATAGCTCAAACCAGGAGTGGATACCAACACCCAGAGATATATATAAAAGAAAGGGTGAATAGAGAGGTAAAATAGTAATATACACAGTACAATTAATAAAATGTATCTTAATAGATGAATGAATAAATGAATAAAATAAATAGATATATACTGGATCAGTGCAAATAGATATTGTCCACAGTCTTAATTCAAGTAATAACCAGATCTAGTGGTTGGATGAACAGTCCAAAGGAAAAAGCACTTACAATGTAAGCTCATAAAAGAAAAAAATGGCTGGAGTACCCTCTATATTTTTTTGTTTTTTTTTAAGAAGCCAAATAGTACAGAGTCAAAACCTCCCCACAATGTTTTGGCATCCTACTGGCTGCCTTTCTCAAGGGCATTGGGGGGAGGTTTTGACTTGTGCTCTGTACTGTTTGGATTCTGCAACAGATGGTGATCTCTATATGTTAAGTATATTAGCTTTTATGTACCTGGTCATATATTTTCTGTTACTTTGTATTTATTTTTATTGATTTATAAAAAAAGTGTTATATTCTAGATTACTATTGGAGTGTGCATCCCTAATTATTTTCAATTTTGAGTTTTCCCGGCATTTTTAGGGAGTGCCTATTTTTGGATTTGCACCTTGCTTATGATTATATTATTTAAAGTGATAGATGGTACACTCTTCATGCTAGATTAGAATTGATATTGAAGTAACTCAAAATATAAAAGCATGCAGACAGGATCAAGAGGTTAATTTGTTGTTCAAACCCAAGCTTGGTGTGGGGAAGAAATTATTTAAAGGGACACTCCAGATCCCTAAAGCACTTTAGCTTGCCTATAAGCTTTTTATGTTTGAAGATTGTGTCCTCTTTTTTTTTATTTTACAAAAAGCACGGGTTTCAATAGAAATTGTCACGTTTATAAATTAACCTGGTTACTGCCCCATGGCTTTTGAACAGACAGCAGGTCCTGTTATTTCCTAGGTTAGTTAGCTCAGTGGAGCTAAACTCAAGAGGCAGCAATTGCTCGGAGCACCTGACTTACAAAGACGTCTCATTAAGCTGCATTGAGAAATCTATGATTGGACAGCCACAGGAAGTCTGGGCAGGGTTAGAAGAGGAGAGCTTGCAAAGGCAGCAGAAAAAAGATTGGCAGGTTTTGCAAACTGCCTTTAGATATATCCCCAATGAAAAATGCATAATTTAATACGAACAAATTTTATTTGGGAAATATGTACTAAACAGTGACTTTTATTTATTTTGTATTTGTGCCGTGGAGTGTCCCTTTAAGTGATATTGACAGTGGAATGAGTGTTGGTGCTGGATATTGTGGTTTAAATATCTCAGTAACTACTGATCTCCAGTGAGTGTCAGTCCTGTGGGAAAATGTCTTGCTAACGAAAGAGGCCAGAGGAGAATGACCAGATTGGTTCCAGCTGACAGGAAAATGACAGTAGCTGAAATAACGACGTGCTATAATAATGCTATACAGAACAGCATCACAACACACAGAACATCAAAGCGGATGGACTACAGCAGCAGGAAACCAAACCAGGTTTCACCCCTGTCACCTAAGAACAGAAGGCTGAGGATACAATGGACACAGGGCCAAATATGGACTGTAGAAAATTGGAAAAATATTGCGTGGTATGGGAATAGGAACAGCAATGTTTCCATTTTCAAGCTCTTATTGAAATCATGTCACAGACAATTATGGCTGTTTAGGGAGAACCCTACCATATATTATAAAACTATAGCTAATAAAACCTTGGTTTAATAATGTTGGATAAGCTTTTCAGATGATTTAAAAAAAAAAAAAAATGATTAAACTTTTAAATTGATTCGATATGTTAAAAAATAGTTAAATTTTTTAATATTTTGATGTTTCTTGATAATTAAGTATTTTGAATAAACTAATCTTAACATATAAAAAAAACAAAGAAAAAGGTCAGTCGTAAGTCTATTTATAAAAAGTTCACCACATAATAACAGTTCACATTGTTTATAAATAGTGATGTCCTGAACAGTTCGCGAACGGTTTGCCGCGGACTCATCATTGAGTAAACTTTGACCCTGTACCTCACAGTCAGCAGACACATTCCAGCCAATCAGCAGCAGACCCTCCCTCCCAGACCCTCCCACCTCCTGGACAGCTCACTAAGAACGCAGCTTCACAATGAATGTAAAATGGATGCTGTCCAGGAGGTGGGAGGGTCTGGGAGGGAGGGTCTGCTGCTGATTGGCTGGAATGTGTCTGCTGACTGTGAGGTACAGGGTCAAAGTTTACTCAATGATGAGTCCACGGTGAATTGTTTGCGGCGAACCGTTCGGGACATCACAATTTATAAGGTAATGTCTTTAAAAAAGTGGCAAGCAGTAAAGGGGGTGGTCAAGCAGAAGAGCCTGGATAAAGCACATAAGCATAAACTGCAGGTAGAAGGATATAAAATAAATGAATATGCTTTCTTAAACCTCTTTAATGACATTTCAAAATGTGTCTTGCTAGGTGGCAGAGCACACTATATAAATTTATCACAGCACTAATTTTAATTTTTGACAAGCAGTTTTGAGTTTGTAGTTATTTGAATAATACATTAACATGGCTATTCACTAAAGAGAGAATTCCAAGTGATTTTTAGGAGAATTTCAAATTTCATGCCAAAGAAGCTAAACTTTGGTATTTACTTAGAATTCTCACTTTAAACATTTGTGGCAATTTAAAAAACAAACAAACTGCAAAACCACATGCCTGAATGACCACTAGAGGTATCCAATGAAAAGAGTATGGTTATATACGGTACATGCATGAGTATTCTGTGTAGAGAAGTAAATTAAAGAAATGTCAAATTCAAAAGGGCTGCTTACCTTTGATCCCCATGTTCTTTAGAACTTTTGCTATTAGGTTATGTGTTAAAGAATTTGTAATATAGTTCAGTAGTGAAATGAATGCAAATTTATACAATTTTAGTAGACCTTGAAAGTAATTTAAGATTGAGTTTATTGTGAATATCTATGTATCTATGGCAGAGGATAAAGTTGTAGACATGTGCGCCAAATTTCGCATTGGTTTTCCGAACGGTTTCAGAGAAGAAGCCATTTGAAGATTTTTTAAAATATAGTTGATAGGAATTTTCTCTGTCAAGAATTTCCCCTTGCCATGGTCTTTCATATCAATTTGGAACTCTCTGTATTTCTCCTCGTCCCCAAATCAGCTGGTGAGGAGCCCCAAGGAACGAGACAAGACAATGCAAGGTTCAAAGTGACTGCTAATTTTTAATGGGCTGTGTAACAGGTTATATACAGCAGGGAAGAGGGGTGGTCTTACAAGCATTATCCAATCTTAATAAAATCATCTATCTTATCTTAACATCTTAACCTATAGCAAGCTTGTAGGTGTACCTTCATGTTCAGGCCTTGCTCAAAGCTAAGTTTCACTATAACTACGCAGTTAAAATTAATATGCATTCGCACTTAAAATTAAAGATATTTACTACACAGTTCTAAATTACACATTACTAAGCGGTTATGATCAAAGGGAGAAAAAGAGGAAATAAGGCCAGCAGCAGAAACACACAGGATATAACACTAACACTTGTTACAGGATGTTCTATAGCTCTTGTCTAGGGGTATATTGACTAAGCATTGGATATAGATAAACTATATTATTTCAAATAGCTGACATGTTCCAAGTTAGCCAATTTGAAACAGACTGAACATCCTGTCATCTGTAGCTTGAGCTTTGGGTCAGTATAGGCAAAGTGTATTATTACCAACAATAGTATTGGAATAATACATATAGTAAGACAATTAGTAATAAATTGGAAAACAAATAAAAAAAAAAAAAAAACCCAATAGACTGTCTCGTAGAGACTTTGCTTGGACACTAAAACACTACCATAAATGGTCCGAATTAACCCAGATTGCGCTGTGGCTTTCTCCCCCAGAGGAAAGAAGATGGGTGGATTTAGAGTCTTCGCTAATGGGTTTGTACCTACCACAGTTCTTCACGTGGGTACCAAAAGACAATCGGCCTTCCCTTAGAACGGAATGCCCTGCTATCTTAAATTCACTGAAACTATGGGACACTGCTGTCTTATAATATGGCTTGTCCTCTTCCCCTTCCACGTTTACACCATTCCTGCGGAACGGGGTGTTCCCCCTGGATATGGGATGTTGATAAACTTTTTGTATTATGACAACTTGTTTTCTATGCTCATTGTGTACTGGGTCACGTGATTGTAACTAACGTGTGTGTGGATGACCATCATGGTAAAAATAAAGAATAAAAACAAAACAAAAAACACTACTATAATGAAAAAAATAAATACATAAAATGGAATGTTGTTGTAATAACGATGACTTCCAGTAGGTGAGGCTATTGCATTATTTTGGTAATGTGTCTAGAAGACAGTTACTCTATCTATATAGTTAAAACGGTGAAGTAAACTTGAAGAGGCCATTTTAAACATTTTGTTGAAACTATTCCCATGATTCCAACATGATATGTGAGAAATTTGGCACAGAAATACATCACAATAAAAAGTAACAACACATGTAAAGTACTCCAGACATGTTCAATACTTTTTCTTGCATTCCAGATAAAGTAACGAACACAAATCCAACAACGTGACAAGTGATCTATTGTTGCAGCAGAACCGCTAAAGGAGACTCTGAAAATACATCTTATTGCTCAAAATGTTTATGTTTCAAAATGTCTGTACCTAAAATGTAAAAGGACAGTAAAACACAAACAGCTTGCTTCTTAATCTACAGCACAATTGATCAAATCTATGTGTTATTCTGTGAAGACTAATATATATCCGTTCTAAAAGCAATAGAAAACAAAAATAAATGTGTACTATGCTTGTTTGTCACCTTCATGATGCCTATCTTTGTAAACTCTGCCAAACAGAATTTCACACTCACAGGTTACCAATTTTTGCGTCATGGAGGGGCATATTTCTATGTTAGTCACCACGACAGTTACTGATGGTCTGTTTGTTATTGTAAACAAAATGTTTTATTACAATGGAATCATGCTCACTCATAGAACACACCACTGTATCAAACTGAAACATAGAAACATAGAATGTGACGGCAGATAAGAACCATTTGGCCCATATAGTCTGCCCAATTTTCTAAATACTTTCATTAGTCCCTGGCCTTATCTTAGGTCTAGGATAGCATTATGCCTATCCTATGCATGCCTAAACTCCCTCACTGTATTAACCTCTACCACTTCAGGTGGAAGGCTATTCCATGCGTCCGCTACCATCTCTGTGAAGTAATACTTCCTGATATTATTGTTAAACCTTTGTCCCTCTAGTTTAAGACTATGTCCTCTTGTTGTGGTAGTTTTTCTTCTTTTAAATATAGTCTCCTCCTTTGCTGTATAGAAACAGAGGATAATGTTAGCTGTCAATTTTTAAATGCAAACCTGAACATCTTAAGATTTATATGATTTATTTATGAATGTACTCGCAACTATCTTTCTTTTTCCAGACGATGATCTGCAAACCTTTTTAACCCCTTAAGACCGGAGGGTGTACTATTACGCCCTATTCTAAGCGGCTCTAAACGCCGCCGGGCGTAATAGTACGCCCTCTGGTCTTTTCCTACTTACCCGGGGAGCCCCCCGCAGCACGTCCGACCCCCTGGAAGCCCCCCAGCCATGTGAGAGTGAGGTCCTTGCGAGGACCCCACAATCACATGGCCGGGGGTAGCTAGCTGCAGCATTGCCAGCAGGGGGGCTGCCTGTAATGACAGGTGGTCCCCCTGCTGGCTGGAAATAAAATCAAATACATTAAAAAGTGTAAAAAAAATAATAATATATACTTAGATCATATGTATATGATCTAAGTATATATATACACATATACATACACACACGTACACTGTCTAGGTGTATTTTACTATTAATATATATATATATAATTATATATATATTAATATCAAATTACACGTAGACTGATACTGATTAAATATATATAATTATTGTTATATATATATTTATATATAAAATATAAAAATAAATATGTAAATACGTTAAAAAATAAAATTAAAAAGATAATTAAAAATAAATCATTAAAAAATATATAGATGTGTGTTATTTCTTTCTAACTGTATTGTGAAATTAATATATATATATATATATATATCAAAATACACGTAGAACGAAATAATATATATCTATTTACATAAATATATACGTATATATCACTATATATATACACCTATATATAAATAAAAATATTTAAAAAAATTAGATAGATATATACATATATATATACACATACGTATATATATACATATATTAATTCTACATATATATTTATGTAATATTTTTACATAATTAGGTATCTTAATTAATTACAATTAGCGGGACCTGCCTGACAACCCATGCCAAAAGTAAAGGGAATTTAATTTGCTAGCACTATATTTAACCCTATAACTTTCCAAGACACCATAAAACCTGTACATGGGGGGTACTGTTCTACTCGGGAGACTTCGCTGAACACAAATATTAGTGTTTCAAAACAGTAAAATGTATTACAACGATGATATCGCCAGTAAAAGTGACATTTTTTGCATTTTTCACGCACAAACAGCACTTACACGGACAATATTATTGCTGCGATACTTTTTACTGTTTTGAAACACAAATATTTGTGTTCAGCGAAGTCTCCCGAGTACAACAGTACCCCTCATGTACAGGTTTTATGGTGTTTTCAAAAGTTACAGCGTCAAATATAAGGCTTGCGTTTCATTTTTTTCACATTAAAATTCGCCAGATTGGTTAGGTTGCCTTTGAGACCCTATGGTAGCCCAAGATTGAAAATTACCCCTATGATGGCATACCATTTGCAATAGTAGACAACCCAAGGTATTGCAAACGGGGTATGTCCAGTCTTTTTTAGTAGCCACTTAGTCACAAACACTGGCCAAAATTGGTGTTTTTTGCATTTTTCACACACAAACAAATACTAACGCTAACTTTGGCCAGTGTTTGTGACCAAATGGCTACTAAAAAAGACTGGACATACCCCATTTGCAATACCTTGGGTTGTCTACTATTGCAAATGGTATGCCATTATGGGTGTAAATTTCATTCCTGGGCTACTATAAAGTCCCAAAGGCAACATAACCAATCTGGTGAATTTCAATTTCAAATGTAACGTGCTATATTTGACCCCGTAAAGTCCCAAAACTCCATAAAACCTGTAAATAGGGGGTACTGTTTTACACGTGAGACTTTGCTGAATACAAATATGTGTATTTTATTGCAGTAAAAGCAAACAGTATTATGACATTGACCGTTAAAATGTCATGTAGCGCAAATGCCAGGTTTTGTTTACATTTTGTTTTGTTCACAACGTGTACATTTGGCTCCGTCCTTAAGGGGTTAATCTGTACATCAAGCATGTCAAACTTGCAGCCCACAATTAATGATATTGCGGCCTGGCGAGCCGCTAGTTTGCCATGCTTATTAAAGCAGAGTAGGCACCTGCTCGCCCCACATTGCTGTTTGTCAGTGTCTGTGTGTCTGTCAGAGTATGTGTATGTGTGTCTGTCAGTGAGTGCGTGTCTGTCAGTGTGTGTGTCTTTCAGTGTGTGTTGGTCAATGTTGCGATGACCGCGGCTGGACAGTGGAAGACCTGGAGGTGCACGGAGGCACGCAATGCCATGTCACATTCTGACGTGACATCAACGTGCTCCACCTTCACAGGTTTCAAGGAGTAGCAGGAGGATCCGTTTGGCACAGGGTGCGGACGGCGCCATTGGGCGTATACCAGAGGTTGGAGTCCAGAGTCGCATACTGGCAGCGGCAATGTAAGTCGAGTCTGCTTGTTGGCTAATATTGTTTTTTTGTTTTTTTAAAACAAGGGAATTTAGCATAGAGGGGGTTCTGAGATTTAGCATAGAGGGGGGTGCTGGGGTTTAGTACTAAGGAGGGACTGGGGTTTAGTAGAGGGGGATGCTGTTTTTTTTTTATACTGTACTTTTTAAAGCAAACCTACTTTTCTATGAAAATTTAAGGTTTTGTTTTTTTTGCAGCCCACAGAAACGTAAACCTTGTTTATGTGGCCCTTGCTAGCCTTTGAGTTTGACCTCCTTGCTGTACATCATTGGTTCTCCAATGTGGTTCTATTTTCATCTGACCACAGGTAGGTTCTGGCCACTGAGCTGTCTCTCATTCCAAACTCTGTGTCTTTTTTATTCTAGACGTCTAAATTGCGATGCTAAAGTAACATAGTAGTAACATGTAGTAAATGCGTTATATTTCAGCAGACTTGCCAGATTAATAACAAGTTGTGTGAAGTGCTGTATCCCTTATCTGTATTCTCCGGCCCTTCAATTAATTCCTGTTATTGTTAAAGAGGACTCAGACCGAGGACTAAACAATAGACAAGTATGGCGCACATTAAATATCGCAATACATCTGGTACTGGTGTGATTTAAAATTAAATAGAAACCACTACTGGATACATGGCATTAACCATATTATTGGGAAACCAAATTATATTAGTATAAGTCTTCAAAACTAATACGTACTCACAACAAATGGTAAATCAAACTTTATACAAGATTCTCGTGCAATATTTTTTTCTGCCATCTCTGACCTTTGTTTTAACAGCCTGGTGTTTCCCACAACGTTCAGTTGATAATGACGCTCTCTATTAAGGTTTATGTTTGTCAGAAAATGAGGAAATACAGAAATTCCCTTAAAGCACGTCTGACTCCCCCAAGCCTATAAGTATACTTCCGCTTGAAGGAATCAAACATACACATATTAATGAAACATTCTATCATATCATTATTAGAGTAATGTTCCTAATAAATATATGGGATAATGTCTAGGATGGATAAATCCCAGGGACTAACAGGTTCTATCACCTATCTGGTGGATAATATGTTGTTCCTTGGTGCTTTATTACAATTGTACTTACAACAAAATAACACTGTTACCGTTCTTGGTATTTTGCCAAGAGTTATGCGGTAATACTATAGTATACTGTGTAATGACATTCAATGAGGCAGAATTACCACAGAAAATCTAAACAGTTACCATAGCAACAGCCAGCACCTCCCCTAAAGAGTCTATGATGCAATTTGTTTATAGGTTTCCAAAGTGTAGCACAGACTAATGTGTGTATGCAAGAACAAGGGAATTTAAAGATTATTTGGAAACAAAACTAGAATGAGGGTTTACAGAGTTCAATATCTAAACTATACATTATATCAATATCCCAATCTGTCGACCACAGGCTTGTGATGCCCACAACCCTTACCCTTGAATCTTTAAGGATTCAGTGAGCCACAGAGGCCTTTCTTCTAAAACGTAAAGGACAACTGTCACCTCGATACTAATTACTATTATATATTTTTTATTCTTTATTTTATCTGTGCAGGAAAATACAATAATGCCTGTAATGCCACAACAGCATATCCAAGCTGAACCACAACATATATGTTTTAACACAAGCATGGCATTAGAAAATTCAGCATAATTTTTAGGAATGATAAGTAAGAAAACAGGCATGTCTAAGCTGAGTGAAAATGCTTAGTATTGAATGACTGATAGACATAAGATATTCACATGCAAGAGGGCCGTTGGTTTGCTGCTCCTTATACTTCTGTTATACAAGAGGTATGGGGGACTAATTAGTTAGCTAGTGAGAATGTAGAAGGAAACATTCGTCTATCTCCATGTGACTGTCACGTATTCATCCGCTTATAAAAATGTGGTTAATGGCATTTACTGTCCACACAGGAAAAGTTGTGCCGAGAAGCAACCAAACCCATAGAAGGGTTAATGCTGAGTAGCAATTATGCAAATGGCAACCTTGTAACTGCCTTTGGGGTCAAAGGCTGGTTACAGCCTATCAGATCTAGAGGAGGGGTATTTAGGCCCAGTTCTCATCCTGCTCAGTGCCCTGTCGTGGTTTCCCTTGTGGTTGACCGAGAGCGTGTTATTTGATTCTGGTAATTCTGGTTATTTGACTTTGGCATTGTTTTTGACTTCCCTGTTTTCTGGCGTCCCTGACTCCTGGCTTTTCCTTATCGTTGTGTCTCTTTCTGTTTCCCTTTACCTCGGCTATTCCTGACTATACTTTGGTACGTTAGTCCGGCCATTCTATGGTCCGGTATACGTAACCTATCAGTCCTCTATGTTACACAATTCTACGTGCTGGATCATTTGGTAATCCTGACAGTGACAGGGGATAGATGTAAAAAGGATCTTAGATGCTGTGTGTGAATAAGGCAGCAGCTGGGGAGATGACCTCAATGCTCTCTATAGTTCGGACTTAGTGTCCCTGTTCACCCTATGCCCACAACGGGCAGAGCACTGTCCATGGTTGGGGATCGATGCCTCAGGCTCTCAAGCATAGTAGATAGGAGTTGACATTTCACATTTCATAGCACCCTCCAGGATTAACTCTCTCGATGCCACCAGCTCTTTAGAAGACCTCTCCATTTGTTTCAGAGTGAGTCCTGAAATAGCCAGGTAAGTCCAGAAGCGCCAGAAATGCTTGTCGCCAAGAGCACAGGCCTTGATGAGGTAATCATGAGCCTTCGGGATCTCCTTAGTGTGAAGAGCCCTCTGGGCAGGTGGATGGCAGGGGTGATGCGACTCCCTATGGGCTGCCAGCCCAGAAGCGGTGCGGCAGGCCGGCTCAATCACCTGTACCTCCGGCGTTTCTCGTGTAGTATATGCCGGAAGTCTGCTGTTTAGTCGGCTCCAGAACCTTTTACAGACCTCATCAAATCTTGCCTCTAAGCATTTCTTCCAATCCCAGCTCTCTGTGTTTGGCTGGTCTGACTGAGGCTCCAGTGCGGAGGCCATTATGGACTCACCACATGGGCCCTGGATCTTCAGGCTGGAAGACAGATGTAGTGGGGAGGTAAGTTGCCCTAGCAGGAAGGGGGAGGATTATGTGCCAGCCAGGTTTGTGTGCCGGCAGAGGGTCGGCCGCCTCCTTTGTCTGGTGTGGTTTGCAGCTATTAGTGCTCTCTTAGTCATATAGTAGCTGTCCATGTAGGAAATTGGGTGAGTTTGCAGGCAAATCAGCAGTTTTTCAGGATAATGCTGAGGAGCTCAAGTTGAGTGCGACCTACTCGGATGGCTGTCAGGTCCCGCCCCCCACCCCGAAACCACTTTTTAAACAAAATAACCATATCATTTTCAAAGGGAACTGATTTTTTCAAATAAATATATATGTTAAATAATGAGAAAAACCCATCCCAACCTTTATTATATGACAAGATCCTTCAGCCATATACATACACCTTGGGTCAGACAATGTTCGAAAATCGACAGTTAGTCTCTATGATTTTCCCTGCACAGAAATAGGGAGGACCATAGAGACTAACTGTCAGTTTTCAAACAGTGTGACCCAAGGTATATGTATGGCGGAAGGATCCTGTAATATAATAAAGGTTGGGACGAGTTTTTCTCATTTTTGTGAGATTTAAAAAAAAATAAAAACATTTCATTTCAAAACCATGTAAAAGGACTATTATATTATAAAATAGTTTTGAGGTTACAATTATCCTTTTACGTGGAGAAAGGACTTAAAGATAAATTTGAGGGCGGATGATTCCCAGAACGTAATGAAGTTGAAAGCAAGTATTTTTGAGAAATTACTGACTAATACACACGCACAACAAAATGAAGTGTTCCTCTTTCCAAATTGGCCTACATGTGTTAACTTCCACCTTCTAAACTGGATAATTAATCAAAAATAGGCAATACTTACTATGCATTTTTGGAAGTAGGTTACACTGTTGCTGTGCAATGAAGCTTTGTCAGTAACTTTTTACAAAAATCAAAGAATACAACGTACTTTCTAATACTGCCAATTAATTCTGGGCAAGATGCCCACATAATGGTAACAATGCTAGAGTTCTTCACTTAATTGATTGTAAATAACATTTATTGTTACATGTGGTAACTTGGTACTTGGTAAAAGTTCAGAACTTTGCTTATTGGAAAAAAAGTAGAAACTGTAGGAGTTAGACAAACAGTAACAGGGACAGACAAGCCTCTTTTAGTGCTCTGCCAAATTAAAGCAGCTCAGTCACCATCTGCATTGAGGTCTACGGAGAATTCCACGAGTCCCTCCACGGGAAGAGCTTTTTTAACCCACAGCCATCACTGATGATGTCTGGGGTAAATGACAAGCTTGACAGCTGTAGCCCAACATTGAATCAAGTATGTGAGGTTTGAATGGTTACTACATTACATGTAATAACAAACTTGATAAAAAAATTTACCAGTCTTCAAAACACTTTTTCGTCAGAGTCCTACACTAATTAATTACACTAGCACAAGAAAAAACAAAAAACATTCCACACCCAATTTTCTTTCGCCACACTAAGGTGTGGGGGTTTATTAACAAATTATGGCACTGCTTTAATTTATTTCTCCTGTAGTAAGCACTAATGGAAAAGACATTAATAAAAAGACAGAACGTGTTATTTTGGTAAGAGTCAGCAAGTACCTTACTGTCAAGCTTCTTCATGGTGACCAGGTCGAGAGATTTCAATGAGTGCCCAGTGGGTGCTATGAAATAAAGGCAGGCGTGAATCCTTGTATCGTGATAATTGAACAGCGACCTCTTGATCTTGAGCTCTTCCTGCAGATAGGCTTCAAACTGGGCATCGATATATTCGACTATGGGCCTGTAGCTGAAATAAAGTAACAGCAGCCAGAATTAGATGTTGTGTCACAAAAGCTATAAGGGAGGACATCACTGTGATTATTGCATTATTTCTCTAAGTAGGTGCATTTTTAAGCAGTTATTATGCTCTTTGTTTTCCATACTTGGCATATTATGGCTCGTGCATTTATTGTATCATGTCTCAGTCTTGCTTTTTACGTATTCAATTATTTTCATACCCTTCACAAAAATATGCAAAAAATGCTGAAGACGGGGTATGTCTACTAAATGTTTTGTTTTTATTTCTGTAGAGTGTCCATTTAAGAATAGGCTCAGGCAAATCTCTTAAAATATGTTCAATTTGATTAGTGTAATTACAAACAGTAAAAAGGGGGCATTAAAAAAAACAAAAATGTTTTATTAGTAGTAATGTCTATAAGCTGCCATTTATTCTTCAATTAATGAATAATCACTGTATCTATAGGGATAGCAAAAAACAGGGTGCTCACTGTGCCTAGAGACGTATAAGCTACACCTCGCTGACAAGGCCCAAAAAAGGCAGAAACATTAGTCCGGAGTTGCTGTATTTCTCATGTTGAGAGGATTTGATGGTATTTCGGTTCTGGACTGTCTTTACGGGTGGAATCAGTCTGATATACAAATGGTATAGATTCTCTTTGTAATGGCACGAGTGAGCAAACATTTTTGAGACCTGAGCGGGGACTAACCAAAAGGCAAGCTACTGAGTCTGTCTGAGTTTTCATATTCTCTGTTTTTGTTCATTGTATAGCTATACCCTTAGTGGACAGAGTAAGAGCAAGAAAAGCACAATTAATTTCCTACCAAGTCATTAGAAGAACTGATACAATCTCCTCTCACTTTAAAGCAGAGGCAGGCTTTGTGAAAAACCCTTCAGCTAAATTTAACTAGTGCAACAAAATTGACATGTAGGATAGCTGTGAAATATTTGCCTTTTCCTGTCCAGACTTCCTTATGGGCCCTTTATTTCAGCAGGCGTAGTCCCGGGGGAACGTACCATGAAAGCACACTTTATGATTGATGTGGAGCTCCGCTATCATTTTGCCCATACATGGAAACAGCTCTGGGATAATGGGTCACCAAAGGCAGGAGCTTCTTTTATGCGTAAAGATATTCCAATATTAACGCAGAATTCCTGATTGTTTGTGTCAGCTGGATATCGGAATGTGGATTCACCACACACTCACACACTATATAAACAAATGAGCTATCCGCCTAAGGGAACTTTCACACAGATTCTTGGAAGAAAAGCAGTATTTAACCCATTTGATGACATGGCATAATTCGATTTCCTTGCTTCTCTGTATATCCTCTATTTTACAGCTTTAAAAGCCTTGCATGGGAAATGTATCAAATATTCCTTGCCTCTGTCACATTAGGTCTCGTGAAGTTTAGCCCTTAGGAATCTCTCTGTGCTATATAATAAAACATATGCTACATGTACTCTATATGGCTCTGCTATGTTAAGTATAACACTAAAACATACACAAAAACAGTAAATAATGAGAAAAAAAAGGATACTCATGGAATTCCTGTTTTGCAGGTGCAGTAGTGAGTTTGCCCACACCATGTACTGACTCAGCCAATCACCATGATCACTTAACTTTATATAGCAATGCTTCAACATTCTGCTAATCTACATATTGCACATGACATGTGTAGGATCCCAGGATGCCTCTTTCAGGAGCACCATATATACTACATCTCATTGTATTGGTTACAGTGTTAATAGACTATAGACTCCATACCCCAGATCACACCTAGGGTCATGCAAGGCCCTACTGCTTGGTCCCTTGCTCGCCATATTGCAACTTCTGTAGTTACACTTCAGAATTAGCAATATCAATTCAGTCATTCAGGACAAAGACTAGCTAAGCCAATCTGAAAACTCACACAGCTGATCATTGCTGAGCCTTTGCTGCCCTAGGGAGCATTGGTTTGTGTCAAATTCCTCAAAAACATAGCAATATCCTGACAGCGCCATAACCACTAGAATGGACTGTAGTAGTTGTGGTCATTAGAGCGCCTGTTTACAATTGCACAGGATGTTTAGAAGAGATAATATTTAATTTAGATTAGTTTAGTTTATTTCTTGATTGTTTTAAATGTGTAATGAAATATTTGACTTTCTTTTCAGCATTTTCCAAAGCAAAATGTCATGCAAGAAGTCAACTGCATAACTTCTAATCTGTGTTTTTTTTAAATATTCTGTTCATATTACAATACATGTATAAATCGATTCAGAACAATAAAGAAAGATTGAAACTAGAGTGCCTGTTTATGCAATGGATATTACAAGGTTTCATTTGTCAGACATGGGGTACCATGTTTGTCAAGCCCTGTCTGCTTTGACTAGACCCTGACTTAGATATGTAGAATGTGAGCTGTTACTGGTCCAACTCTTTGCAAGAGATGTTCAGCTTATGGTCAGTGGTTGATAGGGAAACTTGAAGACAAAATATATGTCTATATAGAGTTTGCAGATTAGATGTAACCTTCATATTGTTAACAACAATAGAGAACACACTTTTTATTTTTTAAATGTCATTTTTAGTAGAGTTCACGGACCTGTAAAAAAGAACTATTCAGAACTTATTATTTTATGAACATGTACATCTAAGTTAATATAAAAACTCTTTTACAATACATAGACCATGCTCTCATGATGCCATTCCTTTAAGTAGCCATTAATAAGTAGAAACAGCATGATCAACCTGACTCCATAAACATCTGTCTTTAGACAAGTGCTATTGCAAATGGACTAATGACTGAGAGCTTTCATATGAACTTTTAAATTACAAGTCATTCAAGATAAGCCTTTAGAAAATAGGCAGTGTGCCTTTAAATTATGATCGCTTGCAGCAGCCAAAAACAGACATATTGCTTTTTTTTTTTTTAATACGAAACACAGGTTCAGCTAATTTCCCCCCAGATATAAGTATCCGTCTGTTACAAAGACCAGATATTTATTTATCAGTCCCATCATCTTTATTTTTATGCCAACAACAACTGAGGACCATCTGTGGCTGATCCAAATTTGAGTTCTACCTAGATCTATATATCCGGAGCTCCTGTTTCCATGTACGTTTTGGCAGTGTATCACTATGAGCCTCTTTTAGTGACAATGGATTGTTCGTATCTCGTTTTCAAACACTCCTTCGGCTCTCACTGCAAGCCTGTTTACTTTCAGATACATTCTCTCTCATAAGGTACATTACTCTTTTCCCATGGTCTAACTTTTCCAGCCATCTCACACCCCTGTGTCTGATCATCTACCATACCAAAACAGGCATCACATGCGCGACATCTAACGTAAAAGAATTTGGAAGATTTACGAGAGACAATACTTGACTTGTTTTTGTCTGCATGCACATTTAACAAGCACATTTCCTGCAAACTGTATTGTATGTATTGCATTGATTATTAAATGCCACACCAATTTCTTGGACTGTACCTGTCATCTTTATTGATCTGATCACCAAAGCCCACAGTGTCGACTATGGTTAACTTAAGGCGCACATTGCTCTCCTGAAGCTCGTAACTTCTAGCTTTTAACCGGACACCTGGCTCGCTGTGAGACACTGGTTCACTTTCAAATTTTGTGTTGAATATCGTGTCCATTAGTGTTGATTTTCCAATGCCTGTTTCACCTGGAAAAACAAACAGAAAATGCTGAAGAATAGTCTGTCATTACAAAGATTACCTATAGAGATCACTTTCAGTTAGAGCTTCAAGCAAGATGTATAGACCTGAGAACACAATGTTGGCTGATTTACTAAGTGTATGCAAAGGAAGGGGTTAAAGTTAATTAACTGCTTAATTAGAATAACACTACTCGGATTGCTTAGCTGCAGCATTCTTTTAAAATGTATAGGGGAAAAACTCTTCTGTCTTTTCTGCGATGTTCACAATTGTATTCTTCATTTCTTATGCTGTTAAATGTTGTATATATATTATGCCAACTCCACAATGACATTTGCCTGGAATGAATCACAGTTATAATTCTCAAAAAATGTGTTCATGGGTGGGTTCTCTTCCCTCTGCACTGCTGTTTCCAAGCTTTGAAGAACCAAGTATTAAAACAGATAACAGAGATTAAAAGTTATCATGGAGATCCTTATTTACATATCCCTATATAAAAGTTGTATTTTTCTCTACAATGCACTACTAGTGATCCTAGTAATGGGACTATAGACTAAAGGGTGCTTAGTGTACTGCTTCATTAGCTTAATACCACTTGAATGCTGTAAGAAGATTAAGGTGCAGACATAAAGGTGAGAATTACCTAATTAGCTATGGCTTTAGGTAATTGAGATACAGAGCTTAAAATGCAGTTCTTTTCTAACAGAGTTGTTTTTGGCATATATATATATATATATATATACAGGGCCGGCCTTAGGCAATTAGGCGCCCTGTGCAAAAAGTCTTCACGGCGCCCCCCCCCACCTCCCACCAAGTTGCCTGAATACAGTAACACACACAAGCACCGGGGACGTGTGTATCACGAGGCAAACAAGGCATCTGCCTTGGGCGCCACTTTGCAGGGGGCGGCAAAAAAAAGCATCCCTCCAAACCCCCAGGCAGATCCCTTGCTTGCCTCGCATCCTGGGGGGCTCAAGAGCTGACCGGCTGGCCACTTTTGAGCCCCCCCAAGGCTGGCAGCGGGCAGCGAAGGAGCATACTCACCTGAGCTCTTCCTGCTCAGCTTCCTCTGCGCCGCTTAATGAAGCCGGGAGCCAGAATATGACGTCAGTCCGGCTCCCGGCATCACTAAGCGCTGCTTACTCAGCCTGTGCGCCCCCTGCCTGCCTGCCTGTCCAGCAGCCACACTGGACTGCTGGTAAGAAATCCACTCCAGCTTTCCCAGGGAGGCTGGGTGGATTTAAAATAAATGTAAAAAATATTAGTTTGTGAGTGTTAGTGGAAATGTCTGTGTGTGTGTCTGTGAGTGTTTATTTTGAAGTGAATGTGTGTGTGTGTGTGTGTGTGTGTCTGTAAGTGTGTAATTGTGTGTGTCTGTGAGTGAATGTGTGTGTTGGTCAGTGAGTGTATGTGTCAGTCAGTGAGTGTGCATGTGTCAGTCAGTGAGTGTGTATGTGTCGTCAGTGAGTGTGTATGTGTCGTCAGTGAGTGTGTATGTGTGGTCAGTGAGTGTGTATGTGTGGTCAGTGAGTGTGTGTCGGTCAGTGAGTGTGTATGGGTCAGTGAGTGTGTATGTGTCGTCAGTGAGTGTGTATGTGTGGTCAGTGAGTGTGTGTCGGTCAGTGAGTGTGTGTCGGTCAGTGAGTGTGTGTCGGTCAGTGAGTGTGTAGGTCAGTGAGTGTGTGTCGGTCAGTGAGTGTGTGTCAGTCAGTGTGTATGTGTCGGTCAGTGGAGTCGTGCATCTTTCAGTGAGTGCTTGCGTCTGTCAGTGAGAGTGTGCATCTGTCAGTGTGTGTCCAAGTAATAGTGTATGTGTGTATGTCATTGTTTGTCAGTGTATATGAGAGTGTGTGTCTGTCAGTGAGTGTGCGTCTGTCAGTGAGTGAGCGTCTGTCAGTCAAAGTGCGGCCTTGACAGGAAGGGGTGGGGGAAATTTAAACTCGGTTACAGGCATGTACACACACACTCAGTTAAAGGCAGTCACACATACACGCACAGGCACAAACAATGGCACAGCTACAGCGACACACACAGACAGACAGTCACATAGGCAGTCACACACACACACAGACACACAGTAACACACACATAGACAGTTATACACACACAGGCAGGCAGTCACACAGATAGAAAGTCACACACACAGGCAGGCAGTCACACAGATAGAAAGTCACACACACAGGCAGGCAGTCACACACAGACAGATACAGACAGACACACACAGGCAGGCAGGCAGTCACACACACAGGCAGTCACATACACAGACAGACAGTCACACACACAGACAGTCACACACACAGACAGTCACACACACAGACAGTCACACAGACAGACAGTCTCACACACACAGGCAGTCACACACACGGGCAGTCACACACACGGGCAGTCACACAGACAGACAGTCACACACACAGGCAGTCACATACATGGGCAGTCACACAGACAGACAGTCACACACACAGACAGTCACACACAGGCAGGCAGTCACACACAGAGACAGTCACACACACACACAGAGACAGACAGTCACACACACACACACACACAAGGACAGGCAGTCACACAGACAGACAGTCACACACACACACAGACAGACAGTCACACAAACAGGCAAACAGTCACACAGACAGTCACACACACACACAGACAGTCACACAAACAGGCAAACAGTCACACACACACACTTACCTCTTTCCAGTGGATGCAGTTGGCTGATGGGGAAGCATCTTTCCCTCTTCCTGTACAGCAGGGGCTTCGGGAGGTATTAGCCCCGTCTCCGCCTCTCGATAAGCCCCGCCTCCGCCGCTCGGTAAACCCCGCCCCCTCTGCCGCGATTTTTTTTTTTTTTTTAAATAGACCCGGGTGGAGAATAATTAATCCTCCAGCCAGGTACCTCTTTTAGCTCCCCTGCACTCCGGCCATGAGTGAGCTGTGTCGGCCACAGGGCGCCCCCTGTTCCATGGCGCCCTGTGCGGTCGCACAGCTCGCACACCCCTAAGGCCGGCCCTGTATATATATATATATACACACACACACACACACACACACACACATATATATAATGGCGGCCCTGTGCATAGCTGCCCTATCATATATCATATAATCGTCTCTGTTCTCTCTCTTTCTCCCTCTCTCTATATATATACCCCTCGGACACTTCACAATCTTTATAGGGGTTATTTTCATACCTCCCCACATTTCCAATCGACAAAGAAGGCCACTGTTAAGGGCGGGAGTGGGAGTGTGGCCAGAGGCACAACTGTTCTGACAAATATTTGGTGACTTACAAATAACAATTAAATGTCATATGATAACTAAAAATTAATTTAGAACAAGAACAATGTGTCTTACGTACACAGGCTGATTTCTAAACATATTATCGTGAGCATTATTGCTATCACACAAATTAAAAGGAGCTCCTAGAAAAGAGGGAGTTTAGGACAGAAAAGATGGACAGGGGGATTTGGGTTCAAAATAGGGACATTTGGGATGAGTGTATTTCTCAAATGGAATTGTTTAAGAAGTATACATTCCATATGTAATAGGCCTTTGTGAGACTGGAAACCTGTTAATCCCAAAAATTAGTAAATCTGATTACTAACCCTTTATCTTCTCTTGTGCAATCATCTTCAAGATACTGCACTACATGAGAGAAAAACACATCTAGCGACCATGAAATAGCTGTGTTGTGACCTTCATAATCTAGTTCCTGTACACAAGCACTAGCAGATGGAACATGTAATAGTTTTTTTCCCAGCCAGATGTGAGCTTTAAACGAAATAACCATGTTTGCGAGTAATTATAAAAATATTAAGCAAAACATATAAACAGAGCAAGTTCCTGCCATTCCTACATTGGCTCACTGTCCTAAAATGAGTGCTAAAAATGCGTTGCACGTGCTTACTTAGAAACACACTAGTCAGCCATCTTGTTTGTAGCTAAAACTAGGTGATTTCTGCACACAAGCTCAGATTCACCGAACATGCATGTTTTACTCATCTTTTAAGCAATCATAAAATCCTCCCTGAATTGATAACATGTGCTCCTAAGACTAAAATATCGTAGGGGTTTAATGACTAAATGGTGGATTGCAGTGAATTTAAAATTGAATTGCACATTTTAGTCTAAAAAAGACAAACTATAGATGTGTGAGAGTATATTTTTTTAAATAATCTATTTAGTCTTAAATGTTGATATTTAGTTTTTAATTCACTACAATCTAACATGTACTGAATACAATCCTCCAGTCTCATAGAAACATAAACTGAGGATGCATTCACCCAAAAAAAAAAAAAAAAAAAAGGAAATCTTCAATCTCAAAAACAAACAAAAATAAAACAAACAAAAAAGGGGTTTCTGTTCCATCACCCCCATCTTTAATTTCATAAACTAAAAAGGAGGGTAATCATTTATGAATGAGAATGGTCATTAATTACCATAGTTTCTCCTGCAGAGAGAAATGCATTGGATGACTGGCAATTAAAGAAATACTGAACACATAAGGCACTTTAACTTGCTGAAGTGCTTTATGTGTGAAGAGTGTGTCTGCTCTTTCAAATTGCAGTAGAAATCGGTACTTTTATAAATTAGTCTTGTACCACCCCCTCATTGTCAGTCACACAACAGGTCCTGTTACTTCCTGGTTTGGTTACCTCAGTGGAGCTAAACTCAGTAGGCAGCAATTGCTCAAAGCACCTGCATTCCAAAGACCTATCATTGAGCTGCATTAGAAAGTCTGTGATTGAATAGTCACAGAAAGTCTGGGTGGGCTTAGAAGGGAATGGTTTGCAAAGGCTTCAGAAAACAGATTTACAGCTTTTACAAGTTGTTTCTATATATATATAGCCCAGTGGAAAAATATAATTAAATGCAAAAAGTGATTTATTTTTTTTACTAATATTTATTATTAGCCTGAGACCTCAGGGGTGAACCTGTTGCACTAACAGGAATTTGTAAATATTAATAATTAAATATTAATGTAGATTTTGCTAGGATGACAGGGACCCCCTTTAATTCACAGAGTATGACACATAGTACAAGTAGCGTTAATGTTTGTTAATGACAATTTTGTAAAACTTTGAAAGATCTACGCCGGAAGTAAGCAACCTTCGGCACTTCAGGTGATGTACACTACCTCCCATAATGGTCTTACAGACATATTGCTGGCAAAGCATCAGGAGATACGTAGTCCACAAAATCTGAAGTGACGAAGATTGCCTACCCCTGGTCTGTGCAATTGTACAAACAATGAAACACGCGTGCTGCCTAGGTTGATTAGTTACTTTGATATGTAATCGTTATAGGGGACACAATTTAGATCCAGTGTGCAATTTGAAACATCGACAACACTCACCCAAGAAAGTAACAGCCACCAGTAATATCCTGCCTACTTGTGACCAAAAGTCATTTTGCGGGAAGCTGGAGCCATTGTAAAGAATTAAGTCATGTGTACATCTCTGTGGCCTTATTATCTGACATAATAAATCTGTGTGTATCTGCAAAGATGCACCCCTGTTTTTACTGCTATTAATCTTTAAATGTAGGTACCATAAAATTCACTGGATTAAAGTGGCTATGGCTGTGATTGGTTCAGAGTGCCAACTGGGCACTCTCAACCAATCACTGCTCCAATCGCTGATATGAACTGGTACGGCATGCCAGGAACCATGCTAGGAACCAAGAATCTCTACTGATTAAACTATTCAGTAGTAACGTGGGACCTGCCTCCCGCAGACTCCAGATACCATAACCACTTCAATCCTGTATCATACTTAAAGACAGCACCACAACATATTAGGGGAGATTTATCAAAGTGTTTTCAAAACACTGGTGCAACAATGTTAAAGTTTAATGTATCTGCTGGTTTAAAGTGGTCTCCACGGTATTCTACCCACTTTTAATACTTTAGATCACTTTTTGGAACTTTTTGGTAAATCTACCCCCATTTGTCTAAAAAGTTAAAAGCTTGCAGGGGTATAGGTGGCTTGTCAAAAGTAGGAAAAGAGGAATAATCACTAAAACGCAAATTATGCTGCTTTTGGAACTCATTTGTACCTCAAGGGGATACTATTTACATACCTTCTTTACTGCACCTCAATATAGCAATATAGCAAACATAATCAATTACAGAAAATAAAAAAAGAGATGTCAATAAAAGCCAGTTTTACTGAGGTCACTTCCTCTTTCTTTGTTGTGAGCAAGTGGAATACAAGACGGTCAAGTCCAAATAACAAGAATATCTTATGAAGTGGGAAACTGAAAAAAACACACCAAACAAGGTAACACACTAGAAGAAAAAGAAGAACGAAAAAGAGGACCAGGCTGGCAGGTAAACTAATATGTATCTTGTAAATAAATACTAACTCCAAATATTAGAGATATAATGAAACAGGCAAACTTAACCTAACTAGAGTAATACAGTTGAAGATATACACAACATAATAATGATATCATTACGTTGGTAAATACATGATTTTGAGCTTGAATGAAAACATATACAGTCAAGAACAACATAACATAGCCGTAACTACTATGGGGTGGGAAATATTCACCTCCTGTCACTATTAAAATTAAGATTATTTTGTCACTAATAGCAATAATACTCTACAATTTTCCATAACCATAAGGGTATAGGCATCAAAGCAACTTTAGCTTAATGAAGCAGTATAATAATTGATTGTATTTCCCTGAACTGTCAGGAGTATACAGAAATCAGTCAATAAGGTTGTCCAGTTCTGCAAAAAAATTAGAGTTTTACTGCATGTAATAGAGGGGGAGAAAAGTTTAAAGCATGAAAACTCACCAGAGTGGAACTTGGACCGCCCATCTCCTCGTGAGCCATGTCCACACTGGAAACCTGTGACTTTGTTGAGGTGTCTGGGTAGAAGCTAGGAGGCTGATAATCTCTGGGGTTTGCAGACCAAAATTGCCTGGTGATGAGACCTAGTCAGGTGGGCAACCAGCCATACCAAAAACACTCCACTCCAGTATGGGCCCAAAAACTTTTCTTAGGGATGTTCAGGCTTTATTTAATGTAGAAAATATATTAACATGTTTTTCAAGCTCTTTTAAAAAGAGTTCTCCAAAAAGCTCACAGCGTGCTTGTGGGCATTGTTCTCTGGAACACAATTCTGCTAACTTTGGAACAATGCACAACAAAACAGCTTTGCGCCTCTCAGTAGAGAGTGCTAGGCTAGCATTGCCCTAAATTCAAAAGCACCGTTGAGCCCATTCCTTGACAGCATGGGCATCTAAAGCAGTGCCAATAGATAAAGAGGCATCTGATACGTATAAGATTTGAGCCATTAGGCCTGTAGAGTTTAGTAATTTGTCTTGGGCTAATTTAAGCCCCTTTCGATCCCCTTTCTGGGGTCTCGTGCCTGCACGTGTCACAATGGTGACCACAGTAGGGTCAACCTTGGGTGTGAACGCCACTTTATCCAGGAAGATCGAACATGGACATTTGTTTCTAAGTCAGGTTCTAATCTTGTTATCTAGTGGGTGGTGTAACCAACGATGCAAGAATTTAGCAACATGGGCCAGTGGATACCACTTTGGCGAGTTCGGGTGTCTAATAGCGCGTAGATCAAACATGGCGTTGCCTGCCGAATCTAACATTTTCTAATTTTCTTGGACATGCAAAGTCTCCTAAACGGATGGTCTTTAGAATGGGGCTCACCAGTAAAGGATTCTTTAGTAAATTTGGACTTACTGTCCGGCCCAATTTAATCATTATTAACTGAACTTTCTGCTTGCCAGTCATCCACCCAAAATATGTCAGATGGGCAACTGTGGTCCTCCTCAACTGAGGACAGTCTGGATACCCCTTGAACTTCAGAGGCGGAACATTAATCATAGCCTGTAGGTTATCAGTAGATGGCATGGAGTCAGGACAAGGTTAAAGGGAAACTATAGTCACCAGAACAACTAGTAGTAGTGTGGAAAATGAAATCATACTCTGATCTGATTCAGGATGTGTGCAGCAAAGAAAGATGACGTGAGCTCAGTGACACTGTCTTTCATTTATATCTCTTTGTTTTGACTATTTGTTTCTGTTTAGTTCTGCTACTATACAGAGGTACAGTAAACAAAGAATGCAAATTTGAGCCTCCTTTTATGTCATATAATTAAAATCTCCAACTATGCTATTCTTGTCTAAATATTGTAGTTTGGTTTTCAATTTTGCGCATGTTAATAATTATAATTATTAATAATAGGATTTTTCTTTTCTTGGAATGCAACCAACAGATCTTTGAAAAGGTTTGTAAAATGTGAATGTCACTAAAAAAAACCCTCTAAACTGACTTCAGACACCATTGCTCTTTTTTCACAATTTTCACAAAATAAGAGGATGTTGCAATCAAAGAGAAGGAATAATACAATTACTTACCAACACACAGTATATTGAAACAGAAGCCTTGGGAGGTGGATTTGTTTACCAGTTGATCAGGAAGGCTGTCAAATCCCACATGACCAGATAGGGCGAGTGAACGGAGGTCATCACTGGGTGACTGGAAGAAAAAAAATGGAGAGCGTCTTTAAATTAAATGAAAAAAAAAGGAATACGTGTAGAACAAGCATAACATCTGTGTTCTTCCTATAACCAAGTGGATTCTTCTTCTTAAAGGAATCAAAATGAAGTTGTCCCTGGCATTGGCTCACCTTTAGGGATTAAATAATTCTCAAACAGTTTAACTCCACAGTATGTGTTCCAGTGGTGGATCTCTCGGTCCATCTGTCCTTCTGCTTGCTCAAATTCTGTAAACTAGAAGACTTGGGCAATATTGGCAGGGGAAGCTCTGATTGGCTGAGAACATACCTTTTTCAAGCCCGATTAGGAATGGAGAGCCAACTGATTGGCTGAGAGCGTCAGCAAACCACTCTCAGCCAATCAGCCCACCAATTACCAGATCAAGCGGAAGGATAGAGGGGCAGAGAGATCCCGTAGCGGAAAACAGACTTTGGGGTTAAATAATAGAGAACAGTTTAACACCTAAAGGTGAGCAAGGCACTTCCTATTGTCATAATAGCTTCATTTTAATTAAGCTGATATAGTGTCCACACTGTTCCTCTAAACAAATATAATAAAAAAAAAAAAAAAATCCCCTTCTCCATAATTGCATATGCTACAGACCTGCAATTTGTTGGGTCAACATATATTGTGACCTAGATTCAGATTCGTCCAAGGGAAAATAATTGGTCACACAGTTTGATGTCCATATTGCATTGCTTGGAATTACTTAAATGCTGTTTTCTAATCTTTATGAAACCATTTGTTAGAGCAACATAAAATGTGTCATATACTTTCACAGTTTAATGGTTTAACACCCATTAGATCTGAAATCTTTTTCGTCTTTTGGTGTTTATCTTTGTATGGTGGGGGTGGTAACACCCATTAGATCTGAAATCACTTTCACAGTTAAGTCCTCTCTGTACACCATTGTTATTCAAAGCAAGTCGATATGAAATTTAACAGGACACCAATTGCTACACACCAATTACCACTAAAACTGTATACATTTGTGTTTATTACACTATCCAACTATATTACAACTTATTAAATATATGATTACTCAAACGTAAATGTTTAATGTTTGTTTTACCATCTGCAATATAGAGCAATTATATCATGCCTGTCTGATCCAGTTTAATCCAGGCACAGACAGGGCAGATATTGCAAATTAGGAAGGAATTTCTCCCGTTCCCCATGTACTTCCTCTCTATGCGGAATACCTGCCAGGTGCAAAGGATAGGGTAAAAACAATGTATAACAGGGAGCTAAATTGAGGCACCCATAAAGAGGTGTTTATTTCTACATTTTCATGGTTTATTTTTCACACCTCCCGAATATAGATTTGATAAATATTGGAATCAGTAAACGTAATCATTTGTTTCCATTTCAACATACAGAGCCTCTTCCAGATTTGGCAATAAAGGAAATGCTGAAGTCTGATATGGTTTGTATTCATCCTTTCCTTTTATAAACAGAGATAAAGGAAACACTTGAACATTATTCTAATGGAAGCACACATTCCTCCTGCCAGAGGGTCATTTAATACTGAGCTCAATGATGCAGGCCTGAGATATACAGGAATATGCAAATGTGGGCAGTTATCCCTGCCAAAACAGTCAGGAATTGAAAACATTCCAGTAAATCACACACACTGGAGTGAAGGTATTAATTGATATACAGGACTTATGGGAAAAAAATTATTTAAGAGACACCACCAGCAATTTAACTTTCAATTTAGACTTTTAACTATGAAACACAATCAATAAACATGAGTGATTCTTCATCCAAAAATAATATAGCAGATTGGAAAGAAATGTACATAGTAAAAAGAAAATAGGACAGAAAAATGGTATACTGTATAGGAATGTATTCAGTTAACTGAAACCACGCCTTTAAATAAGACAATTGTCAAACAAGGGATGCATGTTCCTTTTGCTATATTCAGATTCACGTACTCCGTGAAATGGAATTTTACAGCCAGTACAGTTTTTCTTCTAAATATTCTAGAGTTGCACTTCTACATGAAAAAAAAAATGTAATGTTATATGTAATTGATATTTGTTATATTTAACACAGAACTGTTAAAGTGTTAAAACCGTTTTCCAGTTATTAATATTTTATAATTGCACTTTTGCTTGAAGGAATGAAGCATGCAACTTGTTATAATCAATGCCTATCTAATTACTGGTCTTTTGTGAAACAGCATAGCTATACTTTGTTTCTTGGTTTTATTTAATTTTAACATAAATAATAAAGTTACAACACAACAGTTAAATATGTGTCTGTATTGCATATTCAAACCATAATACCACAAATAATAACAGGTGAATCACTGTTTACTCCGCCAGGAGTATATAATAAGTTTACAAATTCTAGAGAAATACTTAATTAATGCATTACACTTAAACTAAACCCATTCGATTTTAATCAAATACATCTTCTGTACATTTAGTCCAGTAAAACAATTCAGTTGACTAAAACATGACTAAAACTAAACTGCATTTTTGTCAAAAAAATGACAAAAACTAAATCAACATTTGCTGACATAATTAATATTGTACAGCACTAATTCATACATTGTCAATTTGTATTTACTGACACTTTGACAAATTACAAAACAAAAGTCACACTGTACACATAAAGACTTGTGTTAATCAAATTGCAAAAAAGGCACACTCTACACACAAATACTTGTGTCCAAGTTCAGCCTCATAGATTATAATGAAAATATGGTAAGCAATGTAGAAAACATAAAACAAACAAGTCTGATTGATAGAGAGTGGACATTTGAAGTTATCTATGTTCAATTCAGTCGGCGGTGGGGAGAGCTGGCGGGGAAGAGAAGCGTGTCCAATCAGAAAACAGGTTGTGTAGTAACTAGCTGGGGCACCTGCCTAGTGTCAAAATGGGAAGAGTTCCATTTATGCGGCATAGGTAGAATGCAACGTGATGGTTACAAAGGCGGACAGCATGGTGAGAGACGGATATGGACATATATGTTGGAATGAGAGAGAACAGTAAGAGATTATGTTAAAAAGAGAGGTGGCAGGTTGGATGTGGACAGAGAGGTTATTACAAAGGAAGGAATAAATAATGAGCACATGGGTGTGGTAGTTGGGCAAGAGATGTTGAGTTTAGGAAGTAGAGAGACTGGAGCGGGTATAGTCAGGGACGTTTTAGCCGAGAGGCAAACAAGGCATTTGCCTTGGGCGGCATTTTCCAGGGGGCAGCAAAAAAAGCCGCCCGCGCGCGGCTGACGAGGGAGCTCTTCCTCTGAGCTGTCTGCTCAGCTCCCTCGCGCGCCACTGAGTGAGGCTGGGAGCCGGAATATGACATCATATTCCGGCTCCCAGCCTCACTCTGCGGCGCGCGAGGGAGCCTAGGGCAGCACAAAACCAGGATACACCACTGGGTATAGCAGCAGATGAATGAGTAGAGGCAGTCAGGGACAAGGTTATATAGATGGCTTTGCTCACAAGGATAATACATTTGAAAACAGATCTCTAGTATAGTGGAAGCCAATGGAGTTTGGTCAGAAGGGGTCAGGCATGAGTGGAACAGGGCATGTTAAGGAGTGAAATGAAAGCAGCAATTTAGATGTGTGAACGATGGAGTGTTATGGAAGGACAGCTAGTGCAGCAATCATGACGGGTAAAGAATATGGAGGAAATAAGATATTTTGTAAAGATAAGATTATGAGCCATGGGTGCACTATATAAAAGAACAAAAAAAAGAGGGGGGGGGGGATTGAAAGACCAGGCATAGTAGTAAACAAAGGTCCTACAAGCATACAACTGTACTTTGCAGGTTTGTAGGATAAAAGTGATGGTTGGGCGGCCAAAGGACTTGTTGATACTGAAGTGACCTTATAAGTATGTGTGTGTCTAGATAATATGAACATGGCCCACAAAAGAATGGTGATTATTCACAGTCAAGAAAAGACTATGTTGACACACCCTGGTCTTTGCTTCATTTGGGTTGAAATGGACATTGAAGACTTAGGTTGAAGCTCTAACCCTGGCTTCCCCAAACTCCGGCCCTCCAGATGTTGCTGAACTACAACTCCCATGATTCTCAGCCTATCTATTTCATTCATAGAATCATGGGAGTTGTAGTTCAGCAACATCTGCAGAGCCGGAGTTTGAGGAAGCCTGCTCTAACCTCAAACCTATGTCCAAGTTAAAAGACCACTTGAGGCACTCTGACCCCTTCCTCTCAATGATGTGGTTTGGGTGCAGTGGTCATGTCATTTTAACCCTGCAATGTAAAACACAGCAGTTTCATAGAAAGTGTAACTAAACCTCTAGTGGCTGTCTTCCTGATGGCCACGAGAAGTGCTTCCTACTCCAGAAGTGAGAGAAACTCAGTTCTGGAATTAAATGCTGCTGATAGCATTTGATTGAAAGAGTGCTGCTTTCGGTCGAGCATGCCTGGTTCCAATTCCGCAATGGATTAGAGGACATCACTGGAGGAGAAGCTAGAGGTTGCGACAGAGGAGTCCTGACCCAAAAAATGAGGTAAGCAATCTTTATTTTACTTAATTTTAGTGAGCAAATCACTTTATTATAAGAGAACATATAGTCACAAAATAACAATTGGTGGTTTTATTCGAGACTATAGATTCACTTTAAATTAGTGTGCTCTGACCAAAACCTTACTGAAATGGTTTTCTACTGAGCTGAGCTTGTCATGGCAGCAACAGCTACTTTAAATTAGCTGGATCCTACATAATGGGTTTTTCTTACTGAGTAATCCAGCCAATTCCATCTGGATTACAGTTAAACTGAATTAAAAACCAAGGTGATAATTTTAAGCTCATTATCCAACAATTACTTCACTAATCAGTACATATTACTACACATTATTTGTGTGCTCTAGTAGAATCACGTTCATATCATCATCTTGTCCCAAATAGAAAAATCATCTTGCCATTGTTGTAATGTATTTGTATTGGATTATTTTGTATTTTTTGGCAAGGGGAAATAAATTAAGTATGCAACTAAACTTCTTTTTGCTTTTTCAAGCTGTACATAGCGTTTACTTTTAAGCCTAACTCTTGTCCACTTTGTATGTCATATTTACTTGATGTTTTGAGAAATTTTGCCCTGATGCTATTCCAAAAATTGAAGAGTGTGTAATTTCCTTTTGCTTTCTGGATTCATGATAATCTCAAGAGAATGGAGAAATCATCTCGATACTAGGAAGCTTGTTCCAATGTTCAGAGTATCACGGAAGCATCTCACAGGAAGCAATCAATGTAATTACTGCTGACGTAGAAAAAGTTGGATTTTTCAGGGACGTTTTGTGATATGTGTATGGCTATCTACATACTTGCACGCGTGCTTCCAATTAATTACAGATTTTGCTTTGCCATCTGTAATGAAGCCAGTGAAGGGACTGTATATAACACATATTCCTAGTCAAGGATATGGAACTAAGGATTTTACAATAGCCATTTTACTCTTCTGAGATGGGGGGAAGGGGAGGAAGGGGGTATGTCATAGACATGTCGTAATAATCTGTAAATGTTGTGACTGTTCACATAATAATGTACATAATATGTTCTACCATATGAATGTGTGCATTGTGGCATAATCAATGAAAATGTATTTATTTTTTGTCATATTATTATAAAAGGTGTATGCAAAAATAATTGTATGTATCTAATAAATTAGAACCTGACCCTATAGTATACAAAATATCTCATAGCACCCCTTCCCCCCATAACCCCATAAATATAGTAAAATCTTACCTTAATTCCTGTTTACTGCTGCTGACTCTGCCCCTAATCTACTTACTTGCCTGACATCATCAGAAGTGATGTTCTGAGCCAATCACAATGCTTTCCCATAGGAAAGCATTGGATTGACTGAGCTCGTCAAGGAGGCAGATCAGGGGCAGAGGCAGCACAAGCCAAACCAAGCACTGGCCAATCAGCATCTCCTCATAGAGATGAAGTGAATCAATGCATCTCTATGAGGAAAGTTCAGTGTCTGCATGAAAAGGCAAATGTTTGATGCTTTGTCACAATGCAATCTTTCAGAGACAAGGAGTTGTAGAAGTGATAACTACTTTAAAAAAGGCCTTAGGTATTTATGAATACTTCAGTAATTTGTGGTTCAATCACTGGCTAATGTCACAAAGGGGTTAGTTGCATTTTTGATAGAAAGATGATAACAGTTCAATGAAATAGTTTCATGCAAATCTCTCCCTGCTTGGGAAGTAGATATCTATTTATTAAGATATTTTTCGCCTGTCGTTTTCTATTTTGTTTGAAAACCTTTTGAAATGTGTGTGCATTATCTAAACTAGATGGATATAGATCATATAATACTGTGAACTCAATCTCATAGTTAGAACTTGAGTGTTTATCCACAGTTGTGTTCACATTCCTTACTTTAGATCTGTTTCTTCCTGCTCCATGTTTTATCTCTTGCATTTTAGATGCCTGTCCCCGTTTGTCATTGGGACATACTGTTGGTTAGAAATGAATGCTCTCCGCCTTTTGCCAAAAATTGCCAAAACTGCCAATTACATAAAACAAAGTAGACCCTTAAATATACCTAGCTTGAATGTAATATATCATATATTACATTCTTTTTAAAGATATAATCTTTAGAAAAAGCTGGGTCTATTTAAGGGTCTACTTTGATTCATGTAATTGCCAGTAAACTTTAAAGAGACACTCCAGGCACACTAATCTCACCAACACAATTTAAAAGGACAGTAAAGCCATCACGGTAAAATAAAATGCAGTTTTGACTCAGACACATCTCAAGTGGTCGTCAAACTGATAGACACTAGAGGCACTCGGCTACATGACACAACAGCTCATAGGAGAGTACTGAATAAAATGCTTGAATGCACATCAGGTCCCCATTGAATTGGATTATAGCTGAAAAAGGCCATGTCACCATGTTGCAGGACGGGGAAAGGTAAGCAGTGCCGAGGGAATCTCCGTGCTGAATTAAGTTTTAGAAAGGGTGTTTAAAAAGAAAAAATATATATATATTTTAACGGCAAACGGGGGTGGGGGTTGTGGATGTTACTAAGAACTGGGGCACTATTGCATAAGGTTGTATTCTTTATGCTATAGTGTTCCTTTAAGGGGATGCTCCAACCCATTCCTGCATGCCCTAATGGGCACTAAGGAAAAGGTCCCCTCCTGTATAACCTGCAAAAAAAAAAAAAAAAGTTGTTTCCTGGAATCCAGCACCAGATGAAGCTCCCGGTGCTGACTTCCACACCCCCTTTAACATGACAGGGAAGCCAGTCATTTGTCTGTTTCGTCGGTTCAAAGTGCATACGCAGGCTCCCAGCCAGCAAAGGAAGGGGAGGAAGCATTTACAAAAAAAAAAATTTATGATGGCAACGCTGGAGGGAGCATTCAGTGGAAGGAAGAGAGAGAAATCTTCCCCTTTACAGGCGCTCTCCCTGCAAAGGAGAAAATGACTGTGTCTGTTGCAGGCTCACTAACAATAGATACAAAATATGAACAGCATTGACACTAACAACCCGGAACTGTTGGAACAGAGTTCTGGGCTGCCAATGTCTCATGCGCTGGTTTTGCAACTAGCCCGCGGCACTCATAAATAACTCAGTATATGCAGTATTTCAAGTAGAAATGCTGAACATACAGACACCTAGCACCATGACAACTTCAAATCACTGAAGTGGTGGTGGTGGTTTGAGTAACCGTTTAAGTGTATTCAGTAAATTTGGCCCCTATATCCGTGCAACAAAAAAAACTTTACTAGCTTTCTGTAATTATTATTATTATTTTATTATTTATACAGTGCCATAAGATTCCGTAGCGCTGCCCCACCTCATAGCCACGCCTCCACTATTCAAAAAACAGCTTCCGTATTAGAAGTTCTTTAAATATATACTCCGCTCGGCCAATAAAAATTCAGTATGAACTAATCTGTTGACTTAATTTCATCCCACAACCAATCACTGGCCTTGTTTTATCTGTCCCATATCCCCTTAGCCTAGCTTTGAAATTTTACACAGTTGATAAGAGGACATTGATTGGCTATAGGACAGAGTCATTTCAGAAAAACTACACCACATTTTTTTTTAGCAAAACTAGATATTGAAATGTGGTGATAAACAGGATATGAATAGGAGGACAAAACCTACCAACTGGACTTAAGTAGTGTTTGTGCCCACCGTGCTCCTTAAAGGGACACTTCAGCTCAATGAAGTGGTCTGGGTGCCAGGTCCCTCAGGTTTTAAACTGCTATGTTTACATTTGGGGTTAATCCAGCCTCTTCCGGACAGCCACTAGAGGCGCATCTGCGACGCTGGAGGCATATTATGCCTCCATCGCGCAGAGCGTCCATAGGAAAGCATTGAGAAATGCTTTCCTGTGGACACCTTAAATGCGTGCGCGGCACTCTGCTCCGCTGATGTCGGACGGGGCACGTGCATTTGGCTCCGCTGACGTTGGACGGGGGAGCTGACGTCGGCGGGGGAGGAGAGGTCACCAGCGCCACGGGAGGGAGGCCCTGAGGGTGGGGCAACCTCAGGGCACTATAGTGTCAGGAAAACCGCTTTGTTTTACTGACACTATAGTGATCCTTTAAATTTTCAATTCACACGGGTCATGGGAAGTAAGGATTGTGAAAAAAACATTCAAAGCATATTTGACACAGCCGACGTTTGTTGTGGCGCAAATCACATCCCAGTTTTAAACATGCTATTCTTTAATGTTTTAAACAAAGCATTTACCCCTCTTTTAGATCCTTTAACATTCAACACTCTGCAGAAATTAGATGTGTGCACTTGGCGTGCCATCTTGTAAAATAATGCATGTTGCTACTGGATACAAACAGTATGCTGTATTTTAAAGTATTTTAAAATAGCAAGGTTGGTCAGCTTAGAGCTATATAAAACAGACAGAGAATGCATTTTGCATTAGGTTAATGCATTGTCAGCAGGAGAAGGTAGAGTGGGAGATATATTATAATTATCATTTAAGAAGCACAAACATATTCTACAGTGTGTCGGGTACATTAAATAAATGGATTAACAAAACAGAACCCATACGCGCCAACAGTACCAAATTTGCTGGTACAGTCCTAAATTTTACGGTATTGTCCTAGCAAAAAATAAGTGTTAGGGAAAGGTCCGACATTTTGAAATCTGATGGAAGACTGGGCACCAGGACCATGCATAGAGCGCTTTGTGCATTGGCTGCATAAGGAGTAGGCTGTCAGTCAGATTGGACACCCTCTTTAGACTTGGATCAGCCTTTTGACAGGAATGCTCATTGCAGGCCCAACCCCTAAATCAGGCAAAGGCAAACTCCAGATGTTTTGGACTACACCTTCCACGATCCTTTGCCAGCATTATAGGTGAAAGAGCATTGTGGGGGATGTAGTCCACAACATCTGGCTAGCCGAAGGTTGCCAACCCCTGCCCTATTTAGTCCTGCCAGCTACTTGCACAGTGCTCCCGGACGTTTGGTAGGGAAGACAGGCATGTATGAGAACCACTGCCTTTCTGTGTAAAGGAAAACAGAAACAGATACAGATAAGTAACACACAGGTATCATAGATGGACAGAGGAAAGATGTATTGCACTGATTTTAAATATTATGGAACTTTGGGGTGTTAGTGAAAGGATCTATCTGCTTCTAAAGAAATACATTTTAACATAGTCTATGAAGATGGTGAAGAAGATTTGCAAGGTTATTCACTAAAAAGTGAGAATTGACGGTAATTCAAAGGCAATTTAAAATTAAAGAAGCACAAACATGTATTGACCTTATAGTGTTAAAAACAAATATGCTAGCCCTCCTGACCCCTTAAGAAGCACTGACCCAGGAAGCACTTTTAGTGGCGGATTGAGTGACTGCCACTAGAGGTGTCTATTGAAAGTAATGCAAACAATTACTTTTCTCTGAAAAGGCAGCGTTTACATGAAAACACATGCAGGGACAGGCTATAGACACCAGAACAACTACATTAAGCTGTAGTTGATCTGGTGACTATAATATCACTATAAAACCAACCAATAGCTAATTTTACTAAGTCAACCATGCTTCAAATTTAGCTAAATTGGCCTAAAATGGGAAATTCCCTTAGAATACTTGAAAATGTTCAGTTTAATTAATAATCCTGAGAATGTGAAGATTATGTAGTAGTAAATTACAATTAGAAAGAGTAGCTCAGGAAAAGTCCTGTAAAGGAGAGAGGAAGGATGTAGTGAAAGATTAAGAACCACAGAAACAAAGTGGGGTCTTAATTTGTAATAAATGCAGAGAAAAATAAGTGATTTGTGGATACCTTTTTTCTAATTGAAGGTAAGACGTTCAAACTTTATTTTTGGTCAAGCAAGTGAAAGAGTTGGCTTGGAAGGTAAACAGAGATAAACAATAAAACTGCTGGCATGGATAGGTCAAAGCAACCCGTGGAGATGATATATACACATTTAGCCCTTTCCCGCCTCAGACGTAAAGGGATAAAAAAAACAACAGAAATAAGGACTATATCCATCTGATAAATCCATCCTATACTAGTTGCAGCAGTTCATCAACAATAAGCAGGCCTAGGTTTATGACTCAAATCACTCTCATTGAGAGCATTTGATTAAAGCAGCACAATGTTTTTTCACACATTCGAACTAGCCATCCAACAATTCCCTACAGGGACACATTGGATTGGCTGAGATTATCTACATTGATGATCTCAGGCACAGAGGTGGAGTGGCAGCACGGACAGCAGCGCACCACGTGTTTTAAGGTAAGTAAAACTTACCTTTTAAACCTAAATATTCGGGCCAGGGGTGGATACCTAGATTGGTAGGAGAACACTATAGCATTATATGTTTGTTTGTTTCTTTAATTAAACCACTATTATTGTGCAGAATACATAAGCATACTTTTTGTATGCATATCCTTTTTTACAGAAGTTCCATAATTGTTCTATATAACGTTCAGAGCAAGTCATACTTCACACTCTGTGTGCTTAAATATTGAGGCCACATTAGGTGCATATTAAAATGAAAAGAATGCATGACTCTAAACCAATGTGATCATACACACGCTTAATAGCACCAGAGCAGAGAACAAGACTGAGAATTGGGATTTTTCCGCCTGACCTGATTCGTCTACATCTGGTTTGCTTTATACTTAAACTGGGGAAAAAATGCATGACTTATGCAGAATACAAACCATCACTCAAACATATATTCTGCTGATCGCTCATTTTCCTTTTATATATCTCATTTTATAACAACTGCTGATTCCTCTTTGTTTTACTTTTTTAATGAAAATTGATAAATTTGAATTGGGCAGATTTATGCAATCCCTTAAATATAAATATGGGACGGTTTTATTTTTAAACCCTGCCACCCACAGCATGGTGTACGTTCTTTTTGCTGCAATGCATTTCCCGCACTCTTATAGCCATTCCTTCTCAGACTGTTACATATTTTAATGAAAACACTTTTGGAATGCCAAGAACGGAGCACAAACCACAACTGAGCAGCAAATGTACAGATGCACATGTAAAAAATGGACACAGACACAGATCCATCGAGCCACACATTTTAACACATATGAAAAACACAGCAACATGTTGAGTCCAATATATCACCATCTGATATCCTGAGGCATATGAGGCAAGAACAGAAAAGCAAATATTATTTTTCTAGAATAAACCTTGTAAGGTTAATGTATCTGATCTATTGCATGTACTCAGTTTTTATACAAAGCAAATAGTTTTCAATCAAGAAGTACAGTTTTAAAATCTCAAGTGGTTCAATCTATTTAAATATGATGCAGATAAAAGTGACTTTTTATCACTAGGACTGAGTGACATTCTTCACTCCACAACAAGCCTAGTTATGTTATATGTACAGCAATAAATTACCTGCTTCTAAGCTGGATTACTAATGCAACCAAAAAGGGGGGGGCTAAATGGTGTTTTTTTAACACCATAGGATCAGGAATACACATTTGTGTTACTGACCCTATAGTGTTCCTTTAATATTATATTGCACTTACTAATCTATACATGTGCTACTAGCTGAAGTATAATTAATACTCGTCTCCCAATATTCTAATGTTCTTTGCAGTACATTTACTATTTGTTTGCAAATTCATTTTCTACACGTTATTATTTGCTGTTGGCTTGTTCCAATTTTGCATTGTGCTTTTATGTTCAACTATACATCTGTCATTTACTTGTGATACAAATAGCAGGGTTCTCTGCCTGTTTATCACACTATCAGCGGTCACCAAAAGCTGGATCTTTAACTGCTGTTGAATAATTATAATTAAGATCTCCTGTAGTCTGGTCCTACTGACTAAGATATAGTCTGGTCCTACTGACTAAGATATAGAATTCTCCGGGAATATGCGTGAGAAGAACGCACGGATGCGTTCCACTACATAGGAAAAGGAAATGATACATGCATTCCACCGATGGAACGCAAAACCCAGAAGCGGAAATACCACACGAACGCACAAACCGACTGCAACAAGTAAGCGCCAATTATGTATCATTTAAAAGGACACTTACAACCAGAAACATATCAGCAACTGAGGAAGCCTTTGAACGAGGCGAAACGCTTTTTGCACTACTTTGACTATTCCAAAGACTTACCTTCAAACTGTAAGGTCTTGATTTTATTTATTTTGTTTAAAGTTACTTGTGCACTTTTAATAAAGCACTTTATTTTCATACTTACCTTTGAGAGGATATCTCATTACTTGAAACCTCCTGGCAGTATAAAGAAGGGAGTGGGAACCTTGATATCCCACAGAGCTGGAAGTCTGAGCCTTATCCATAGGCTCCCTACTTGTGAGTGAAATTCCATCCACTTTTTGCACTTTAGAATTGTATACAGGCGATATTGCACATTATGTGTCCTACTTTGTTTTATTTTTAGGAATATTTACTATTGTCAGCTATTCAAATAAGAAGATACTCTACCTTATACTGTATGTATACTTAGGTTTGTTGTGAGGATAAAGGGAAACTCACTAAGGTGTTTGAGTATCTATTTCTTGTGTGTCTCACTGGGATACTATTATTATTCAATATTTGAGAGAAATAGGCCTTTTGTGTACATAGAAAAATCTTTGAGTTCAACTCATGAAAAATGGGGGCAAAAACAAAAGTGTTGCGTTTATAATTTTGTTCAGTGTATATAGTTTAAAAGGGGCATATTACTTCATTTAAACACATCTGACTACATCAATTAGACATATTCTTATAAATAAATGACTTTACATTAAATTCTCCCACAAAATATTATGAAACCATATACATAAAAGGGAATATGTTTGATAGAGAAATGAAACATAAAAACAAGTGCCAAATAAAGGGGAGTATTATAAGATTATAAAAACTGGAAAGCCTGTATGTAAGAAATAGTGAAAAGTAGAAAAAAACTTTAAAACCTTCATATACAGGAATTCATTTCAAAATCGGCATTTAAACCGTGAGGTAGTAGAGTGTCAATGTAAAAAATCCACCTCATTTCAGATTTTCCGAGAAGACTATCAATATCCCCTCCCCTCCAATGTACTTTCACACCTTCAATCCCCATGAAATCCAGTCCATTGGCATCACCACCATGGGCCTCTAAAAATGCTTAGATACGCTACGTTGGTGGAATTTCCTATTAATATTATAGATATGTTCTCTAATGCGTATCTTGAGAACCCTTAATGTTTTGCCAATGAACTGGAAACCACAGGGACATGTTAGCATATAAATAACATTTTTAAAGTTACAAGTTAAGAATGACTTAATATGTTCTGGCTAGTATGCTTATACTTTTCATTGCTATCAAAGAGAAGCTTTCCAAATATATGCAATAAAAGTCAGTATGAGGAGATACGTCAGTCGGTAGAAACAACTGATGAACTGGGACTATGGCACTGTGGGTCAATACATTTTTTTATCCATTCTGCAACGAGACATTTTATTAGGATAAAACGAATGTACCTCACATCCTGGGAGCTTAGTCTGTCCCCAAACGAAAACTTATGTTGCTGAGCTGACAAGGAACATCTGTGCATTCCTTTGCGTCTAGTAAGCTTCCTTTTAACGACAAGGATGTGACAAACGGGCTAAGAAATATTTCAAGAAGCAAATTCAAACAAACTAGGAACACATGCTGAGGGCTGAAAGATACTGCCAAGCCCTTGTTTGTTGTATATCTGTACTGCTGTCCTACATGCATGGGTTCTCTTGGGCTCTTGTCTCCTGCACAGATGCATATTCCTAGAATATCTAGAGAGAATTCCGAATTTCCTGAATTCCTTGTAGACAAGGGGTACATTTTAGTACTGAAGTGCTTCTTGTGGGAGGAAAACTAGTTTAAGCAGTATGGGTACATTCAAAACAAATGTCAATAATTACAAACAGAGATTCCTGTTTATGGTTAGTTGTCAAGAGCGCCCTACAACTCCTGCTATTTCTATTATTTTGTTATAGACAGAATTTTTGCTGGAGATGTAGTATTGTAAGTGAAGAAAGTGCAGGAAATGATAAATTATTAAGTCCACCTCTAAACAAATTAATATAGCAAAGCAAGTACGGTTAAGGTTTGATATGGTTCTGCAAGGCAATATTTAAGAAGTGGAAAGATTAAAATAGAAAATGTGTTTTGTGAGATGGTTAATGTTGGAGTAAGTCAGGTTTATTTTTAGGTCGGACAAGAATTAAGATATGGCTGTGGGTGCATAAATGAGTAACAAAACTGTTATAAAGAAGGAAGGGATTGTATTTTATTCCAAAAATCATTATCATAATCACCGGTGTTCCGGCTTCTTTATTTTTAAAAGGAATATGCCATTTACCGTAACTACTAATGGCCCTCCTCCCACTGCAAGTAGTCAAGCCGTGTTAGAATGCATCATATGATAGCTCTCAGCCAATGAGCTCAGCCCTGTACAACCAGGCTTAGCTTAGACATAGAGATTTTGGCTGTCTGTTGGAAGTAGTAGAGGCAGGGAGCGGTGCCAGCAGGCCCCAGGTAAGAAGTTAAACCATTGTAAAATGGTTTGATGACTTACGATAAAGGGGTTTTATTAAGTCCCATTTAAAATGAAAACTACAAATGCAGTGGATGTGTACTTACCAGCCCAATCAGACATACTATGCTCAGGGTCGGTGCAAGGATTTTTGCCGCCCTAGGCAAAAGTAAAGTTTGCTACCCCCCCATGTGACATCACAATGCCCCACCCATATGATCTGCCATGTTAACTAACGCCAGTGCTGCAGTGCCACCGTGTTTACATTAAAAGGCCTGCAGGGACAGGCTATAGACACCAGAACCACTACATTAAGCTGCAGTGGTTCTGGGGACTATAGTGTTCCTTTAATGTGAGGTAAATTAGAGATTAGTGCCGCGAATAATATACTAGATTGCCTACTTACGACCAGATGAGGATGATGATGGGCTCTAGCTGCAGTTTGGCTCCACTGGTCTGGTGTAGAACAGGCTCTCTGGAGGCTGTTTGTAACTGTGGTCACAAAAATCAATGTTCTGGGAGAACGGGAAGCAGCTCCATTTTTTTGGGGCCCTTTACACAGCTCAAGGTCTAGATCCCAGAGTCCACCTTCATGTTCCACCAATGAGTTTGTTCACAGGGGGTGGAGTGTGTAGGGGATGTCCTGATATGTGTGTAAGGAATGCATTGTGTGAATCTGTGTGTGTATGTGTAAGGGCTGCAGGGTGTGTTTCTGTGTATGTACGGGATGCAGTGTGTGCGTCTGTAAGGGGTGCATTGAGTGTGTGTAAGGGGTGCATTGAGTGTGTGTAAGGAATGAATTGTGTGAATCTGTGTTTGTATGTGTAAGGGCTGCAAGGTGTGTTTCTGTGTATGTACGGGATGCAGTGTGTGCGTCTGTAAGGGGTGCATTGAGTGTGTGTAAGGAATGCATTGTGTGTTTCTGTGTGTAAGGGATGAATTGTGTGTAAGGGTTGCATTGCTTGTGTGTGTGTGTAATGCATTGTGTGTGTAATTTCTAAGGGGTGCATTGTGTGTGATTGTGTGTGTGTGTGTATGTGTGTGATGGATGTCAATTTCTCCCCCCCTCCCTTGTCACTCTCTTCTCCCCCCCTCCTCCCTTGTCACTCTCTTCTCCCCCCCTTGTCCCTCTCTTCTCCCCCCTTGTCACTCTCTTCTCACCTCTCCACTCTCATCCCTCTCCCTGTCAATTTATTTCTCTCCCCCTCCCCTCCCTGTCAATTTCTTTCTCCCCCCCTGTCAATTTCTTTCTCCCCCTCCCTGTCAATTTCTTTCTCTCCCCCCTCCCTGTCAATTTCTTTCTCTCCCCCTGTCAATTTCTTTCTCTCCCCCGTCAGTCAATTTCTTTTTCTCCCCTGTCAATTTCTTTCTCCCACTCCCTGTCAATTTCTTTCTCCCCCCCTGTCAATTTATTTCTCCCCCCTCCCCTACCTCTGTTGTAGCGTGGCCGATACCTGTATGGTCCGTGGGTACAGGGAGCTATTGTTTCCTGTACCCGGCCGGACTAAAAGGAAGTGCACACTCAGTGTTAGTCCAGCTGGGTACAGGAGACAGATGCTCCCTGTACCCGCGGACCATACAGGGCTCGGCCACGCTACAGTGAGGGAGTGACAGGAGGGAGTGCTGAGCACTTCCCTCCTGTCAGCCCCTCTTCTCATGCTGCGCCCTCATGGATGCACCAGCCCGGGAAAAGCTGCAGCTGCTTGAGGCTCTCTGCAGAGCGCTCGGGCGGCTGCAGCATGAGGGGGGCCGGCACTCCTGGCGGCGCCCCTTCCCAAGGGACGCCCTAGGTGGCTGCCTAGTCCGCCTAACAGGTAGCGCCAGCCTTGACTATGCCCAACCAACACTGAATTAGGGCAGACAGCAGAAATGTTAAGGAGGCACTATATTGTCAGGAACACAAACGTGTATTCCTGACACCATAGTTCTCAGCCCCCTTACCTCGGGTTAGAAAGATAATTTACTCACATTTTTCCACGTCTTTTTCCACAGTTAATACTCTTAAGCTGAAGTTGTTCTGGTGACTATAGTGTCATTTCAATCATTAACATTATATAAACCATATATGTGCTGATCATTTCCGTAGCACAATGCATGGATTACATTTGAATACTTATCCAAAGCTAACCTTGTCATTCACATGAATTGACAATGGCAAAAGGCACTTTAAACACCACTGTAGTACAAACTGTTCTACAGATGTAGTTACCACCTTAAAGGAACACTATAGTCACCTAAATTACTTTAGCTAAATAAAGCAGTTTTAGTGTATAGATCATTCCCCTGCAATTTCACTGTCATTTAGGAGTTAAATCACTTTGTTTCTGTTTATGCAGCCCTAGCCCACCTCCCCTGGCTATGATTGACAGAGCCTGCATGAAATAAAAACTGGTTTTGCTTTCAAACAGATGTAATTTACCTTAAATAATTGTATCTTAATCTCTAAATTGAACTTTAATCACATACAGGAGGCTCTTGCAGGGTCTAGCAAGCTATTAACATAGCAGGGGATAAGAAAATCCTAATTAAACACAACTTGCAATAAAGAAAGCCTAAATAGGGCTCTCTTTACAGGAAATGTTTATGGAAGGCTGTGCAAGTCACATGCAGGGAGGTGTGACTAGGGTTCATAAACAAAGGGATTTAACTCCTAAATGGCAGAGGGTTGAGCAGTGAGGCTGCAGGGGCATGTTCTATACACCAAAACTGATTCATTAAGCTAAAGTTGTTCAGGTGACTATAGTGTCCCTTTAAACATTTTAGATTTTATGACAACATTCTAAATTATGAACAAAAAACAAGCACCTTTGAATCCTCCAGGTCCTGTGAGTCCTGCAGTGTAGTGAATTTCAGGCTATGTTGCCAATAAAAAGGATTTATTAAACCCATCCCCAGGATCTGATGCTAGAGGTCTATCCTTACATAAACATATGTTAAACATATGAAATGAAAAGCAATAGTACAGATAGCAAAGCCAAAAAGGGAATTAACTTTGACAATGTTACACAAGGTATACAATGTAACATAGAACACATACCCATTGCGGAGCCAAGATCTCTTGGCAGAAATGTCTCAACTCAGATTGTGAGTTCTTCAGAACAAGGTTACTCTGTATATATTATTCTAAAGTTCAGTATAGTATTTTATCCTCTCATTTATGCCATTTCTAAGGATCATTATTATTCAATTGAAGTTTTTTCAAGTGATTCAGATGTATTAAATACTACATATCATGCATGTAAAGCCCACACAACTTTCCAATGATTTATGATTTATATTCCATTTGTATTAATGAGCGTCACTTTTGGATTTTTCTAGAACTGCTGCAGTGTGAGTTATGGTGTGACGGTATTGTGGAAAATGACTGATCATTTTTATGTAAACACTGATCTAGGGATAGCTATTTTTGCAAGCCACAAAGTATATCAGCAGGTTACAGCAGTGGTTGAATCCTGGTCAGACCTCCTTACCAGTAAGTGTCCCTGCATACCTAATTATACATATCTGCCTTTAGCTTGTTTGAGCAGGGTCTTCTATACCTAATCCACCCTACATAGTTGTAAAGTGCTGTGGGCTATGTTAGTGCTCTAAAAATAATATAAAACAAAACAATTTTCTATTCACATACAGTGTAAACAGCTTTACCATGGAATTCCACAAAGTATATATATATCAGAAATAAAAAAACTTATGGTAGAAAAGAGAATCTTAATGCAGTAGTTCTGGGCAAATAGAACAAAAACACAGTGTTTACAATGCCACCTCTAGTGGTAGGCCACTAGCTATTTCCTGGGTTCAGTCCTGCAAAAACTGCCCAACCAACATTCCGTGTCTGCGGAAAGCTCCCCGTAGAGATGCATAGAGAGCCAATTCCATCTCTGTAAAGAGATGCTGATTGGCGAAGTGCAGCAATTTGCTGTACATGCATACTAGCTTCCCAATGGAAAAGGAATTGGGATTGATGAATGAAGCCAACAGAGATGGGTGAGACTAGTGTGCCAGGGGAACAAAGGTAAACACAATGCTGTGTTTTAGTTAAATTAGGGTAGGGCTTGAATGTCTAAATAGGTAGTACTCTAGTATTAGGAATAAATGTTAGTATGCCTAACGACTAAATAGACTGAGGGAATTTGTCTACCTTCCTTGTATATAAGGGATCTAGGTGGACCCTATGTATTTATATTGTTATTTGAGTTTAACTTACTGTTGCTTATATTCAGCATTTCTTTTGTATTCCATACTAAACCAACTAAAATCTCAGAAACTGTCTTCAAATATCAGAGCAAATTAATTAATTATTTAATACATACCTTTTTGGTGCTATTTTATTACATGGTCTCAAATGAATTAGCACATTAGATGCTAACTTTAAATTTCTAATACTGAATATTCTAGAATTTATGCATATAGAGTACATATTCACACTTTAGGGCTTAGATTTCACATAACTCCTCAAAGCTGCATTGCCTGATAGTATTTGCAGTCATGGTCATCTCTCCAAAGCAATGAAGGTCAGATTTTGTATGGGAAAGAACAAGTAGATTCTAGACTGCAAATCTACTCTGAATAGTATTTTCGATATACTTCAGTATAGTGATTTGTGATATACCCCAGCATAAAGATACATAACAATTATTTTCTCAACACTTTATAAAATGATTTCCAAATTAGTAGTGACATACTACAAAGGCCCCCATAACTTTATAAAAGCTACTAATGCGTGTGACTAAATAATCATACAAGTTTCAAAGCAGATGTTAAATGTATTAGAAAAACCATTTGAATTGTTTCATATATGAAAACCATATCTATGTTCTACTAGGGGTCTCCACGACTTGCAAATATATTCAATTTAAATCTCAAAATTCAAAATTTTGATTCTTCTATTCAGTAATGGCAATTTAGAGGCACAATCAGTGACAAGAACTGAATGTGCGAAATCCCTACGCAGCAATTCTCTGCTTGCTAAAACATTAGCACCAATACCGTCCCTATATAGATTAATGTTAGTTTATGTATTATGGCAAGAGTCCACTTTAAATAGGTACTAAAAATTTGCCGTTTGTATAGTTGCTCCTCTGTGCCAGCAGAAAATCAAGCCATATCAGCACTGAATAAATAGCAAGCATGCCCCCTCCACCCCCAAACTGGGACTATGAAGCTTTACAACTCTGCAAGATGCCTACACTTCATTAGATACACATTTGTTATTTTCAGAATGAGACAGAGGTCAGCATTTGCAGCAGATCTTAAAAACTATTATCAACTTCCTGCAGCACTGCGTTGTTGACAGATCTTAAGGGGACATTGAAATCTAACTTTTGTAATTAAAATGCTGAACTATTTATATCTAATAAGTATTTTTGCAGGCTAGGTAGGTGTGTGCTGTCAGCATCTGTGTGCGCCCCAGCAAATCAGTAGCAGATAATGCAACGGTCAGGAAGTGGGGGGCTCTCACTGGTACTACTACTACGTTTGGCGCTACCGTTGTCCCTGTATTATATTTTCCATGATGCTCAGCCTGTCCATGGGTTAAAAAAGTCTTCAAACCTTAGCTAAATGAGAGCATGGACAAGCTTCACGCTGGAAGCTTCCTGTGGAAGTTGTTGCTGCCAGACTGTGTAAAGTAATACATGGCTAAAGATTCCACAGCTGCTACAGACTTAAAGCAGAGCTGTCATTTTTGAGCATTTCATAATGATAGACTATTTATTTAAAAAATCATTTAACCCCTTAAGGACCAAACTTCTGGAATAAAAGGGAATCATGACATGTCACACATGTCATGTGTCCTTGAGGGGTTGAACTGTGTTGGAACTTCACTAAAGTTCAAACATAATCAAATCTACCATAAGTAAGCACAGGGAATACATTCTCTTAGAAACATAGAAACATAGAATGTGACGGCAGATAAAAACCATTCGGCCCATCTAGTCTGCCCAATTTTCTAAATACTTTCATTAGTCCCTGGCCTTTTCTTATAGTTAAGATAGCCTTATGCCTATCCCACGCATGCTTAAACTCCTTTACTTTGTTAACCTCTACCACTTCAGGTGGAAGGCTATTCCATGCATCCACTACCCTCTCAGTAAAGTAATACTTCCTGATATTATTTTTAAACCTTTGTCCCTCTAATTTAAGACTATGTCCTCTTGTTGTGGTAGTTTTTCTTCTTTTAAATATAGTCTCCTCCTTTACTGTGTTGATTCCCTTTATGTATTTAAATGTTTCTATCATATCCCCCCTGTCTCGTCTTTCCTCCAAGCTATACATGTTAAGATCCTTTAACCTTTCCTGGTAAGTTTTATCCCGCAATCCATGAACCAGTTTAGTAGCCCTTCTCTGAACACTCTCTAAGGTATCAATATCCTTCTGAAGATACGGTCTCCAGTACTGTGTACAATACTCCAAGTGAGGTCTCACCAGTGGTCTGTACAATGGCATGAGCACTTCCCTCTTTCTACTGCTAATACCTCTCCCTATACAACCAAGCATTCTGCTAGCATTTCCTGCTGCTCTATTACATTGTCTGTCTACCTTTAAGTCATCAGAAATAATCACCCCTAAATCCCTTTCCTCATATGTTGAGGTTAGGACTCTATCAAATATTCTGTACTCTGCCCTTGGGTTTTTACGTCCAAGATGCATTATCTTGCACTTATCCACATTAAATGTCAGTTGCCACAATTCTGACCATTTTTCTAGTTTACCTAAATCATTTGCCATTTGGCTTATCCCTCCTGGAACATCAACCCTGTTACATATCTTAGTATCATCAGCAAAAAGACATACCTTACCATCAAGACCTTCTGCAATATCACTAATAAAAATATTAAAGAGAATGGGTCCAAGTACAGATCCCTGAGGTACCCCACTGGTGACAAGTCCAAGCTTCGAATATATTCCATTGACTACAACCCTCTGTTGCCTGTCACTCAGCCACTGCCTTACCCATTTAACAATATTGGAATCCAAACTTAAAGATTGCAGTTTATTGATAAGCCTTCTATGTGCAACAGTGTCAAAAGCCTTAATGAAATCTAGGTAAGCAATGTCTACTGCACCACCCTGATCTATAATTTTAGTTACCCAATCAAAAAAATCAATAAGATTAGTTTGGCATGATCTCCCTCAAGTAAACCCATGTTGTCTCTGATCTTGAAATCCATGTGTATTTAGATGTTCAACAATCCTATCCTTTACCATGGTTTCCATCACTTTCCCCACTACTGAAGTAAGGCTTACTGGCCTATAGTTGCCCGACTCCTCCCTATTACCTTTCTTGTGAATGGGCACAACATTCCCTAACTTCCAATCTTCTGGGACTACTCCTGTTAACAATGATTGGTTAAATAAATCTGTTAATGGTTTTGCTAGTACACCACTAAGCTCTTTTAATAGCTTTAGGTGTATTCCATCAGGTCCCATTGACTTATTTGTCTTTACTTTTGACAGTTGAAATAGAACCTCTTCCTCTGTAAACTCATGTGTAATAAATGACTCATTTATCCTTTTTCTCAACTGAGGTCCCTTTCCTTCATTTTCATCTGTAAATACAGAACAAAAATATTCATTGAGGCAGTCAGCTAGACCTTTATCCTCTTCTACATACCTTCCTTCTTTTGTTTTTAATCTAACTAATCCTTGTTTTACTTTTCTTTTCTCATTTATGTATCTAAAAAATGTTTTGTCCCCCTTTTTTACTGACTGTGCTATTTTCTCTTCTGTGTGTGATTTGGAAGCTCTTATAACTTGCTTAGCCTCTTTCTGCCTAATCTTATAGATCATTTTGTCTTCCTCACTCTGGGTTTTTTTATAATTCCTAAATGCTAACTTTTTGTTTTTAACTATTTTGGCCACATCTGCGGAGTACCACAGTGGTTTCTTGAATTTTTTGCTTTTACTGACAAGCCTAATGCAATTTTCTGTTGCCTTCAGTAGTGCAACTTTTAAATAATCCCATTTCTCTTGGACTACATTTAAATTGCTCCAGTCTGATAATGACTCCTCTACACATATTCTAATTTTAGAAAAGTCTGTTTTTCTAAAGTCTAAAACTTTTATTTTTGTGTGGTGTGACTCAATCACTGTTCTTATATTAAACCACACTGACTGATGATCACTGGATCCTACACTTTCACCTACAGTAATATCTGATACCAAATCTCTGTTTGTTAACACTAAATCTAGTATGGCCTCTTTACGAGTTGGCTCCTCAACGACTTGTTTTAGAGACAATCCCAGTAGGGAGTTTAGAATATATGTGCTCCTGTCACAAGCAGCTATTTTTGTTTTCCAATTTACATCAGGAAGATTAAAGTCATCAATGATGATAACTTCCCCCTTCATTGTCATTTTAGCTATTTCCTCAACTAGTAAATTATCTAACGCTTCAATTTGTCCTGGGGGCCTATAAATCACACCTACACGAGTTACTGTGTGATTACCAAATTCTAACGTAACCCAAATGGACTCTATGTTCGCCTCACTAACTTGTATTACTATAGTGTCAGGAATACAAACATGTATTGTTGATGCTATAGTGCTAAATTTGCCATTTAGGCCCCTCCCCTGTTAAAAAAAAGGCCCCAACCCCACGCCGCCTCTTTGGCTGAGATAATCAAATTTGATAAACTCTCAACTAATCCAATGCATTCATATAGAAAAGCATGGGGAGGCTATTGTGCATGAGCAGCAAAACGCCAACCAGCATCTCCTCATAGAGATGCACTAAATCAATGCATCGCTACAAGGAACGTTCAGCACCTGGAGACACTGAATGTCAGTGCTGCAAATTATGCAGCATTGACCAAGGAAGCACCTCTAGTGGACGTCTAAGTGACTGCTACTAGAGGTGTTCCTAGGAAGTAATGTAAATGTTGCCTTTTCGTTTACATTAAAAAGCCTGCAGAGACATACCATACACACCAGAACAACTACAATAAGCTGTAGTTGTTCTGGTGACTATAGTGTACCTTTAATGTCTGCTTGGAAAGAGAAACAATAGGAGATTGGCTTTATCTCTCTGTGAATATAAGGCTTCTCCTAAGTTTGTGTACTTATCATATTTCAGTAGTACTCCTTCCCAGGAGAATTACTCCTTCCCGGGCTGCTTAGTGATAGATGAGCCCTAACTAGAGCTAGCTGTGATACATGTCCTGAAATAACACCAGACGCATAGCAAAGCTTCAAACAGGCCCCAGACATGCTGATGCAATGTCACTGATACACTTTCCAGAAACCAATTTCCAGTTCACCCCCCAATAAACAAGAATCACACAGGAATATTTAGCAAAAATGTGGATTGTGGGGATTTTTTTTCCCAAAATAGCTGAACTGAAGTCTTGGAGACTCTTTTCCATTTTGACCTACAATAATACAATTCTGGTGTAGAGAAACTTTCGTTGCAGTCTTAGTAATGTAAACACTGTTATTTCTGAAATAAATTCCAACTCTACTCTACATATGCAATCTGCATCACAGGAAAAAGCAATGCATTTGTTTTGGGATGTGCAGCTGTGTATTTCCTGCTGGGCGTCTCAGTACTTCCTGCTGAAACTATGATATATTTGATGGATCCATGTCACAAAAGGTTTCCATGTATGTTTTTATTAACATATTTTCAATGATGTTCTAGATCAGGGATAGGAGACATTTGATGTAGCAGAGCAAATCAATGAAGTGCTGAGGAGGGGAACTGACGGACCAGAGGCACGTTTTACAGAAGTAGTTATAGGTTCCTTTTAATAGAAAATCAAAACAAATACAAAGTCACACACACAAAACCCCATCTCTATGGCTAAATTGCTTTGATTGTGTTTTTGAAACTTGTGTTAAAAAAACGTTACCTAGAAATGTAAACGCTGTCCGTCAATGAATGACCCTCTGGGCATGAAATATGCACAGAATTGTTCTAGGTTGATTAATAATGCCTTAATGTCACTGCAAAAGGTCAACGTACACCTCAGGCAACAATAAAAAAATGTCTGTATTTGCAGTGTTTCAAAATTAAATGTTGCATACAGATCCTAAACACCATGACCACGTTGAAACACTAAAGAGGTCCCGGTGCTTGAACCAACCTTGTCATTTGATATAATTCATCTTATTTTAGGTTTTTGGTACATTAGTCAATATCTGTACCCAAAGAGCAGAGACTCCAGTCTACCTGTGTGTGGCAGAGAACAATGGGAGTTTCTGGTCAACAAGACCTGTATCCCACCAATGTTAATCTTGGCGGAAAATTTCAGTTTAGTTTTCGTCATAGTCTTTTGACTAAAAGGCAATTTTAGTTGTTTTTTTTGTAAATATGTTTTTATTGAACATTTCGTTATTTTTTTTTTCCGTTTGTTATCAACATGGAAAAGAAAAACATGGACAGGCAGGTCCCTTTGGTCATTTGTATATGCTTATACATCATAGGGCATAGTCTGTCAGATGTGTCTTGGTGACTCGCAGGTCGCTTTCTTGAGTAAGTGGTGTGTGCATTGTGGCCTCGCAGGTCCGGTAGTACATAGTTATGAATAGTACTCTGTTATATCTGATGTGTACCTTTTCTACGTTGGGTAAATTTTGTATGTCCCGCCAGTTTTCGTCTATTCCCCCGTGCCCACCCTGTAGCCACTAGGCAGTAGTGGGACATGTGGGCCACCTACTGTGTAGGGTCCCATCAGGACACGCAGCCCCCTTATGACCTCGTGTCTAGGGTCCAAAATGGCGGTATAGTGGGGTGTTGACCCCCTACTTTGGTACGATTCGGCTCTGCCCAGCGTTATATATGGTGTTGATGGGAATAACCTAAGGGGCATCCTGCGTTTCCTTCTAAACTAATAAAATTTGTAGTTCACAAAACTGGCGCACTTCCACCCCCCGTACCCGCGGGGCCGTAGGCCGTTTTGGGCACTGCAGATGGCCGCACCACGACAGGTATCATAGCCACCCAGCACACCCCTGAGGGGTCGTCCCCCCCGCGCCGCCCCCCCAGACCTCTGAGCCCGCGCTCCACCCGGACCTGACAGGGGATGGGGTAGGGTAGGGGAGTGAGGTACTGTGTCTTGGGTCAGGTGTGGATCGTCCCGTTAGGCTCCTGGTGTCTCCTCCTGGGGGTCGTCAGTTCCTCCCCCCATGGTCAAATGCACAGTCTGAAATGCCTCCGTACCCACCCATGCCAGCCAGGGTGTCCATGTGTCTAAGTATGTCTGCGTTCGGTCTTGGGCTGAATACCAGATTTCCTCTGTTACTCGTAACTCCTCCATTCTGGTAAACCACAGGGAAAGCGTTGGGGTTGTGTCTTTTTTCCAGTACAAAGGTATTAGGTGTTTTGCGACATGGCCATTTTAGTTTTAGTTGTATTTTAGTCATCTGAATTGTTTTAGATTTAGTCTAGCTTTAATCTCCAGTAGATTTTAGTCGACACTAAAATCTGATGAGTTTAGTTAAAGCCTCTGTCTGTCTCTTTTTCCTCTTCCCCAGTCTATGTCTCTTTGGGTCCTCCCAGGCCCTCTAGGTGTCTCTCTCCCAAGCCCTGGTCCGTCTCTTTTGCCCCTTCCACAGCCCCTCTGTGCAGTGTTAATTTTGGCTGCAAATTTCAATTTAGTTTTAGTCATTGTCTTTTGACTAAAAATCATTTTAGTTTTAGTCGTATTTTAGTCACCTGAATTGTTTTAGTTTAGTTTTAGTCAACTAAATCTCCAAAATTTTAGTAGACTAAAATTATACTAAACTCATTAGTCGACTAATATTTGAATAATATGGTTAGTCGACAAAATTAACACTGGAGCCCACCGTTTAACACTGCTTTAGAATATCAATACAGTATGTTACTCTCTGCTTCTCAATGTACTGTAGATAACTGTAGAACCTCTGAGGTTACGTGGTATAAAGTAAGGTAATCTAATTGCATATGGAAATAATTCCAAAGTGTTGCTAAAAGAAACATAAAGAATGTCTAGGAACATTCCGCGGCTTGTGGGATTTCATACTTAATAAATTTTGAGTAGTTTCTCATACATAATGAGTATATATTTTTTTTCAAAGATGAAAACAAAAGTACAATTTAACTAGACATATAAAGTTTCTATTTTGCACATTGGCTTATATTGATAGGAAAAATAAAACAATATAAAGTCCCTTTTTCTCACTAGGGTGGTATACTTATGACACTAAAAATCGTGAACATTATTATTTATTACTTTTTTTTAATATTTATTTACAAGCTATACACAGTCCTTGAAAAGGAAATTATAGGAGAAAAAGTTACTAGCACACACAATGCTATATTCTAGTGAGAGATATAGGTATCATGCATGTCGCAGTGCACGTTGCAAACACTTACCTGCATAAAAGATACTATATACATAAGATGTTTATGAATGCATGCCAATGTATGTTATTACCATATCTGCAAACATTTTACATGGACAAAGAGGGACACTTTGATTTTAAGGGTTTGAGTAAGGGTATGCTAGTGGGGGAGGCTTGAGGAATTTTTGGTGACTTACAAATAGCAATTTATGCAACTAACATGTAATTTAGAACAAGAACAATGTATCTTATTTACACTAGCTGTTTTTAAAAAGCATTATTTGTAGTTTAAATGCACATTACTGTGAGCATTGTTGTGGTGGAACTCAAGCAAACTAAAAATATTGAGCTCCTAGAACCCAAAACAGGGACTGTTCCTCCTAAATAGGGACACTTGGGAATTATGTTATTGTACTAATTACCTTATTAGTCACAAAAAATCTCATATCAATGTATTAAATATTAATACATAATCAATATCAATTATAAACATATAATGCTGAGAATGTTAAAAACATTTTCATTATCATCCATTATAAAACATTGGGCCTGGCTGGGGACCATGTAAATAGGCTAATGGTATAAGTATACTCTGTAAGGACAATAATAAGTTAAAAATACCCACAGGGCATGCTGTGAAGCTTCTGTCCAATCTCAGTTGGAGTCTATTACACTCTTTCTTTTAATGGCTCTTTTAATGTCAAAGAAAAAACAAACACCAACACATGGGTGACCTGAGGCAAATTTGGAAAGGGAAGGGGAAAATCCTACCCCTTTTGAAAAATTCCATCACAAATATCTGTTAAAATAACTTTCCATTCTGCTTTGCAAAATCAGCCACATCTTAATAACAAAACCATGTTCCTAATTATAGGAAAATTGGCATTCTGACTACTGTATACTGGGTGGTAAAACATATGAGTGACAACACTGCTCTTGTATTACGACAGCCTGACACAGTTTAATTACCACTATTCCCTATGTTACCTTTCTATTTCATGGACTATTCAGGTGTTCCATTCACAGACACTGGCAGAAAAGATTATTTTACACAATGATGGGTGTTTCATCTTTAACAAGCTGCGAACAATACCGTTTTAATAAGATGGCATTGGAAGACTAAGTAAACACATTGACAGCTCCAAATCATTTAAAATTCTTATTTATTTGTCATTTTTGGGGATTCTGACTTAACCATTGCTGCGAAAAAGCAACATTTCTTTCACAAATATGTCCATAAAGGAGACATATATGTTCTATAAGTTCAGAGCCAACTTTAATGGGCTCAGAAAATTGTGAGTGTTTCGAGTTTTGACCTCTTCTCACAAAATATTTATATAGATTACATTATGTTGTGTTTTATTTTTATCCTTGAATAGGAACTATTCACATCATTCCTATCAAGTGTAATATACATGTATGGTAAAAACTCCTCTATTGTGTGCGCTTTCACCTTTTAATCTTTACTCTATATTTCTTTCACAAACACTAAATAAATAAATAAAATGGAAGTTAAAGAGTTAATATCAACTAGTTGTTTATACAAATGTAGATACTAAATTCAACTTTCAATAATGTTAAATGAGTATAATATTCATTGCATATTTAGCAATTTGTCAAGACTTATCCTTAAAAAGAGTTAACAATTGTCGAAAAATAACGCACTAGCAAAAACAATGTCATAAACAATGCACTAACATAATAGCATTAACATGTTTGGTGTCGAGCTTTGTCTGTGGTTGAACTTGTAACTCAATAACATTGCTGATACTGTTGGAACTACATTACAATAACACTGAATACATAAGCAATATAACCTTTTCACCTCTGAGAACGCTGTAACATATATCAGCACCTTAACATCATATAGGAGTTACTTGAAGAACAGAGTGTCTGCCTATCAAACAGCATGCATCTTAAACACCGCACCATGGCCACGGGGCACTCCATCACTAAGGAGATTATGTTTAATGTCCCCTTGAGGCACCTAAGGTTCGCAATACCAGCGGTTATCAATCAGGATGAAGGCACTAAAAAGACATATAAAACAGACCAATCCCCATTGATGGAGGATGGGTGGCTCTGCAAATTTGTATGATGGATAGTTGACACCAGTAACAAATGTTGACCATCCCACATTCCATATAAATTCAAGGCATGGCTGGGCTATTTACATAACTCTATGCAATTAGCTGATGGATACCATGTCTCAATGCATATGGAATGGAAAATAAGTCATAGAAATTTCAGGATACATAATTCATACATATTTATTTATCTTTGCATAAAAATGGCTTCACTGGATCCTCCACAGACCTCAGTGTTGTACTCTCCCGCATGCAGGTGAAGGGCCATGAGTTGAAGAGAGAGAAAAAAAAGAGGTTTAGGCACTCCAAAGTTCAAAAATAATTTATTCAAAATTGATAAAGACCATGGAGGTCAAAACGTTGTGGTGTGACATTGGGTTTTAATAAATTGCCTATTTTTGAACGTTGGCGTGCCTAAACCTCATGTTGTTCTCTCTATACTGTGTCTGGGACCTGGTGCTGAGTGCTGGGTTTAGATGCACCCTGGCTCAGAGTAATGGGATTGAGTGCCGTTCCCAAATCCTCTCTGGAAATGAGTTGAAGAGAGTCTCCCAGAAGAAGATGGAGGCATCTGCAAGAGACAGCTTCAGGTAAGTATACCCACTTTCTATTGTACCCCACAGCCAGCAGACAAAAATTGGAGGTATTACCTTTGGGGGTTCTTTGCAAAATATGCAAGCACTCCCAAAAGTAACAGATAAACTTTAATAACCTGTTCTAAGTTGGCAGAAAAAAAAGGCACAATGTATTTTCAAACCAAATTTGTGTTTAGTGAATAAACTTGATAAACAGCTGAGATGAGCCAATACGGTTTTTTTTATTTAAAATGCTGGGTCACAGTAAGCTCCTTTCCATTGGCAAACACCTTGTTATTTTGTAAAGAGTGTTTATATAATAAAATCTCTGTCAGATATGTACCACAGCCGGTCATATGAAAGCTAATTAACCTCTAGCTGGATCAGTGGTCAAAGGCCTTTAAACAAACTCTCTCACTATCCTACAGCAGGAGCTTAGCTTCTCCTTCCCAACCACTCCCATTTTATCCTCTTTTTTTCTCTCTTCGTTGTGCACCGTACTCTCTTTTCACTTTTATTACATATCAATAGTGCACAATGAATGAACCAAGACATTAGTATGTTATGGCCAATACAAGAGCAAGTGGTTGTGTAGGTCAAATGAGCTTATAACTCACAATCTACCTACCAAGCTTTTCTGACCATTGTGTGGCTGCTCTCGGCTTACGTAGAAGTTACACTCATTATATCTGATGACTGGAACTGTGGCTGAACTACATGAATCTTTGCTACAGGACAGTGGTTTGTAGGGTTAGCTTGTTTGAGCAGTGCCCTCACCACCTTGCAGTACATCCCGTTTGCCTTTTTACAACCACTTGTTTAACAGTCCACATATTATACAGTGATGCGGTATATGTTGAAACTTTGGAGGTAAAGAGAAGAAGAAGATTGTGCCCTAAGAATGAGATTCCTCGTTGCCTATCGAATTGCAGTAGTAGGGTGACCTTCATCTTAATTTACAGGTGGTAGTTTCTTGCCTATGCACTCTTTCCCTGGAAATACCCCTTGAATTCTTCTAATGGTTAAATGTGAACTCTAGCTACCATTATCAATTCAACACATTGAAAAAGGTCATTGCGGCTGGAGTCAACAGGGGTTATCACCTGTTTCATTGTGAAACAACTTATTTTATAGTAACATTTTACAAACGAAACTATATACATATAACAAAAAACATGAATAAAAGCCTTACAAATAGTTCCAAAGCTGGCAATGAAATGTCCAAATGATAGTTGCTTCTACAATCCAAAACAATTTCAATTCTGAACATCAGAATTGACTGTCGTCAGAATATTAGCAAGTTTGCCCACTTAAGTGAAATCACATATTCTATTTGCAGCCTGCAGGCCTTACTCATCATTAAAATCTTCAAGACACTGAACAAAAAAGGATAGCATGGGAATTTCTCTAAGCTTAGGTTCTCTTACAGATAATCAGTTTTAGTGAGTACACCCCATAATCTTCTTGAAAACATTCCTCTGGAAAAACAACTAATTTTCTCAATGAGAAGGGGTTAGTAACCACACTAATTAGGTTTCAGGATGAATGCACTCTGTGGGAGGATAAACCAGATGAAAAGAGACACTAATGTGTAGACTTCTGGAAATAATCTAATTTAAATAAAACTCATATCACAGAAATGCAGGGCTTCATTAAAGGACATACTCACTTTCCTGGCATTATAGTGCCTTGAGGGTGCCCCCACCCTCAGGGACCCCCTCCCGCCGGGCTCTGGGGAGAGGAAGGGGTTAAAATCTTACCTTTCTCCAGTGCCGGGCGGGGAGTTCTCCTTCTCCTCTCCGCCTCCTCTCCTCCTCTTCGGCTGAATGCGCATGCGCGGCAGGAGCTGCGCGCGCATTCAGCCAGTCTCATAGGAAAGCATTTACAATGCTTTCCTATGGACGCTTGTGTCTTCTCACTGTGATTTTCATAGTGAGAAGCACGCAAACGCCTCTAGCGGCTGTCAATGAGACAGCCATTAGAGGCTTTAGAGGTTGGATTAACCTATTTATAAACATAGCAGTTTCTCTGAAACTGCTATGTTTATTAGAAAAATGGGTTAACCCTAGCTGGACCTGGCACCCAGACCACTTCATTAAGCTGAAGTGGTCTGGGTGCCTAGAGTGGTCCTTTAAGTCTGTCAAAATTCACATTCAGGACAAAATACATAATGTGGGGGGGGTGGGGGTGGAATGACCCCCCCTCCCCCCCATCCCACTATTAGACCTGAAATGTTCAGATCCTTTGTCAGTGCTCCACAATTAAAAGTTTAGCTTAAAGGAACACTATAGGCCATCTAGCCCACCTGCCCCTCCCCCCCTAAATATAGTAAAACCTTACCTTTATTCCAGTGTGCTGCTGCTGGCTCTGACCCTGATCTGCCTGATTGGCTGGCCTCGTCAGAAGTGATTCTCTCAGTCAATCACAATGCTTCCCCATAGCAAAGCTTTGGATTGGCTCAGATTATCAAGGAGGCAGATCAGAGGCAGAGCCAGCACAAGCCAAACACAAGTGAATCAATGCATCTCTATGAGGAAAGTTAAGTGCAGAGGTTGGAGACACTGACTGTCAAAGCTGCAAAGTGTGCAGCACTGCCCCAGGAAGAACCCCTAGTAGCCATATGAGGAGTGGCCAGTGGAGGTAATGTAAACACTGCCTTTTCTCTGAAAAAAAACTGTTTGCTGCAAAAAGACTGAAGGGAATGATTATGATTATAATTATACTCACCAGAACAAATACAATAAGCTGTAGTTTTTCTGGTGACTATAGTGTCCCTTTAAACTAATATGTTTTCATAAATTATTTTTAATGATTAAAATGTACCTGTCATGGGTACACTGACTCATTATGTTCTATAGAAAGAGCACAAAAAAGATGTTTACATGGTGCTAGAAAAATTACTAGCAAAAATATACATATACAAAGCTGAATTTTTTCATATGGTCCCTACCTGTCAGTTCTTAGCATAGACCTATATACCCATAGACCAATAGACTTCTACAGTTAGAGTGACAGGAGAGAGTAGGAAAATACTCCTACAGATGGTTCTCCCATTCTCTGTCACAAATACTCTTTTAGCAAATGTTTGCTGGGTGAACATAGGAATGTACGAACAGTTATTATCGCATTCACGTGCTGATGTGCAGGTAGGTAAGCATCAGTGTCATTAAATATTTTTATGATAAATTGTATATTCACTGTCCTAGAAGCTGCAGGGCTTAAGTTAAACCTGGTATGACAGGTTTACTTTAATACTCTTCTACAGATTAAAGGTTTCAAACCCATGTTGGTTTCCTCCCTAAATAAATGAACATGAGACAATTCTCTCATGTTGACGTAGGGCTTCATATTACTAAACCAGAACAAAGAAAGAGACTTCTATTTTATCTTCCAACCATGCCAGAAATAAAGGGTCTGTAATTCTATGTAATAATTATCATCAAAAAAATAATAATCACACGGTTAGGCCTCATATATAACCTCCTCTTTTGTTCAGTGTCCAACTCTTCAGCCAAACAACATACCTAATTCAAGGACAGCACTTTTTGGAAATCAGTATAGTTAAGCAGATATAAGTACAGTAAAGATAATGTATCTAACTAATATACATACAGGGAGTGCAGAATTATTAGGCAAGTTGTATTTTTGAGGATTAATTTTATTATTGAACAACAACCATGTTCTCAATGAACCCAAAAAACTCATTAATATCAAAGCTGAATATTTTTGGAAGTAGTTTTTAGTTTGTTTTTAGTTATAGCTATGTTAGGGGGATATCTGTGTGTGCAGGTGACTATTACTGTGCATAATTATTAGGCAACTTAACAAAAAACAAATATATACCCATTTCAATTATTTATTATTACCAGTGAAACCAATATAACATCTCAACATTCACAAATATACATTTCTGACATTCAAAACAAAACAAAAACAAATCAGTGACCAATATAGCCACCTTTCTTTGCAAGGACACTCAAAAGCCTGCCATCCATGGATTCTGTCAGTGTTTTGATCTGTTCACCATCAACATTGCGTGCAGCAGCAACCACAGCCTCCCAGACACTGTTCAGAGAGGTGTACTGTTTTCCCTCCTTGTAAATCTCACATTTGATGATGGACCACAGGTTCTCAATGGGGTTCAGATCAGGTGAACAAGGAGGCCATGTCATTAGATTTTCTTCTTTTATACCCTTTCTTGCCAGCCACGCTGTGGAGTACTTGGACGCGTGTGATGGAGCATTGTCCTGCATGAAAATCATGTTTTTCTTGAAGGATGCAGACTTCTTCCTGTACCACTGCTTGAAGAAGGTGTCTTCCAGGAACTGGCAGTAGGACTGGGAGTTGAGCTTGACTCCATCCTCAACCCGAAAAGGCCCCACAAGCTCATCTTTGATGATACCAGCCCAAACCAGTACTCCACCTCCACCTTGCTGGCGTCTGAGTCGGACTGGAGCTCTCTGCCCTTTACCAATCCAGCCACGGGCCCATCCATCTGGCCCATCAAGACTCACTCTCATTTCATCAGTCCATAAAACCTTAGAAAAATCAGTCTTGAGATATTTCTTGGCCCAGTCTTGACGTTTCAGCTTGTGTGTCTTGTTCAGTGGTGGTCGTCTTTCAGCCTTTCTTACCTTGGCCATGTCTCTGAGTATTGCACACCTTGTGCTTTTGGGCACTCCAGTGATGTTGCAGCTCTGAAATATGGCCAAACTGGTGGCAAGTGGCATCGTGGCAGCTGCACGCTTGACTTTTCTCAGTTCATGGGCAGTTATTTTGCGCCTTGGTTTTTCCACACGCTTCTTGCGACCCTGTTGACTATTTTGAATGAAACGCTTGATTGTTCGATGATCACGCTTCAGAAGCTTTGCAATTTTAAGAGTGCTGCATCCCTCTGCAAGATATCTCACTATTTTTGACTTTTCTGAGCCTGTCAAGTCCTTCTTTTGACCCATTTTCCCAAAGGAAAGGAAGTTGCCTAATAATTATGCACACCTGATATAGGGTGTTGATGTCATTAGACCACACCCATTCTCATTACAGAGATGCACATCACCTAATATGCTTAATTGGTAGTAGGCTTTCGAGCCTATACAGCTTGGAGTAAGACAACATGCATAAAGAGGATGATGTGGTCAAAATACTCATTTGCCTAATAATTCTGCACTCCCTGTATATTTATATATATATACTAGGCAGATGATACTGCGTGGTGTTTGACATGACTCTTTTCAAACTGTTAAAACCATCATTCCTAGTGTGAACACTAATCAATCGCAGGGCAGTACCAAGATATACACCTTCCAGACTGCCCAAGATTAGTGTGAGTTAAACTTCCAAGCATTTGTAGCTGCCTCAATTGAAGTGGGTATCTCTAACTCTGCTGTTTCCCTCCTCCCCCCATATTGCTGAACTACAACTTCCATGATTCTTTGGTCATATACTGCATTGAAAGAATGATGGGAGTTGTAGGCCACCGTTCATTTGTGAGGCCAGAGTTTGAGATCACTGCACTAGAAAGGAAAAGGTTAAATTAAATTAAATTAAAGGATTACTCCTAGCAACATAAGAGCTAAATGTATTGAAGTGGTCATTGTCAAACACTGCACAAAATGTTATATTTATGCTAGTTGCCATGTGTAACTCCACCTCCAACGCATCATACAAGAGTTCTGCTGCCTAATGTCGGTTCTGTGTTATATTTATTGCACATAGTTTTATTCATTGTCTGAGAGCGCTCATCTGATGGTCTCAGCCAATGAATAGCCAGCATGATGTTTATACAGCTTCTGCAGCTTTGCAGAGGTCTGATCAGTGGCGACTGGTGAAGTTTTAAGACGGTGGGCGCCAGACTCCTCCCACAGAATTGTACTCCTCCCTATACAGTACAGAGATACTCATACAACACAGAGAGTTGAGCATAATACAGAGGTACTCATACAATAAAACAAGCTGGGCACAACATAAAGATATCTATAAAATACATAGCACTGAGTACAATACAGAAATAACTACCGCAACCAGAGATGAGAAAAAATAGAGATATAATACACAGAGCTGGGCACAATACAAAGATACCTATACAATACATGGAGCTGGGTAGACTACAGAGATACCCATACAACAGGTAGAGCTGAGAAAAAAAACAACAGAGAAATACTACAAAGAGCTGGCCACAATAAGGAGATACTCATAACTATCCCACACAGTCAGGATCACTGTGATGGATTACACAGAGCTGCAATACAGATATTCCTCCATATTACATGTCTCTCTATTATGCTCGAGCTCTATCTTCCTAACCCTCTCATAGCTCTCTCAAATGATCTCATCTTCGGTAGTGCTCCTGCCATGATAACTTTAGCTTTCTATTACACATTGTTGCTGTTATGAAACATGTCAGCTACCCCATTAGCTCTCAGCATTACAGTATGCAGATGGTTAAAGCAGCAGGATAATGAAAAACTCCATATTATCTTTGCAGTTGGCAATACAATTAATCTGCACTGGTAATATGGATCCAAGTAGTAGCTGACATGGTTAACAGAATCAAGGCTCTTTACATATTAAAACAGATTAAAATCAGAATCAGATCAGTCCTCAGAGTCACAGCCCCAATCCTGCTGTTTGAAGCATCACAACTTTTCAACAAGCCACAGCATGAGTGTTTCATTGCTCTGTGTCTGAAATGACCCCCTCCCCATGTCACCCCTAGGCTTTCCTAGCTTTATATATTAATGATATATTTAAGTAAATTTCCTTGATTATTTAACCTTCAGGACGTCACTAGGGCTATTGGGGAGAGAAAAAAATAATATGCATTTGAATTTGGCAGAGGCCAGGAGTTTCTTGCTTCTCTCCTGTGGGCACTGTAACCCCACCCAGTGGTGCTCTCAGCCATTGATGGACCCTGAATAGAGAGGCCAATAGCATGCATCGACTTATGGGCAGCTGGCTCTGCTGCCCAAATGGCAACTCAGTGGAAATTTCTTCTTCAAGGACACTAGGCATGTGCCCCAGACAGGGCAGATTTTAAACCAGCGCTGATTTTTTTTGACATGGCTAGATGCTCTCAAGTAAGCTTCCCCAAATCTCCAAAGGGGCCATGCAGAACTGAAACCTATTACAGAATTAAAAAGACACTATTTTCCCCCTTATTTTTAGGCCTACCACGCTCCCCCGCAGAAAAAAGAATTATAATGTTTTTAAACAACCGCAAATCATATTTTTTCTGACATAAAAACCGGTGGGGCGCCACTAAGCCTGTTGCTACCATGCCGTCATTGAAGATGGCTCGGAATTCTGTGGGACCCTGGTAAAAGCCAAATTGTAGCAAAATACTTTACTCCCTTACCAGGGAATGGCACTAAGGGGGGAGGGGGCATAATAAACACTATAACAGGCTGAAGTGGTTATGATTTTCAGAAAAGTCTTTTAAAAAACACATTCCAAACTTCTAAAGCACTTTTTAGTGTTTGAAGGGTTAATTTACTGTCCCCTCTTTCTTAATTTGTAAAAGAGTAGATTTTAAGAAAGCCAGGAAAGCTGTTGCTAGGCTGCATAAGCAACGTGATTTAACTTCTAAATGGCAGACAATTGATATACCAAAACCACTTAATTAAGTGAAAGCTGTTTTAGAGTGTCCACTTAAAGGCTACAGACTCAAACAACAGCAGTTAACTGGGAGAGTAAGCGCCATATGTAAGTTTTCTGTGCTGCTCTAACATTAAAAGAACCCTAGTCCAAAATCTAATTTTACAAAATTATGAAATATAAAAGTTATAAAAGAAAGCACATTTAAAAGAAATTGGTGCATGTAAATATTATACGTTTTTGAGAAAGTAGTCGATTTCAAAAGAAGGTTTAATGTATGAAAGTAAATCAAGCATACATTAGGCAGAGTTTCATTATTGGACACTGTATAAAAGGTGTGTGGAGGGTGGAGGGGGGGGTCGTAGGTTTTCTCCCACAAAAGACTTTGGGATACATTTTCTTTCATGTTAAAACCTAACTAGCGTATATTATGAAACTCTGGGAAACTGCCTGCTAAAGGAAGAACCAATTACTCAAAGAACCAAAAGTTTTTTTTAAACTTCTCTCTTCAATACATATTATGCAAACCACACAAGGAACAAAAAGCACACCAAACTCCAAAAATGGAATATAGTAAAAATGATATTGTCACATATATTAGTAATCTGAAACTTTAAACCAAACTTTACAGGGTTGTTTTTTTCTAGTATGGACTGTAATACATTAAACACTTCTTGAAACACCTATTACAGGAAGAACAAAATGTGGTATTTTATTTTTCAACAAGTATTTATTAGGCAGCAGCAGCAGGACACAAACTTTAACCCTATTAATGCCATAAGGCCCCTAGCAATCACAGGGTTAAGGTAAGAATCTTGTAACTGTACTCTTTTATTCTGAACAAAGAGTTATGGCCGTTCATTCTAGGAGGGGGATATAAGTAATGTGTTATGGTGTGATTGTGGAGCTTGGCATAAAGCTTTCATAGACACGGACTACCCACTCAGCTCAGACAGCTTAGAGGAAAAGATAACTGTTTGGATTGGGAGGGGGAGGCAGAGTGTGGGATAGGGTGAGGCCTCACCATCCGGCTGTAGCAGCCAACAAAGAGATGCCTTCAAATCTTATATTGTAACCTCTATCACCTCCTCTCGCTGAAACACTACAAGTAAAATCAAGCGGGTTAACACAAGCCAAAACACAGAGCGCCTTGTTGTCATTCCCTCTCCTCCACTTACTGAATCTTCAAAGGAATCAACAACTTTCTGAAGAATATGGACCAAGGGACATGGGACTGAGCCACACCCTTTTATTGCTTTTTAAGATCTTAGTTCTTTTATATAGAGAATATCACTGGTGATGATGTTCTAGAATGCAGCACATCTCACTGCATTCTTATACTCCTCATTGTACACGTTTAAAGCAGGAGTCACGACCTGCACCCCCAGCCCCAGCTGGTATTTACCAGCCTGCTGCAGTCTTTCAAAGTATTAAGGAAATGTAGTTCCACATCTAGGCAGTGTTTGGCACCCCTGTATAAAATAAATGTATTCAATAGTCCAGAAACTAAAAAGAGGCCGAAGGTGATTGTATAATTTTTTTTAAAGTACTCTATTTTACACAGGAAACTGCCACAGATCATACTGGTTGGACACCATTATTATTTTATTAATAAAGCAACAACATATTCTTCAATGCTGTACAATGGTTTGTTTTTTTTTGTTTTGTTTTTTTAAACAATGCCTGCTTTACCAACACATTGTTCTACACTACATCATGTATTATAATAGACAACACACTACAAAATGTATTGTTTCTATATTGTCTCAATATTACGTACGAATATATATATATCTTCAAGTAAATGAGTCATTGGTTCTAAGCACATTGTTCTACGTTCTCTGCTACTCCCGAGTCTCTAAATCATAACCTGTTCGCCTCCTGACTCAATGTCAAAACACTATGGAGTACCAAGGTATCTAAATTGCAAGCTCTTGTGCTGTCGCTTATTTTTCTCCTAGTGAAAAGTTCTCTCTCTCCCCCCATATCTCCCCCTCACTCATCATAACAGTATTCATCACCCACACACATAAAGCCCACGCAGCCTGCTCATTGGAAAACCACACAGTGAGTACACCAAGCACATTGCTGGCAAGAGTTTGCTGGCACAGACACACGAGTCTAAAAATACATTGTTTGCTTTTTTTCTCTCTCTCTCTCTGATCTTTGCATTGCAGCAACAGCATAAGGAGATCCAGCAAATAATTTTCTCCGACTCTTGGCCAAATCTCTCAATGATCCCAGTGAGTTATCCAGGTGAAGTTTAGTGTACTCACTCACCCCCCACACACACACGCACACACACTCACACACACACACCCCAACACACACCCACAGGGTAGCATGGGTCCCTTAGCTAAATTATATAACTCCCCTCCTACGCTTTTCCAGGATGATTTATTCATCCTATGATCCTAGCGGTTTCCAGCACAGGATGCAGAAAGGAGGGAATAGGAGACCAAATGGAGATAATGTAAAAGTAGTAGGGCTAACGGGGTATGTATAAAAATATGATCAGATTTACCCATATATACCTTATATACACTGCACAATAAATCTGACTTGGCTGCCTTAAAGGGAATCCAATCTGTACAAGGCTTTAGATGTAAAAGTGTCTGACAGGCTAATACTAGAAGAATTTAATACATTGAAATAGTGCAATAAGGAGCTATGGTTGTAAATTACTCACAGACTGTCTTCCCACTGCGACTGCCATGTTGCTGTCCACAAAGCTGCGAGTCTATGAAAATCCAGGCAGAGCATGCGATCCTCTCTTAATGCTGCACACAGCCCAATACTGCCTGCCTCACTGGCTGCTACAATGTATCACTCCAGGGCTGGAGGAACATGGCCACCACAGGGGAGGGTCCCAGCATCACAGGATAAGGGGGTGGGAAGGCTCACACACACAGGAAAAGCATACCGTGAACACATGCAGCTCTTTGCCAACGTTTATTTAGCAAGTTAGAAAAATGACATTATTATTTGCAGCCCCTTGTTATAGTGTGTGGTGCCGACTGAAGGCTCTTATGTGACTGAGGCTTTTGCATAACCCCCCTGTTTCACGGAATGGTGCTGGCTGCTGTGTGGCTGCTCAGTAGTTTAGAGTGAGGACGAGCTTCTTCATTAGTTCATTCTTCCACAGCGCTGGCTGGGAGCACAGCTATTCACAGCTGTTATCTGTACAGAATACATAAAACATTTTTATTCAATAGGTATTCAATACCTGAAATAAAGGCAGTGATATGTTGTAATATCAATAAAAGAAGGTTCAGTCTTTGTGAGTTGTTTAGTAAATAGTGATTTGGAATACTACTAATTTGTAAAGTGTCAACGTATTGTACAGCGTGGTACAGTGTGCATATAAACAAATTAAAATGTGACAGACAAGTAGGGGTGAATAGGTGACCAAGGCTCTGATAAAGAGTTGAGAATTGAATTAATGCAAAAGTAAAAAGTTACAGATAATCACCAGCTTGGAAGAGTTAAAGATTATCAGGATTATTTACTAAACTCCAAATATTAATGGATTATATCAGAATTGTAAAATTGTGTCTAAAATTGCCAAGCTGTGACTAGACTTGAGAATCTTTCGAAATCAGACATTTTAGCTTCAACTTTACAATTTAGATTTATTTTGCTAACTTCATAGTTTACCTTTAGAGTGACTATAGGCGTGCTGCGCAGCCTATTGCAATAGGGTGTGCACCCGTAAGCACAAACACACACCGCGTGTATATGTATGTGTCTATACACACACACATATACATACATACAAACACTGCTGTGAGTGTGCTGTGTGTGTGTGTGTGAGGGTGCTGTGTGTGTGTGTGTGTGTGTGTGTGAGAGAGTGCTGGTAGTGTGCTGTGTGTGTGGGGGTGCTCTTAGTGTGATGCGTGGGTGTGTGTGTGAGGGTGCTGTTAGTGTGCTGTGTGTGTGATGATGCTGTGTGAATTTGTCTGGAGTGATTGTGTGTGGGGGTGGGAGGGACAGATTAAGAAAGGTAAAAAGTATCCCCCCTCCCTTCTTACCTTTTACCTGGGAGGGGATATCCTTGCTGCCATCTCTGATCCGAGCCATCTCGCTATCCGAGCACTGGCTCTGCATGGATCGACGGGGGAGATCCTAAGATCTCCCCTGCCGGCCTCGATCCATGTGCGGGCCGCGGGGATTAGGGTGTGCCCAGGCACACCCGGCACGCTCTGTGCGCACACCTATGATAGTGACTCTGTAGGCGCTCAGACCACCTCATCGCAATTAAGTTAAGTTGGCTGGGTGTTATGTCCCTGTAGTTTTGTTCCTGGCCTGCAGTGTATTACATTATCATTTTGCAGGAATGGCAATTGGATGGCTGTGGCCATCGGTGTCAATGATCTCAAAACCAAGGTGGCAGGAAGGCAGCTGGTTCTGTAAGGTAGAAAAGGTGAGTAAAACTGCATTTTAACTTTTTACAAGTGGAGGCAAGGGATCTAAACATATAAACGGCACTGTAAAGTTAGAAATACATATTAGTATTCCTAATGCTATAGTGTACTTTAAGATGAAGTCAATTTGAGTGCTGAGAGTGTCCCTTTAAATACAAATGTGCATTCTGACAAATGCTTTCATGCTCTGTTTACACATGATAATTAACAGAGGGATTTATTCATGACTGAATATTGACATTTGAAAATTAGTCATTACTGGCCAAAAAGCAGAAATGCTCAAATTCAGCTTATTTTGGCTTTAGGTTTTTACATAAATTTTTAATTCGCCACAATTCACTGTTTAGTGGATAAACTCCATAACTCCATGGTTGATTTAGTATATACATGGTATATTGCGTAGTTTGTACAGAAACCCCCCTCCTGTTTTTATGTGATTTCTATGCACATCTATAGAGGAAAATACTCAAGTCAACAGTGAAAAAATAATGCAAATCTATAACCTTAAAACAACCGGCAAAAATACCTGACCAAGCTAGTCTTATAGTATTTTAGCTCTAAAGGAAAACATTGCATTTGATGCTTTACTATGAATTTTCACATCATGTGACCAAATTTTACTCAGTCAGTACAGCGCAGACATCTGTAGTGGCTGCCAGTATGACAGTCACTTGAGGTGGACTTCACTCTGTGTGTTTTTTTTTCCTAAAAAGAAAACTTGCAAATTAGGGTTAAAATGATAAGACCACTGCACCCAGACCACTTGAGATAAGTGGTCTGGGTGACTGTAGTGGTCCTTTAATATTATTGATAAAATATGCTATACCAAGAGATGGACCCCCACACCTGGGAGGTATGAATGTGAAATGTTGGGATGGTGTGTGGAGACAATGTACCCACAGGCCAGCCCTATTCAGGTACAAATGTCATTTTGTAGTGTCAGGATTACATATGATCCTTACATGGAAGACTTATGTCTAACCCCCACCAGCTATCAATATAATACAAGAAACACCTTACAGTGGCCAGATTTAGCGCTGTGTCTATCGTCAAAGAGGCCTGGTAACAAGCAAAGAATAGTCAGGAAAAAACAGTTTTTTTTAGTTAAGAGGACAAAAAAATGGTGTGCAGCAGAGAAGCCTCAAATGGAGACTATACCGCCATATTTATCTATGCTTGACTTGACGTAAGGCCAAAGTGATTGGCTGAGTTTTTCTACCCAATCATTTTGTTCCTCTGCTGTGAGGCAAAATATTTAAATCCTGTGTTATAGGCTAGCCCACTGCAATTGGCTAGTGTAATTAGTGGAATCACACAAATCCCTCTTTAAAAAAGGTTTTAATAGCTAGCTTTACAGATTTAGGATGACTATATATTATATTTTAATGTGTGTGCTCATGATTTCTTTTTATGGTTTTGTTTTTGTAACATTGTGTTGGTACTATTTAAGGATTTATATTTTAATGGATGAGGATGTCCGGGAGCAGAATATTAGAATATTACCTCCAGAGTGTCATTTGACAACATCAGAGTTTGGGGGATATTCCCAAACTCCAGTGTTGTCAAAGGATGTTCTGTCGATTCTATGTTCTATCGATTTAGTGTTCATAGCGGTTTATAGTTAAGAGGATTTAATATTTGGGGGCTTATAGGTTTAGGGTTATATTTGTGTTTTATTCTTCATAATGCTGTTTGTGTTAACTCCTATCACTTGCATGCATGTGAACCTGGCTAAGAGTAAAAAGGTGTAACACAGTGTATAGCAGGAAGGTTTCCATATTTTTAACCATTTCCCCCATACTACTGTTGTGGTGAGACAGAAGACAATGCAGTTGTTTACACACACTGTTTTTACCTCTTACCTGTAGCCCATTGGTGGGAAACACTGGGGGATGGGTGGCATTTAACAGATCTCTGCTATTTTCAAATATTTTCCCCATCCCACTGTCCCAAGGATGGGGCTGTGGGAGGAATTAAATTATGAATTAAATAAAGGCTTTTACTTACCTTTAGTCCCCCAGAGTACCATTCTCCATGTGGCTGCCCACTTCCACTGGCTGAAATCATCAGTTTTGATGATCTCAGCCAATCCAATGCTTCTTCACAGGAAGTTATTGGGAGGCTAGTGAATATGCACTGAAAATCTCCACAATGTACTAATCAGCATTTCCTCATAGGGAGAAAATTTGGCATCCCCATACAGAGCACAGATAATGTTGGTAATGTAATCCTTGCAGGACCAAACCCAGGAAACCCTTCTAGAAGCTGCCCAAGGAACCTTCACTAGTGGTTGCATTAGGCAGAAGTGTAAATACCGTATTTTGTGAAAAAAGGCACTGTTTTCACAGCTTAACCTGCATTGCCAAGACAGTATTACCATATTACGCTGTAGAGATTCTGGTGCCTATATTGTCCCCTGAAAAATAATCATTTTGGAAAAGAGAGCTTTAATATGAAATATGAACAATGCCATAAACTTTAGGGAACAAAGAATTGCCTTACAAACATTCCTTCTCTATTTGACTCAGTTAACTATACACAGTCATGAGAATATCATATGAAGCAAGCTAAAATAAACCGAACAATTAAAAGATGTCATGACAATATAGGAGGAGCTCACTTCCAGCTTAGATCCACCCAAACCTAACTGCAACTATAAGTACCCAGTGAAATCCGAATGAAACCTCCATTTCACATGATTTTCAGCTTTTTACGTAAAAGGATTCTATAAGCACCATAACCACTTAATTGAAATGGTTATTTTACAAAGAACATTTCCCTGTATTTTCTTTCTTTATTTTTTTTTTTATTCCAGAGATAAATACATTTAGGGCAACCTCCCTGTGCTGTCAATCAGCCAAATGGAATTCTCTCTTACCAGTTGGCAATATTGGTTTTGTGCAAATTTTGCATCTTGTGTCAGCACACACAGTATGCTAACTCCAGATGACTTAAACAGGCTGTCCATGGCTGGCAAGTTACACTGAATTCCCAGCAATTCTCAATGTAGTGAAGAACCTTGATGGATGAAACTTAACCAGTTTAACTTTTTCAGGGTTAACTGAAGTCAATTCAAAAATAATTTTAAATGTAAGACCAAAGTAGCTAAAATAGAAAAAAATCCAAGTAAGCTATCCTTCTAGTCAGGCTACCTTTGCCTTAAATTTAAGAATTCACTTTGGTTTCCTCACAATTCTTACTTTAGTTAATAATAATCTCCCTAATAAAGAAAAAAACTTGCTTCTGGTTTTTGACCTCTGCACTTCCTGCGTGCAGAGGAAAGAGGTAAAAATAACATAAGCTACTTTAAGTCCCATAACATTAACTAATTGAGGTCACTGTAACTTAGTTTCTGAGTTTCTGGCTGAGGTTGGTGGGAGTTAAAATATACATCCACTGTATTGGGATAATGAGGCAACCACTTGCTCAACAGCATTTATGGAATATAAGTAGCGTACACGTGTCAGAAGTAGGCATCGCCATAACAACGATACAATCATAATAAATAGGTTTTGGAATTTCTCTCGCCTTTTAAGGTTTTCCCATAATGGGCTATAGCTCTTGACTCTTACTATTACACGGAGAAGGCAGCATTTACATTGTTCAGGGTCTTGCAAGCATGTTTTCTTAATGTAAGAAACTGCACATGGTTCAGAAGAGCCTTTGCTGCTGAGTTTGTTTTCTCCCCCAGTGATGCCACAAATTTTGGAAAGGACTGCATCCCTATATTGTTGAATAAATGTACATGTGCACCATAAATGCTTAAAAGTTCCATGGTCTCCCCCACACCTACAGCACTCATTAGGGATTTGAGAACTATAGACATGCAGCTTGGTTGATGTTAAGTACTACCTCGTCATTAGCTTATAACTAGCTTACAGGTATCTCACACTGTAGGGACTCTTCTGTGCTACTGTGTATATCTTTTTCCACTGGCACAGTGTTAGCGGGACACTGAGCTCTGACTACCACTGTGCCGGGCAGTGTTTTGTTCTGCTCGCCTGTGTCCTGCATTATTTTATAACACAGAAATGATGATAATGATGATGGCACAACTGTTCGAGGAAAGTAAATGCATCCTGCCCTCACTTAACCCCTCACTTGATTGTATATAAAAATGTCAATTAAATTGGGGTCTTTATCTTTAATCAAACTACATCGTGGGATGGACCGACATTGCTTTATGATCTGTCTGAGTTCAAAATAGTGATCCTGTAGAGGTATATCACCAAAAAGCTTGGGCCTACTGTATAACAGCATAGGGTTATGAGTTAAGGGAATATAGCATAGAAATATCTGAAGACAATTTAAAATCTGCAAAGATTTGTTGGATGTCAGTCTCCACATAATTGATTGAAGGGCGCTGTGTGCCAAGCCAATGCAGACTGGGGGTAAGGGAGGAATAAGTCCTCCAATTGTGGCTATATATTTAGTGTGGAGATGCAACACCACCCCATCCCTGAGTGAGATGGGCTACTATGTAGTAAAGGTACAAGCACAGAAGTGCTAGTCTGCCCCTCTATTTTGAATTACACATAATGGTCAGTTTGAGTCTTGGCTTCCTATCTGCCCAAATACATTTTGATAATAGTGTTTAGGGAATAAAAATAAGTAATTTGGGAGGTAAGTCGGTAGTACCAAAAAAAGATTATTAAGTCGGTAATACTGGAAAAATAAATAATATTGATTTATCCATGAAATTGCAGTGGCTGTCAACCTATTTGGATCTGTTTGTATTATAATATAGGTCTGTAATTTCAGTCTTACAAGTCTGTAAAGTCAGGGGAAAGTCTAATGCCCAGGTTGTTGTATAGTCGAAGTTTGCCCTTAGTGTTAGATGGCAAGACTCAGCAGGTGTTCCCACCTATATTTGAAATCTTTCACTACCATTGCCTCAGTCAAGGGTTTAAAATGCCTCTGTTCTAGCAGTGTGGACCCAGAAAGATATTGGAATATTGCAATGGTACATTGTATGGTAGCTGCATCCCTGTCTCTATTCAGTAAATCTGCTTTAAAGGCAAAATAGTTCAGCGGGCAAATAATGTTAATTGTGGTGTTACTTGAGGATGATTTGGGCTTCAAAGCCCTGTGTGCTATATCAAAGGCTATTGTAGTTTAGTTGGAGCAACTAAATAAAAATAGTGGTTAAGATTTGAAGGATTTGAGGAGGAGATTGACACTACGCTGACAAAGATAATGCAATTGCAATAACAGGTATCATTCCAGTTCCAACAGATAGCACTCTTACACAGATATATAGAGAACTAAGATAACTGCTCTAGAAGAAATGACCTCTGAATAAGAGGAGTGCCTGAATTAGAGGACTCAACTCAGAAAACATTATAATAACCTTAACCAAGTCTTCTATATATCTGTCTACTACTGGTACTGGCATGATATCTGCTGTTGCAATTGTATCACCTTGCATAGGCGTGCGCAGCCTATTGCATTAGGGTGTGCACCCTAAAGCACAAACACAATCCGCATGTACAGGGAGTGCAGAATTATTAGGCAAATGAGTATTTTGACCACATCATCCTCTTTATGCATGTTGTCTTACTCCAAGCTGTATAGGCTCGAAAGCCTACTACCAATTAAGCATATTAGGTGATGTGCATCTCTGTAATGAGAAGGGGTGTGGTCTAATGACATCAACACCCTATATCAGGTGTGCATAATTATTAGGCAACTTCCTTTCCTTTGGCAAAATGGGTCAAAAGAAGGACTTGACAGGCTCAGAAAAGTCAAAAATAGTGAGATATCTTACAGAGGGATGCAGCACTCTTAAAATTGCAAAGCTTCTGAAGCGTGATCATCGAACAATCAAGCGTTTCATTCAAAATAGTCAACAGGGTCGCAAGAAGCGTGTGGAAAAACCAAGGCGCAAAATAACTGCCCATGAACTGAGAAAAGTCAAGCGTGCAGCTGCCACGATGCCACTTGCCACCAGTTTGGCCATATTTCAGAGCTGCAACATCACTGAGTGCCCAAAAGCACAAGGTGTGCAATACTCAGAGACATGGCCAAGGTAAGAAAGGCTGAAAGACGACCACCACTGAACAAGACACACAAGCTGAAACGTCAAGACTGGGCCAAGAAATATCTCGAGACTGATTTTTCTAAGGTTTTATGGACTGGTGAAATGAGAGTGAGTCTTGATGGGCCAGATGGATGGGCCCGTGGCTGGATTGGTAAAGGGCAGAGAGCTCCAGTCCGACTCAGACGCCAGCAAAGTGGAGGTGGAGTACTGGTTTGGGCTGGTATCATCAAAGATGAGCTTGTGGGGCCTTTTCGGGTTGAGGATGGAGTCAAGCTCAACTCCCAGTCCTACTGCCAGTTCCTGGAAGACACCTTCTTCAAGCAGTGGTACAGGAAGAAGTCTGCATCCTTCAAGAAAAACATGATTTTCATGCAGGACAATGCTCCATCACACGCGTCCAAGTACTCCACAGCATGGCTGGCAAGAAAGGGTATAAAAGAAGAAAATCTAATGACATGGCCTCCTTGTCCACAGCATGGCTGGCAAGAAAGGGTATAAAAGAAGAAAATCTAATGACATGGCCTCCTTGTTCACCTGATCTGAACCCCATTGAGAACCTGTGGTCCATCATCAAATGTGAGATTTACAAGGAGGGAAAACAGTACACCTCTCTGAACAGTGTCTGGGAGGCTGTGGTTGCTGCTGCACGCAATGTTGATGGTGAACAGATCAAAACACTGACAGAATCCACGGATGGCAGGCTTTTGAGTGTCCTTGCAAAGAAAGGTGGCTATATTGGTCACCGATTTGTTTTTGTTTTGTTTTTGAATGTCAGAAATGTATATTTGTGAATGTTGAGATGTTATATTGGTTTCACTGGTAATAATAAATAATTGAAATGGGTATATATTTGTTTTTTGTTAAGTTGCCTAATAATTATGCACAGTAATAGTCACCTGCACACACAGATATCCCCCTAACATAGCTAAAACTAAAAACAAACTAAAAACTACTTCCAAAAATATTCAGCTTTGATATTAATGAGTTTTTTGGGTTCATTGAGAACATGGTTGTTGTTCAATAATAAAATGAATCCTCAAAAATACAACTTGCCTAATAATTCTGCACTCCCTGTATATATATATACATACACACACATACACATGCTGCTGTTTGTGTGTGGTTGTGCTGTTAGTGTGCTGTGTGTGCTGTTAGTGTGATGTGTGTGTGAGGGTGTTGGTAGTGTGCTATGTGGGTGAAGGTGCTGGTAGTGTGCTGTGTGTGAGGGTGCTGTTTGTGTGCTGTGTGTGAGGGTGCTTGTAGTGTGCTGTGTGTGAGGGTGTTTGTGTATGTGTGTTAGGGTCCTGTTAGTGTGCTCGTGTGTATATATATATATGTATATATATATATATATATATATATATATATATATATATGCGTTCACACACATACACTCACACACACATACTCAGACACACACTTACAGACACACACAAATATATTCAGAGACACACATACACACACACACACACACTTACAGACACATACACTCACAGACACACATGCACACACACACACACACACACACACTTACAGGCACGCACACATACATTCACAGACACACACTCACGGACACTCACACACACACTTACAGACACACACACATACACTCACAGACACACACACATACATTCAGACACACACACTTACAGCAGAGACACACACACATACATTCACAGACACACACACACATACACTCACAGACACACACACACACACTCACAGACACACTTACAGGCACACACACATACATTCACAGACACACACACATACACTCACAGACACACTTACAGGCACACACACATACATTCACAGATACACACACACATACATTCACCCACACACTCAAAGACACACTTACAGGCACACACACATACATTCACAGACACACACACATACACTCACAGACACACACACGCAAACACACATACATTCACAGACACACATACACACACACACTTACAGGCACACACATACATTCACAGACACACACACACACACACACACACAGACACACACACACACATTCACAGACACACACACCCACACACATACACACACACACATTTTTTTTTTAATTAAAAATTGTCCACCCAGCCTCCCTACCTGGCGAGCTGGCGTGGACTTGTCCCTGGGGTCCAGTGGGTCGGGTGCCTATCTCCATAAAACAAGCGGCGAGGAAGCTGTGTGCTCTCTGCTTCCTCTCGCCGTGCGGGCTACATCATATTCCGGCTCCCGGTATCAGCAAACGGCGCACCGCAAGAGGAAGCAGAGAGCACACAGTTCACTCGCCGCTTGTTGTATGGAGATAGGCGCCTGACGGGGGGGGGTGGGGGGGGGGGTGTCCATCACCTCTTGCTCCTGCCCCCCATGACAGGGGGAAAACGGGGGAGGAGGAAGGCATTTGGGGGTGGCAGAGTGCCTGCAGGAACAGCGTTCCTGCAGGACTCACAGGCGTTCTGCTGGGATTATGGTGTGTCCAGGCACACCCAGCACACTCCGTGCGCACGTCTATGTCACCTCTGTAGTTGTCATGGTTATGTAAGGGAACCCACAACTCACAGACCCTAATCTACTAAGAAAGGTATACCATGTATTACTGGGCTGAGTAGAAGATAAAGCTGAGTAGGAGAAAACAGAACAATCAATAATCAAACCAAAAGGTTAGGAACATAGAGAGCAGGGAAACGGTTAAACAAGCCATGGTCGGTAAGAAAGAATCCAATGCAATATAAACTCACTCTTGTGTGAACGAGAACCACAACAGAGCAACTTACTCATCAAGGTCTGAATTGAAAGAGACAGAACACTTACAATATTGGTTGGCATCATTTTAGAACGCCTAAACACGCAAATTCGTGACTTTCCTGTGTTTGTGTCTGCCAACCAAATCGGTGCTCAGAGTTGGAATGTTATGACGTCCGTGCGACTGACTGCAAACAGACGCATATGAGCAGCATGCAGCATCTGTACCGCCACAGAGAAGGAGCGCCAGAACAGGTAAGCATTACAGTAGTGCTCTCCTCATCGAGGTCTGCTAAATGTGTCACCTCTCATTCTGTCCAGGTCCTCTCTAATGGAGTGCTCCGCCTTCTCCAACATATTAGGTATATCTCTCTTGGTAGGGAGTTGCTTTCATAGGGTCCTGATGCAGGGCTGTCTTAACAGCGTTATAGACCCCAGGGCAAAGGAGAACACAGGGACCCTGCCTAAAAATAAAACTCACAGGAATAGTAATGTAAATTATCAACAAATACAAGCATTTATTTATTTGCACCTCAAACAAAATTAGCATTTAAACATTAAATACATTTATGTACGGCAGAGATTAATCCACACAAATGTTTGGACAATAAACATGAGCCATTAAGTTGAAAAACAAGAAAATCAGCATAAAAATAGTACTTAGTTGGCAAATCATACAGTCAGAGATGGCACAGTATTATTAGTGTTATTAATCAAGTGTTCAACAGAAACATTTGCAAAATGTATTTACAGAGAATTGCTTTATAATTGGTTTGTACAGATAATACCTTATACTGTGGTGATTAGTCCACCTAAACTGTTTAATAACGAGGGTTTTAACGGTTCTGAATTAACCTCCTAGAATATTATACTGAAAAGTTGACAAACCTATGGGCCCCCTTGTGTGGCCCGTGGGACCCAGCATGCTTTAAGACGGCTCTGCCCTGATGTCTGTAAGAGCTTAGGTAGGTAAAGGCTCCTCCATGCCTGGGAATAAGGCTTTCTCCGCCTTTTCATGGTGTCTGATCTCTGCCATTTTCTTTAAAAGATGTTAAATGGCTAGATCTCAGCTTACAGGCAGGGCCCTCTCTACGTTTTGTATTCGTCTGTTTATTTTGTATGTTCTCCACAATTGTACAGCACCGAGGAATCTGTTAGCGCTTTATAAATACTATGCCTTATCGGAACTATCGAATAAGGCCTTGTGGCCTATATTATAGGAGATGTGGCTCACAGCAATGTGTTCCTATTACTCTGTGGTTGTCACGGTTTAGTAGATAGAGCCCAATATGCAGTTACAGACTTGGTAGTTCAAAACGAAGTAGAGACAAGGATAAGGTAGAGACGAAGTCAGGCATGCAAAAGGTCAGTTCAGGTAGCGCAGGATCATAAACGTAGAACAACAGAGTTTGGATATCAGATAGGCAGACAGGAACAAGGAACAACTTGATAGGAGTCTGGACCACAGAATACCGAGCATAGATAGAAGGTCTGAGCAGGATTATATTAGAGAGGTTGCGGAGCACATTTCACAGGTCTCCTTCTGGAAAACGCCTACTTCCCCTTTAGGAAGTATAACGGATCCCCTTACTCCATCAGTTCATTTTTGTCTGTTGTTTTTTAAAATTTTTTATTTTAACCCCTTAACGCCGTTACGGCGTTCTATGCCGTCGCGGCTTTAAAGGGCTTTAAAGCCGATGCGGCGGCATAGAACGCCGTAACGGCTTAAGCCCCCAGGAGATGAGATCTACTCACCTTCACCGCAATCCTCTTCTGGAGGGCTGCCTGACAGCCCAGGCAGCCCTCCCCTGGCAAATGAGGCCCCCGGGGGCCATGTGATCGCTCTCAAAGAGAGCTGTGGAGCTGTGGATCTGCCAGCAGGGGGACTGTCTAAAATATCAGACAGTCCCCCTGCTGGTAGGTAGTGTAAAAAAAAAAAAATTAAACATGTTTAAAATTAACTTAAAAGTATTTTTATATATATAATATATGTATATATATTACATATATAATATATATACATATTATATATATGTAACGTCATACATAGTGTATTTTAATACTAATATTAGTATATATATTAATATTAAAATACACTTAGAATGACATTACATATATATAATATGTATATATATATTATATATATATAATAGATATATACACATATTATATATATACGTATAATTACAATAATAAATAGATAAAATAATAAAATAAATAAATAAAATATTAAAACAAAATTTAATATAAATTATATATTCATATGTAATTTCATTCTAACTGTATTTTGTTATTTATATATATATTGGTAACAAAATACACTTAGAATGACATTCTATATATATCTATCTATATATAAAATACAAATAACCTCAAATATATATAAATAGATAAATACATATAATTACATAAAAGATTACATTAGTATACACGTAGAATTTAAATACCTATAAATGCATATATATTAAAATTCTACGTGTATATTTAAGTAATCTTTTAACATAATTATGTGATTTGATTAATTAAAATTTGATTGACATGCCTGACAGCACAGGGAGAAAGTGCAGAGAATTTAATTCGCAAGCACTATATTTGACCCTGTAACTCTCCAAGACACCATAAAACCTGTACATAGGGGGTACCGTTTTACTCAGAAGACTTCGCTGAAATCAAATATTCGTGTTTAAAACTAGCAAATTGTATTACAACGATGATATTTTAAGTAAAAGTGAAGTTATTTGCATTTTTTACAAACAAACAACACTTTTATGGACTATGTTATTGTTGTAATATGTTTTACTGTTTTAAAACACTAATATTTGTGTTTAGTGAAGTCTCCCGAGAATAACAGGACCCCCCATGTACAGGTTTTATGGTGTTTTGGAAAGTTACAGAGTTACATATAAGGCTTGCATTTCATTTTTTTGACATTGAAATTTGCCAGATTGGTTATGTTGCCTTTGAGACCGTATGGTAGCCCAGGAATAAGAATTACCCCCATGATGGCATACCATTTGCAAAAGTAGACAACCCAAGGTATTGCAAATGGGGTATGTCCAGTCATTTTTAGTAACTAAGTCACAAACACTGGCCAAATATTAGTTTTTTGCTTTTTTCACACAAAAACAAATATGAACGCTAACTTTGGCCAGTGTTTGTGACTAAGTGGATACTAATAAAGACTAAACATACCCCACGTTCAATACCTTGGGTTGTCTACTTTTTCAAATGGTATGCCATTATGGGGGTAATTCTCATTCCTGGGCTACCACACCGTCTCAAAGGTAACATTACTAATCTGGCAAATTTCAATTTGAAAATGGAACGTTCTATATTTGACCCTGTAACTTTCCAAAACACCATAAAACCTGTTAATGGGGGTACTGTAATATGGGCATTTTTTTGCAGTATTTTTTTGCAGTAACAGTATTATGACGTTTACAGCTAAAATGTGAGGCGGAACTACAAATGTTTTTAAAAATTTAAAAATTCTCACAGTTTTTTAAATTATATTCATAATAAATTATGTTTCATATATAAATATTTGATATGAAATGAAAGTCCTGTTTCTCCTGAACAAAATGATATATAATAAGTGTGGGTGCATTTAATATGAAAGAGGTGAATTACGGTTGAACAGACATATAGCGCAAATTCCAGTTTTTGTTTACGTTTTGTTTTGATCAGAACGTGCACTATTGACTCCGTCCTGAAGGGGTTAAGACACCAAATATATTTACTTTGTTTAGACACCAAATATATTTATTTTATTTAAAACATGTCAAACTTGACGTCTGTCTTCCTCAATAGACTCTTGTGTTATTCTTTAAGCATGTTGATCATTTTTAGTATATTTTACATCATTTTATAAATATTTACTAGAGGAGGGCTGACAACTTTTAGCCTGGGGTACAAATATATTCTAATGGCCATCGGTGCAAACTTGTCAGCCCACCAATTTTTATTAAGTGTTTACTTATACACCTTAAAATTGTTTGTTATCATGTCGTGTTGACTCATTAATAGAAGTTTGAAAAGAGTGCATAAATGTACCTTATCAGTTACACCATCTCATAATGTTGTACAGTGTGGTATGTAGTGTGAAAAAGTAAAGTTAAACTGTCAATCTGGATACATGATGTAGAGAAGATGTATTTCTTAAGAAATGAAATGAATCCGCTGTAGTTCTCCCAAATCCCCAGTGAAGCAGTGATTATAGCTCCCAATTTCCAAACATCAACCTAGACTTGATGACGGGTAGAAACATATGTGTTTAATCATGGCCAAATAGCCCACTTATATACAAAACAATAATGCAGTAAAACACGCCCAGAACACTCCCACAAAATGACCACAAATTCCTGTGTCAGAGTGACTCGGCATAAAACCATAAAATAAAATATCAAAATACATAAAAAATACATACAAAAAAATAAAACCCCCCACAAATTACATATCGTTAAATAGCCCTGATCTGAGCGCCCAAGTTCTCCAAATAGCACTCATATCAAGGAAACGCCACCACGTGGAAGTTATGACCGGCGGCACACATGGTCCTATGCCCAAAACAGTTCCAGGGTGTTTGGTGCTTTTGTGAGCTCCTGCGGCCACAATACAGGGTGCTCCGGCTGGCTCCTAGGTAATGTTTGTTCTCCTTAGTCTCAGGCACCTTCCCTCCAAAACGCGCTCTCCTGGCGGATCTCAAAGTGGTTTAAAACCACAAACCAAGTTGTCTGGGAACTGCACGGTCATCTCGTGCTGAAAACAGTTACATAACATTCACGGCTAAGTCCCGCTGAGGTGACCGGGAACCCACAAAAATCTCATGCCGAAATTAGTTCTATAGCAGTCGCAGCTAAGTACCGCTGAGATTATTCGTGGGTTTGGTTTCCGCGAACAGCCACCAGAGAGCTAGCATTCGGTTTCATTTGCATGAAGGGAAAGTGCCGAAACAGAGGTTCGTTAGGAGATTTAACTCCCGAACAGGTTTTTGGAATATGGTCCATAGTCCTTGGGCAGGAGGCTAGATGGCAGGTTCCTCCAGGAGCTCGTGACAAATATCCAGGGTAAGAAGCATTTGTCACAAGAAGCTTCTGTTCTTGCTCATGTGGGCCTAGAACATTCAGTGAGAGAATGGATTTGACTGATTCGGCTCGGAAGCAGTGGTCTCTGTCAGTGCAGCATGTTCCTGTGCAGAGTGGAGAGGAAGAGGTAAGTGTCTGATCGGGTGGGGAGTCCGTGGTCGGGCTAGTCCTGGGGGCTGACAGTGGTGCTGATTCCCTCCTTCTCTGCCTGATTGCCTTCCTCCCACTTTATTGTGCATTCGGTCTGGGAGCTCCAAAGTTAAGCAGCCATCATGCTGTTGGCCAACCACGCCCTCTCTAAGTATGATACTCTTATATGAATCCCTAAATCTCAATTAACACTTCCACTACCATTAGAAGCTTTGGACCTGTATTTCCCTTCGGTGCTTCACTATAAGAAGCATTTAAAAGGACAGTATCCAACAATAACAAGATAGTAAGTGCTGGAAAAAAAGGGTGGATAGTCATGAGATGCAGAGGCCAGTTCGCTAGCTAATGCAATTAATATTTTATGACTTGGGAAATATTTGTGAACATTTTGTAAATGCATTTTTCTTTTAAACAACTACATGCATTTTTGATGGAGCATATAGTTAAAATTATGAGTGTATTTAATATGATGAATGGCAAGTTTATATAGTTAACTTTAAGATTATGTTTACTAAGCTAGAATCAAACATGTATACATTAAAGTAGAACTCTAAAAAAACTTTGTGTAAACTTTGTGTTTTAACTTGCAACAAAATATATCACAGGAAGCAGATACTCTGTTTCCCTTAAAATGTTGCACTTAGAAACATATATTGTGGATTAGTTTGCATTGGCCACACAAAGTTTTTTTTTTAAATTTTTTTACATATAATATTTTAGCAAGTTTTAGCAAGTTAGCAAAACCCATCTCTCACTCAAGGAAATGTATCAGTTCTATGGTGGATAATTTCCCGTTAACCCAGTATTTAACGATTTTGCATTACTATTTATGAATGTAACGTTGACAAGTGTGCATCAACCATCAGTTCATTTTTGTCTGTTGTTTTTTTTATTTTTTATTTTAATTCTATAATTGATTTACTTTGTTTAGACACAAAATATATTTATTTTATTTAAAACATGTCAAACTTGACATCTGTCTTCCTCAATAGGCTCTGGTGTTATTCTTTAAGCATGTTGATCATTTTTAGTATATTTTACATCATTTTATAAATATTTACTAGAGGAGGGCTGACAACCTTTAGCCTGGGGTACAAATATATTCTAATGGCCATTGGTGCAAACTTGTCAGCCCACCAATTTTTATTAAGTGTTTATGTATACACCTTAAAATTGTTTGTTATCATATCGAACATTTTGTGTTGACTCATTAATAGAAGTTTAAAAAGAGTGCATAAATGTACCTTATCAGTTACACCATCTCATAATGTTGTACAGTGTGGTATGTAGTGTGAAAAAGTAAAGTTAAACTGTCAATCTGGATACATGATGTAGAGAAGATGTACTTCTTAAGAAATGAAACTAGTTTAAAGGGACATGCATCACTTGACAATTATTTTACCAGCAAGCAAAAAACTTTTAAAGAAATATACAAACCTTCGACGTACCACCTGTACAAAAAGATATATCAATGCTTGTAAGCTATCGAATGTGTAACGTGATGAAGAGTATACACGGGGCCAATGTTGAGCCCGACATATTAGAGTATAGAATTAAAATATGTTGTTATCTAATGCTGTATATATGTGTATCCAATATTTCAGCTAATATCATGTACCTGGAACTAACAGACGTTTTGGTCATGTCCTCCTCTTCCCATTTTGTATCCTGTATCTCAATTTACTTTTTCTGGAAATGAATAAACCTTAAATAAAAAATAAGTAAATAAATAAATAAATATACAAACCAAAACAGAGCTGGGAAAACCCATAGAACAGTATGCAAAGAATGTTTATAAACTTACTATAAATGGACACAAATCCTTTTTGTTTTTGTCTTCTATATTTTTCTATGGGGCACATGCGCCACTGTTAACTTTATTGCTATCCTGTTTTAATTGTATAAAATGTTGTGATTTTTGATTGTGTATTGTATACTGTATTGTTAATCAGTGCAATAGGTATCCTGTTTGCAAAATAAAGCATTTTAAACAATTTTGCCTGCTTATGTGTCCAATATCTGTGTGCTGATGTGAATTACTAAATAAACAATACCCTCAATCTACAATAAGTTTGAAAAAACATAAAGGGATATTTTATGCATCAAGACAACTGTAGCTCAATGTTGTTTTTCTAAATGCTGTAAGTGGGATTAGGAAATAAGAATGTCTGGTTTTGTTTGCTATGTTGTTATTAAATATCAGTTATAAGCTGTTGTTATTACTAACATTCTACATATATTTGCAGTCAGTGAATATTGTCTGGTTTCCATATTCATGTTTTATGATCTACTGCTACTATGTTGGCCCCTACAGATACCATCTATATTTTAGTGTCCACCTGTAAGCAACTGGAACATAAAGCACTAAAATGCATGTGTAGGCACACCCTATACATGCACACGTCACCTGTCATTGATAATTGTGGTGTAAACACAGGAGATAGTGGCAATTATTGAAGTTGGACAGAGAAAATAATTTATTTTCTGGTAGACTGGAGTAGAAGTTGAAATACACTGATTGGCAACAACAATAAAACCACCTGCCTAATATCATGTAGGTCCACCTCGTGCTGCCAAGCTCTGATGCATTGAGACATGTACTCCACAAGACCTTTGAGCTTACAAAACAGCTCTGATGCATTTGCACAAGACCTCTGAATATCTCCTATGGTATTTGGCACCAAGACATGAGCGGCAAATCCTTGAAGTACTGCAAATTGCCAGGTGGGGCCTCCATAGATTGGATTAGTCGTTCCAGCACATCCCACATAAACTCAGTCCGATTAAGATCTGGGAAATTTGGAGGACAGGACAACATATTGAACTCTTTAGGAAGGGGGGACAGGATGGAAAAGTTAGGAGCCATATTGCATCAGGTGGGGGAAGTAAACATATCCAAGACCAAGTTGAATGGGGCATCCTGTGCCAAATCAGGGTGGGAGAATAGTAGAGCAGTCACAGGTTACAGGTAAGACCAGGGAGGTCTAGTTCTAGATCACAGGATTAAGGGCAAGAAGTTCCTCCGCCTTCTGGTTTGAGGGCACAACTGAGAGAGAAAAGGTACTTTGGGAAGAGAAGGAGGCCTTGGTTGAGTCATATTAGGGCATTCGAAGAATTTTAATCTTAGATCTAGTGTATTTACCCATCTGAAGGTGGAGATATAGTGCTCAGTCAGTGTTTTTGGCAGGAAATGTAAAATCCAGAGCAGCAAGCACCTTTTTTTATAGAGTGTCATGAAATGACCATTATTATTACATAAATTGCTACAGCAGTGGTTACCAAACTTTTGAGGTTCAAGGCGCCCTTAATATTTCAATATTTTTCCAAGGCACCCAAAGTTAAAATTTATAGGTAGTATATCTGTACAGTGCTGCGACATTTACTGGCGCTGTAGTGTAATGTATAGTGTTGGTGTTTGAAGCGGTGCTTGTATATAGTTTTAGTATTTTAATACAGGAGTGTGTTTGTATGTAATGTTTACGTTTGATTGCAGGGGTGTGTTTTAATACATTGTTCAGTTTTAAATGTGGATGTACATTTGTGTGAAGCATTGGTGTTTGAGTGAAGGGGTGTTTTTATGTAACATTTGTGTTAGATTGCAGAATATGTTTGTATGTTGTGTTGGTGTTTGACTGCTTGGATGTATGCACATACACTGCCACATACATACATACTTACACAGCTATACAAACACATTAACACACACACAGAGATACACACAAAAACATACACACAGTGACACATAGTCACACCTTAACACATGCACACACTGACATATACATACACAAACACTCTGACACACACACACACCCTGACACACACAAACATTAACACATGCACACACTATGACACAGATACACACACTTGGGAGATGACCACAGGTGTGTATATATGAGGAGGTTTTGGATAGAAATATCACTTTTATTATAATCTTCATTTAGCACATATTGATTTGCATTATGAGTTTATTCATCCAAGCACTAACACTTTAATTGTTTAGTATCAACGCTGTTTTTAATTGCTATTATCACATTAATTTTGTATACTCACAATGCTCTTACAATAGATTTATTTAATACACTTTAGCTTATTTAGCACTGTTTAATTTGTCTCCCACATTTGGATTTAGTGTAGGACCCACCGATATTGGGGTACTGTGAAGTTGTGGTGGGCTTAACAGCATATGGCCATATGTTGGAACTGAACCCCATATTTATTTTCTTAGGTGAATTTAAGTAGCCTGATAAGTGTGTTAGTATATTATTATGTGTGCGCCGTAACTTAATTTGTATCATATATGAATATTGGTCACTATGGCAGCTCCATTCCTGTACAATGCATATTTTGGGTGACACACACACTTACACAGAAGCACACACTGACATATACACACCCACAGGCTCACACACAACCTAAAACACCATTACACACACACACAGACACAGACTGCTGAATCCATACACACACACACACACACAGACTGCTGAGTCCACACACACATACACAGACTGCTGAGTCCACACACACACACCTCTGAGCATTTCAAGCCTACCTGTCACTGGAGGCTGTTGCTGGGGGTCAGACAGCCATCTTCTGGCCTTTCCAGCAGCAGAAAGGTCTGCTGCTTAATGGCAAGAGCAGGGCTTTGTTTGGGGGCGTGGCCTGTGCCGGGGAGCCTGCCAGTGCTCCCTCCGGCCCCAGCACCGTTCCACCTCCTCTGCCCTGCATTCCCTCGGGCTGTAAAAGTCTAAGGGAATATAATTTAAACACATGGCCAGCAAGTTGCCAGCATTTGGGGGGGCACAAGGGGGAGCACAGCATGATGTAGGGGGGCCATGGCTCTCTGTAGCCCCCCTAGCGACACGACTGTAAACATCATGTTTACATGCAGGCCGTAGCAATGTTCCATGCCCCTAACAGATGTCAGATTCTTTGCCAAGGATTTTTTCTATATAATAATAATACTAAATGACTAGGGACCCATTGATTTTAATACCAAAATATCTGCTTTTTATCTAGGCACCATTAAAAGGCACCATTCGCGAAAAATTAAGTGATCTGAATTTTTTATGAAATTGCAATATCTAGGCCAGGGATAGGCAACCTTCGGCACTACAGATGTTGTGGACTACCTCATCCTTCATTGTGCGGTGGTATGGGCAGTATTGTAGGGCGATGTGAGCAGCATTGTGAGGGGAGTAGAGTATTTAGTGGGGGATAGGGGCATTACTTTGGGTGGACAAGTGCTGTAGTGTAAGACATATTGAAAAAATAATATGGAGGATAGTAGCTTTAGTGTGAGGAGATGTGGGCAGTATTGTTTTTTTTTTATAAAAACAAAAAACAATAACTCTTAACTGGTGGAGGTGGGAAGGGAGCACATGGAGGGTGGGAAGATCTTTCCTTTGCAGACACCCTGCCGGCAAAGATAGATGCTGGTTATATATCCACAATGCACTCAGGGCCGGCCTTAGGGGTGTGCGAGCTGTGGGCGCCATGTGGCCGACACAGCTCACACATGGCCGGCTGGGATTATAATTGTTTTTTGTGTGTGTAGCTGTCTGTGTGTGTGTGGCTGTCTGCCTGTGTGTGTGTCTGTGGGTGTGTGTGGCTGTCTGCCTCTGTGTGTGTGGCTGTCTGCCTCTGTGTGTGTGGCTGTCTGTCTCTGTTTGTGTATAGATGTTTGCCTCTGTGTGTGTGTGTGGATGTCTGCCTGTGTGTGTGGATGTCTGCCTCTGTGTGTGTGGGTGACTGTCTGCCTGTGTGTGTGTGACTGTCTGCCTGTGTGTGTGTGTGTGTGTGTGTGTGTGTGTGAGACTGTCTGCCTGTGTGTGTGTATGTCTGCATGTCTGCCTGTGTGTGTGGTTGTCTGCATGTAAGTGTGTGTGTGTGTGTGTGTGTAAGATTGTATGTGTGGCTGTATGTACGTGACTGTCCATCTGTACCTGTGTGTGTGACTGTCTGCCTGTAAGTGTGTGTAATTGTGTTTATCTGCCTGTAACTGTGTATGTGTGCGACTGTCTGTACCTGTGTGTTTCTGCCTGATCCTGTGTATGTGACTACCTGCCTGCGACTGTATGCATGTGGCTGTATTTGACAGTGTATATGTATAACTGTGTGCATCTGACTGTGGGACTCACATATAGGCCTAAATGCGTATTTTTAACTCAATTAAATGCCCATTACACACAGCCAATAAACCCAGCAAAAATATCACCTACAACTGGCAGGAACTAAAATCGGCTACTCAACAGCACGAACACCGCTGGACTTCCAGACAGTTCGGGAACACCGGTCTTTCGGTACTTTCGCTTAAACTATGCATTTGTGTATTTTCTGGAGAATTCATATTAAAATGTATTTCGTATAGCGTTTGGCTAATTGTGCTGGGATCTGAGCGGTAATCTCCCGAAGTATGAGCTCAGATCCAAGCTATTTACTTATATGTCATTCGGTCCAACAGCACGAATAATGTGCCAGTTACATATTTTTAAGTCAAAAGCCCGGGATATTCTGTGGGAGTATCCCTCTCATACAGCAGTGCATGGTGGGAAAAATGTCCTCTATGTTCAGTTCCCCATGTAGTCCCCTACTGTATAATCCCTGTAAAGTGATTGAGGAAACCCCTTGCATGGGGAACCACATAAATACTGGAGCCTGTGAATAAAAACCTCAGTTGACTCCCAGAACTGTGTTTCGTCCAGGTTACTGGGAGATTTGCCTTCATTCAGCGATTTTCTTGGATTACTTTCTTTTACCAGCTGAGATATTGGGATTTAATATTGCAGCTCCACTACACTCTGTTTTATAGTTAGGGACAGGGCCGTCTTTAACACAGGGCAAAAGCGGCAGCTGCCCCAGGCCCATTTATTCCTGGGGGGGCCAAAGCATCTGCCCCTTAAACCCCGCGGGCCCATTACATTTTCACCAGACCGGGCCACTTTCATTATGTTTCCCCGTGGCCAGGAACCGGTAACAATGATCCACCGCTCTATTTGTTTCCCTGCGGACCGTGGCTGGGATCCTGTGTCTTTGTTCCCCTATGGCCTGCTGGGCAGAATTGAGTTCAGGTCACTGTTGCGGAGCTGCAATTTTATAATCCCAGGATCTCTGCTGGTAGAATGCAATAACCAAGTACAAAGCTGGAAGCAGGCAATATTCCCAAATCCTCCCAAGAACCAGACGAAACACAGTCTGAGAGTCAACTGCCACTTTATTCAAAAAGACTGATATTTAAAGCAGGTCACTCAACTGTCACTTTATTAAAAATAACTGATATTTAAAGCAGGTCACTCAACAGGGGTTTCCAAAGATGGGCAGCAGGGGTTTTGGTTGAGGGGACTGGAGGGAGACTACCGTTTCCAGGTCCTCCTCCCAACAGCCCCTGCTGTAACATACAGTAATGAAAACTACGAGGACATAAACCGTTACCTTTCAACTTCAAAATATACAACTTAGTCAGTTTTAATAGCAATGCTAACGAATGGGGAGGATTCGAACAGACATACACAGTACAGCATAAATTAAACATAGCCGGAGACGCCACACTATACCGGCGCGCAGTACACAACAGAAAATAGGCACAACCATTCTATCTTAGGCAGTCCCAAGTGGCTAGGTTTGCCACAGTCACTTCCGTCCAGCCAGCTAACGGAGAACCGCGTAGGGAGGAGTAGGAAGAGGCGGAGGCGGCAGACACAAAGGAGGCATTCTGGGCATAAGTAACATGCTCTGTCTCCTTCCTCAGCCTTTTTAGATCTGACCTAAGTTCTATGTATTAGGGCTTAGTTTGTCCTGACATCAGCTCTTTTAGTACCTTCTCTTCCATGCACTGATCTGTGCAAAAATAATTACTAAGGGTTTTATTTATTAAACAGAATTTTAATGAATTGCCAGTTGTGTATCGAAAGGTATGCACAAATGGTCAGTTAAGAGAACACTCAGCATATGGGGTCAAAAATTAAAACTTCTTCGAAGTGAATAGTGGAATAAAATGTAATTAAAGGGACACTCCAGGCACCCAGACCACTAATGCCCATTGGAGTGGTCTGGGTGCCAACTCCCACTACCCTTAACCCTGCAAATGTAAATATTGCAGTTTTCATAAACTGCAATATTTACCTTGCAGGGTTAACTCCTCCTCTAGTGGCTGTCTACTAGACAGCCACTAGAGAGCACTTCCGGGTTTATAGCACACATTTTGTGTGCTACAGCGTCGCTGGATGTCCTCATGCTATGTGAGGACCTCCAGCGTCGCTGAAATCCCCATAGGAAAGCATTGAAAATTTTTCAATGCTTTCCTATAGGGAGGTCAAATGCGTGTGCGCGGCATTGCCGCGCATGCACATGAGGTCTACCCCGCAGCCGGTCGCGCATGCGCAATAGGTCTCCCCCGCTGGAGCGTGGGCGGACCCTGAACCAGCGCCGAGGGACATCGGCACTGGATACAGGTAAGTCATTGAAGAGGTTTTAACCCCTTCAGCAACCTGGGATGGGGGGGTGGGAGGGGAGAGGGGACCTGCAGTGCTAGGAAAACGGTTTGTTTTCCTGGCACTAGAGAGTCCATTTAAATATGTTTAGATTAGTGGAATATTGTTTTATATTGGAATGTAGTCAGTGGGTAATTTTCCCAGCACCAGTGGACTGCAAGACCCATGATACTCAGAAATTATCCTAAAATAAAAAGCATATATACATTTGACTGGATGTGCATCATAAGAGTAACACTTTTGTAAAGAATAAGAGCCTGGTGGTAGCAATAATTGACATGTGAAATATATTATTAGATTAGTGGAAACCTGCACACTGTGATACTAAAATTATTGTAAAAAAATTGTGTAGGTCAAGTTTTATTTTAACCAGACTTGCTTGTATCTACATGGGCAATGAAACACTTAATGGTTAAGGAAGGTGAATGCTTTTAAATCTTACCTGGCCCTGGATCTACCAATGGACCCAAGGGATGCCATACTTCTGCAGCAAAAGAAAACATAAATTGTTATTTATATATGTACCAGTGTGTGAGATTGTGCATATTTGTATGTGTATGTGTACCTGTGTGTTTGTGTACCCATGTGTCAGAGTGTATGTGTGTGTGTCAGAGTGTATTTGTACCTGTGTGTCAGAGTGTATGTGTAACTGTGTATCTGTGTGTCTGTGTGTCAGTGTGTATGTGTACCTGTGTGTCAGTGTGTATGTGTATGTGGGTGTCAGAGTGTATGTGTATCTGTGTGTCATAGTGTCTGTGTCTTTGTACCTGTGTGTCAGTTTGTATGTGTACCTGTGTGTCTGTGAATATGTGTATCTGTGTGTCAGAGTGTATGTGTATCTGTGTGTTATAGTTTATGTGTACCTGTGTGTCATAGTGCATGTGTACCTGTATATCTGTGTACCTGTGTGTCAGAGTGTACCTGTGTGTCTGTATGAAATTGTGTGTCAGAGTGTATGTGTTCCTATGTGTCTGTGTAACTGTGTGTCTGTGTAACCGTGTGTCAGTGTGTATTTGTACCTGTGTGTCTTTGTATCACAGTGTATGTGTACCTGTGTGTCAGAATGTTTGTATATCTGTGTGTCATAATGTATGTGGGTTTGTGTGTCTGTGTACCTGTGTGTCATAGTGTATGTGTAACTTTGTCTCATTCACACCGCCCTAGCACACTCACCTTGCACAATTACCCCTTTAGGAGGGTGGGGTCCAGGGGACCCAAGCAAATGCTTGCCCAGGATCCAATCCAATAAAGACGGCCCTGGTTAGGGAGCTTGGTGATACACTAATAGGCACATTACTGTGAGTTTTATTGTTGTGGAGCTCTGTGATAAACTTTCACACACCACACTACTATGAGGGCTTTTTGTTTCTGTGGAGCTCAGTGATAAATGGAGAAACAGCGCATTACTACACATTTTTATTCCAAAGAGATCAAGGTAAATAAGTATAATCCAGAGCTCCAAAGCAAAACCACTCACCGTATTATGTGACGTACTTAGTCTGCTCCTCTGTAATGTAGGGGAGGCAGTCTGACACGTTTGGCCTGCACTTCTGTTGGCTGCAGACCATAAGTAACTGTCTTCCTAGCTCGGTCCAATCAGAGCGCTGCCGCAGATTACCACAGGATAGCCGCAGATTACCACTGCAAGCTCCTGAACTTGTGGATGGGCAGACCAGATTCAGATTAGCATGCCCCTCTCCCAACTAGGTAACAACAGGAAAGAAGGAATTAATGTGTTTTTAAATCATTATTAATTTAATAAATCCCCTATACAATCACTACATTCCTATACACACACTATACATGGCTGACGGGGGAGGGGCGCTGTGAAGATTTTTCGCAAAGGGCGCCTAGAGGCCTAAGGCCGGCCCTGAATGCACTGCACAATGCACTGACGACAGGCTTAATGTTGGCACAGAACTGGTATTATGCAGCCCTAACTAGCCCCAGCACAAAAGTGTCTATATCTCTACAGTAAATGTGCATTGTTTCACGCAGAAGCGTTGACATACAAACTCCTACCACCATGACCACTTTTAAAAACAGAAATGATCATGGTGGTTGGAGTAACCCATCCAATACTGGTATATACACTGTTTATTTAAATGACACATGATCTTTATTTACATAAATATTTATTTATATTTACTCATCTCAATGGTATTTTGATAGCATCCTGTAAAATTGTGTGTCTAGTATAGAAACCCATTGCTAATTAGCACTTACAAGTCTTCTATTATTTTCTATTCAAGATGTTAAAACTCTTGTCACTTGGGAACTACCAGTCGCAATTAATACATACATGATAGGGGGGTCGGGGCCTGAAAGCTGAGCTAACCAGACATGCATGCAGCGAGCTCTGGCAAAAAGCAACCTTATTTTGGCACAAACTCGACTAAAGTAGCCAGGCTCGGCAACACAGCAGCGCTGAACAGAGTGGAGACCCGTGGACACACACCTGGTGCAATTCCAGAGTGAATATTCCACACTCCACAAATGAGGCATACCACTGAAAGCGGCCTAGTGGCTAGGAGAGGCGGCCGATCTCCCACCATGGGGACCGCGAACAACAGCAGCTCCACTGGCAACCCGCATCCCCCCCCCCCCTCTGGTTATCCCGGTCCCTGCTGGGTAAACTAGGTTGCACCCTGAAATCTCCTGTCCGGAACGCAGACCGCATGTCGGGCCCAAGATGGCTGCCAAGCACCAACCACTACAATTCCAAGAAACGCGGGCATGGAGAGAGCGTTTTGAAGCTAAATTGGACCACATATGCCGGGACTTTTGGTGTTGCATACAGCACAACTACACCCACCCCTCTATACTTACCACATAGGGAGTGAGGGCTGAAGCGGTGGCTTCTCAGCCCAAAGCGCATACAGAAAAGCAACATTCTCGCCGACAGGCCTGCCGGCAGATCCCCCAAGCACGGAACTGCACAGCGGTACTACGCCACCCACCATGCAAATTACCACCTCAAAGCCACATTTCTATATGGCACTCATGGGGGAGAAGACTTCACTCTAGTCTGCCGCTCAGTTGGAGAGCCTAACTATGGCGCACTTACCCACGGGCACCGAGATGGCCTGGATGCCCAGCCCCAGTGACCGGACTCTGTGGCAGAGAGGCCGGGGTAGTATACGACTACACAAGCACTTGGGACTGGCGGTGCCCTCACCTACGAGAAGACGGACTTAGATCTCCCGGGCCTGGCAGGCAGCCATTGGTGGGCATTGGATAAACCGCCTCAGGTTAAGGTTGCAGGCCAGTTAATACACGGCTTACCCCTAAAAATGTACTTGCTTGACCCATTACCCAGAGACACCCACTGAAACTGATACACAGCTTTCAAACCAGCCACCCTATGCAAATGTATTATATGCAGTGCCATTTTCTCACTGGTTGTCCCCAGTCTCATGAGGGCTATCCCCGGTTGCCGCAACCCTTAGTACCCAGCGGCTACCAAACGTCAGACCTACTCTGGGTTGCTTAGTTACTTACTCATTTACTGTATTTAATATTCTTCATGTCGAATATTTCTTTTTTTTGGAGCTCCTGCCTTGTCTCTCATAAAGACATGAATGTTTAAGCATGTACTACATTGCAGTACCCTGTAGCATCACAACTTTAAACCGTATATATATATTAACTTCATAGCAGTACCTCATAAGTTATATTCAGCCTGTTATTGAATGTGTCTATATTTAACAAATGTGCGCACATTCTTGCCAATGTTAAGCCTGTATGACTCTTTATGTACGCTGGTGTGGCGTTTGACAAAGTAATGTAACTACCTGCACAACAAAAATAAAGAATAAAAAATAAAATAAAAAATACATACATGATATAGAAGTAGCTATTACTTGCTAATCTTAGCAAAATATATTTTTCATACATTTTTATTGAAGTTTTAAAGTTGCAGATAATTCCCCTATTTTAGTAATTAGTGACTTCATAAAACTTTACAACATCGGAAACTAGCCTTTTGTCCTTTCTTTGATTGTTGGCGGCCAGGGCCGTCTTTAATAACGAATGGACCCTGGGCAAGTGTTTGCTTGGGCCCCCTGTGCCCTGCCGCTCTCGCCCCTCACTCCCTGGTATGCAATCACGGCATCCATCCCAACGCAGTGGCGGTACTAAAGTAGAATGAATTTTATTGGGACCCCCAATTGCAAGGTTGGACTAAAGGTAGAACCCCATCTGTCGTGCAACTCCAACAATGCTTTGACAGCTGGGACTCTACCAATTTCCCATGCTTGCAGGGTTGTATTTAGCACTGAGCCATGTTAGTATGTTTGAATGTAAGCATGTGTTTGTATGGAGTATGTTTGTGTGAATGTGTTTGTATGTGGTACTGGAGTTTGAATGCAAGTGTGCATTTATGTGTAGTGTTTGTTTTTGAATGTAGGAGTGTGCTTGTATGTAGTGTTGACGTTGGAGGTGTGTATTTGAATTTAAAGTTGCGGCTCAGATGCACAGGTACACACTCTGACGCACAAGCAGATACACAGATACATACACTGACTACATACAGATAAACAGGCACATACACTGACAGACACACTGACACAGGTACATATATTGACACACACACAGACACATACACTGGTAGACGTACTGACAGACATACTGACACAGGCACATATACAGACATACTGACACACAGACACATATACCGACATACTGACACACACACACACAGACACATACACTGATCAACATACTGACACACATACACTGACAGATATACTGACACCCACATACAGATATACTGACACCCACATGAGAAATACCCACATGAGAAATACTGACACACACACACAGGCACATACACTGACACACACAGACTGATATACTGACACACACACACACACAGACATACTGGCACACAGACAGATATACTGACACATGCATACACATGCACTAACAGACATACTGACGCACTGACAGACATACTGACACATACACATACTGACACACACAGATATACACACATATATATACTGACACACAGACAGACAGACATACTGACACACACACAGACATACTGACACACACACACAGACATGCTGACACACACATACACTAACACACACATACACTAACACACACATACAAACACACAAACTAACACACATACACACTAACACACATACACAAACACACACACACACACACTAACACACACATACACTAACACACACAAACACACACACTAACACACATACACTAACACACACATACACTAACACACAAACACATTTTTTTTTTTTTTAAATGTAATCCCCCCAGCCTCCTTACCTTTTGGAGTGCTGGGGGGATTCCCTGGGGTCCAGTGGTGCTGCTGGGCTCCTGGGCGGATGGCCGGTCGGGCAGGCAGGCGGGCGCGCGAGGGAGCACTCAGTGCTTCCTTTTCAGCTCCCTCACGCGCCGCGTAGGGATGCCAGCGCCGGAAGATGACATCATCTTCCGGCTCCGGCATCAGTGCGGTGCGCGAGGGAGCTGAAGAGGAAGCACTGAGTGCTTCCTCGCGCGCCCGCCTGCCTGCCCGACCGGCCATCCGCCCGCCGGGGTCAGCGGGGCCCACGGGGCAGGTGCCTCGGGCCCCCCAAGAGAAACTGGGCCCGGGGCAGCTGCCCCGTTTGCCCCGCGTTAAAGACGGCCCTGTTGGCGGCTTCTGGTGATGCATATTAAGTTTTTATTTACGTTTTAATTATTATTTAAAAAAATATTTTTTTTTCTGCAGATGGCATATGCTGTTAGCTGTCTGTGTCAATTATTTTAGTGCACTGCATTAGAGTTGGTAAACAGAAAGACATTACTCTTTCTCCAAATTGCCGTTTGGGTCTATTTGAATGTTGTTTGCATGAATTTTAAATTCCTTTTCATCACAGTTCAACATGGACCTAAGAAAAACTAGGGCTATTCTTCAAATTTGAATCCACATTAGTCTTAATGGATACATATATATATTTTTTAATTCTGCTTGGCTATTGTTCGCTGAATTTTGCAATTCAAATACGAGCTTAGAAGTGAGTGAATCCTCTATGATTCACAATATAAACAGCACACACGGCTAGCTATGTCAATAAAAAAAAAAATATAGTGATCTACTGCCACCTAGCAGACGAAAGCATGATACAGCATTTGTTTTGCTTGTCAATATTTCCAACATTGTAAAAGTTATCTCAACTGAAAAACTTCAGGTGTGAAAGAATGTTTTAAAAGAAATCAGCACACTAGGATTTTTTTTTGTCAATCTGCTTTTTATTGAGGCATTTGATTCAGGTCATACAGAAAAGAAAAAGAGTTGATTTAGGTTTACACAAAACAATATTGTCAGAACACAATGGAACAAGCTCCTAGATATGGCAGCCTCATTAAATTAATAAAACATGTAAAATCTAGCTAGGTAAGATTGTCTATATATATAGTATAGGCAAACATACAGTCATAGAGAGGTGACAAGGTTGGTGAGCATTGTGTGAATAAAAGCATGCTAGAGTAACAATGCTTACAAGTGTGTGCTCAATGGCTTAGGTGGACTGGAACACAAATGTAGCTAACATGAGTTTGCATGAGTTATACGATTACACAGATAACTTGATACAGAAGATCTAGACAATAACATTGAACTATTGGATGCATAGATACATCTCACTTTAAAATATTAAGAGAGTAGGGGCTTTGGCATGGGTGAGGTTAGATAGTACTAGAGTAAGCAGGTATAAACACATATGCCATACGTTTGTAACAGGTGAGAGTTATATCTTCGATAAGAGGCCCAGTATGCCAATTGTGAGCAGGTAAAGAGCAGTACAAGGAGAAAGGTAAGGCCACTGAGAAAGCATAAAATGCTTGGATAAAAACCCTGCTCTGTATGTGCCTTGAGGACTAAGGACTAAGACTAAGCCTATGCCCACTGTCCCGAGCAGCCTGCCCAGTGGTAGTATAGTATACTGTGTCCCCCTGGAGCTATCCCACATTAATGGTAAATTTGGACACAAGTGGTAAGTAGTGTCCCTCGGGGTTCTGTTCTGGGACTGCTTCTATTTAACATATTTATAAATGATCTTGAAATAAGCATTGGAAATCAGAAAATCATGTTTCAGTGTTTGCAGATGACACAAAACTCTGTAAAGTAATACAATGTGAGCAGGATATTGCTTTGCTGCAGAGGGATTTAGATGGGCTGGGGGACTGGGCACTCAAATGGCTGATGAAATTTAATGTAGATAAATGCACAGCTATGCACTCCGGGGTAAAGAATATATAAGCAGCTTACACCCTAAACAGTATTGAATTAGGGATTACAACACACAAGAAGGATTCTCTATTACAACACATGAGAAGGATTTTACAAACTAGGCAACAATGTGCAATGTCAATCAGCAGTTGCTAAGGCCAGTAACGTAATGTAAAAGGGGCTTTAATTCTCAGGATAAAAATATAATTTTGCCTCTATAAATCAACCATAACTTGAAAAGGCTGTGCTATTTGAGGAACCTGCATTAAAGAAGGATATTATGGCACTACATAATTAATAAATAGAATAGAATATTTTAGTTATGAAGAAAGGTTAATTTAAATCTGCTTAGTTTAGAAAAATGACGCCTCAGAGGGCATATGATAGCATTATACAAATATATTCGGGGCCAATACAAACCATTGTCTGGATATCTATTCATAAAGACATTTAGACTGGAAGAAAGGATATTTAGTCTAAGGCAAAGTAAAGAGGTTTTCACAGTAAGAACAATAAGGATGATAAATTCTCTGTCTGAAGAGGTGGTTTTACAGAGTCCATACATATGTTTTAACAGCAACTGGGTGAATACTTGCAAAAACATCAGATTCAGTGACATAATTTTTATTTTGCGTGTTAATAGCTCATTGATCCAAGAAGAGATCTTACTGCAAATCTGGGGTAAAAAATTACTTTTTAAAGTTTGTTGCAAAATTGGAAAGCACTTTTTTTGCCTTCTTTTGGATCTACAGCAAAAACAATTGCGAGAAAGGCTGAGCTTGGTGAAAGCATGTCTCTATTCAGCCCATGTAACAATACAACTATATAATACATCAATTATCCCTTGCAGCAGAGACCACCATAGAAAGTCTTCTGGACAAGTCCTTCTTCAACTGTAGACTCTCAGACCCAAGGGATTACATTTTCTGCAAACCACAAGTCGGCGGAAAGTGTAACTGGTCTTGTTCTGCTGCAGCACCTCCAGAACAGGATCGGTAACATGTCTATCCTATCCAGTCTGATATTGTTATCCTAGAGTCTGCATGTTAGAGCAATTCCTATGACAAAACATAACAGTGCAGAAAAATGGTATTAACCAATAAAAACACGAATCTACAAAATGGTCCTGAGGTAAGTTGTACCAGGTCATCTCCCATGAGAACCTTGGCTGGTACGTATTTTATGATATCCACTTTCATTCCATGCTAGTGTTCAGTCAAGATGGACTTTAGCTGTGAGCAGTTGGTGCTTCACACCTCCTGCTACCAGGAGAGCCACTTCACCGTGCTTGATGACTGGTGCCATTGGGACTGACTTAGAATGAAAGTAACTTCTGTGCTGCTCTGTCCTTGGGCAAGGTTGCCATTCAAAAGAATACATTGTTGGTGGCAGTACCAGCCCAGCTTATCTGGATTTATCTACAGGATTTCTTTATGAAAGGTAGACTAGACTATCTCTCTGGTAGATGTTGATTTGTAAATTGGCTTGGACTCTGATTTCTAATCTTATATAGTGCTCTGGCTTACTATTGCTGGAGTATTCCGTTGTCTGTGGACAGAGGCATAGCAAGGTCATGAGGCAAATATTTTAATTGTGACCCCCAAACAATTGCAGGTCTCTGTCCTAATATCATTATTTTTGTTATTATTATTATTATTATTATTAATAACAATAATAAATGTGGCTAGGACCTTATTCATTTCAATTTTATAATATATGCTGTATATGAATAGACCAGTATACTAAAGGGGCTATTCACTAAATAGTGAACTGAGGTGAATTGATAAGGAAATTGCAATATCTAAGCCAAGGTAGCTGACTTTGAAAAAAGAGTTGTATTGGAGAATTTTCGCAGTATTGCTATTTTGGCCTAGAGTTTGCAATCCACTTGCAAGTTTACCACAATTCACTTTTTACAGGGTTACTCCCTAAAGCAGGTGTGGGGAACCTTCAACCCTCCAGATGTTGTGGACTACATATCCCTTGATGCTTTACTAGCATTATGGCTGTAAGAGCATTATGGAAGATGTAGTCCAAAACATCTGGAGGGCCTCTAATGAAGTAGGCCCATACCCCTACGAAAGACGTTAGGCAGCATTGAAGGAAGTCCACACAGCTATTGCCGGCCAGGGTATCATCACAAGAATATCCATTCACCTTGGATCCCAGACAGAACATCAACATCACCTTGCTAACAGTGCCGATCCCTCGGAGTGAGGTCCGCAGTGGAATGTACTGTGGCACGCATGCCGTCCTCACCGGTGATTAGGATTCGGATGACGAGATCACAAACAGCATCCTCTTCCATCCGTGTCTGGGACTAAGGTTTCTGTACCAATTTTACCCTCAATTGACTGGTCAATATATTGTGGATTCATTTTTAACTTCATTTTTAATAATTTCAATAATAAATTGTCTTTTATACTCTCAGTTGTTTTTAGCGATATTTTTCATATTGCTTAATAGCAACCAGTTCCATATACTGGTTTCTGCTTGATATAAGACATTTTTTTTCAGTATTCTGATTATAATTTTTTTTAATGATTTTACATATGTCTTTTATCCTTATAAAAGTATAATATTTGGTAATGGTAACATTTATCCTGTGTTACTCTCTGTACCAGGGTTAAGGATACCTGTGCCATACATATTTTCTCAAGGTATTTGAGTATTTTTGAAGTCAGACACCCAAGACAATATTGTTCTCACCCTATACTCTATCTGAGCACTTTGAAGTTGGACAATTAAGACGAGATTCTTCTATTTTATATTCATCTATTTTACTAGAAAGCTCCTGGATACCTGACACTATTTTATATAGTGCAAACATTCTATTTGTACTGTCTCGATAGGTTTTGTTGAATCCCTGTACCCTTCCAGTTTTAGAGCTTTCTTCTGACAGTCTTATTCCCTCTTCTTTCTGTATGTTCTATTCTTAGATATCAGATTTTTTGGAAATCTAAGCCAAGGTAGGTGACTTTGAAAAAAGAGTTGTATTGGAGAATTTTCGCAGTATTGCTATTTTGGTCTAGAGTTTGCAATCCACTTGCAAGTTTACCACAATTCACTTTTTACAGGGTTTTACAGGGGTGGGGAACCTTCGACCCTCCAGATGTTGTGGACTACATAATGCTTTGCTAGCATTATGGCTGTAAGGGCATTATGGAAGATGAAGTCCAAAACATCTGGAGGGCCAGAGGTTCTCCACCTCTGCCCTAAAGTGTCAGAAATGTAAACTGAGTCTCAAATTTAAGGAAAAAATTGCCAAACACAAACAGCAAATATTTTTGAAGTTGGGTAAGCTTCCAGTTTGGCCTTAAATTTGCAATTTACATTCAATTCACTTTATCATCAGTGACACGCATTCCTCCTCCAAAGTAGGCATCTCAATTCAGTGTTGTCACAGGTCACTCCTTAGGTGATATGCCTTTGTGTAGTACATGTAATCACCACTCTCCTTGTTTGGTGCTATACCTTATTTCTTATCATTTAGCTCTTCAGCTGGTCCTTGTTAGGCACCTTTATAGTTTGGTCTCACCCTTCTCTCAGCGTCTGATCATTGTTTCCTGTTCCCTGTATCCTGTGACTCTGACCCTGCATCCTCTGGTCTTGTGTTCATGTGTCCTCTGGTTTTGTGTTCCTGTGTCCTCGGGTCTTGTACCCTGCTTCCTTTGGCCTTGTATCCTGTGGCCTTGTTTCCAGTGACTCTGACCCTGCTTCCTTTGGCCTTGTATCCTGTGGCCTTACATCCTTTTGACACTGAAGTATATCCTGCGGCTCTGGACCTGAGTCCTTGGTGCCTGTCCGGTCCTGCCCAGTGTACTCCATGTAACCTACAAGACTATACTTTATACTCTGCCTGCACCTCCCGTGCTATACTTAGGTTTATTGTATATATTGTATTTGGCATTGTATTATTGTAATTGTTTGGTTATCTTGTATCTTTTTGTTTTGGTTTTCACAATATACTTATTTGTACTCGCATTCTTTGTGTTTCTCATTTTTTCTCTGCATATTGGGTTCCTACACTTAAAGGGATATTGCTGTCTCAGGGCAGGACCCCTTCCTACCCCCTTCCTACCGTGACAAGTGTCCCTTCACACTCAGATTCATACACCTTGACAGATTTGCAGACACACAGATTAACACACACTAACAGATTCAAATTCACACTCTTGGTTTCTGACTTAAAGATTCACACACGCAAACACAGATTAAGATATACTCACAGTTTCCCAGCCAGTGTTAGCAGACACTCAGATTCACACACACTCACAGATTCAGACTTAAATTCTCATACACACAGATTTACACAGATTTAGACTCACATATTCAAATAGATTAACATACACTCAGAGATTCACAAAGATCAACACACACTTACAGATTCCCACACACAAATTACATAGTTACAAAGCTGAAAAGAGACTTGCGTCCATCAAGTTCAGCCTTCCTCACATATGTTTTTTGCTGTTGATCAAAAAGAAGGCAAAAAACCCAGTTTGAAGCACTTCCAATTTTGCAACAAACTAGGAAAAAATTCCTTCTTGACTCCAGAATGGCAGTCAGATTAATCCTTGGCTCAGCAGTTATTACTCTACATTGAAAGATTATATCCTTGAATATTCTGTTTTTGCAAATATGCATCTAGTAGCTGTTTGAACATCTGTATGGACTCTGATAAAACCACTTCTTCAGGCAGAGAATTCCACATCCTTATTATTCTTACAGTAAAAAAACCTTTCCTTTGCCTTAGACGAAATCCTCTTTCTTCCAGTCTAAACGCATGGCCTTGTGTCCTATGTAAAGTCCGGTTTGTGAATAGATTTCCACACAATGGTTTGTATTGGCCCCGAATATATTTGTATAATGTTATCATATCCCCTCTCAGGCGATGTTTTTCTAAACTAAATAGGTTTAAATGTGTTAACCTTTCTTTATAGCTGATATGTTCCATTCCTTTTATTAATTTTGTAGCCTGCCTCTGCAATTTTTCTAGTGGCATAATATCCTTCTTTAGAACAGGTGCCCGAAATTACACAGCATATTCAAGATGTGGTCTTACCAGGGATTTATAAAGAGGCAAAATGATATTCTTATCCCGAGAATGAATGCCCCTTTTCATGCATGTCAATACCTTACTGGCCTTGGCCACTGCTGATTGACATTGCACATTGTTGCATAGTTTGTTGTCTATAACAATTCCCAAGTCCTTTTCGTGTGTTGTTATCCCTAATTCGCTTCCATTAAGGGTATACATTGCTTGTGTATTCTTTACACCGAAGTGCATAACTTTTAATTTTTATCAATGTTAAATTTCATCTGCCTTTTGAGTCCTCCCAGTCTATCTAAATCCCTCTGCAGCAAAGTAATATCTTGCTCACATTGTATTATTTTACAGAGTTTTGTGTCATCTGCAAACACTAAAACATGAATTAACACAGATTAAAATACACATAGATTTAAACTTGCAGATTAACACTCACGCACAAATTCACACATCTTTACAAATTCAAAAACATATATGTGGTTGTGTTGTGGTTGTGTTTTAAGTTAAAATACACCAATATATAAAGGGAAAATGTCCTGAGAACTACTGCCGGCTGCACTAGTTCCCGCACGCTGAGGTGACCATGCACTTAGGGCCACTCGATGGAAAACTGTTTTCAGGGGCCTGGTTGCATGCCGTGACCCTTTGACAGTGTGACCAGGCCTGTAATCTTGGCAGCACGGTGAGGAGGTAAACGCCAGTCACTTACCTCAGATATAACACAGAGCCGCACAAGTGGAAAAGAAGAGAGGAGGAGGTATGGAGTGGGAGAGACTCTGACTCCCAACAGCCTCATCCAGCTTACTGGACCCCAGGGAAGTCAGACTCCTGCACCCAAAGTGTAGGAAACAAGAGGATGGCTTAAAATGTGTACATTTTGCATGTGTGTTAACATATTTATTGTCTGTATGTGTGTCTGTTTATCTATCTGTTTTTCTGTATGTGTATCTGCGTGTCTGTGTGCATATCTGTGTGTCAATCTCTGTGTATCTGTATGTCTTTACCTGTGTATCTGTAAGTGTGTCAGGGTGTTAACCTGTGTATCTGCATCAGGGGTGGATCCAAAATCTAATCTCAAAAGGTACACTGGTAGATTCTTTAAATAAACAATCTAGGCATAAAAATCACTACTTTGACAACTTACCTGGGGTCTACCGGGATAGGGCCTGTAGTAGGGAATAGCAAAAGTAGTGTGTGTGTATGTGTGAGAGGTGCAATGTTGTCATGGGTGGCGGTACGGAGACCAGGACCCCTGAGTGCCTGCTGATGATGTGAGTCTCAGCGTGAAAGTGGATTATCAGGGCATGGTGCAGGGTAACCACACACCCCCTGGTGTTGAGCACCACGCTTTGTGCGGCCACATACTAAGGCCCTGATTCAGCTTCTGCGGATCCAAGAGCAAGGAGCTTGATATGCAAACCTCCCAGGAACTGGATATGGGGGGCTCTGCAGCAGACATGTATCCAGTAAAGAAACAAGGCAAGACTAGAACAGGCACCAAACAAGAAAACAAGACAAGACTAGAAGAACAAAGAACCGGAGCAGGACAGAAAGCAGAACCCAGAAGACAAGGCATGAGGGAAACATGAACAGGTCAGGACAGCGACTGTACATGAACTGGGAATACAAGACAAAATACACAAGACCAGAGATGCAAGGCAACACAAAAGGAGACAAAACTAAGTACTATATATGTAAAACATTGGAGATTTAGACATACATAAATGTCCAAGATGTATGCAGCCCACCAACTGTGGCAAAGTACTCCAATTAAGGTGAGTCCTATCTACCTAGATATGCATGACTAAATAAACAATAATAAAACACATACAGCACTTACCTGCAAGAAAAGTGCAGAGGACTTGTAGCAACTGCCTGCAGGAACCAACTGAAACAAAAGGATTCATGGAAAAGGAACGGGTGTGGCAACATAAAACAAACATTTAAAGGAATCCAAGAGACTGGGAATTCCAGGAACGGAATACAGGAATGAACCCAGAAATCCCAGCATAAAGAAAACCAGACATAGAATATAAAGCCAGAAAAACCAAGAAAACTAAACAAGAATTGTAAAAAGAGTACTGGATACCAGAAGCCAAGGCCAGACATCTCCTCAGAACAGGACATGATGTGACAAATGTGTGTGTGTGAGTTGTGCATTGGGTTTAAGTTGTGCAATGTGTTTGTGAGGAGTGCAGTGTGTGTGTGAGGGTGTAGTGTGTTTGTGAGGGCAGCAGTAGGTGCGTGTGATGAGTGCAATATATTTTTTAAAGGTGCGGTGTGGGCGTGTGAGGGGTGCAGTGTGTGTGAGGGGTGAAGTGTGTGTGTGATGGGTACAGCATGTGAGAAGGGTGCAGTGTGTGTGTGTGTGTGTGTGTATGGGGTGGAGTGGGGTATATGTGTGAGGGGTGCAGTGTGTTGGAGAGCGGTGCAGTGTGTGCGAGAAGTGCTGTGTCTGTGAAGGATGCAGTGAACGTGTGAGGGGTGCATTGTGTGTGAGAGGGGTGCAGTTTGTAACTGTGTTGGGACTGTTACAGAAATGTATTGTGGGGGGGCAAATGGTGTAAAATATATATATTTATTTAAAATAAATTATTTAACCTGTGAATATATATTTTATTACATTTGTATCTCGGTGTGTATGTGTATATGTACAGTATCCCACAAAAGTGAGTACACCCCTCACATTTAAAAAAATGTTTTATTATATCTTTTCATGTGACAGCACTGAAGAAATGACCCTCTGCTACAATGTAAAGTAAATTTGCTGTCCCCTCAAAATAACTCAACACACAGCCATTAATGCTTAAACTGTTGGCAACAAACGGGAGTACACCCCTAAGTATAAATGTCCAAATTGGGCCCAATTAGCCATTTTCCCTCGCCAGTGTCACGTGACTCGTTAGTGTTACAAGGTCTCAGGTGTAAATGGGGAGCAGGTCTGTTAAATTTGGTGTTATCGCTCTCACACTCTCTCATACTGGTCACTGGAAGTTCAACATGGCACCTCATGGCAAAGAACTCTCTGAGGATTTGAACAAAAAAGAATTGTTGCTCTACATAAAGATGGCCTAGGCTATAAGAAGATTGCCAAGACCCTGAAACGGAGCTGCAGCATGGTGGGCAAGACCATACAGCGGTTTTACAGGACAGGTTCCACTTAGAACAGGCCTCGCCATGGTCGACCAAAGAAGTTGAGTGCACAAGCTGAACATCATATCCAGAGGTTGTCTTTGGGAAATAGATGTATGAGCGCTGCCGGCATTGCTGCAGAGGTTGAAGGGGTGGGGGATCAGCTCGTCAGTGCTCAGACTATACACCGCACACAGCATCAAATTGGTCTGCATGGCTGTCATCCCAGAATGAAGCCTCTTCTAAAGATGATGCACAAGAAAGCCTGCAAACAGTTTGCTGAAGACAAGCAGACTAAGGACATGGTTTACTGGAACCATGTCCTGTGGTCCGATGAGACCAAGATAAACTTATTTGGTTCAAATGGTGTCAAGTGTGTGTGGTGGCAACCAGGTGAGGAGTACAAAGACAAGTGTGTCTAGCCTACAGTCAAGAGTGGTGGTGGGAGTGTCATGGTCTGGGCCTGCATGAGTGCTGCCGGCACTGAGGAGCTACAGTTCATTGAAGAAACCATGAATGCCAGCATGAACTGTGACATACTGAAGCAGAGCATGATCCCCTCCCTTTGGAGACTGGGCCGCAGGGCAATATTCCAACATGATAACGACCTCAAACACATCTGCAAGATGACCACTGCCTTGTTAAAGAAGCTGAAGGTAAAGGTGATGGACTGGCCAAGCATGTATCCAGACCTAAACCCTATTGAGCATCTGTGGGGCATCCTCAAATGGAAGGTGGGGTAGCGCAAGGCCTCTAACATCTACCAGCTCCGAGATGTCATCATGGAGGAGTGGAAGAGGACTCCAGTTTCAACCTGTGAAGCTCTGGTGAACTCCATGCACATGAAGATTAAGGCAGTGCTGGAAAATAATGGTGGCCACACAAAATATTGACACTTTGTCCCAATTTGGACATTTCCACTTAGGGGTGTACTCACTTTTGTTGCCAACGGTTTAGACATTAATGGCTGTGTGTTGAGTTATTTTGAGGGGAAGGCAAATTTACTGTGTTATACAGGCTGTACACTTACTACTTTACATTGTAGCAGAGTGTCATTTCTTCAGTGTTATCACATGAAAAGATATAATAAAATATTTACAAAAATGTGAAGGGTGTACTCACTTTTGTGAGATACTGTATAATTCGAACTCCACGTCATACAAGCTGTTTAACCTAATTAAAGACCTTAAAAACTGCTGGACAAATTGCTGATTTAATAGCATAAAATTTTTTTTTATAAGAAAGCAAGGTACCTAGGTGATACCCAGGGGCACAGTAAGCAATACAAAACCATTCACAGGCTACCGTAAAAAACAAAACAAAAAAACATGCTTGTATTTTAAACAAAGAGAAAAGAAAAACAGTTATTTTTTTTTTTTTTGGGAGGTTCTGCACTTTTTATATAAATGAGAAGCTAAACGAATATGTCTAAAGGCAAAGGAATATGATGACACACTATAGTATTAGCTATTCTGGACATTGAGAGTAAGAGCTCAGCATTAGGCATGTGCACTGGGAAAATTTTCAGTTCGGTTCGGCATTCCGAAATTCGGGTCTTCCGCAATTTGGGACTTCGGCACTTCGACACTTTGGAAATTCGGTAATTTCGGAACTTCGGGACTTCTACAATTCAGGGACTTTACTAGGACTCTCACTCTGCCCACATAGAGAGGAGCAGCGATCGCAGCATACAGGCATTATTCTGCACCCAATGCTGATGCTAGCAAATGCACAAACACAAACGCACCCCTGACTGGCAAGTACCGAAACGCTCAAGCACCCAGCGGGAAACATAAGGGACTTGATGATGGTGACTAGGACGGCAGCCGACCCAGCGCAGCTACAGGAGTAACTAAGCAGCTGCTAACCTTGTATAATGACAGCCCAGCAGAGCACTGTATTTTCTTTAGTTTAGCAATGTCTTTTTCTTACCATTTATGACCTTAACACAGTTGCTTTAATCACTGCAGGACTGCAGGGGCATAGTTTAAAAATGTCTAAACCTAAATGTGTGCTTTACCAGGCAAGCCCAGTGACTCGCTGCCCACCGGTGGTTAATTTCAAGCAGTGTGGAGAAAACTACACCCGATATTCGTCTGCATAGCCTATAACTTACCAATCGTATATTATTGTAATTACTACTCAACTAAGCATGACCAGCTCAGATATAACTGTTTTATATACCTCTTGCTAGCGACTAACAAAAATAAGAAAAATGTGCATGCAATCTTAATTACCCCATTGTTATTAATGTTGAAAAGTAACGCGAGGAATGCCGTTGGGGTACCTCGAGAATGTTGTCATATTTCTCTGCACGACAAAAAAATAAATGTAATTTTTTTTTAAATATATAAACATATAAACCCTCAGTGCTGTAATCCCCACTAAAGGAATAGTGCAAGTGATGGTCTAGCTTCAAGAGATGCTGCAATGTTGTATACGGTTATGTAAAATGAACGCCAAGCAGTCATTTGCTATTTGTTTTATTAGATTTAGTATATATTTTATATTAGTTTGCTTTGTATTTATGCTACATAGAAAATACACACATTTTTCTTTGCTAACATATATATTGTGCATATATATTTATATTTTTTTGTAAATGTGTGTACATAAATATATGCAAAAATAAAATATAAAATATAGAAAAAATAGAACATTCAACATTGCAATGTGGTCTGCAAGAAGACAACATATGGGATATGGAAAAAAGAATTGTCTCGCTAGAAGCTAAAATTACAGATAGCGAAGACAGGGCCCAGAGAAACAATAGCAAGACAGACCAGCTCCTGCAAAAAGCCAAACCATTAAGCCATAAAAACATGATTTTGTCCCTTTTGCTGACCAGCAACAACGGCCCTCGACGGGCAGAGTGCACTGGATCCAGGGTGAGGCTGGCTCAACAAGTATTAGTCCCCTGGAGGAGGAATCTTCAATACCACGGTTGGGGCCTACTCCGGCGGTGAGTGGGGCGGACGGCCACTGCCCGCTATCCCGCCTAAAGGTGCCCAGTCAAGGGCTCAGACCCTTGAGGAACCGGCTCTGTTCCCCCCCACTCTGGACCGGTGGGGGTGATTCCATTCCTCACCCTGAAGCCCCTACCGCCACAAAGCGAATAAGACCTAGCAACATTGTCAAATCGACCCGAAACCCAGGTGATACACCTAAGATGGCGGAGGCTGCGTGTAACAACACCAAACACAGAGGGCAAGGAAGCGGTTCCCCCACATCAGCCGCAACTAACGCGGATCAGAAACATAAATACATCTGACACCCACAATGACCAGCGACAAGCTCACATTCTGGCAACCTAACAAGAAACTCACCTCTGGAGCCTCATCATGAGCTCTGGGCTCCGTTGGGGAGACGGACCAGCAACCGACGACGGAGAAAGGGGCACAACAGATCAGCGCTCACCCAATAGCAGGGACCATGACCCTCGCCCCGCGACACACCACCCTCCAGTACAGGTCCATCGAGTCGGATGCCGCACACCACTCCCAGACTGTCGTGCAGCACCTACCAACCGACCCCGTGGGAGTCGCAACACAGGCAGACCGCTGGAAGGCATAAGCTAAACAGAGGCATAAGGGGACTATCTGAACATGACCTCATTAATCGCTAATCGTAACTAATCTTGGTGAAATCACGGCAATAACTTTACCTGTCATAATATACCAGCCTAACTTGCATTACTCATGTGTAGCTACAGGGGCTTAAAGGGTGACATTTTCCATTTCACATCTACAGCATGTATCCAGCAACTAACAAAAAGAGCATAGTACCCGCATGTAACCTAATCCTGTACTTATTTTACTAAAAAAAAAATGTGCACTGCTTAGTAACTACATTGTTTGATCTCTATGCCAAGCAGCTCGAGGAATGTCGTTGGGGTACCTGGAGCCAGATTGTAATTATTATATGCACTACAAAAATAAAAAATGTAAAAAAAAAAGAATTTATGCAATTTCAGTACAGCAAGATATTGGAGCATATTTTATAGAACAAGCCCACAGAATTCAAAATGCCAGTAATATTCCGGCACGTGTTCCCAGAGACGTAATTGTTTGCCTGCATATAAGAGAAAATCTAGAGAAAATGAAAATGAATTTTTACCACAATAACAATAAAATAACAAAATGGTTAACTAATAAACTCAAAAGGAAATCAGGGATAGGATAGCAAGTATCAAAAAAGATCAGATAACATACAGAAATCCAGAAACTATAGCTAAAATGTTCAAACGTATTATGAAGAATTATACAATATATCAAAACAACCGGAGGGATATCAAAGATTCAAATATTTAAAAGATATAGAATTTCCTAAATTAATGCAGAAACAAAATAATATTATCAATGTTCCTCTTAGTAAGGTAGAATTTAAACAGGCCATTGAAAAATTGGAAAATTTTAAAACCCCCGGCCCAGATGGTCTGACTAACAGATTCTACAAGAATTACAAGGATATATTATCAGAACACTTATTAAATGCTTTTAATGAGAATGTGGAAAAGGGTTCTGGGCCAAAAGAAATGTTATATGCTAATATATTACCGATTTTAAAGACGGACGAGGACCCCCAAAAACTATCATCCGATCTCACTAATAAATGTAGACTCTAAACTGTTTTCAGCAATCTTGGCTGACAGGATAAAACAATTACTTCGTAGTTTGGTTCATGAAGACCAGATTGGATTCGTTCCCACTAGACAGGCAAGCGCTAACTCAAGGTGTTATGGGCAAATGCAAATATTGTATTCCTCAAACTGTGTACTTTGTCTTTAAGAGATATTGCAAACTGATAAGGTGTTAGAAATGGAACATATTGTTTTTCATACATGTTTCTTTAAGCAATAACCTCTTACTTACCTTAAGTGCATAATATGTTTACGCCATTTTGTCTCAGACGAAAAACAATAACAATAACGCATAAACAAGCTTCAAGGCTATGCTACCACTCTTTCAGTACATAATATACTGCGGTAACCCTAAGTAGAAATGTTCAGACTTTAAGATGTCAGAAGTCAGGAAATTTTCTATGATGTGTACACCATTTAGTTATGGCCTTGTATTTTTGCAAAGTTAAGGGAGGTTCTAAAATGAATAAAAGTAAAAGAAGTTACTTTTTCATATATGAACTACAGTAACCCTAAAATGAAGACACCTAAAGGCATAAATATGTTATACTTTTAAATGTCAAGACACAGAGAGAGGAGAGATTTGGAGACAGACGCTGATCCATCTTAAAATGACAGAGAGGCTGACATGATATGCTCAGAAGAGTATGTTAATCTATTAATGATATTTGTAAGTATTTAGTTTAATCTTAGAAACTCTGCTATAAATTATTGTAATGGACTTTATATGTCTATATTTATATTTTTATATAATAAATATCTAAAAGACAAAACTTTATTGCTTCCAAGACAATCCTTATTTTCTATTGTAGTCTTAATTATTTATATATGTTAAATAGAGGATCTCTTACTAATTAGATAAAATTATGACTAAGATATCTGTATGGTTACCCCTGCTAAGTTCTATGCTTTCAGACATTAAAGTGGTAAATAAGGGAACCAGCCACGGTTACAAAGGCGTTTGATTAATGTATTGGATTGGGGAGAGAGAACAAGGAATCCCCTTCTGACCCCGTCATTGGATGCAGTAAAGTCCTTTGACAGGGTCGAATGGGGATATATGTTTGGGGTGCTGGAGGCTATGGGCTTTAGTGGTTGGATGAGAGCTACAATTAAAACTATATATCAAGAACCGATGGCTAGGGTGGTGGGAATCGAACTATGCTCCGATTGTTTTTGTTAAGTAATGGGACCCGTCAAGGATGCCCGCTCTCACCAATACTATATATACTATCTATGGAGTCTCTAGCAATAAGAATAAGGGCAAACCCTGGTATTTAGGGGATTCCAGCAGCCTCTAAAGAACTGAAACTATGTATGTATGCTGACGGCACTATAATGACTTTGACCGATCCAATTGTTACCGTTGCTCATCTGATGGATGTGATAACAAAATTTAGTGAAATATCCAACTAGAAGATAAACATAGAAAAATCTGTGGTTATGTTTAAAATTACGATGCTGATAAAAAAAACATCAAATTTTAGATTTATACGGCTTTAAAGAAGCTAAAAGAAGTTTTGAATAATTGGGTATATTGCTGCCGCGTGGAATAATAGAAGATAATTTCCTGAAATTGATTAGATCAACAAGTTTAACTTTAAAAAAAGGACTACTTCGCTATTGAGCTGGCTGGGAAGAATTATCATTATAACTGCTTATATAATTCCCAAATAGACTTATTTTTTTAAATGAACGTACCTGACAGCTGGCTAGAGATTATACTGATAAGTTTTAGAAACTTTGTATGGAGAGAGAAAAAAACACGTATTAACTTAGAACTCTTCACTAACAGCTTGGGGCAAGGAAGTATGAACCTCCCCAATATTAAAAAACCACTGTGACGCAATCATAATGCACCATATTCAGATATTAACTAAAAAGGAAGTAAAAGAAGCAGGATGGTTCATCTTGGAAACCCAGTCACTGAACAAGATTGAGCTAAATAAACTTGTTTGGCAGAACAAAGGATATTTGGTATTGAAAGAAAATAAAAATAAAAATGTAACCCATATTTTTCCAGTATGGTATAAAATAAGAAAAAAGATGAAAAACACTGGAAAGATATATGGATCTATGGAGTTTGAGATATTGGAATCTCTTACAGATGATTTAAAAGTAGATCTGTGGAGAGAAAAGAACATCAAAGATGTAAACAATCTAATGAAGGAGGGAAAAATTAAAACATTTGCATCATTAGTCCTAGAATATAATTTACCAGAATCTGAAATATTGAATTATTTGACCGTTAAACTCCATATATATATATAAACAATTTTTTGAAAAAGGAAAAACTTCAAACTTTATCAAAGTGTTACATGCTGATAAGATCAATGTCACAAATTATGTTGTCAAAACAATTTAAAAAAATGGGAAACTGAGTGTAATATTGAAATAGATACCTGCGTATGGGGTGAAACATTAGTTAGAACAAAGAAAAATGTTCAAAATATAATATTGTTTGAAACGTACTTTAAAGAATGTAACAGGTGGTATTTAGTGCCAACAAGATTAAATAAAATGAATACAATTTCTGTTGGAGATGTACGAAAGCAATGGGAAGCTATATACATTTATGGTGGAGTTGTGAAAACAATTATGGGATCAGGTTTATAACATTTTACATGAACATGCTAAGATTAAAATTAATTAAACTTCGATGACAACACTTTTACATTTGGGTTGGCCAGATTTAACATCCCAATATTTCTTGGCCACACACAGCTTTTTAGCCGTGAAAATTTTGGTAGCGAGAAATTGGAAACAACCGTTGGAAATCAGTAATACCTAGGGAGCAAAACAACTGGAGTCACAAGTAAAGATGGAAAAGGGTATATGTTGGGAAAACAATATCTCAGTTAGGAATAAATTGCTAAGAGAAAAATGTTTGGATTTGGTTTTGACATTTTTGTAAAGTCTGAGTAAAATATTCACTTCAGAGTTCTTAGATGCAAGGTATATAAAGACTAGATAATACCCCTGTCCTAACTCAGTAATTTCCTCCCACTAGCAGAATGCAATATGTTTTAATGTCAATTATTGTGTCTGTTCGTTTAATGCGATGTATGTTTATGTTTTGTAATGTCTTTTATGTGACAGAAAATTCGAATAAAGACTTATTTAAATGAGAAATTATTATATGAAGAAGTTGATAAGGTTTAGAGAAATTTTGAGAAAATCAGACCTATCAGATTTATGGCAGATATGGCATCCCAAGGAAAAAGATTTTAGGTGTTTTTCTAACGCACACCAGGTTTATTCCATGATCAATGATATATTTACAGAAATAGATATACCAAGAATGGTCAAGAAAATTATAATCACTAATATTCCATGGTCAGACCATAACACAATAATTTTGATCATTAACCCCTTAAGGACTGGACTGTTTTTGCGATGTTGTACATTTGCGACCAGGAATATTTTTACACTTTTCTGGTGTTTGTGTTTAGCTGTAATTTTCCGCTCTCTTATTTACTGTTCCCATACAAATTATATATTGTTTTTTTCAGGACAAAAGGGGCTTTCTTTACATACCATTATTTATATAATCTCATGTATTTTAATTTTAAAAAATTTAAAAAATATGATGAAAAATTGAAAAAAATACATGTTTTTTGACTTTTACTTGAAAAATCTTTTACTCATCTACAAAAGCGAATGAAAAAAACAGCTAAATAGATTCAAAATTTTGTCCTGAGTTTAAAAATACCCAGTGTTTATGTGCTTTTTTGCTTTTTTTTGCAAGTTATAGGGCTATAGGTACAAGTAGGATATGGCGGTTTCAAAACAAACATTTTTAAAATGTATCAATAGTGACATTGTAACACTATTATCTGTCATAAATCTCTGGAAAACACTCCACATGTATATATTTTTTTTAAAGTAGACAACCCAGGGTATTCATCTAAGGATATTTTGACACTTTCTATGCAGCCATTTTACCACAAGTCTTTGCCAAACTTTGCATAGATAGTTGTTTTTTTTGTTTTTTTTCACATACATTGCAATTCAGGTATAAACTTACAGATCCTGTTATGTCTTGCTGCCAAAAAAACACACTAATATATGTTCAGCAATATCTCCCGAGTACAGTGATACCACTCATGCATAGGCTTGTCGGATTGTTTGGGGGCTAAAAGGCCACATTTGGCAGGTGCGCATATCCATTTTTCAACTTGGAATTTTGACATGTAGTCAACCTGCGCACATGTCCTATTTGGGACATTTGTAAGGCCGGCCAATGTATTTTACCCCCACCAAACCATATATTTTTGGAAAGTAGACACCCTAGGGTATTTCAAATGGTGGTTTTTTAACACTTTCCATGCACTAATTCTACCACCAGACATTGTCAAACATTTAGGTAGTCATTTTTTGTGTGTTTTTTTTCACACACATTGTACTTTAGGCATGAATTAACAAATCGTGTTATGTGTCATTGCCAAACAACACACCAATATGTGTTCAGCAACATCTCCTGAGTACAGTGATACCACCCATGCATAGGCTTGTCGGATTGTTTGGGGGCTAAAAGGCCACATTTGGCAGGTGCGCATATCCATTTTTCAACTTGGAATTTTGACATGTAGTCAACCTGCGCACATGTCCTATTTGGGACATTTGTAAGGCCGGCCAATGTATTTTACCCCCACCAAACCATATATTTTTGGAAAGTAGACACCCTAGGGTATTTCAAATGGTGGTTTTTTAACACTTTCCATGCACTAATTCTACCACCAGACATTGTCAAACATTTAGGTAGTCATTTTTGTGTGTTTTTTTCACACACATTGTAATTTAGGCATGAATTAACAAATCGTGTTATGTGTCACTGCCAAACAACACGCCAATATGTGTTCAGCAACATCTCCTGAGTACAGTGATACCACCCATGCATAGGCTTGTCGGATTGTTTGGGGGCTAAAAGGCCACATTTGGCAGGTGCGCATATCCATTTTTCAACTTGGAATTTTGACATGTAGTCAACCTGCGCACATGTCCTATTTGGGACATTTGTAAGGCCGGCCAATGTATTTTACCCCCACCAAACCATATATTTTTGGAAAGTAGACACCCTAGGGTATTTCAAATGGTGGTTTTTTAACACTTTCCATGCACTAATTCTACCACCAGACTTTGTCAAACATTTAGGTAGTCATTTTTTGTGTGTTTTTTTCACACACATTGTACTTTAGGCATGAATTAACAAATCGTGTTATGTGTCACTGCCAAACAACACGCCAATATGTGTTCAGCAACATCTCCTGAGTACAGTGATACCACCCATGCATAGGCTTGTCGGATTGTTTGGGGGCTAAAAGGCCACATTTGGCAGGTGCGCATATCCATTTTTCAACTTGGAATTTTGACATGTAGTCAACCTGCGCACATGTCCTATTTGGGACATTTGTAAGGCCGGCCAATGTATTTTACCCCCACCAAACCATATATTTTTGGAAAGTAGACACCCTAGGGTATTTCAAATGGTGGTTTTTTAACACTTTCCATGCACTAATTCTACCACCAGACTTTGTCAAACATTTAGGTAGTCATTTTTTGTGTGTTTTTTTTCACACACATTGTACTTTAGGCATGAATTAACAAATCGTGTTATGTGTCACTGCCAAACAACACGCCAATATGTGTTCAGCAACATCTCCTGAGTACAGTGATACCACCCATGCATAGGCTTGTCGGATTGTTTGGGGGCTAAAAGGCCACATTTGGCAGGTGCGCATATCCATTTTTCAACTTGGAATTTTGACATGTAGTAAACCAGCGCCCCTGTCCTATTTGCCGGCCAATGTATTTTACCCCCATCAAACCATATATTTTTGAAAAGTAGACAACTCAGGGTATTTTAAATGGTGGTAGTTTAATACTTTTCATGCAATAATTCTACCACCAGCCTTTGGCAAACTTTTGGGTAGTAATTTTCTTCATGTTTTTTTACACATACATTGTACTTTAGGCATGAATTAACAGATCCTGTTATGTATCACTGCCAAACAACACCCCAATATGTGTTCAGCAACATCTCCTGAGTACAGTGACATCACCCATGCATAGGTTTGCTGGGTTGTTTGGGGGCTAAAAGGCCACATTCAAGACTTGTACATATCAGTTTTTCAACTTGATATATAGGTATGCTTGGCCTATCTTCAGTTTGGCATATTTTTGCATCCCCCCGTTAATGTTAACATCATGAAAGTTTATATTTTTATAAAGTAGACATTCCAGAGTATTGTATATGAGGTGTTTTCACATCCTTCCCCCAACCATTGTGCTAAACAAATTTCAGAGAACGTGCATGGTGGTAATTTTTTAATTCTGCTTTTTATGCACACGTCATCTGGTTTTGGCCAGCCAGTTATATGTTACTACCATAAAACTTTTTTAACCAAATGTGCAGGTATCAAATGCACCTTTAGCAGCATTCTCTAAACTAACTCCTGCAAAAAGAATCTAATTGGAGATTTGGGGGGAAGGAAACTGACTAACTAAAATTTGCTGCTTTCAAAAGAAAAAAAAACAGTGCAAAGGGGTGTCTGTCCTTTTCCTTTTTTATAACAGACCCAGCAACATTTCAGGGGATTTGTTTTTTTTTTGCAGTTGGCGGTATCTTAAAAATAAAATGTCTGGACTCCTTTGGCACCGTTGTTGGAACTTGACCATCTCCATAAATTATTGTGGAAATCAGCTTGAACTAAAATTGGAGAAAGGTGGTTCTTTCTGGATTCATTTTTTTTTTTAAAGAGTAAAAATTAATTATGTGTTGCTACTTGCATCAGGTAGATAGCCACCTTTTTATACCAGGCTTTTGTCTTTCTTAAGATAAGATATGGCTGCATCAGCTGATCAGCCAAATCAACACCCCCCATGTGCCTGTTATAAGCCCTGATGCACACCGGTTTTGTCTGTACCCTGCCTCGGACAGTGACGTCTGACATGCCCTCGTTATGGATGGTTGTTAGCATGTGAACATCCTTCCTGTCCTTAAATTTTATTGCAAGCACTTTAGCTTTGTGCAGACCTTTACATTCACTTTTTTTTTTTTTATTTGGCCTCTATAAAAGGTCTGGGGAAATCCTTGGCATATCTTCTCACACTGCCACAGGCCAGTATCTAGAAACCCTAAAGAGTTTGAAACAAACGGACAATGCTATAAAAATTGTCCACATAAAGGTGGTAACCCTTATTGAACAAGGGGATCAGTAAGTCAAAAACAAGTTTCCCGCTTGTCCCCAGAGAGTCAGTACAGCCAGGAGGGTCCAGTTGACCATCTTTCCCCTCATATATACGAAAGGCAAATGTATAGCCACTTTCGCTCTCGCACAGTTTGTAGAATTTTACGCCATACCTAAAGCACTTTGAGAGGATGCATTGTTTGAATCCTAATCTCCCTTTATATTTCATTAACGATTCATCAATAGATACATTTTTTTGAGGAGTATAAACTTCAGTAAATTTGTGCTGAAGATGGTCTACCAGTGGGTGTATTTTATGAAGCCTATCATATTGGGTTTGATCTCTGGGGTGAAAGAGGGTATTGTCATTGAAATGTAAGTATCTCAGCAGCAGCTCAAATCTTGTTCTAGACATGGTTTGAGAGTACACTCGACTAGAACAGATTGGGTTGGTGCTCCAGTAAGAGCAAATTGATGGCTTCTTTATAATCCCCATGAGAATTGTAAGAGCCCAGAATTTTTTAAGTTCAGCGACATCTGTGGGATGCCAAGCACACTCCTCCCTGACTGCATAGCTATCTGGATTGGTATCAATAAATTGGGTAGCATATAAATTAGTCTGGGGAGCAATCTCCTCCCACATGGTATCCCCTAAAAATAGCTCCATATATTGCATAGGGGAGAAGTCATCCACATTGACATTAATGCCTGTGTTGGCACTAAAAGGGGTGATTTGGGGCTCAGCTAACTGTGGAGAAACCTGTTCCTCCTCCACATTCGGCGTAGCAGAGAAAGCACAGCTTCTTTTTGCAGCCAGCTCACACACAGATGACATGTCAGAAAACTGACCTGGGTCAAAATCGGACGCAGTGTCAGTGGCGTCAGAGTCTGGCTAACACAGAGTTACTAACACACAAATTTTTTTTATTTTATACTAAAAACAGACTAAAACTGATAAAAACAGACTAAATGAGACTAAAACTTCTGTTAGCAGCAATCTGTAAACTAACTCCTGCAAAAAGAATCTAACTGGAGATTTGGGGGAAGGATACTGACTAACAGAAATTTGCTGCTTTCAAAATAAACAAAAAAAATAAATCAGGAACAAGTATTATAAAAATGTATTTTCTGTGTGGTAGACCTTAAAACATGCTCCAATACACAGTCCAGGTTTTGTAGGGCAATCGGGACAGTGAAAAGGGGTGTCTGTCCTTTTCCCTTTTTTATAACAGACCCGGCAACGTTTCTGGGGGTTTCTTTTTTTTGGTGTTGGCGGTATCTTAAAAATAAAATGTCTAGACGACTCTTGCACTGTCGTTGGAACTTGACCATCTCCATAAATTATTGTGGAAATCAGCTTGAGCTGAAATTGGAGATAGGTGGTTCTTCCTGGATTCATTTTTTTTAAAAATTAAAAATGAATTATGTGTTGCTACTTGCAACAGGTAGATAGCCACCTTTTTATACCAGGCTTTTGTCTTTCTTAAGATAAGATAAGGCTGCATCAGCTGATCAGCCAAATCAACACCCCCCATGTGCCTGTTATAAGCCCTGATGCACACCGGTTTTGTCTGTACCCTGCCTCGGACAGTGACGTCTGACATGCCCTCGTTATGGATGGTTGTTAGCATGTGAACATCCTTCCTGTCCTTAAATTTTAGCGCAAGCAGTTCAGCCTTGCGCAGAGCTTTGCATTCCCCTTTTTTTAATTTGGCCTCTATGAGAGGTCTGGGGAAATCCTTGGCATTTCTTCTTACAGTGCCGCAGGCCAGTGTCTGTAAACTATAAAGAATTTTAAACAAGTGGACACTGCTGTAAAAATTGTCCACATAAAGGTGGTAACCCTTATTGAACAAAGGGTTCAGTAGGTCCCAAACAAGTTTCCCAGTTGTTCCCAGAGAGTCAGGACAGCCAGGAGGGTTCAGTTGAGCATCTTTCCCCTCGTATACACGGAAGGCAAATGTGTAGCCACTTTCGCTCTCGCAAAGTTTGTACACTTTAATGCCATACCTAGACCGCTTTGAGGGGATATATTGTTTGAACCCTAATCTCCCTTTGTATTTCATAAGGGATTCATCGATGGATAAAGTTTGTTGGGGAGTATAAACTTCAGAAAATCTGTTCTGAAGATGGTCTACCAGTGGGCGTATTTTATGAAGCCTATCATATTAGGGGTGATCTCTGGGGTGACAGAGCGTATTGTCGTTGAAATGTAAGTATCTCAGCAGCAGCTCATATCTTGGTCTAGGCATTGTTTGGGAGTATATAGGAGTCGAACAAATTGGGTTGGTGCTCCAGTAAGAGTGGATTGATGGCTTCTTTATTATCCCCATGAGCATGGTAAGAGCCCAGAATGTTTTAAGTTCAGGGACATCTGTGGGATGCCAAGCATGCTCCCTGACTGTATAGCTACCTGGATTGGTCTCAATAAATTGGCTAGCGTATAAATTAGTCTGGGAAGCAATCTCCTCCCAGATGGTATCCCCTAAAAATAACTCCATATATTGTATAGGGGAGAAGTCAACCACATTCACATTAATGCCTGCGTTGGCACTAAAAGGGGGGATGTTGGGCTCAGCTAACTGTGGAGGTACCCAGTCCTCCTCCACATTCAGTGTAGCAGGGGAAGCACAGCTTCTTTTAGCAGCTGGCTCACACACAGATGACATGTCACTAGACGTGCCGCTAAACTGACCTGGGTCAAAATCGGACGCACTGTCAGTGGCGTCAGAGTCTGACGCCAAGACGGCATATGCCTCCTCCAAGCTGTACATGCGCTGCATGTTTCACACTAACAAAATACTAACACAATATTTTTTTTTTTTTTAAACACTAAAACAGACTAAAACAGACTACGACAGACTACGACAGTCTAAGACAGTCTAAGACACAGATTTTTTAAATCCCTAAACTAACTCCTGTTATAAGAATCTAATGGAGATTTGGGGGAAGGAAACTGACTGACTACGACAGACTATGACAGACTATGACAGACTAAAACAGTCTACGACAGACTAAAACAGACTAAAACAGACTACGACAGACTACGACAGTCTAAGACAGTCTAAGACAGTCTAAGACACAGATTATTTTAAATAAAGTTAACCCTTAAGGGCAAAAAAAAAAATACAGACAGTACAAATGCACTGTCTGTAACAGATCTGGCAGGGAAGGGGTTAAAAGGGATTTTTTAGTAACTGCAGATACTTTTTAATTTTTCACAGGAACAGCTGCTGCAACAAACTATCAGGATCTCTGTCTCTCTCCTCTCACAAAACGCTACAGAGAGGAGAGAGGCAGAGATCAGTGTCAAAGTGAGTGTTTGTAACACCCACTTTGACACCAGCCAATTGTGAGCGATCGCGGATCGCTCACATGCCGCAATTGGCTGTTACTATCTGCCTGGGATGCCGGGCAGATAGTAACAACGGGATTTCAGCGGAAGCGATCTCTGATCGCTCCCGCCGCCCGTTTTCCGTTAGGACGGTTCAGGACCGTCCTCGGTCGGCAACGCAAAAATGCCGAGGACGGTCCTGAACCGTCCTGCGTCCTTAAGGGGTTAAGGATGACTTCGCCAAAACAAAATCTAGCTGGAGATTGAATGAACAACTGCCAAAAAAAACCCACAAAATTTGGAAACTATAGAGAAGGCAATAGAGTTATACTTTAAGGAAAATAGTAGTACAGAGATATCAAAATCAACATTATGGTGTGCATTTAAATGTACAATCAGGGGCCATCTAATTAAAATGGGAACTGAAGAAAAAAAAATATGCAGAATATAACCTAACTTTACATCAAATATGATGTTTTAGAAAAAAAGAATAAGAGTACTCCCACGAAAGAAGTAATCAAAGAACTAAAAATAATTAGAGAAAAAATGAATACCCTTTTAATTCAAAAATCTAATTTTGCCCTAGAATGGTTAAAAAGAACCTGGTATTACAAAGGTAATAAAGCTCATACGTTACTCACAAATAGGTTAAAAAAGGAGAAGACAAAAAATTTATTTCAAAAATTGTCAAGGGTGATGAAACGATTCTTCTGTTCGATAAAATTGGTAAAGCATTCCAAGAGTTTTATCTAGAACTTTATAACTTGCCAGAAAGAGATTAAGAAGTTAAGATGTTGAATTTTTTTTTTTTAAAAGCACCTGGTCCGGGTGGCTTCAGTAACCTTTTTTTCTTTTCGAATATTTGAAAAAATATATAGTAAAACATCTTACGCACTTATTTAATTGTTTTATGAATTTTGGAGATATTCCGAAGGAGATGTTAAAAGCCTACATTGTGCCAATATAAAAGCCCCAAAATAATCCGGAAATGATAGTAAACTATAGACCTTTCTCGTTGTTAAATAGCGATATTAAAATTTACTCATCGGCCATAGCGTCAGGAATAGGCAATATCATACCTACAATTATTCATCAGGACCAAGTCAGGTTTGTAGCAAGCAGGTCTCCAATATTTAATATAAGGAGACTCATAGATATTGCATTTATGCAGGGCCAGATTAAGAGCCCAGTGGGCCTGGTGCTGACAATTATGACAGGCCTAATTACAGAATCATATCGACCAAAAACAGTAAAACACTCCCAAGCATCATGTATCTGATGGAGATGGTGCTGGAGAGAAAGAAAACAGCAGCTATAAGAAAACACATACCCTAGGCCAGTGATGGCGAACCTTTTTGAGCCCGAGTGCCCAAACCGCAATAAATGGCAACTTTGTTTTCCTCAAAGTGCCAACACGGCAATTAAACATAAAAACTTAGGTTTCATTTTAGAAAAAAACTACTCGTACAGTTGTCCAAACTAATTAACATCTTTTGTTTTAAAAGAAGAGCACAACAGAGAGTTCAATTATACAAATTTTAAATAATGATATAAATAATAGATAAACTTAAGCTTATATTTATTAGTATCTCCAACAAATTCAGTACATACATACAGTACATACACACAGACTGCTGAATACAGTCTTAGACTGATGAATACATACACACACCGACACACACACAGACTGCTGAATACACACACAGACAGATTGCTGAATACATACACACAGTCCGCTGAATGCATGCACACAGGCTGCTGCATACATGCACACAGTCCGCTGAATACATGCACACAGTATGCTGAATACATGCACACAGACTGCTGAATACACATTGTGGCAAACCTAGCCACTTGGACATTACTTAAGGACTATAGCTTTAAGGGTTGCCTGTATGATTTTGGTGATATGTATGTTCCTTTGTGTAATGTAATGTGATTGTGTAACATTGTATTGCCTGCATTGGCTATCTGCCGAAAGCAGATAGCTGATTTCCTTTCGTTTCACAAACGGCACCTTTGCGCGCAGTTCGTGAACAGAATAAACCACCCTGTAACAGCCCACACATTGAGAGACGTGTGGCGCTCGTTAACCAATTAGAGGCTCTCCTAGGTGGCCGTCGTTCGGCTACCGACATTGCGGCGGTCGGCCATCTTGGATCCTTTGTTCCTCCAGCGGTATTTGGCCGTCGCGTGGTACTAAAAACGGCTACTCGACGGCGCTAACACCGCTGGACTTCCAGGCCGTTCGGGAGTTCTGGGCCGTTCGGTATTTTATTCCTCATACATCAATCGGTCTTTTAAGTATGTGTTTTAATGAATATGTTTTTCGTGTGGCGTTCGGTTGTTTTAGCTGGGATCTGAGCGGTAATCTCACGAATGATGCGCTCAGACCCCAGCTATCTAGCGAACGTCCATTCGTGCAAATAGACCTAACATTTGAAAAACGGTGTATTTTAAAGTAAATTGCCAGTTCTGCTGCACGGAGGGATAATCCACTTAACGGTACATTCCAGTGGGAGGATCCCTCTTGTGCAGCAGTGCCTGATGGGGGAAAGGCTCTGTAATGTAAGTTCCCCACGTAGTACACTCCTGGAATAGCCCTGGGATAGGACTCAGGAAACCCCTTGCATTGGGAATTGTATAAATTGTGGAGCCTGTGAATAAAGCCTTCAGTTGACTCTCAGAACTGTGTTTCGTCTGGTTACTGGGAGATTTGGGATTTTGCCTTACTTTTCAGCGCTTGACTGTGGATTACCTTCTGAACCAGCGGAGATCGTGGGATTTAATATTGCCGCTCCGCTACACACACAAACTACTGAATACACACAGACTGGTGAATACACACAGACTGCTGAATACATACAGAATTCTGAATACACACACTGCTGAAAACACATACAGACAGACTGTTGCATATACACACACACACACACACACAATGCCATGCACACACAGACTGCTGAATACATACACAGTCTGCACACAGAATACTGAATACATTCACACACACACACACACACACACACATACAGGTGCCTACTCTGTATTGCTGCCAACCGGCACCAGCAGCCCCCTCCCCTGGCGATCTATGGCCCCGTGCCCATAGAGAGGGCTCGGAGTGCCACCTGTGGCATGCGTGCCATAGGTTCGCCATTTCTGCCCTAGGCTAATCTCTCACTAATTTATGTTTTCATCTTTCAAGTAAATACATAACCCCTAACAGCAGTGTCCAATCAAGCAGGAAGTCAATGGGCACGGTAAAAGAGTGTGCCACTGACACAAATCACGTAACCTGCCAAAAGGGGCGAACATGCCCAAAAAGAGGATATGTCTGCCCAAAGAATTAGAAGGCCAGCCTGGTATGAATGCATGCCAGGCTGCCTGCCAATCATGCAGCTGGCCAACTAAGGGCATACTATGCAGACAGCACCCTGAGCTTGGCATAAATGCACCTAATGATGCGCTCGCTCAACGCTTTCTAAGGACTGTCCCCTAGCACTCGCTGGTCCACTTGTCCCCTTACCTTCTTACTAGCAGGCAGAAGCTCCTGGTATATAGTCTGGGACAGAGAAAAGCTGTGTAGTGAATGTAGAAGAAAGGGAACATGCCACAGTGTTAGAGAGACAGAAGTCAGCATTACCTTAAAGGACCACTATAGTACCAGGAAAACATACTCGTTTTCCTGGCACTATAGTGCCCTGAGGGTGCACCCACCCTCAGGGACCCCCTCCCGCCCGGCTCTGGGGAGAGGAAAGGGGTTAAAACTTACCTTTTTCCAGCGCTGGGCGGGGAGCTCTCCTCCTCCGATCCTCCTCTTCTCCTCCTCCTGGGCTGAATGCGCACGCGCGGCAAGAGCTGCTCGCGCATTCAGTCGCATAGGAAGTACAATTTATGGACTATGTGCTCTCACTGTGAAAATCACAGTGAGAAGCACGCAAGCGCTCTAGTGGCTGTCAATGAGACAGCCACTAGAGGATAGGGGAAGGCTTAACCCATTCATAAACATAGCAGTTTCTCTGAAACTGCTATGTTTATAAAAAATGGGTTAACCCTAGGACCTGGCACCCAGACCACTTCATTAAGCTGAAGTGGTCTGGGTGCCTAGAGTGGTCCTTTAAAGGATCACTATAGGGTCAGGAACACAAACATGAATTCATGACCCTATAGTGTTAACACCACCATCTAGCCCCCCCTGGGCCCCTCATGCCTCCATAAATATAGCAAAATCTTACTGTATTCAAGCCTGGAGCTGTAACTCTGCATGCTGTTAGACTCAGAAAAACAAGCAGTCTGCTGACATCATTAGAAGTGGTGCCTAATGCAATCACAGTGCTTCCCCATAGGATTGGCTGAGACTGACAAAGAGGCAGATCAAGGGCTGAGCCAGCATGATTCAAACACAGCCCTGGCCAATCGGCATCTCCTCATAGAGATGAATTGAATCAATGACTCTATGAGGAAAGTTCAGTGTCTGCATGCAGAGGGAGGAGACACTGAATGTTTGGATGCATTTTAGGCAGCCATGGCCCAGGAAGGATCTCTAATAGCCATCTAAGGAGTGGCCAGTGAAGTTATCAGTAGGCTGTAATGTAAAGACTGCATTTTCTCTGAAAAGACAGTGGTTACAACAAAAAGCCTGATGGTAATGATTCTACTCATCAGAACAAATTCAATAAGCTGTAGTTGTTCTGGTGACTCTAGTGTCCCTTTAACTATATTCATTGTCAGCCAGTCCACACAAGTTTTGTTCCCATCCATCCCTCTTAAGTTTCCATACTTAAATAAGAGTATGTGAAAAGTAGTTAGGGTTGCCACCTTTCTTGGAAAAACATACTGCCCTTGCTAATTTGCATAATTAAATATCTATGGGTGACATCACATGATGTAAATCACAAGGAGTGACATAAGAGAAAATGCTGTAAAATCACCAAAAAACTACTTAGTTTCATTCTGCTGTATAGATGGATTCCTCCCAGTGGCCCTATGTCTCCCAGTGCCCCCATGTATCGATTACTCCAGGTCTCAGTGTTCCTATGTATCAGTGTCTCAGTGCCCCATGTCTCCCAGTGTCCCCTAGTGTTGTGTCCCCAGGTCTCCCAGTGATCCTATGTATCACAGTGTCTCAATGCCCCATGTCTCCCTGTGTCCCCATGTATCCCAGGGTCCCCATGTCACTAGGAAGACGGGAAGACCTGGGGACATGTGGAGACCTAGGGACACGGAGACACCAGTGACACTGGGAGACTAGGGGACTCTGGCTGGGATGCATGGGGACACTTGAAGACATGGGGACACAGACACCAGGGACGCAGACACTAGAGACACTGGCTGGGGGACATTGAGACATGGGGGCACTGGGAGACATGGGGACAAGGAGACACCAGGGCCACAGACACTAGGAACACTAGCTTGGAGACATGGGGTCATTTAGACACTTGAGGCACTGGGAGACATGGAGGCACTAGGAGACATGGGGACAGGGAGACACTGGCAGACTGGGGGCACTGGGAGACTAGGGGGCACTGAGACACCAGGGACACTGGCTGGGAGACATGGGGACACTGTGTCCCCATGTGTCTGTGTCATAATGTTTCCCAATGTCCCTTAGTGTCTCAGTGTCCCGATGTCTCCTTGCAGCCTTTCCCCCCATCCCTTACTTCCCTGAGCTGTAGGCTGTCTCTGCAGGGTGGGAGTTGCTGTCTGGACTCTCTGTAGCTGCACCCCTGCAGATCAGTGAGTATAGATAGACAGGGAGGGATATGCTGGAACTTCCTATCCCTGCCTGTCTCCACATACAACGACCCCTACTGGCCAGTGCTGGTATTGCACAGTAATCTCTTGTTTATACTGAGAAAAATACCAGCATTTGTATTGCCAGTATCACTGTAATATTGGCACCAGCCAGGCAGCCTCAAATACTGGCTGTGCCAATAAAATAAAAGCCATGTGGAATCCCTAAGAGTAGTGTGTGAAAAAAATTATTTTTTTCTTTTATAAATCAATGGGCCTATTTCATGGGCCTGGGCCTGGAGCTGCAGCTCCATCAGCCCCTATGTTAATCCGGCCCTGCATTTATGGCATCAAAAGAGAGTTTGTCCCTCATGGCTCTGTCACTATATGCCAAAAAGGTGTTTGAAAGAGTCAGGTGGGACTTTCTAGAGAGTGTTTTGTACAGCTTTGGCCTACAAGGTAACATTAATAGATCTATAATGGCACTTTATACCGATCCAACTGCTAACGTAGTGGGGAGTGTGTTTTCTTCAGGTTTCAGTTGAAGAATGGCACAAGGCATTGGTGCCCACTCTCCCCACTACTATATTTAATGACAATAGAACCACAGGTGAGTATAAAAAGAGATAAAGACTCTATTAAAGGAATAGAGGTTTCAGGAGAGTCAATAAAACTTACAATGTATGCAGGCAACGCGATTCTTATGTTGAGTGATCCTCTGTTATCTTTGGAAGAGGTGATGGATACTATAAGTGAGTTTTCATTATACTCAGCACTTCTATTTAATTCATCACAAACAATAAAAAAAAGATTATGTGAAAAATGTGGTTTTGATTGCAATGGAAACTCTCTTGATAGAAATTACTAAGGAGCCAACTAGAATGATGGAATATAATTTGTTATCCTTTTTAAAATATATACGTGTAAAACACTCAACAAATGGAAGAATGTGGAGGTATCATGGTGGGGAAGAATTAATAAAATAAAAGCATACATCTATCGAAGTGGGTCTATCTCATCCACATGAAACCCTTACATTGCCCAGAAAGCTGTCTGTCCCTGGTTCAGTCGATTTTTAATAAGTTTATTTGAGGAGGGAAACACCCACGCATTAGTTTTAATCGATTGGCTCTAAAGATCAGCCAAGGAGGCTTGGGTATGCCACAGTTACAACAAACATGGAAAGCATGTAATATTGCACAAGCAATGATTACTGAATTGGACAATGCAAATAACCAAATGGTATAAAATGGAACAACTATTATGTAACAAAGGAAAGCAGAAAGATAATTAAGCACTTTATTCTAGATAAATAGGGGAAAAATAAATTAAGGTATAGTTTTAACTCTAATAGCTTTTCTAAATAACATATTAACTATTTGGAACAAGTTCAGAAAAGATCTGGAAGTGCAAGATAAAATTTTCACTAGTCTTCCCATATGTCAATTAAATAGTAACATAGTTGACTTAACTATATGTTAATGGATTAATCTTGGGATTAGGAAGACTGATGACATAGTGAAGAATGGTAAAATCAAAGACTTTAACTCTTGTGGAATATAGCATGGATAATAAACAAATTTTTACATATATAAGGGTAAAAGGATATCTTAATGAGCATCTGCTTATAGACAAATCAAAAGAAAAAGTAAAACTTGAAAAAATATTTAAAAATAGAAATGTTATAAAGAAAATGGTGTCAAGCTGTTTAGATCTATATGATAGAGACCCTGACAATCTTATTATTATTATTTATCTTACAATAAATAAATGGGAAAAAGATATAAATACCAATATGTTATGATAAATAAAACAGTTCTTTAGCTGTTGTCTCAAAGAATAGACATTGTCTTAATTTAACCGAGGTACAGTATAAGAATAGATGGTACTTAAAGGACCACTATAGGCACCCAGACCACTTCAGCTCAATGAAGTGGTCTGGGTGCCAGGTCCCTCTAGTGTTAAACCTGCAGTTGTAAACTGCTATGTTTACAAAAGGGTTAATCCAGCTTCTAGTGGTGGTTTTATTGACAGCCACTAGAGGCACTTCCGCGCTTCTCACTGAAATCACATAGGAAAGCATTGGGAAATGCTTTCCTATGGACTGTTTGAATGTGCGTGCGGCTCTTGCCGCGCATGCGCATTCAAATCTGACATCGGGAGGGGGTGAAGAGTTCCCTCGGCACTGGAGAAAGGCAAATGTTTATCCCCATCAGCCCGGCGGGATAGGGGACATGAGGGTGGGGGGGATCTAAAGACCCTATAGTGCCAGGAAAACGAGTTTGTTTTCCTGGCACTATAGTGGTCCTTTAACCCCAAACAGATTAGCAAAAATGCATTTAAATATTTCCAATAGATGCTGGAGATGTGACTTCTATAATGGAGATTTGATACATATTTGGTGGGAGTGCGGGCCAATATTTCTTTTTTGGAGTATGATAGCTATTAAAATTAAAAAGCTGACTAATATCAAGATTGATTTACTTCCGAGTATCTTTCTATTGTATATTGATTTATATCAAATCTTTGGGCAATCTTCTGCATTAGAAATCACTGTGTAGCAATATCCCAATGAGTAACACCAATAATAACAAATACTCAAACACCTTAGTGGGTTTTCCCTTCAACCCCACACATAAACAGAAATATACATACAATATAAGGTGGAGTATATAAAAAACGATTCTTCCAATGAGAGATGAGATAAAATATTCATTTAGTGGTTCTCCCTAAAATTAGGACATAAATAAAGAGAGATAGTGCAATATAGCCAATTCTCAATATTTTAGTGCAGTATATAAGTAATAAAGCACTCACAAACACAGAGCCAATGCAGAGGCTCAAGGATTCAGCTTTGTGGGTGCTAAAGGGACCCACTTCCTTCTTGCTACTGTCAGGGGTTTCCAAATGATAGGATGTCCTCTCAAGATGTAGCAGAAATAAAGTGCTTTATTGTAAAGTGCACAAAATTTACATAAAATATAATAAAATAAATAAGAAACCTTACAGTCTCGAAGGTTAGTCCTTTTATAAGGTGCAAGACGCGTTTCGCCCCGTTTAGAGGCTTCCTCAGTTGCTAGTTTGTGTTATTAGGTAGTCCATTTTAAATATCACCTCTTTTGGCGGTCTTTTTTTGCCGTCCTTGATCGGCAGTAATTAGGATTCCCAGTTCCGCTTCCGGTTCCGGTTTCTGCATTCCATCCGTGGAATGCAAACATCACGTGATGCGCTCTGGAATGCTTACATGCGTTTCAAAGCTCCGGTTCCACATAATGAGATGCTTCTACAGAAAGTAGACTCATACCACAGTCCATATGTTTGGTCCATATGTTTGGTCCTTCTCCCTCTTAGTTATTACATGAATTAATAAATAACTTTATTCTAATATGCATAATTATAAGAAAAGAGAGCAGAGGTCATCATTATGAATTATAACAATAGAAGAACAGGATAATAAATTCATTAAAAATAATAATAATAATATTAAAATCAATTGTGTAAAAATCAATTATATGAAAATCAATGTTATAGAAATAATTGTATATTTGTAAAAAGAACACAGATCTTTTAAAATATTTCTAAAAATATTATTTAAAAATGACACACTTCAAAATCTGAATTAAGACCATAGGGGATAAGGGTCTTAAAGCGAAAGATAAAACTAATTTCTTCTTTTCCTAATATTTTAATATAATTACCCCCTCTCCAGTTTCTTTTGATTTCTTTTATTGCACAGAAAAACAGATTTTCAGGATTTTGTTATGGACCTGTTTGTAATGTAATGACACACTGTGGGTTTCTAAACCATTTCTTATATTTCTAATATGTTCCGCAATTCCGACTTTTAAAGGTCTAATTGTTCTGCCTATATATAGGAGATTGCATGGACAGTTCAACATATATATATAATTCCTTTTGAATGGCAAGTAAGGTGGTCATTTATGATATACTTTTTTAAATTATATCTTCTATATCTTTTAAATGTCTCTTTATGCTTTTAGTTGTTTTACAAGGGAGGCATGTTCCACATCCATAAAATCCCTTTAATTCTTGAATGTGATTGGGGGGGTTAAGTGGCTTTTTACTAAAATATTTTTAAAATTCTTGGCTCCTCTATATATCATTTTAGGTTGTATAGGTAAAATCTGATTTAAGATTGGGTCATCCCTTAATAGATGCCAATGTTTCTTAATTATTTTCTGTATCTGTCTATTGCGTCCGTTGTAGTTGCAAATGAAAGGAATTTCATCCCTTTGATTTGTTGTTATTCTATGTTTATATTTTAAAATACTTTTTCTTTGTAATTTTCTTATCTCCTCTATTTCTTTTTCCAGGATTGTTTTATTATATCCTTTTTCGATAAATTGTTTTTTAATGTAATTGGACTGTTGGAGGTAATCGCAATCTAATTTGCAATTACGTCGGATTCTTAAAAATTTACTTATAAGTGCATTATTTAGCCACGGATTGTGGTGACAACTAGTTTTTACAATATAACTGTTGGCATCAACTGGTTTAAAATAATTTTTAGTAATTATCGTGGATTCATGAATGTTAATTTGTAAGTCTAAAAATTCTATTTGCTGAGTACTGTTATGACTGGTCAGATTGATCCCATAGTTGTTAATATTCAGATGTGAAATAAAATTCTGAAGTTCTTCTGTGGTGTCTGTCCATATAAAAAAAAATATTGTCTATAAATCGGCAATAGGACACCAAGCTCCTCCCCCATCAGTTTCCCTGAAGGACGAAAGATTCTTCCCAAAATGACATAAAAAAGATTGGCATAGCTGGGGGCGAACTTGGTGCCCATTGCCGTACCACAGATTTGAAAATAGAATGTGTTGTCGAACCAAAAATAATTATTAGTTAAAATGAGTAAAATACCATCTAAAATAAAATTTACCTGTTCTTTTTTAAAATTTGATTGTTCTAAAAAACATTTGACTGCTAATATTCCTTTATCATGGGAATAATACTATATAATGAGGTTTTGTCACATGTAATCATCTGATATCCATCTACCCATTTCGTCTCTTCTAAAATTTGTAAAAAATGGATCGTATCCTTCAGATAGGAGCGGTTCTTCGTAACTATCAGCTGAAGTAGAGTATCAATGTATTCAGAAACTCTTGTAGAAACTGAATCTATGCTGATATAATAGGTCTTCCTGGTGGATTTTCTACATTTTTGTGTACTTTCGGTAAAGTGTAAAAAACTGGAACTTTAGGGTTTTCTACTAACATATATTCAGCTTCTTTTTCATTAAGGATTCCTAATTCCTTTCCTTTTTTAATATATTCTTTAAAAATCATAATGATTTTTTGAGTGGGATTATAGGTAAGTTTCTGATAAGTAGACTGATCCGAAAGTATTCGCTCTGCTTCTATAATATACTGTTCTTTATTTTGGATCACTATTCCACCTCCTTTGTCAGCTGGTTTTACTATAAAATTTTCATCATTTTTGATTTCTCCTAACGTTAGGTTTTGTTGGTATTTATTTATTTTCTTGAATTTCTCCACATCCTTCATTACCATAATTTCGAATGATTTAATTTCATTAGAGATAAGGTGTCTAGGAAAAAATTTCAATTTCTCTTAAAGGGATGTGTGGAGATATTCATTTTCTTCCTCTATCGGTTCATTTTTGTCTTTGTTGTTAAAAAACTTTTTGAGACATAATTTTGTTATAAAATGGTTTATATCCACATAAAAATCAAAGGAATTAAAATCTGCAGTCGGAGCAAACTTTAAACCTTTTTTAAAAATACTATTCTGTTCTTTGCTTAAAATTTGGCCCGTAAGGTTAAAAATACCTTCTAAATTGAGGTCTTTCCCCTTTTTTCTTGATGTTGTCTCTTTCTTTCTTCTCTTTCTCCTTCAGCTTCTAGTGAACGTTGTCTTTTCCCCAGTGTCTCCCAAAATTGTGAACGCTCTGTCGGTTTTCTTCTGTTTTGGATTAAGTCCCTCCGAAAAAAAGAAGGGGAAGTTGGGGTATCTGGGGGTGGAGAAATACTTCTATTGCGGTTCTCCATAGTGGTACCTATTGTTTTTGGGGAGTCTGATGTATGTGTATTTTCTGTGGCTCTACCTTCTCTAACTACATCACTATATTTTGCACTCTCTCTCTTTATTTATGTCCTAATTTTAGGGAGAACCACTAAAGGAATATTTTATCTCATCTCTCATTGGAAGAGTCGTTTTTTGTAATCTTCTGCATTAGTTATACACATATTAATGGCTGCAAGATTATTGGTGGCAAGAAACTGGAAATCTTTTAAGGTCCTATGTTGGGGTTTAGTTAAAGAACAACTGGTATATCAGTTAAAGATGGAAATGGGAATTACACCTTCTGCTAGGAAAAGGTTGAAGTGATGGCTGTGTAAAATAGAACAGATTTAAATTGTTAGAATGAATCCCTTGAATAGATTACAACAAAGTATAATATCTAAAGTCCTTGATATCCTAGTCCCTCTCGCAGGAATAATAAAGTAGAGTTTTATAATACCAAATGATGTGGTGTGATGTTGTGTCTGTTATGTTAAGTAATATTTAAATTTTCAATATGAGTAATGTGATAATGTAATGGATAGAAATGAAGACATAATATTATGTTATATACGTCACATATATACTCACATAACTGTTTTTGTTGGTTTGTATTGTCTTGTGATTGTGTATTTATAACAAAAAAAATAATTGAAATAAAAAATAGAAATGGAAAAAAATAAAAATTCACATTTTGTCTTAGCGTTGGTCATAGTAACCATTACAATTGTAGCATAATTTGTAGCATAATCGTCACTTACATTGTAGACACAATTCGTATAACAACTGTTAAAACATGGGTTGAATATGGTTGGCTGATGGATGGCCAGCAAGGTGTAGTTGGCGTTGTAGTACATTCAGAGTGGTAGGGGTGGAGGAGACACGAAAGCAATGAGGGCAGGACAATAACTTGAAGAGGAAGAGAGAAAAAGATAGAGATGAGAGAGAAAGAGAAAAAAAGGGGGGGATAGGGGGACGATTCCCACAGATCACTGAGGACTGTAGCAAAACCAGCCTCGCACTGGGCATTGAAGAAGACTGATTGCCAGCCTCCTGCCATGTGACTATGGCCCTTGGGATGTATTGCCCTTTAAGAAACTTATTTGGGCTTATTGGGTTTTGAAACACTTTTTCTGCCCCTTTGAATACATTGGAAGGTGTGCCCCTCCCCCGTTTCCTGTCTATTGTTCTCCAGCAGGGCGTTGTCCCAGGGACACTGCCAGACCAGTTGGAACTTGCTGTTTTGCCCCTTCTCTGTCTCTCATCAGCCCTTGCTAGGGTTTAACCCCATGGTGATTTGACTGTGTTTGAGGCAGTGGCGTACACATGACCCATGGGGCCCCGGTGCGAAAATTGATCCGTGGGCCCCCCCCCCCCGCGCAGGCCGGGCCGCAACACATGGCGGTGGGCACCTGGTCGCAGGGGTTACAGGGCTGCGACCCCTGTGACCGCGGTATGTACGCCAGTGCATGCAGATGCACACACACTTAAAGGACCACTCTAGGCACCCAGACCACTTCAGCTTAATGAAGTGGTCTGGGTGCCAGGTCGAGCTAGGGTTAACACATTTTTTCATAAACATAGCAGTTTCAGAGAAACTGCTGTGTTTATGAATGGGTTAAGCCTTCCCTTATTTCCTCTAGTGGCTGTCCCATTGACAGCCGCTAGAGGCGCTTGCGTGCTTCTCATTGTGATTTTCACAGTGAGAGCACGCCAGCGTCCATAGGAAAGCATTATGAATGCTTTCCTATCTGACCGGCTGAATGCGCGCGCAGCTCTTGCCGCGCGTGCGCATACAGCCGACGGGGAGGAGAAGAGGAGGATCGGAGGAGGAGAGCTCTCTGCCCAGCGCTGGAAAAAGGTAAGTTTTACCCCTTTCCAGAGACGGGTGGGAGGGGGTCCCTGAGGGTGGGGGCACTATAGTGGTCCTTTAAAGGACCACTACAGACACCCAGATCACATGAGCTCAATGAAGTTGTCTGGGTGTCAGGTCCCTCTAGTTTTAACCCTGCAGCTGAAAACATAGCAGTTTCAGAGAAACTGCTATGTTTCACTGAGGGTTAATCCTGCCTCTAGTGGCTGTCTCACGGACAGCCGCTAGAGGAACACACTGAACGTCCATAGGAAAGCATTGAGTAATGCTTTCCTATGGGCGGTTTGAATGCGTGCGCGGTCGCATTCTGAGCTGAGAGGCTGAGGGATCCTCAGCGCCAAGGGAGTCCGGCGCTGGAGAAATGTAAGTGCTGAAGACACACACACTCTAACTTACAGACGCATACACACTAGCTAACAGACACACACATTTACTGACAGAGATACAGTCAGCGACAGACATACATACACACTCACTTACAAAACATACACCCTCATTGACAAACACACACTCACTAACAGACATCAAACAGACTCACTAACACACACACACTCAGTAAGACACACACAGTAAACACACT
>OW240917.1:179788248-179799681 GCA_933207985.1 Pelobates cultripes | reverse complement strand
GCCATTTCATGGGCATCAGCAGCTGTTTGTGGCCACTATCCTTAACTCAGCTCATCTTATGTTACTGACATGCCGAGGGACAAGCTGGGAACATAATCACAGTGGTATCCTCAGTCTTCGGCTACAATATCAGTAAAGAAAGAGGGACTGTTTTAATGAATGCAGCTCAGCTACTCTCCCGGCATATCAGTAAAGGAATAGGGACAGTTTTACTGTTGGCAGCTAAGCTCTTTCCCCACCATATCAGTAAAAGGAAAAGGGACTGTTTTAATGAGTGCAGCTCAGCTCCTCTCCCAGCATATCAGTAAAGGAAGAGGAATTATTTTAATAATGGGTGCTCAGCTCCTCTCCTTCCATATCAGTAATGGACGAGGAATTGTTTTAATGATGGGTGCTCAGCTCCTCTCCCTCCATATCAGCAAAGGAAGAGTGACTATTTTAATGGTGACAACTCAGCTCTTCTCCCACCATATCAGTAAAAGGAGAGGGACTGTATTAATTATTGCAGCTGCTGACCAGGAGTTTAACTCCCACCAATCTTGGCATCCAAGTATGTCCTGATGTTACCTTTAAACTTGGGAACCCTGCATTGCACTGTATCAGTCACACAAGGTATACTTTGTTTATGGGTATAATGAGAGATAGGGAGGGGCAAAGCCGTGGAATGATTTGTACAGGAGGACATTTACAAACAGAGCAGTGATCTGAAAACCACTGGAGTTATTGATTTGTTTTTACAAGAGGTGTGTTATATTCAGAACCGAACGTTTAACTGGGCCCTCACTGAAGGTAGAGTAGGTGGGAGTTAATTAGTGAAGTTCAGTGAGGAGGAGAGAACTAACAGGGAGTTTAGAAGAGATTAGAATCATGGTGGAATAATAACAACGTATTTAACCAGGAAAGGTACATTCAGATTACAGGTAGTTGCTGACTTTACGAACTAATTGGTTCCGAAACCGAGTTCAGAAAGTGAAAACTAATTTCCCATAGACACAATTTAATAAACACGGGTTCCGTTCCTGACCAACAGATTTTACCGTTGAAAACCTAAATTATTAAGGACAAATACAAAATGAAAGCATAGCAAATACATGTATGTTGTAGGAATTTTAAAGGCATACATACCATATTGAAATCTTTAAATTATCATCAATCCTCATTCAATTCAATGAAGAGACATGCTGCACTTGTTGAATGGGGAACCTCTCTTAAGCCCTCATACTTATTCGTTTTCTTCATTATCAGCTTCCCCCTCTCCTTTATCACTTTTCTGTTACTCCTTTTATTTTTACAGCTCTCAAACTTTCTTCCTTCTCCCCTTTTTCAGGCTTTTCAGCCCTCCTCCTGCTCCTTACTATTGCTGCCTGCCAAAACATGGCACAATGGCAAACACACATACACACACACAGCTATGTCAGACACACACAGACACAGACAGCTATGTCAGACACACACAGCTATGTCAGACACACACATACACACAGACAGCTATGTCAGACACACACATACACACACACAGCTATGTCAGACACACACAGACACACACACAGCTATGTCAGACACACACAGACAAATCAAGTCAAATCTATACTCAATAGCACACAGTGCAATAATATTACAGGATCTGTAATGTATGCCCATGAAAGCACAAAAAGAATACAGTACAATCTAAACCTGTGTTTTAGACTTCCCTTTATCTTCAGGAACTGTGTTCCTGATCCTCATCTCTCTTCTTGTCTACTCCGGACCACAAATTCTTCTTCTTTTCTTCTTGTTTGTGCTCCAAAGCACTCTTCTCGGTCCTGATCCGTGGACCACTGACACAAAATGGTGGTGAAACAAAATGACGGCACATCCAGAAAAAAGTTCATAAAGGCGTGAGTTCATAAAGCGAGAGTTTATAAAGGCGGGAGTTCATAAAGCGGGAGTTCATAAAGCGAGAGTTTATAAAGGCGGGAGTTCATAAAGCGGGAGTTCATAAAGCAAGAGTTTATAAAGGCGGGAGTTCATAAAGCGGGAGTTCATAAAGCAAGAGTTTATAAAGGCGGGAGTTCATAAAGCGGGAGTTCATAAAGCGAGAGTTTATAAAGGCGGGAGTTCATAAAGCCGGAGTCTATGTGCTGCAGAGTTTATAAAGGCGGGAGTTCATAAAGGGAGTTCAGCAAAGCGAAAGCTCTAAAGGATGATAAAGGCGGAGCGCCCATAAAGCCAGAGTTCATAAAGCCAGGAGTTCATAAAAGCGGAGTTCATGCAGCGGAGTTCGCTAAAGGCGGAGTTCATAAAGCCGGAAAGTCTGGCAAGGCGGAGTTCTGTAAAGGCGGAGTCTATAAAGCGCAGAGTTCATAGAGGCGTGGAGTCTGCAAAGCCGGGAAGTCTGCAAAGGCGGTCACAAAGGCGAGTTCATAAAGCTTAGAGTTTATAAAGGCGGGAGTTTATAAAGGCGGGAGTTCATAAAGCGAGAGTTCATAAAGGCGGGAGTTCATAAAGCGGGAGTTCATAAAGGCGGGAGTTCATAAAGGCGGGAGTTCATAAAGCGAGAGTTCATAAAGCGGGAGTTCATAAAGGTGGGAGTTCATAAAGGTGGGAGTTTATAAAGGCGGGAGTTTATAAAGCGAGAGTTCATAAAGGCGGGAGTTCATAAAGTGGGAGTTCATAAAGTTAGAAATGCCTGTACTCTGGTTTTCAAGTATTATATTTAAATGTTAAAGGGGAACAGTCACTTGTCTGTAATAGAGATGTCGTGAACATAAAATTTTTGGTTCGCGAATGGCGAACGCGAACTTCCGCAAAGGTTTGCGAACCCGGCGAACCGCGGTGTGGGCCCTAAATACTAAAAATGGGGGGGGGAACCTAATGTCCTCCACCCTGGGCCCCACCCCTGAGCGGCGGGTGGGGGCCCTAAACAAAAATTGGGGGGGGGGACCTAATGTCCTCCCCCCTGGCCCCCACCCCTGAGCGGCGGGTGGGGGCCCTAAACAGAAATAAGGGCGGGGTGGAACCTAATGTACTCTCCCCTGGCCCCCACCCCTAAGCGGCGGGTGGGGGTTCTAAACAAAAATAAGGGGGGGGACCTAATGTCCTCCCCCCTGGCCCCCACCCGCCGCCCTAAAAAAATTGACAGCTGCTAGAGGAGCTTCCGCGATTCTCACTGTGAAAATCACAGTGAGAAGACACTGAATGTCCATAGGAAAGCATTGAGTAATGCTTTCCTATGGGCGGTTTAAATGCGCACGCGCGCCTTTTGCCGTACATGTGCATTCGGAGCTGAGAGGCGGAGGGATTCTCAGCGCCAAGGGAGTCCGACGCTGGAGAAAGGTAAATGCTGAAGACACACACACACACTCTCACGAACAGACGCATACACACTAGCTAACAGACACACACATTTACTGACAGAGCATACACCTGTGCACAGACATACATACACACCTCACTTTACAAACATACACTCCTCACTGACAAACACACACTCACTAACAGACATCAAACACACACTCAGTAATGACCACACACAGTGACACACCTCCCACTCAGCAGACACACACCCAAATAACAGACACACCCCACCGACACACACACACAAACACACACACACACACTAACACACACACTAACACACACACTATCACACACACTAACACACTAACACACACACACACTAACACACACACACAAACACACACACTAACACACACACACTAACACACACACTAACACATTTTTAAAAAAATGTAATCCCCCAGCCTCCTTACCTTTTGGAGAGCTGAGGGATTCCCTGGGGTTCAGTGGTGCTGCTGGGCGGGCTGGCTGGCTGGCCGGCCGGTGCGCGAGGGAGCACTCTCCCCTGAGTGCTTCCTCTTCAACTCCCTCGCGCGCCGCATAGGGATGCCGGCGCCGGAAGATGACGTCATCTTCCGGCTCCCGATCCTCGAATGCGGTCGCAGCGAGGGAACAAGCACTAATGCTCCTGCTGCTCAACAGATAACAGGGCCAGCCTCGGGGGGCCCTGGGGTGGTCGGCTCCTGGGCGTACATACCGGGTCGCAGAGGCGGCCGGGCCCCCTGGTGGGCCGGGCCCGGTCGCAGTCGCGACCCCTGCGACCCTGGTATGTACGCCACTGATGACAAGCAATATGTCTTGTAGACATTATTTAGGCAGAGTGCGGGCTGCTTAGCTGCTAAGTAAGAAGTAGTGTCAAAAAGGTTGCAAGAACAATTTAAGAATGGATAACCTTTATACGTTTATAATCCTCTATATCTTTCAACAGGATAGCAGTACAGTCCAGGATACTCAGCAACAAGTTTCAACTTCTATGCCTCCCAATATTGGGAACTATGAGATCAAGATGGGTAGGCGGACCTGAGAGGGGACGTCGCCAGTGACATGACTCATGTCACTAGTGATGCCCATGATGTCTGCCAGAAAAGTGGCATGCCAGCCCCTCTTGCAGATAGAGCTCTCTGCAGGGTCCTAGTGCCTTTGCATAGTGTGACCATACCTAATAATATAGTAGCTGTGCTGCCCGTGGATAGTTCCCTGATATCCATGGATTTGGAACATCAGAAAACTAAATCGGGACGGCGGAACAGTACCCTGAAATTGTGACTGTTCTACCGAAATCGGGGCTGTTGAGGGAATGAACTTCTTCTGCAAAAAAACGAACAGATCAAAGCTCCTTTCATAAGCAACACACACCTGTGGTAGATAATTCTAGAAAGGCTAGAATCTGACCAAAGACATAGTTAGAGAGTTTTTAAAGTGTCACCTACACTTTTACAAATATTTGGAACAAGTCATTAAATTTGTCAGTTTTTTCCCACCTGTTGCTTCGTTTGTGTCCTAACCATCATTTATGACTTAATGGATTTATCAATCTTTCTGACACTTTCTGACAGAAATTTTTTCTGTTCCACTTCTCTTTTTTTCCACCACTTTAAAATTGTCAGTCTTCTAAAATTGATAACCAGTTCCAAACTGGTTGAATTAAAGGGACACTATAGTCAACATATAAATGCAAGAAAGACAGGTCCCCCAGCCTTCTTTCTTGCTTTTATATGAACTTGCCATAAAAAATAAATAAATCAGAGTAAGTTTTAATAATAAAACTTATCTCCGTTCCAGCGCCGAGCTCCCCGCTAGGCCATGCCCCCTTTTTCGTCAAAATGACAAAAGTGCGGGGCCCAGTAGGACGCTTCTCCTTGAGGAGCGTAATCGTGATGTGGTGTGCATGCGCGGTTTCGCGCTACACCAATCGCATTCTTCATAGAGCGGCATTGAATACCACCCTATGAAGAAACTCAGCGTTCAACCGCACATGTGCACAGAATGCACATGTGCACTGACTGACAGCTCAGCTCGCTTTCTATACCCGCCCCCCTCCTCAGCCAAACTGTGCAAACACACAAGTAGTAAAAAATTAGACATACGCACACACACACTCTTTCTCCATCCATATCCATCCATCCCAATCATCCATACATTCCCATTATCCATTTCCATCCCCATCATCCATATCCATCCCCATCATCCATATCCATGCCCATCATCCATATCCATCCAGTCACCCACCCACACTCAGTCATCCACTCACCCTCAGTCACCCACCCACATTCACTAAATAAAAGTTTACTTATAGTTTGAATCCTCCCCTCCTCCTCGGTCTCCGGTCTTCAGCTTGTCCGCTCAAGCCACTCCCACGCAGACAGGACGCTCGTGCACAGTGCTGCACAGAGCTGCCCTCTATCTGCTGACAGCAGATCTGAGTAGATTGAGGCGTTTTATGCCTCAATCAACTCGGAAGTCCCTCTGGTGGCAGTCTGAGTGACTGCAACTGAAGGTGTCCCTAGCTTTGAATGTAAACTCTGTATTTTCTCAGAAAATACAGTGTTTACATGAGAAAGGCTGCAGGGAGCTATAGTTCTCAACTGAACAACCTCATTAAGCTGAAATTGTTCAGGTGACTATAGTGTTCCTTTAACTAAGAATTTAACCATTGCTTTTCACAACACTTAAAAAAACATCCCCCATTATGTTTTAATAATGTCAATATCAATCAATTATGACAGGACATTTCCTACTTCATCACAGTGTTAGCTAGGCACCAAGATCTTTTTTTTTAGCCTTTCATAAGTCTAAAAATGTTATAAACAAAAGATTTTACTTGCATGCCTCATAAATAACGTTAGGGTAAATAAAAAGCTGCATCGTGGGAAAATGAAGCAGCACATAAATAATTTCATACATAAATGATTATACAGATACTGTGTAATTTCATGCTTTGTACTTCAATGCTTCTTTTTCTGAAATTAACGTCAGAGATTAAACAAATCTTTAAAATTCCCAAATCTTTAAAAATCTCAAGGGATACATGTTCAGCTACTTGAAAAACGGCTGCTGGTGCCTAAACATTATTACAAAACGTAAAATATACAGTAACAACAAAAGACCTGAACACAAAATGTAAATACATATGTTTTAACACTTTAGATATGTATATATTGAGCATCATAAAAGAAACATGATTTTACAAGAGAAATGGACACCTTAAGCCAAAATAATTAGATTTTAAAGTATTACCTCCATACTGTATCAAAAAGAAGTTTAACTACAGCCTGAAGTGTTCTTTTACTGGTAAATCTTTCTTTATATACCTGTAGAGGCTGCCATTTTGTTAGCTACCTCACTGGGGTCAATGCAAACCTACACAATGCCAAAATGGTAGTTGCCAATATAACAGTAATCAAAGAGATTGCCATCTTTGGGCAAACATGAAATAGGTAATGAAACAGGATTGCAGTTTAAAATTAGGTTGAGCAGTTGGGGTCAGGGCAAGGTATTATGACTAGGTAAGTGAACCGAACATTTTTGGATTAATGGTTGAGGTTAGGCAACAGTGAAAGCTACAGTTAGCACTGAGGGATGAGTTTTGGGCAACAGGGAGAAGAGTTATAGAATTGAATAATGCGTAATAGTACTCACTCACCAATGCATCAGATTGGAAAAAAACCAGGCCCAACATTCAATCCACTAATGGCTCATCCCATCCTGTCCTCAGAACCTCAACATGTGTAATTTTATTTAAGGAGAAAGTGGGATAATTTTATCATGTTGAATTAATAAATTCAAATAATACAAAAGAGGGATTCAAAAAACAAATGGCAGTAGACAAAACCAAACATTCCAAACAGTATCTATGCAACTATATGCTGTTGTGAAAGAGTTATTCCAATCACAGAGTGAAAAAAAACAAATAGATGCCACATGTTAAATATAGAAAAAACAACGAGGGAACCGGCTGATAATCTATATACTAGAGCAACGACCTGCTCTAGTTTGGAGAATTTCAGGTGGAATAATCCCCACCTTGGGATATAGTGGACCCAGGTATAGCAGCAAAGCAGTATTGGATAGGAAGGAGGACAAAAGGAATGACTGGATAGTTTAAAAAATATATATACTTTAATACAATAAGTAAAAAGTGAATAATAAACTATAAAACCAGTCCTGTATAAAAGTCCAAAATTCTTCCTCACTTGATGCGTTTCGCCGAAGCTTTCTCAAAAGTGAATCACGTTTTTGAATCACTTTTGAGAAAGCTTCGGCGAAACGCGTCGAGTGAGGAAGAATTTTGGACTTTTATACAGGACTGGTTTTATAGTTTATTATTCACTTTTTACTTATTGTATTAAAGTATATATATTTTTTAAACTATCCAGTCATTCTTTTTGTCCTCCTTCCTAACCAATACTGCTTTGCTGCTATACCTGGGTCCACTATATCCCAAGGTGGGGATTATTCCACCTGAAATTCTCCAAACTAGAGCAGGTCGTTGCTCTAGTATATAGATTATCAGCCGGTTCCCTCGTTGTTTTTTCTACATTTTGCTGTCAAGTTGATCGCTAGCTGGGAAGCGATCTGAGGGAGGCTGTATTCATCTTCATTTGATAAGTATCTTTTGCATATATATTAAGGTGTATAAGGTACAATATTGTCACATGTTAAATATATATGAATAAGGGGCAGTGATAACTGGGTGAGGGCAGGCATGGACTGGGTGAGGGCAAGTGCCTGGTGGGCAGCGATTGCCATCGGCCAAGGCTGACAGGGGAGATCAAGGGATCTCCCCGACTGGCCCCTTTAGGGCTGGTGCTGCCTGACCTCCGGCCTATAGAGGGAGCTCTGTGGGGTGGAGATCAAAGATCGCTCTCACCAGCCTGAACCCTGATGCACAGTGCAGGCGCTGTGCACATGGTCTACACCTGTCAAGGGGTGTAGACCAGACACTTCTTCCATGGGACCACCATGGAATATAATTATTCCCCAGCATCCTCTCCTGCCAAGGATCAAGGTGAGGAAGAGGGATGAAGGAGTAAACCGAGCAGTTTAAAATAAAAAATAAAAAAGAATTAGAAATGTAAGTTGTTTTTTTGCCCCATGTCCCCCTCTCACCCAGCAGCAGCCCTTGCCCCCTCAACCCAGCATCCCCTGTCCCTCCCTCTCACACCCTGCAGCCCCTATCCATCCCTCTCACACCCTGCAGCCCCTACCCCCCTCTTACCCAGCAGCCCCTGTTCCTCCCTCTTACACCCTGCAGCCCCATGTTCCTCCCTCTTACACCCTGCAGCCCTGTCCCTCCCTCTCACACCCAGCAGCCCCATGGCCCCCTCCCACCCAGCAGCCCCATGCCCCCATCTCACTCAGCAGGCCCATGCCCCCCCTCTCACCCAGCAGCCCCATCTCACTCAGCAGCCCTATAACCCCCTATCTCACACAGCAGGCCCATGGCCCCCCTTACGTAGCAGCCCCATCTCACCCAGCAGCCCTATAACCCATCTATCTCACCCAGCAGCCCATGCCCTTTACACAGCAGCCCCATCTCACTCAGCAGCCCCATGCCCCCATATCAACAGCAGCCCCCTTCTCACACAGCAGCCCCATGCCCCCTCACTAAGCAGCTCCATGTACCCCATCTCACCCAGCAGCCCCATGCCCCCATCTCACACAGCAGCCCCCATGTCCCCCCACACCTGCAGTGCGCAGCCCCACATGCCCCCACACCCAGCAGCCCTCATGCCCCTCTCACCCAGCAGCTCAATGTCTCTATCTCACACCCAGCAGCCCTATAACCCCCACATCTCACCCAGCAGCCCATGCCCCTTTACACAGTACAGCTCCATCTCACTCCTTCCAGCAGCCCCACATGCCCCATCTCACCCAGCAGCCCCATGCCCCCATATCACCCAAGTAGCAGCCCCCTTCTCAAACAGCAGCCCCATGCCCCTCACCCAGCAGCCCCCTTTCACACAGTAGCCCTATAACACCCATCTCACCCAGCAGCCCATGCCCCCTCCCTTACACAGCAGAAAGTCGACCTCACACAGCAGCCCCATGCCCCCTCACCCAGCAGCCCTATATAACCCCCCCATCTCACCCAGCAGCCCATGCCTCTTTTACACAGCAGCTCCATCTCCCCTACCTAGTAGCCCCTATAAGTTCCCCATCTCTACCCAGCAGCCCCATGCCCCATATCACCCAGCAGCCCCCTTCTCACCCAGCAGCCTCCCATGCCTCACCCAGTAGGCAGCCCCCCTTCTACACACACAGCAGCTCCATGCCCCCATCTCACACAGCAGCCCCATGCCCCCCCACCCAGCAGCCACTGTATCCACTTCTCAGCCAGCAGCCCTCGCCCTCTCCCCCAGCAGCCCCTGCCCCTCCCACACATTGCAACCCTATGTCCTCTTCTCACACCCTGCAGCCCCATGTCCACCTTCCACACTCTACATCTCTTATTCCGCACTCACACAACATCCCCTATTGCTTCCCCCACACACACATCGCCTCTCACCCCCACGCTACACGTGGACTGCCTTGAGGGGTATTAAACAAATATGCCCACTTTGGAGAGGCATGAATGTCATTGGTAATGAAACAACATGCACCCTCTTGGGCCATGCCACTCCTAAGGCTGCTCTGCCTTTAAATGCCCGGGCTGAATTTTTGTCCCAGTCTGGCCGTGGATAAGGCCAATATTTTTATTGGCTAACTAATGACATTGCAAGCTTTTAAAACCACTTAGGTCCTTCCTTGGCTATTTTACAGATGCCTGATTGCAACCAATTATTGTATGACATTGCAGTGAAATGATCTACAATACTAGATACACAAATTTCACACAGAATCAAAAAAAAAAAAATCTTTGTTTGGGGTTGCTTCATGGTAAAAACCCAGCGTGGATAAACACAAAAAGATAAGTCCTGTTTACACACTCCCATTACTCTTGGGCAGCAGCAATGGCTGTAGTATTCATCAGCCCAAATACATTGTCTTCAAGACATGTCAATGACATGTGAACACTTTTTCCCCAGGAGGGACTGCCCTTTCGAGTAGAAAATCAATTGGCACACGTGTTTTTTCTGTTTTTGTTATCTCAAGTTAATAAATAATGTAACAGGTAGGTCATTAGGTACAGTATACCTTCTATCTATAATCACTGCTTCCTGAGGCAACACAGAGTAGCAAACTCCTTAAAGCAACAAAGACATGTAAATCACATGAAAGCTTTATTGGGTTTCTAAAAAAAAAAAAAAACGTAGAATGTTCCACTCTGATCATTGCATTAAAGTGGTGCATGTTGTCATAATTTAGGAACGGCACACATTGCCAACCTGTTGAGGTATTTCACCATAATGCTTGGCAAACACACTAGGCCTTAAATTCTCACTATGCATATGCAAACTACCCATTCAGCAAATAACGGTATATTGGGATGAAATTTTTTAGGGAAAATGATATAGAGACAGAGAGATGATATACAGTAGCCAGCCCTGAAGTGAAGACAACGTAAGGCGATGAAAGATGAGGTCACTGCACTGTGCGCAGGCTGAGGCAAAGCAGATCATAGACACCTAACAGTTGGACGACCGTTTAATGTGACCAAAGGAGGAGAAATAGTCAAGTGGAATTGTATGGTAAGCAAGGGATTTATAAAAAAATATATATATTGATAAGTTACTACATGGTAAAGGAACACTCCAGCATACATTTATGTCTAACAACTGGAGTGTTGTACTCCTAATTTGGATTATTACGCTCCCTCTTTCTCCTTAAATAAATCATCTGATGATGATTTCCCAACCAATTGAAAGTTTCTCATATAGAAACATTGCTCGGTTGGGTGCATGCACAGCAATTACTACTCTGTGCTGGTAATGCTTACCTTAAGGAAGCATTGCCTTGTATTTTGTATTGGGGAACAAAGATATCAAAAGTAGAACCTTCTCTGCTTTCTGATTGACAGTTGGGAGACGGTCTTGAAAGCGAACATTCCATTATCCTCTAAGGACCTCAACAAGGCGAATTGCTTTAGGGATGTAGTGTGTTTCTTTAATACATCATTTAAATATTTCAAACCTTTGTGAAAAAATATGACAG
>OW240917.1:179563249-179788148 GCA_933207985.1 Pelobates cultripes | reverse complement strand
AGGAAATTTACAATGCTTTCCTATGGACGCTGGCGTGCTCTCACTGTGAAAATCACAGTGAGAAGCACGCAAGCGCCTCTAGTGGCTGTCAATGAGACAGCCACTAGAGGCTTTGGGGGAAGGTTTAACCCATTAATAAACATAGCAGTTTCTCTGAAACTGCTATGTTTATTAAAAAATGGGTTAACCCTAGCTTGACCTGGCACCCAGACCACTTCATTAAGCTGAAGTGGTCTGGGTGCCTAGAGTGGTCCTTTAAGATTAGTGTTCTTGTTGAATCATCGTTTCAGTTTCTCGATATTGGTTTGGTTATGCTTATCTATGCTTATGAGAGGGACATGCATTTTATACAGTAACATATGGTCTAAATAATCATAACATACAATAGGCTAGACCGCAAGTTAACATTTCATGTTATGCTAGATTATGCCGTGCAGCTCACACTTGTGTTACTTGCATTATGGTAGGTGTTTGTGTTGCCTGTTAGGAAGAACTTGCGTATGCTGGGCTATAGTGCCCCTTTGTGTAGGTGTTGGATCACTGCGTTTTGGCGAGTGTCTGTTCTAGGGAGTTAAAGGGCCACGGGTAGCACCTCGTGCAGTGTGTGGAGTCGCAGTACCTGTCGGCAGGGGTGTTCCCTGGGTTTCGTGCAGTGAGGTGCGATTAGTTCAGCGCAGGTATGTGTGCCATTGCGTGGGTGCCTGTGTGTGCTTAGTGTGTGTCTGTTCTGTGTTGTGGTGCGTCGGTTATTCTTTATTTTTCATGTGCATGGAATAACATAAATGCTTGTAACGCCACGACAGCAGAGACAAGCAGCATAGCAGTGAACATTGTCATGGCAAGTAAAAACAGCACATTTTGTATATTTATGAGTTTGTTGAATGGTGTCAGGCTAGTCCGGTTCGTCAACCTATCTGCAATTATGATACATGCCTAGGACGATAGACATTGTTTTTCCTCGGTTGCATACAGGAGGACAAATTTAAACTTGTCTTATGGGTTTAGCGTCTAGTCCGCTATGTACTTCGCTAGGTAGGTTAGTCTGTGCGTGTGGAGCTAGCGTGTGTGTCGCGGAATGACTAGACTATGATGTATGTACTTCATCCTATGTGTTAGTGGCTAAGGTATCTACTGTGCGTTACTTCGTTTAGTGGATGCAGCAGGTTGTCTGGCCTGGCGTGTACCTGGCGTGTGCCTGGCTGCAAGCTTTTAGGTGTTAGGCGTCCCTCTATTTCCTCTTCACGTGTCGTCCGATGAGCGCTCAGAGTGGACGGGGGTGAGTAGGAGTCTAATGTATGTCGAGATACAAATGCTGAGTGTGGTGAGAGCAGAGATTTGTCATTGCAATGATTCGCTTAAATTACTTATGGCTGAACTAAATGTATAAACATTAAAATCAACATTAACATAGAGTTAAGAGATAGTTAACTACAGTGCCACGAGATTGTAGCTTGTGGTGTATGTCACACAGTCCCAATGAGTGCTAGCTGCAAACATCCTGTTCTTGGTGATCTTAAGTGTTAGTCGCCCCGGGTTGCCCCGCCTGGGCTGTCTTGGTATGAAGGTTGTGGCTCTCTCTGGGTCCCATCTATGCCGAGTCCCGGTGTTTGCGGAGGGTGCCGTGCAGCTCAAGGCCTCCCGAGGTAGTCCCAGCGTGTGTAACAAGTCCTGTGCGCCTTGTATGTTGTGGACTTCATACCTGTCCTCTCCTTTTAGGACGAGTAGTGAACGGTCAAGGCGCCATCTGTATGGGGTGTCCTGTTGCCTGAGAATTGCAGTGAAGGGCCCCAGCGACCTCCTCTATGCCAGAGTGCCGCCAGTTAGGTCTGCGAAAAAAGAGAGTGACTGTACTTCGAATTTGTATTGTGTACAGTCCTTAACCGCTGCGAGAGTTGCGGCCTTGTCCTTCCTGTACTGGAAGCGGATTATAAGGTTGCAGGAGGCCGCCGCTGGGGCCCTGGCCGGTTTTGGGACTCTGAATATGCCCTTGAGGTGTATGGTTTTGGCCATTTTTGGTGTGAGCAGTTCTGTCAGGAGCCTGCGTACGTAGTGCGTCAACTCTTCGGCAAGAAGGTCATCAGGTATTCCCCGCACTTTTAAGTTGTTAGCTCGGCGAGCGTCTTCCATGGCGACGAACCGCCGTTCAAAATCTTAGTTTTTGTGTTGCAAGCTCTCGATCACCGTTTGCAAGGAGGTAATGCGTGTGTCTTGCACTGCGGAGGTAGTCTCCAGTGCACCTAGCCTCCCATTCATTCCCTGTAGCCCCGTGCAGAGAGCGGCCATATCCACTTGCAAAGTGGTCTGGAGGCCTGCCAACAGAGACTTCTGCACCAATGTGGTGACCGGTGCACCGTCAGGGTCCAGCGGTTTGGTCACGACCGCAGGTTGGTTTGGTATGTCTGGTGTGTCCTCCACAAGGGAGAAATCATCGGAGAGGTCGGAGTATGTCTCCGCGTGGTTGGCCATCTTTGGCCTTGGCGCTCTGTGGGCTTGCTTCCACATCGCCCCTATATCGAGGCTCTGCCTCGGCAGGTCGGGCTTCTGCTTCTTGGATCTCCGACCCATGTTGGTTTTGTCACCTTTTCCCAATGTGTGCAGGAGTTTGAGGCAAGACTGAGGGTATAGTTAACACGGATTTTAGCTGAAATCGACGGAGCTTCAGTGCCATGCGACTTCTCTGCTCTGCAGCTAGGCTCCGCCCCCTGGGAATTGTATGATTTTTGAGTATGTTTGTATATGGAGTATGCTGATTCTAAAAATGTATGTTTTATGTGAATGGCATGTATATTTTGAAAGTTATTAATATTGTGTAAAAACTGTATATTTTCTGCCTGTGATAATTAAGTTAGTCTATTGTGTTGAGATAATTGCATCACAGCCAGATGGGAGGATTTCTGCTGGTATGAATGGGAGTGTTTAGCTGTGTTGTAATGTATTGATTGGTTGTTCTTCAAAACCCTGTGGGCAGTACTATGTTTGTAAAATGGGCATAAAAGCAGAGTGTTGGATTAAAACCTTCAGTTCTACTTCACCCTTAATTTGGAGTGCCGTCTCTTATTGGGGGAATCTGCTACAAGGGATTGCTATGCTTGTCATACTCCCTTGCTAAATCACTACTAAGCTCTTGTAAGAGCTTGTTCCTGCCTTGCTCTCTGGAGGAGTCTACGGTGGTTATGGTGTCTGCTGCAGTGCTTGGAGTCCTCAGGAAGCGTTAGGAGCATCCTAGAAGCCTCCCTTAGGAAGGTGTTGGGTGTTCGAAGATCCAGGGGTGCCAGATCTTGTTCAAGTGTTTTGTGTCAGGGATCAGGGCTGAGCATTTATCCATGTTCATGGCATCTTCAACTTTTCTCTTGATCATGTCTATGGAGGGGATATCAGGACACCCCCATTTCTCTGCCACCACCCATCTGTTTGCCAGTGCTATTTTAGCTATCATTTTGTTTTGTGCCCTGTGGGTGACTATGTGTGATTTGGAAAGAAGCCATACCGTTGTGTGTAAGATGGACACTAATTGGAAGATTTGGAGCTATATTTGTTGTATATGAGTGCATTTCCACCATAGGTGGATGTATGTGTCTTTGTGCCCGCATCCCTTCCAGCAAAGGTCAGTGTTTGATCTGTCCATTTGTTTCAGTCTAAGAGGGATGAGGTACCATCTTAGCAGGATTTTGTATGCTTGCTCATTATGGTTGACGCAGATGGAGATCGTGGCTGTGGCTTCCCATATGTCTCCCCAGTCCGTTGTGTTTAAAGGGGGGCCTAGGTCCCTTTCCCAAGCCATTTGGAAGGATAGGGATCTCTCCGTGAAAGTCTAGGTAATGTGCAAATATATCACTGAGCTTTGTCCTTTTTAAATGGGGCATTGTAGACACATTTTTTCAAAGGGCAGGTTGTGCCTGCCTGTTTATTGGTAGGGATGGTTAAAAAGCTTTTAAGTTGGAGATATCGAAAATGATCAAATTTTGTAAGCGGGATAGTCCTGGGTATGATCTGTAGGTTTTGGTAGAAGAGTCAGAACAGGTTGTTGCTTTCGAATCGCGTAAAGTCTGTGGGTCTATTCATGCCTGGGATGAATAGGGTATTGCGTAGTATTGGCATTAGTGGCGAGTGGTCTGACATGAGAGAGCATTTGGGGGCCATCTTGTCTCATATTTTGATGGACAGAAAGAAGTAAAGGGGAGGAGGGGGGATATGTGGTCGAGCCAGTTTTGGTACCCATATGTATAGTGAGGGGAGGTCTCTACCTAGGATATCATGTTCAAGGTCAGCCCAACGTTTAGTATTTGGGTTAATTGCACTGCGTGGAAGTAGAGGATGAAGTGCAGAAGGTTTAAACCCCCTTATCTGTTTGGAACGTAGAGAGTCGATTGCGTGATTCGGGCTCACTTGTTGGCCCATATAAATTTGTCAATTTGTGTTTGCAGCTGATTGAAATCTGTGGATATTTGTGTAGGCAAGGCTTGGAACAAATATAAAAAACATGATAGCATATTCATTTTTGGAGTAATTTGTCTGATTGAGCCGTCAGGGGTTGGTTGTGTAATGTGTCTTGGCTTGATGCTTGTCCATTGCTGGTAGAAGACTAGCATTTAGGTTGTCTCCTACGATCAGATGGTGGGAGGGAAAAAGTAATAGATGGGCCCACAAGGCCTGCCAGAAAGTTCCAGGTGGGGCATTAGGCGCATATACCAATGTGAAGGCGTATTTATGGGAACCAGCCCTACCAGAAACTGTAATGTATCTAATATGGCCTGGGTATCTGGCAAGGGATCATATTTGTTTTTGTGTGTCAAGTCGGATCGTCTCCGTATATAGTTTATTTCTCAGTTTTTTCGCAAAGCTGGCCACTTTTATGAAGCTGCCCATAAGTACTGCCTTGTGGGCTTGCCACACGTTTTCTATGCGCATGTCAGGGGCCTTGTTGAGTGTGAAGTAATCAAGAAGATCTTTTCTTATTGTTTGTACAACAGAGGTGTCATGGAGGAGGGTGTAATTTAGTCTCCAGGACCCTGAACCTAAAGGTGGAAATTTCTCCTGTTGAAATAGGGTAATTGGAGCATGATCAGACCATGTTATCATGCCAATTGTGGTGGCAAGGACTTTGTCCATGAGCGTGAGGGGGACAAGGAATCTATCAATCATAGTGTAGGTGGTATGCACCATAGAGTGGAAAGAGTAATCTTTTTCAGTTGGGTGCAAGACTCGCCAGGCGTCCAAGTAATTGTGTTGGAGTAATTTATGTCTTAATTTGATTGAGGAAGCGTCATGTTTTTTTACTAGTAGTCTGGGAGACCCTATGTGCTGATGTGTCGAGCATATGGTCTAAGAGGAAATTGGTATCGCCTCTTATTATTACCTCCCCAAATTTGTAAGGGCAAATATTTTATCTAGGAAGGTTTGTTGGTTGTCCTGTGGACCATAGATATTGATTAAGGTGTAGGGTTTGTTGTTTACATAACATTGTAATATCAAATATCTACCAGCTTTACCCCCTATTTTCTTAACAAATGAGAAAGAGACAGCTCCACTTATTAACACAGACACATCCCTCTTTTTAGTTTTAAAACAGAAGTGAAAGTCATGGGGGTATTGTTTCAAGGTAAATTTTGGTATGTTTTTTTTCTTCGCAAAAGAGAACATGGGAATTATGGTTTTTTGCTTCTGCTTAGGCTAACCTGCGCTTGTTAGGGGAATTCAACCATTTTACATTGATAGAGACTATGTTAAGTGCCATTTGTGTGAGGGAGATGCAGAATCTGCCTGTTGATCAGGCAATTATGTGGCAGTGGTATCAACCTGACCCCAACATGGGGTCAGAAACTATTATTTTTGCTATGGTATTTTTGTATGTTTTTGTATTTCTTTTGTTTGGCTTTTGAGATGTTTTGATTTTTTGTTAATTTTGTTTGTGTTTTGTAAGGTTTTGCCTCTGGCCACGGGCCCAGCGTCTCATTAGAGTTTTAGTTTGTGGGTACTGCAGAAAGGGCAATGCGCCTTTGGGGTGCCAAATATTATCGGAGCTGTCTGTCTCTTTCCCTGCGTCCCCTCTCATCCCAGACTCCCAGCCTTCCCCTATTCCTCCATGTATCACATTTAGTAAAAGCCTCATTCCCATGCAAAACAATGCAGTGCTGCTGTGTTTGGCTTGTGCTGGCTCTGCCCATTATCCGCCTCTTTGACAGTCTCAGCCAATGCTATCGGGAAGTATTGTGATTGGCTCAGACCAACACTTCTGATGATGTCAGCAGACCTCAAGTAGGTCAGGGGCAGAGGCAGCATCTGCAGACTTAGATACAAGTAAGATTTTGCAATATTTAGGGAGGCAAGGGGGAAGACAGGGGGCTGGTTATTCCTGACCCTAAAGTGTTCCTTAAACTCTATAGTGTCCTAGTCCCTATTTACAGTCAGGGAACCCTCTTTTGAAAGATTCTAACTTACTGTTTTTCAGTGCCAAGACTCACTCAGCACTGCCTCCCACTTCTCCTCCCATTACATAATTTGACATTTGTCTCTTCCTTAAAGATTGCCCAGTTTAATTCTTCTGGGGATGACATGCATATGCACAGGTAAATGCTTCTCAAAGGGAAGCATTGTATCCAATGTTTCCCTAGGTGCTGCATTCGATGACATTCAACATACTCATGCAATGTGTGAATGTCACAAAACTCTGGTAATAAGCACAAAAGCACCTTTAGTGGTGGTCAGGAAGACAGTCACTAGAGGGTGTTTAAAACTGCAATCATAGTATACACAAAAAGGAAATTGGAGGCACACCCAGAACATGCATTTTTCAGGAATGGTGCTGCCGTAGGGAGATTATTAAAATAGTCAGGTTATTAAAATACACTTTTGCTCATTTAGCACTAGCACTATTTGATTTATCTCCCATGTTGGAATTAGTGTAGGACCAGTGCCGGACTGACCCCTAGAAGTAAAAGGGCCCAGGACAGCTGCCCCGTTGCCCGGCGTTAAAGATGGCCCTGAGCGTTGATTACAGAAATCAGAAGTACATAAGGTTTTATCTCTTCACCTACAAAGGTGTGTTTCCTAATCTAGTATTAATAACTAGTATAATAATTCAAGGAGTAGTTAGGGCACTCGAGGCAAGAGTACGTTAAATGCTAGGCCAAGTTACCTCAGCACTCTCAGCACATGAATGCCATCTAAACTTTGATGGATTTGCCTAGATAACATGGAATTTAAACTTTGCATTATCTCTGTAGAAGCAGAGAGACCAGGATTTGGGTACCTGGACAGCCTACAATCTATCAAACTTGGCAATGATAATTTAGATAAAAACTATAGGGTCTGTAGCCAAGAACTTCACAAGAACTTCATAATTATTGTAATAAGATGTAATGGTTATAGTGCTTAAAGGGGACTTGTCACCTCCCAGAATTTTTAGTATTATGTTTACTTATCACCTATATTTAACAAATATGTGTTATAGATTGTAAGCTTGTTTGAGCAGGGTCCTCTTCAACCTATCATTCCTGTAAGTTTACTTGTAATTGTCTTATTTATAGTTAAATCCCCCTTCTCATAATATTGTAAAGCGCTACAGAATCTGTTAGTGCTATATAAATGGCAATAATAATAATAATGGGGTCTAAAACATAAAATTGAATGTAGAAATTGACACTACTCTATCCTGGAACTAAGAACCTCCATCTTGGCTCTCTGTCAATCATTTTGACAACCTTTGCCCTTTTCTGTCATTGAGCATAGTATGCCTAAAAAGTGTCTGTTCTGAAAAGTGATACAAGCATTAAAAAAAAGGTGCAGTGTCACCAATGTACTTGCTAGTTTCACCGGTTTTCATGGCGACTGCCCTACTTTTAGTACTTTAGACCATTTTTCAGAACATGACACGTTTATAAATAACTCCAAGGTTTGAATTTCTTCTACTTAGTAATGAGTGCCCTGGCTCTGTCTAGACTGAACTGGGTTGTCATATCAATTACTACATTTTTAATACACATTTAATAGCAAACATAATTTGAAGAAAAAAAAGATGTCATAGGTGATTTACAATGTTATATTGAATCTTATAATTTCCTGAAAAGAAATCGTTTCCCTTTAAAGTGTCCGTGTAATATCTGTCCTCTTTTGACCAAGTTTGTACCTTTCCTGAAATCTGTCAATTGTGTATCCTTTTACTTATTCAATATCACAGTGTCTTGAGGCCTTATCATATATTTGTATTCTTTGGTAATAGAAAGGTAAAACCAAGATTCATTGTACGTAGATCTTATTTATTTGTACCCTGCAATTTCCAGCAATATGACACCTTTGCTAATCTCACTTGCATTCCAATTAGCAATTTCAGCTCCATTTCTTCCAAACAAATCTAATCTTCTGTGAAGATCATTTATAAATAGTAACATATAAATGTATTATTTAGCTTACCTACCCATCTGCTACTGTCATAATATGAATTTAAAACAACATGTAAAATACAAACTAATCCTTAAAGGACCACTATAGTGCCAGGAAAACATACTCGTTTTCCTGGCACTATAGTGCCCTGAGGGTGCCACTCCTGCCGGGCTGGATGGAGGGGAAGGGGTTAAACACTTACCTTTCTCCGCACATTCGGCCAGTCCATAGGAAAGCATTCTCATTGCTTTCCTATGGACGCTGGCGTCTTCTCACTGTGAAAATCACAGTGAGAAGCGCAGAAGCGCCTATAGCAGCTGTCAATGAGACAGAAACTAGAGGCTGGATTAACCCTAAAGTAAACATTTTCTCTGAAACTGCTATGTTTACAGCAGAAAGGGTTAATCCTAGGTGGACCTGGCACCCAGACCACTTCATTAAGCTGAATTGGTCTGGGTGCCTATAGTGGTCCTTTAAAAATAACATTACAAACAATACTGTCTGCTACAAACTGCCAGAATGAGCTTTTAACCCCTTAGTGCCCAGACCGCTTTTTAATTATCTTACTGTTAAGGGTCAGGGCTGTTTTTACATTTCTGTGGTGTTTGTGTTTAGCTGTAATTTTATATGTACCCACATATATTATAGACCGTTTTTCTCGCCATTAAATCATCTTTCTAAAGATACCATTATTTTCATCATATCATATAACGTACTATAAAAAAATGTATAAAATATGATGAACAAATGTAAATAAACACACATATTCTAACTTTGACCCCCAAAATCTGTTACGCATCTACAACCGCCAAAAACCACCCATGATAAATAGTTTCTAAATGTTGTGCTGAGTTTAGAAATACCCAATGTTAACACGTTCTTAGCTTTTTTTGCAAGTTATAGGTCTATAAGTACAAGTAGCACTTTTCGAAACCATTTTTTTTCCAAAATTAATGTTACATTGTAACACTGATATCTGTCATGAATCCCTGAATAACACTTCACATGTATATATTTTTTTAAAAGAAGTCAACCTAAGGTATTGAACATGGGGTACTCTTTTCATCCAACCATTTTACAACCAATCTATGCCAAATTTGAAAAAAAAAAATGGTGATTTTTTTTTACACACAAAGCAATTTAAGAATACATGTACTAAGAAATTTAAGGGTTACTGCCAAAGAACACCCCAATATGTGTTCAGCAACATCTCCTGAGTACAGTGATACCACCCATGTATAGATGTCGGGTTCTCTGGGCGCTAAAATACCTTATTTGGAGGGTGCGTATTCCAGTTTTCCAACTTGGAATTTTCTCAGCTGGTCATCATACACCCATGTCCTATTTGGGACATTTTTAAAACTGGCCAATGTAATTTACCCCTATCAAATCATATATTTTTTAAATGTAGACACCCTGGGATATTTCAAATGGTAGTATTTTAACACTTTCCATGCACTAATTCTACCACCAGTCTTTGTCAAACTTTTGGGTAGTTATTTTTTTTGTGTTATTTTTCTCTCACAGTGTACTTTAGGCATGGATTCTCAGTTCCTGTTATGTGTTACTGACAAAGAAACACCAATATGTGTTCAGCAACATCTCCTGAGTACAACAGTTCCCCCAATGTACAGGTTTTATGGGTTTTGCAAACTTACAGGGGTCAAATGTAGGGCTTTCCCCTTTTCCATGTTAGCACATTGAAATGTGCCAGATTGGTTTGCTGGACCTATGTTGCCTTTGAGACCGTATAGCAGCCCAGGAATGAAAATTAACCCCATCATGGCATACCATTTGTAAAAGTAGACAACCCAGGGTATTCAAAATGGTGTATGTCCAGTATGTCCAGTCTTTTTTAGTGGCCAAAATGAGCATTTATATTTGTGGTTTTTTTTTTGCATTTTCCACACATAAACTGCCATTTTATGATATTATCAGCATAATACATTTTACTGCCCCAAAAACCACTCATATTTGTGTAGAGTAATGTCTCACGAGCACAACAGTACTCCTCAAGTACAGGTTTTATGGTGATATGGAAAGTTACAGGGTCAAACATAAGATTTGCCAGTTTCTGTTTTTGTAAATTGCCAATTGCCAGATTGGCCAAGTTGCCTTTGAGACAGTATGGCAGCCCAGAAATAAAATTAACCCCACCATGACATACCATTTAAAAAAGTAGACAACCCAGGGTATTCAAAATGGGGTATGTCCAGTCTTTTGTAGTAGCTACTTAGCCTCAAACGCTGGCCAAAGTTAGCGTTCATATTTGTTTTTGCTTTTTTTACACAAAAACTGCACTTTTACTGGTGATTTAATCGTTGTGATATGTTTTACTGTTTTAAACACTCATATTTGTGTTCAGCAAAGTCTCCTGAGTATAACAATACCCCAATGTACAGGTTTTATGGTGTTTTGGAAAGTTACAGGGTCAATATATGGCTTTCCCAATTCAGTTTTTCAGATTGGTTTGCTTGGTGTATTTTGCCTTTTGAGACCATATGGTAGCCCAGGAATGTGAATTTACCCTATCATGGCATACAATTTTCAAATGTAGAATACCCAGGGTATTCAAAATGGGGTATTTCCAGTCTTTTGTAGTAGCCACTTAGTCACAAACATTGGCCAAAGTTAGCATTTTATTTATTTATTTTTGCATTTTTTTACACAAAAACTGCACATATCATCGTCGTGATAAGTTTTACTTTTTAAAACACTCATATTTGTGTTCAGCGAAGTCTCCTGAGTATAGCAATACCCCTCATGTAAAGGTTTTATGGTGTTTTGGAAAGTTACGGGTTTAAATATAGGGCTTGCCAATTATATTCTTTGGACTGTCTGCCTGGGTTGTCAGGCAGGTCCCTCAAATAATACTTAATAAAATCAAATAATTATGTAGTTAATTGTTTTTTTTAAATGTATATTATATTTATACATATATATATATATATATATATATGTTTTAAGGCCATAGGCCTGTATTTGTGAGAGGAGTTTGAATCTATCTTTTGCTATAAAAACTCCTACTACCCTCTTACCTGGGCCGTTCTCGTTCAGGTGATACGTTACCATGGTTACCACGTGGACTTCCAGTGCGGCTCTTCCTGACAAAATTTTTTCGCTGTACTTACCTTAAGGCCGCGAAATCCGACCGATCCGGGCTACCAGCTTACTTCAGACCGCATCAGAGTCTCATTGCCGGTCCGCTTTCGGCTGTCACGGGTGGCGGTCCGAAGACCGGGACCCCTGGATGCCTGGTGATGATGATGGGAGTCTCAGCGTGGAAATGGACAATCAGGGTCTGGTGCATGGTAACCACACACCTCCTGGTGTTGAGCTCCAGGATTTGTGTGGCCACATACCAGAGCCTTGATGCATATTAAGCGGATGCATGAGCTGATATCAGGCAGATATGTATCCAGTACTATAAACAAGGCAAGACTAGAACAGGCACCAAACAATAAGACAAGACAAGACTAGAAGAACCCAGAACCGGAGCAGGACAGAAAGCAGAACCCAGAACATGTACACAATACATGAGGGAAACATGAACAGGGCAGGACAGGACAGGACTGTAGATGAACTGGCTGGAAATACAAGACAAAATAAAACAAGACAAGAGATACAAGGCATAACCAGAGGAGACATAATTAATTACTATATATGTAATAAACATCGGAGATTTAGACATACATAAATGGCCAAGATGTATGCAGCCCACCATTGCGCCAAAGTACTCCAATTACGGTGGGTCCTAACTGCCTAGATATGCATGACTAAATATAAAACAATAAAACACAAAAAAGTACTTACCTGCAAATAAAGGAGCAGAGGAAATGAGACCATTGCTAGCAGGAACAGACTGAAACAAAAAGGACTAATGGAAAAGGACTGGGTGTGGCAACAAAAAACAAACATTTAAAGGAATCCAGGAGACTGGGAATTCCAGGAACAGAATAACAGAATGAACCCAGAAAACCGAGCATAAAGAAAACCAGACATAGAATAGAAAACCAGAAAAACCAAGAAAAACTAAACAAGAATTGTAAAAAGAGTACTGGATATCAGAAGCCAAGGCCAGAAATATCCGCAGAATGGAACAGGACGTGACACCGGGTTCCTGTCTCACGGACTTCGCAGGTAACGCGAGGCTTTCTCCTGAACGCCCCCGGCTGGTGTTCATACTATTTCATATTCATACGTATGGCGTTCGGTGCATCATAGGAGCTTTCGTGCCCTTTGCTATGTTCGTAGAACCAGGTTTCGTATTAATTCTTATGTTTCATATGCATGCTGAACAACCGAACGTTCGCATAAACATTCCGTTCGCTTGCGTATGTGTTGTTTAACACTTAGCCGTAACATTTTGTATGTTTCTCAAGCCACTATGCATTCGCATGAATTTAAGTTAGTCATGTTTTGTTCGGTTGGATGGCATTTCAGTTGCTCTCCTGGATATTCATAGAAACATAGAATGTGACGGCAGATAGGAACCATTCGGCCCATGTAGTCTGTCCAATTTGTTAAATACTTTCATAAGTCCCTGGCCTTATCTTATAGTTAGAAAATAGAATATAAAGTGGATAGCGCACTAGGAAACCAAAAGTGTGTCCTAGAATATTTATACACAAGTTAAAAATAAATAAATATATATACCATAGAACATACTATAAAGGAGATCTTTATCCAGGTGCCTCTGAAAAGAATAAAACTCATATAGCACAAACGCGTTTCGGCTGGACGCCTTCATCAGGTGCATACAAAACATATTTACCCCACCCCCTCTTTTAAACCTCACATTCGCGGCAAAATATTCATTAAACTCCGCCCACATTCGTTGTGTCACGTCACTTCCGGTGACCGGAACTTCCGGTTTCGGTTGTTCCGTCTCTATTTCTCTTCCGCCTTCTTGTTACACCAGTAAGTGGTCTCTTCTCCACATTATTCCATACAGGTTCATTTAATCAATGTTCTTTAGTCATAATACCGGAAGTATTCCGGCGGCCATTTTTGAAGTGGTAAATATGTAATATATAGGTGGGCAAGTAAAACATGGATAGAAATAAAAAGAAATACATATAGAATATCAGTGTTATGAATACAATATAAACATAGACCACAATATTATAAAATAATATATATATATATATAATAAAAATATGTGCATACCCTCAACCATTATTAGAAAACTAAAACACAATTAAATATAATTAAAAATCTCAAAATCAATATTCATTCCAAGAGGGGATAGGGTATCTAGCTCAAATATCCACCTTTCAGGTTCTAAACTAAAGGGCTTTTTTAATTGTGGAACTTGCCAAGCGTGTAAAGAAACTATAGTAAAGAATAAAAAGACAGATTGTTTCATATCTAATTCCACTAAAAAGACTTATAAAATTGATTCTTTTATCTCATGCAATATGAACAACGTCATCTATCTCTTTTCATGCAGTTGTGGATTACAGTATGTCGGTAGAACCACCAGACCACCGAAAACAAAAATAGGAGAGCATATTAGAAACATTAAAAATAAAATACTGAACCACTCCGTATCTGCACATTTTACACAGGAACATAATGGAGATCCTAAACACCTTCATTTTATTGGCATTCAAAGGGTTTAAAAACCATTGGGGGTGGGGGGGGGGGATGATTTTATTAAGATTTTTAACAAAACAGAGATGAGGTGGATCTTTGAGCTAGATACCCTATCCCCTCTTGGAATGAATATTGATTTTGAGATTTTTAATTATATTTGATTGTGTTTTAGTTTTCTAATAATGGTTGAGGGTATGCACATATTTTTATATTTTTATAATATATATATATATATATATATATATATATATATATTCTTTGATAAATACCATTAATATTGTGGTCTATGTTTATATTTTATTCATAACACTGATATTCTATATGTATTTCTTTTTATTTCTATCTATGGTTTACTTGCCCACCTATATATTACATATTTACCACTTCGAAAACGGCCACCGGAATACTTCCGGTATTATGACTAAAGAACATTGATTAAATGAACCCGTATGGAATAATGTGGAGAAGAGACTGTCACGACGTCTTCACACAGAGGAAGACGTTTACCGAACCTTAGAGTGGCCGGACTTGTGTTTGAGAGTAGTCAAAGGAATAGCCAGAGGTCAAGGGAATACAGAAGACGGGCACACGATAATCCAAGCCAAAAATAATGGGAAACCAGAGAACAGAATAGTCAGAGTGGAAGAACCACACTAGGGCGCCTAACAAGTGCCATGGTTGCCTTTTTATAGTGTGGGATCTTTTGCTTTAAAGCCACGCCCCTGAAAGGTCAGGGAGTGTGGCCACGTTTTAATTTTGGCGGCACTATTTTGCTGACGTTGGCACGCATGCGCCGCATCATAAAAATGGGCGTGTTGCGAGCTGCCGGCGTCAGAAAGACTGAGTCGCCTGCCAGAAGTATTGGAAGAGGACTCCGCGCTGCGCGGGTCCAGCGGGGAAAGGTAAGTTATCATTACAGAGACCACCATAACCAAGTGGGACACTTCCTGGTGTAACAAGGAGGCGGAAGAGAAATAGAGACGGAACAACCGAAACCGGAAGTTCCGGTCACCGGCAGTGACGCGACTCAGTGTGGGCGGAGTTTAATGAATATTTTGCAGCGAATGTGGGGTTTAAAAGAGGGGGCAAGGGAAATATGTTTTGTATGCACCTGATGTAGGCGTCCAGCCGAAACGCGTTGTGCTAATTTTATACTTCTTGAATGTAAGATTTTTTATTTATCTTTGTAATAAATGTTTGGATCTTTTACCCAATATCCATCTTTTTTGCTCTTCAATACCCATATATATCGGGGAGGAATACACCAATTGAAGGACTTGATCTATATATCCTACTCATGCCTATGTACTTGAGCCAGTTTGAATGCAGGCTCATAAAAATGTGAGTAGGATACTTAAACATTTGTGTATATACATATTTGAGATTGGGGGTATTTACCAGTACAATATTGCCCTATATGAGTTTTATTCTTTTCAGAGGCACCTGGATAAAGATCTCCTTTATAGTATGTTCTATGGTATATACATTTATTTATTTTAACTTGTGTATAAATATTCTAGTACACACTTTTGGTTTCCTAGTGCGCGATCCACTTCATATTCTATTTTCTGCTTTATGCTCTTTTGTGAAATTGTGTGGTTGATTTCACTGTGGTTCTAGCAGCACACTGTAGTGCCATATTACCACCACTCCTTCCTTTTCTAGTTATCTTATAGTTAGGATAGCCTTATGAATATCCCATATACGAGAATTTGAGCCCTTAGCAATGTTACACAGAGACTGTTTGCTGAAATATTTACTGTTTCGGTACTTTAATGTCACAAGTGCTTCCTTATCTATAGTTTGGTTATCATGATATTCATTTCACATAAATTCACCTCTGTTGTTTGCTTAAATCTGGGATTTTGCAAATTACCCCCTTTTTCTTTTTTAGGTGTTATAAGTAGTATAAAACGGTACAAGTCATCAAACTAACTTTTGACAGGTGCCCCGCCCCCTTTTAATGAAACCACGCCCCTTGCGCAATATGACAGACGTCCCGCCCCTTTTTATGAAACCACGCCTGTTGCGCAATAGGTCTCCGCCCCCTGAGTGGTGATGGTTGCCCAGCCCTTTCATGAAACCACGCCCCTTGCGCAATAGGGCCCAACCCATTGCGCGTTGATGGGTGCCCGCCCCTTTTTTTATGAAACCACACCCAATACGGCATGTAATAGACACGCCCCTTTACAATGTTCATAGAGTCTGCCACCATGTGGTTGTATGAGGTACTACATCCTATGGTTGGATGTTTATTTATTTTTAATTTCATTTCATATTACTGAATAAAGAGGACAAGTCTGGACATGTTTTGGAAGATGTGTCTGGGGCCAGTTTTGAAAGTAGAGAACAAACCCAGAGGGCAAGTTTATATACATCTGAGAAATAAATAAATGCCAAAGTAACTCATATAACGATATTTATTAGACAAAAAAAAAAAAAGCCGATACACTTCGCAGGAAAAGCAACAATACAATAGTCACAGGCAAAAGGGGTAATACAATGTATGAATGAAAAGCAATAATCATCACATGTTTTAGACAGAAATGCAATGAATAAACATCACAAATTCAACCAATCAGCAGGCTGCTTTAGTATACGGGGGCGCTTCTTAGGTAGCAAATAGCCGTGAGATGTAGTTAATCCCGGGGTGCTAAAAGAAATATTTGGTAACGATTGTCTCTTTTGAAAATGGGGTGTTATGTCCCGAGTCTCGCTTGGAAGGATCCGCAATTTCAATTGTTCCAAATAGTCTCTATTTGATGTGTTGCCCACAACGGTAGACGGTATGTTCAGGTCAGCCATAGCCTGAAGAAAAGTATCCCAGCCCAAAGGTAATTTACGTACCGTAACATTGTGACTCTGGGTAACACTACGTACCAAATCGAGTATATTTGATCCCGGTACAACAGTGTTTTTATAAACAAATTCACCCTTATCATTCCAAGCGGTAATGTGCTTAAATTGAGACATTCTACTCAACAATCAGTTTTGAAAGTAGAGAACAAACCCATAATAGCCCAAAAAAAATAATAATTTCATTTAGAGGATGGATATTACTGAATAAAGAGGCCAAGTCTGGACATGTTTTTTGGATGATGTGTCTGGGGCCAGTTTTGAAAGTAGAAAACAAAACCAGAGGGCAAGTCTATATAAATCTGTGAAATAAATAAATACCAAATTAAGTCATATAGCAATGTTTATTAGACACGTATGTCAATGCAATTAGATCTAAAACCAATAGTGCTTAGATGAGCAATGACAGACAGATGGCATCTACAGCCAAGACAGGGGGGTCCCAGGATGACAGCCGTAACAAAATCAACAATTGAAATGTTTTCCTTAAACACAGGGTACAGTATGATTGTTTACAGCCAGCTGGCATTTACAGCCTAGGCTCTCAGGGTGACAGATGTAACAAGATAAACAGGTGAATAGTATTCTTTAATCATGATGCCAAACAGCATTAATAAATCAATATTAAAATCCATATATTACACACCAAGAGAAGCAGGTAGCTACGGTGGTATTAATAAATTATATAAGTCAATTAAAAAACATAACATAAAAAGAACTGTTGTTAAAGAATGGCTGACAGAACAGGACGCTTACACATTACACAGGCCAGCAAGGCGACGATTTGAGCGCAATAAGATTTGCGTCTCTAATATTGACGAACAATGGCAAGCTGATCTTGTGTCAATGATTGACTTTGCTAAGCAAAATGATGGTATAAAATATATACTGACCGTCATAGATGTGCTGTCAAAATATGCCTGGGCTGTGGCTTTGAAGAATAAATCAGGAAAAACCGTTGCTGATGCTTTTCAGAATATATTTGCAATGGGTCGTGTACCTCAAAAGTTGCAAACGGACAAAGGCAAAGAATTCCTTAACAAGAGTGTGAAAGCAGTCTTTAAAAAATGTGAGATTATACACTTTATAACAAATAATATGGTGAAGGCCGCTATTGTGGAGCGTTTTAACAGAACATTAAAAACTAAAATGTGGCGCTATTTTACTGCGCGCAATACGTTCCGCTATGTGGATATTCTGGCTGATCTGATATATAGCTACAACCACACAGTACACAGAACAATACGGTGCGCTCCTGCAGCGGTGACGCATGAAAACACACTCATAGTGTGGAAAAACATTTACGGGGAGTATTTCAATCTTAAAAGGATTAAACCAGCGCTGAAAATCGGAGACCAAGTCAGGATATCAAAGTATAAAGACATTTTCAGTAAAGGGTATGAGCAGACCTTCACTGATGAAATATTTGTAGTGGAATCAATAAATACCAGAGGTATAAAACCCCTCTTTACGTTAAAAGATTGTAACGACGAACTAATTGAGGGATCATTCTACGCTGAAGAAATACAGAAAATACCTCCAAATTACAAACGTGTTTACAGAATTGAAAAAGTTTTAAGACAGAAAATCGACAAAGGTAAAACATTGTACTACGTCAAATGGTTAGGTTACCCAGCGGCATTCAATAGCTGGATTGACAAAAAGCAGTTAACCGCCCTTTAAACAACAACACAACTATGGAGGACACCGCATTTTATGTAACGCTGCCTAGTAACGCTTCGCACGGAATATACCCTCAAAACGAAATATCCAATTATACGACAAAACTATCCAAGCCGATTATCTTAAAAGGAGAATGGGAAGTGGGTTTAACAGAAATACAATATCCACACACGTGGAATACTTTTGAAGCCTCAGATGGTTTAATATATGTAGGGTTACCAGGCGGACCTACGAAACGGCTTAGTGTAAAATCAGGATATTATAATGCTATTGAAGATCTGGTGTCGGGTATTAATGAACGGATTGAAAGTTACAAATTTCCTCCGATGGATATAAAGCTAGAATATGATTCGCTAGAGAGAAAGGTATCTATCAACGGTACGCATACGTTTATTGCCAGCGACAGATTGACGCACATTCTTGGTATTGATTATAATCACGAGAGGCCAAACGTCACAGGCAGAATGTGTGCGGATATAAAAGACAGCTTTTACACCTTATTCGTTTATACAGACATAATAGAACATCAGCGTGTAGGCGACAGTTTTGTACCGCTGTTACGTACAGTAGAAATTACCGGCAGTAACAACGAAATTATTACCCAGCGGTACATCAAACCTGACTACATACCAGTCAGTAAATACCATTTTGACAACATCACAATAGAGATAAAGAACGATCAGAACAGAAACGTTTCATTCAAATACGGGAAGGCTATCATTAAGCTACACTTTCGACCCCGGCGTGGAAGCTTTTATTAAAGAAAAAATGGTTGTGGTTAAAACCTATGCAGAACCACACGTTTACAGCGCTTATTATAAGTCACAAGCAGGTCAGGGACTGACGGGATTTCATGGTAGTACATATATGTACGGTCGTGGTTTAGGGGGAATATTTAGAAGCTTATTCCGGAGAGCCGTGCCTTTGTTCAGACGTGGTTTAGAATTGGTGAAACCACATGTAAAAACAGCGGCTAGGAACATTGCAAAGGACGTTGTCGGTAGAGTTTCAACGGCAGCGATGAATAAAATAGTAGGAGAACCCCAGGACGGCACTGGTTTAGTATACATAGGTAGAAATACCCCTAAAAGGAAACGGAAACGACCGGGAGTATTTCCTGCATGTATGCCGTACACATACAACAAAAAGGCTTGTCCTCCTGCTAGAAAGAAGAGAAGAGTATCACGAAGGAACGCAAACAACATATTTTGAACAGCTGTCATGTCGTTTATCCATTCAGCATCCGTAGAATGCGCCAAATCAGAACTGGATCTTTTTGAAATAAAACCTACTCAGACCAGCATTGAAAAAAGTCTGTATGTGGAAGTACAACCGTTGGCAGCCATTTCGGAAACTTCACCGCTCGAGTTCTACATAGCAGGCAGCGGTGAACATTATTTCGATTTGAATAACACACTGTTGTACATTACGTGTAAAATTGTTAAAAACGACAATACGCCGATTGCAGAAGGTGCACGAGTGAGTCTAATCAATTACCCGATAGCGACACTATTTAATCAGCTAGATGTTACACTCGGGGACAGACTGATATCACAATCCAATAATCTCTACGCTTACCGAGCCTACATTGAAACACTTCTCAATTACAGCGCCGATGCTTTATCAACTCAGTTTACTGCCGGATTATTTTACAAGGATACTGCGGGAAAACATCAAGACCGCGTTTTGGACGGTGACAACAAAGGCTTTACAAAGCGTGCACATATGACAGCGCGCAGTAAGACTGTTGAATTACTTGGTCATCTACATAGCGATCTATTTTTTCAGGAGAAACTGATACTGAACGGTCTGGATTTGAAAATAAAACTTACCAGAAATAAAGACACATTTTGTTTAATGTCCGCAGACCCCGAACCATTTAAACTTCAAATTATAAATGCGTCTCTGTTTGTTAAAAGAGTCCAGATATCACCGGCCGTGCGAATAGGTCATGCGCAAGGACTTCTAACCGGCAACGCTAAATATGCCATAGAGCGCGCTAGTATGAAAGTATTCAGTGTGCCCACCGGTAGTCGTGTTTGCAATCAGGAAAATATATTCTTGGGACAGATCCCTAAGATGGTCATTTTAGCGTTTGTCGACAATGAAGCTTTTTCAGGCGCTTACGACAGAAATCCCTTGTGTTTCAAACACCACAATGTAAATTTTGCGGCTCTCTATCTAGATGGTGAACAAATACCTGCAAAGCCGTTTCAGCCTGATTTTGAACATTCTAACGCAGTGCGTGAATATATGTCATTTTTATTATTGGCACAGAAGAACTGCGGTGATTCTGGAATTATAATTAACAGAGTAGAATTTGTGGACGGATATACATTATTCGCTTTTGATCTATCGCCTGATCAGGAATGCAGTAGTCATTTTTCACTCATACGTAGCGGTAACCTAAGGGCGGAAATACGCTTTTCGAGGGCCCTGGAACGCACTGTAAATCTGATCGTCTATGGACTGTTTGAAAACGTTATTGAAATTAATCAAAGACGGGAGGTTCTTTATGATTTTCTCTAAAACCTAACCATGAACACCTTAGAAATAACGCATATTTTACGTACCGACCCATATTCCAGAGGTATATTTGTTGGCGTGTTTCCGTGTGATTTACTACCCACCTCTAAACTGGACAGCGTACCAGCGGCATTCATTATCAATACAGATCCACATACATTATCCGGGGAGCACTGGTTGGCTGTTTATATTGATGATAAGAGACAGGGATATTTTTTTGATTCGTACGGACTAGCACCGACAAGCGAAATATTCCCTAAAGAAATACTGATTTTTTTAAAAAGAAATGCTAAACAGATATACTTTCAAAATGTTCAGTTACAAAGCACTCTGTCTACAGTATGTGGGGAATTCTGTATTTTTTTTATTCATCATATGTGCAAAGGGGTTGCTTTTAAAGAGCTTTTAAGCCATTTCACAAGTGAATTAAAACAAAATGACCGTTTAGTCTCCAGTTTTGTGTGGCAATATATGCGTGGGTTAAAAAATAGACGCGTTCATAGCGTGCATGTGCAGAGATGTACCGCGTGTTATCGTCATTGATATGTAATGATTTATTTTGCTCTCAATAAAATCAGTTTTGTCTATTGCAATGAGTATGGCTATTTTTACTACTGATGACCCTCATGCACCTGTCTGACCACATCACACAATGACCCTCATGCACCTGTCTGACCACATCACACAATGACCATCATACACCTGCCTGAACCCATCACGCAAACACCAACAAAAAAAAAAGAAAAAAAAAAACATTACAAAAAAAAAAGGTATAAAAAGACCAGTCTCAAGACTAGGGGTCATAAGACAGCTCCTGGATACAACTACATAATGAATACCCAAGACACAGATATGGTAAGTAATTCTAAATCATGCTTTTATATTTAAAATTTTATGTTTTTTACAATATAAATGTCTATGGGGTTGTTTTATTTCAAACTGTCAGGGTCTGTAGTATAGACTGTATGCCGTTTGTATTTGTTTTTATTTTTAACAATGTAAGGGTCTAATATATAGAGTCTGCACTGTTTGTTTCCGTGTCTGTGTGTTCTAAAACGTTACGTACTGAATATAGTCATGTTTTTAATGTAGGCAAAATCCTTATCTAGGCATTTGCGGGGCTTGTCTGTGTATGTTGGTGAATATATGTGTTATGCTGGGTTTATATGTTGTATATATGTGTTATGCTGTGCTTATCCGTGTATGTTATAGCATAACATTTTTAAAATAAGATGTGATGATACATCATCAATGGGGTTGTTTTATTTCTAACTGTCAGGGTCGGTAGTATAGACTGTGTGCCGTATGTTTTTGTGTTTTATTTTTAACAACGTAAGGGTCTATTATATAGAGTCTGCATTGTTTGTTAGTCATATTTTTAATGTATGCAAAATCCTTCTCTAGGCATTTGTGGGTCTTATCCGTGTATGTTGTTTAATATATGTGTTATGCTGGGCTTATATATGTTGTATATATGCGTTATGCTGAGATTATCCTCGCATGTTATGGCATTACCTTTTTAAAATAAGCTGTGATGCTACAGCATCACCCATATCACTGTGGCTGTTAGGCATCTCACTGTGTCTGTTTTGTCAAACAACCGATTGTGGTCATTCATTGTAAAATGCTGACCTAGTGTTCCCTTCATAAGCGTTCAAATACTTTATCACCTTTCAGGCACAAATCAGTCCAACAACGAATGAAAACGAGTTACACAGAAGGCTCGCGGTCGCCTCACAAGGTTGTAAATTTTCTATATTGATAAGCGTTCTAAAATTCTAAACATTTATTTTGAAGTCTTTTATGCATAAAAAAACCCCAAAAACTAAGGCTTATTGTATTTTATTTATTTAGATCCTTTGAATACTAGAGTATTGACTGACAGACCCTCCAACATACATCCACATAGACCATTAAAAGCAGGTATGTGTTTATATAACGTTATATGCGGTTGTATCATCCCCGGTTTTATCCCTGCGATAATTATATTTCTATTTATTTTAGAAACAACCGTAAAGAGTACAAAAACCTCAGCAGTATCTAATGCATGCACAGACATTAGCCGCTTACCAGCTGCGGATCACGGTCGTAAGACATACAGCGCGAATGCCGGAGAACGCAGGGACTGCACCCCGCATAAACTAAAACAGGGCAAGTATACGTATGAGTTCTTTGTTTATTTGTATATTTGTATACTACATAAATATAGTATATTTATTTGTATCTTTATTTACTACATAGATATACCTGTATGTACATCAGTGTATTAATTTACTCATTTATTTTTGAATACAGTACCAAAGTTGTCTATAACCCGGATCCGCTCTACAAGAGATATTCCAGTCACACGTGACGATGAACAACCGTCAACGTCGACCTCAGGGGTTTTAAGGCAGCGTCCATCTAGTGCGGCATGCGTCGCAAAGGAGCCTCAACAAATACATTCATTAACCACAACAAAACACACATCTCGGGGTAAGCCATCAGTCACATCACCAGGCAATGTATCAGGGTGTCGACATTTCACTGTAGCATCAAATGTACCTGTGAAACAATCCATTACCCCTGTAAAAGTTCCTATACAACCAATCCCTAAGAAAAGTAGATCTGTTTTACAGGATATAACACAAACCATCTGCAATGATAACAATATACATAGAGGGTCTACATCACCAGCATCCAGAAATACCTCTGTGCCAACACCAAATTTACTGACCCCTGCGTGACTATTCATGGTTGGATGGGGTTTATTATCTCAATCCAAAAAATGGGGCAGACAGAGACTTGTAGCTAAGCGTCGAGCTAGAACCGTTAAACGTGCCATAAATACATTGCGTGGTGCTTTACGTTCTGCGATGTCTAGGCAACGCCGTAAGACCCCTTGTGATGCAATCAAATGCTTAACACCTGTGCTGCTTCCGGCTGAGGATGGCGTAGACGCTACAGTTACCCCTGTGACACCCCACACAAATGATACTGAAATAGCCCCAACACATACAGAACTTTCCACAGAGACGCAACAAAGTCCATTTAGTCCTGAGAATATTAACGATTCGCAGGAACATCCCGAAGTGCAGAACCCTGTTAATGAGTTAGAGGCCCCTGTATTTTTGGAGCGTGTTGAACAACGCCGCAGAGATATTAACAATTTTAATGCCGTAGAATATTATGAACATTTTCGGTTTGTAAATTTAGACAGAATAACATCGTTTTCAGACGCACTCCAGTCTGTACATGATGCTATTCAAGAGCTTTTAAACAGGATGATGCCTGATATAGGTCCCAGCGATTTTGTTCAATTAAGGCTAGATAGCGATGATCTTGGCAGACCGTTACACTCTATTAGACATTGTAGGGATGAATTGAATGCTGAAACCTTTTTAAACGCAGTGTCAAACCTGGTACAGAGCAATGCTGAAATTATTGGCAGCGGGTCTTTAAGGTTGGTTGTAATCATTGTTAGGAATAGAGTCGGTGGTGTAATGCATCGTAGGCGTCTCCGGTCAACACCCTATAGTTGTATCATTGCCAGGAAAAAGAGATGGCTTTATGATTTAAACAATGATAATAATAACCTGTGTCTAGCGGCTAGCATTTGTGCCCTTGTGGCTCAGGATAATCCTGTAGACTCTCTGTTGTTGGAGAGAGCCAGAGAAATACATAAAGCTGTAGGTATCCCTGATGATCGTCTGGTTAGTTTTAGCGACATCCCAGCTTTTGAACAACATTTAGGCATTACAATTAAAGTACTGTATCACAATCATGGTTCGTGGCACTATTTTCATTCAGACAAGCCCTGTAAAGATAAAGTTGTGTTTATATACCATGAAGACAAACATTATTATGGCATTAAAAAAATTAATGCGTTCATTGGGGAATCATACTTCTGTAATTACTGTCACACACCATTCTCTCACAAAAACAATCATTCCTGCCGGTATTTTTGTAAGGCCTGTCACAGACAGAACTGTGTAGAAGTGAAAGGGGAGTTTCCTAGATGTTCCAGTTGTCGTACTTTTTGTCGTTCACAAGAGTGCTTAAAGTTGCACATAGAGCTCTCCGTATCCGGAGACATAGAGTGCAGGCAGAAAGCTTATTGTGACTCCTGCGGCCGTTACACCGTAATGGCCGATCATAAGTGTAAAGGTTTCCAATGTCAGATTTGCTATGCCACTGTAGTCACGCTTGATGGCCATGTTTGTTATATGAGAAGATACACCCCAGAAAACCCTACTAACAAATACATTTTTTATGACTTTGAATGTATGCAGGAGACCGGTGTACATATCCCCAACTATATCTATGCTTCAGAATTAGAAGGGGATAAGTGCTGGGAGTTTCAGGGTACAGCGTGCCTAGAGGAGTTTATAATAACATTTATAAACAAGCCCTTTAGTAACTACACATTCATAGCGCATAATGCAGGCAGGTATGATTCTTACTTTGTGGTGAATCAACTTCTTAAGGAGAAAATTGCTATTGAGTTGTTGGCGCAAGGTGGTAAATTACTTTGTGTGACTGTCGCTGATCTAGGTATCAGATTTATCGATTCTTTAAATTTTCTCCCCATGAAACTAAGTCAATTGCCAAAGGCCCTGGGTTTCGTCGGTTGTAAAGGCTATTTTCCACACTTTTTTAACACAGCCCAGAATCAGTCTTATATTGGCCCTATGCCTTTGGTCGACTATTATGGTTATGACCAGATGATGTGTGATGATAAAAAGGAGTTTATGGTCTGGTATCAAGAGAACCAACATTGTCAGTTCAATTTTCAAAATGAACTTAAAAAATACTGTATAGATGATGTTAAAATCTTGAAACAGGCCTGTGTCTGCTACAGAGAAAGTGTGATGGAGATGACCAAGAAGGTAAAAACTATTGTGGGTCCTGACGGTCCTGAAACCGTCATTGCTGATATTGATCCTTTTCAACTCACTACATTAGCGTCTGTGTGCATGGCCATGTACAGATTTAAGTTTTTACCGAAAAATACCATAGCAATTTTACCCTCTGACAATTACCATGCAAATCAGAAACGTTTCTCAACAAAGTCTATACAGTGGTTAATGTATGTTGCACACAAAGAGGGGGTCACTATTCAGCACGCTCTACAGGGCGGTGAAAGGGCTGTTGGTAACTATTTTTTGGATGGGTACGCTCTGATTGATGACCAGCCTACAGCTTTTGAATTTCAGGGTTGTTTCTACCACGGTTGCCCAGTTTGTTATAATGAAAAGGCTTTTAACACAGTTACAAAGACTACCTATACACAATTACATCACAAAACCAATGTTAAAACTCATTTTCTAAAAATGCGGGGTTATGTGGTCCGTGAGATGTGGGAGCATGATTGGTCAAACCTGTTAGAAACTGACAAGGATCTACAGGCTTTTCTTATCGATAAAGATTTTCCACAGACGCTGGAACCTCGTGATGCGCTTTATGGGGGCCGCACAAACGCAATCAAATTGTACCACAAAGCGGCCCCAGGTGAGAGCATACACTATTATGATTTTACCAGTCTATACCCATACGTCAACAAAACAAAATTATATCCCACGGATCACCCAGTAATCATTTATGATAATTTTCAGTCTTTTGAACACTATTTTGGCCTTGCTAAAGTAACAGTGTACCCACCCCGAGGTCTATTTTTCCCTGTTCTACCGGTTAAAATGAATGGCAAACTTATGTTCCCATTATGTCGTACATGCACAGCCAATAACCAAACAGCACATTGTGAACATAATGAGGAGGAACGCTCTTTGACAGGTACTTGGTGCACTATTGAAATACAACAAGCCCTGATTAAGGGCTACAGGTTGGGGAAGATCTTTGAGATTTGGCACTTTCCTTACTCTTCCAATACGTTATTTGAAAAGTATATAAAGGTGCACCTTAGGGATAAGCAGGAATCCTCAGGTTACCCTGAATGGTGTACGACTGATGAAAAAAGACGCCAATACATTGATGCTTATTACGCTAAAGAGGGTATTTTGCTAAGACCAGAGAAAATAGAAGTAAACCCTGCAAAACGACAGATTGCAAAATTGTTTCTTAATTCTTTATGGGGCAAATTTGGTCAGAAACCTAATTTGCAAACCACAAGTCTTGTATCTGATCCTGACAAGCTTTTTGGTTATATATTTTTACCTGAATACGAGGTGTCTTCTCTGTCATTCATAAATGATGATACAGCCATGCTCAGTTGGAAGCACGCCCAGGGTTGTCACAGTCCGTCTCGCAATACCAATATATTTATTGCATGTTTTACCACCGCCTATGCACGACTTGAACTGTACAATGTTTTAGACCGTCTTAATGAGAGATGTCTCTACCACGACACTGACTCTGTTATTTTTGTTAGTACAGCGGGTGACTGGAATCCACCTCTAGGGGACTATCTAGGTGAGCTGACTAGTGAAATACCCTGTGACACACACATTACAGAGTTTGTATCTGCAGGTCCCAAGACGTATGGTTACAAACTATCGACGGATAAAACATCTCTAAAGGTGAAAGGCATAACACTTCATGCCAGTAATGCCCAGTTGATTAACTTTGACAGTTTAAAAGACCTGGTGTTGGACTACCCCTTGCACTCAGACCCTGATGAACAGAAAAGAATAGTGGTACGACAGTCCTCCATTGTCAGAAATAAACTCCTTTGGCAGATAGAGACGCGACCGCTACAGAAAACACAGAAGTGTGTATATACAAAAAGATATTTGGTCGACGACTTTACCACTCTCCCATTTGGTTACTAATCATTCACCATGGACACTCGTTTACAACATCCTTTTTCATGCATATTGGCAGGCCCTTCTAATTCCGGGAAAAGTTATTTTGTCAAACAGGTTTTACAGAATGCTACCGCTTTAATGTCGCACACTCCTGATAACATTGTTTGGTTTTATGCCTGCTGGCAAGTGCTTTATGATGAATTATTACTCACAATCCCAAATATTCGTTTTATAGAGGGTTTACCCATAACATTTAATGATGATAATTTGTTCCCCCCTAACAGAGTAAATTTAACTATTGTTGATGACTTAATGGAGGCTGCTAGTGAGAGTTCAGAAACTGAGAAAGCATTCACCAAGTATGTGCATCACAGAAATCTGAGTATTATGTATCTGGTGCAGAATGTGTTCTGTCAAGGTAAAAAAAGTCGTACTATAGCTTTAAACACTAAATATATGGTACTTTTTAAGAACCCAAGAGATAAACTGCAAATCACTACTCTGGCACGCCAAATGTACCCCGGTAAATCACAATTTTTTCTAGACGCTTTTGAAGATGCCACACGCAAATCTTATGGTTATCTACTTGTAGATTTAAGATCTGCAACCCTCGAAGAGTACCGCTTAAGAACCGGTCTCTTCCCACCCGACCTTCCCTCTGCATATATTTATAACAAACAGCCCTCTAAAAGTCGATAACATACCATTAACAGGTCATTCCCTGCCGAATCTCAGATCCTTAAGGATGTCTATGCGTATACGTCGCAATTGGTTGGCTTTACAAAGTCTAATAAGTGCATCGCCATCACAAAAAAAAGATATTTTATGCTCCGCATCTCATGATTTAGTCACGGCTATATGTGAAATAGCTCTTAATACCCTTAAAGGTAAGATACCTTTATCACAACAGCAAGTAGAAAAGCTAAAAAAGTGGCGAAAAAATATAAAAGCACTGAGCAACAAAAAAGTGTCTTTTAGTAAGAAGAAACAGTTGGTTAAACAGTCTGGAGGATTTATTGGCTCTCTGTTGGGATTTGCTATACCTCTGCTGACCGGTCTTTTGACTAACCGTTAATGGCACACGCTGAGAAAAAGTACTTAGTGTCTAAACAAGAGTTAGACCTAATACAGCGAACCACTCAGAGCTCTGAGACCGCTCGTGAGTCTGTCACTCAAAACCTAGATAATGAGATTATTTCTATTCTTCAAAATAGAGGTGTATCGGATGATGAGAAGATAAAGAGGTATACCACTATATTGCAGAAATACTTGGTACGTACTAAACAGAGTGAAAGCGAAAAGTTGGGCTTGACACTTTTCTTACCTCCTGGAGAATCCTCTGTACCAAACCCCCCTGTAGCACATCCTCATAATGCTGGAGTCTCTGATGTTTCAGACGCTGTATTTCGTGAAGTTGTTAATAATGTAAATGTCCGCTATAAAAAAAATGCTGAATTGTTGTTGAGTAGAATGTCTCAATTTAAGCACATTACCGCTTGGAATGATAAGGGTGAATTTGTTTATAAAAACACTGTTGTACCGGGATCAAATATACTCGATTTGGTATGTAGTGTTACCCAGAGTCACAATGTTACGGTACGTAAATTACCTCTGGGCTGGGATACTTTTCTTCAGGCTATGGCTGACCTGAACATACCGTCTACCGTTGTGGGCAACACATCAAATAGAGACTATTTGGAACAATTGAAATTGCGGATCCTTCCAAGCGAGACTCGGGACATAACACCCCATTTTCAAAAGAGACAATCGTTACCAAATATTTCTTTTAGCACCCCGGGATTAACTACATCTCACGGCTATTTGCTACCTAAGAAGCGCCCCCGTATACTAAAGCAGCCTGCTGATTGGTTGAATTTGTGATGTTTATTCATTGCATTTCTGTCTAAAACATGTGATGATTATTGCTTTTCATTCATACATTGTATTACCCCTTTTGCCTGTGACTATTGTATTGCTGCTTTTCCTGCGAAGTGTATCGGCTTTTTTTTTTTTTGTCTAATAAATATCGTTATATGAGTTACTTTGGCATTTATTTATTTCTCAGATGTATATAAACTTGCCCTCTGGGTTTGTTCTCTACTTTCAAAACTGGCCCCAGACACATCTTCCAAAACATGTCCAGACTTGTCCTCTTTATTCAGTAATATGAAATGAAATTAAAAATAAATAAACATCCAACCATAGGATGTAGTACCTCATACAACCACATGGTGGCAGACTCTATGAACATTGTAAAGGGGCGTGTCTATTACATGCCGTATTGGGTGTGGTTTCATAAAAAAAGGGGCGGGCACCCATCAACGCGCAATGGGTTGGGCCCTATTGCGCAAGGGGCGTGGTTTCATGAAAGGGCTGGGCAACCATCACCACTCAGGGGGCGGAGACCTATTGCGCAACAGGCGTGGTTTCATAAAAAGGGGCGGGACGTCTGTCATATTGCGCAAGGGGCGTGGTTTCATTAAAAGGGGCGTGGTTTCCTAAAAGGGGCGTGGTTTCATAAAAAGGGGGCGGGGCACCTGTCAAAAGTTAGTTTGATGACTTGTACCGTTTTATACTACTGTTATATACTAAAATGGGTTTCAGACTGGTGATAATTACATACTTCATTGAACTTATTTAAACTAATCTATGGCTCAATATTCATTTATTCATGTATGAGCTATCTCTAGCTGGCCATTTACATGTCCCCACGGCGTTTCTTTTCCTAGACTACTTTTGTGACCCTCCTGACGTTGTCACTAGTGATGTCCCAAACGGTTTGCCGAACGGTTCGCCACGAACGGTTCTCCGCGTACTCCTCATTGAGTAAACTTTGACCCTGTACCTCACAGTCAGCAGACACATTCCAGCCAATCAGCAACAGACCCTCCCTCCCAGACCCTCCCACCTCCTGGACAGCTCACTAAGAATGCAGCTTCACAATGAATGTAAAATGGATGCTGTCCAGGAGGTGGGAGGGAGGGTCTGCTGCTGATTGGCTGGAATGTGTCTGCTGATTGTGAGTACAGGGTCAATGTTTACTCAATGATGAGTCCGTGGCTAAACGTTCGTGGCGAACCGTTCGCGAACCGTTAGGGACATCACTAGTTGTCACATATCTATCTCATCAATAACGCTCTGTCTATGTTAAGGTACTTTTATTATGTTTGAGTCAATTTACATTACATCCTGTAAAACACCACGTTGTCTGTGTTTTCACTTGCTAGCAGTCTAGCTTACTCGTACGCCCATTAGTCCTTGGGGGAATGCGTGGGGTTTGCCTTTTAGCATTGACCCTTGTATGGTCCACGATATGAATACATTAACGTTCTGACTATATAATTACGGGTTAAGTTCTATACGTTCCTTTATTTCATGTCATTTCGATTCCTGTTTAGAATTCTTTCTGTACTTTCCTGATATTAGAGGATACAGTGTATTTCAGTTTCTCACAGGTATTTCCAGCTCCCTTAATATATATTTTATTATTATCCCCCGTATTATTATTATACTCATATGTATACGTTTTACTTTTCCTCATAGGTCTCTATTCAAAATATTTTCCTGCTTCCTAGGAGAAGCATACTTCTGACACCTTTTTGGTAGGTGAATTGTCCTATCGCCCCCTTTTTACTTTCTATTTTACTTACCCCTCAACAATTTTGTAAATTCTTTTTATATATGTAGACTCCCTGTATTTACCCTTTTCCTGTCGTTAGGCTACGCTATTTCTTTCAAGATACGTGCCTTATTCTCACACATAACGCTTCATAAGAGTCAAGCCCACGCCTAGGGAAAGTAAACTGGCTAATAGTTTTCAGGTGCTAACCTTCACTTTTCTTAATCATATTGGTCTCACACTAGCAAGGCCAGACGACCTGCCTCAAACCAGAGGCTTGCCCACATGACCCTACATTATAGTTATTGTCTCACAGACCCTTCTTTAGGGTGTTAATTAGTTAGAAATCACCTATCATGGCCATACGTATTGATTCTCTTAACATCACCCAGAGGCCAACACCCTGCCACAATGTTTCGGTGGCCACATTCCCATCGGGCCAAATCACAGCTAGAGCCTCTCTGTGCCACTTGGCAACTAGCAGGGCCTCGCCTATTACGGGGTAGATTAATTCTTCACCTAACGACACTATATCAGCCAACCAGTTCTATAAGTCGGTACTATGTGGTATGGGCCATTGATTGTTTATTTTATCAATTTTAGCATTCCTCAAGCCTCTGATCATGAAGACGACATGCCTCTTCCTGAAACTCCTGGTTGCCCTATTTCCCCTGCTGAGTCACTCACCCCTGCCACTCCTGGGTCCTTGAGGTCATGGACTATACCCAAGTTGGCCGCAGAGCTGCGCAAGAAGTGCATCCCCTTCCCTACCACTGAAAGGAAGGTGGAACTCTTTAAGCTCCTATCCACTCAGTCCAATGAACCCAGACCCAGTACGAGTTCTCAGGGAAGAAGTATTGACAGCATGGGGAAAGTGCAGAGCAGGATGTCCATACTGATTGCCTCCATGCAAGTCATAAGCGATCAGCTGACAGTACTTGAAACAGCTCACCCTATTCCCCAGCCCACTGCAGGAAGTCCGGCAGTGGTTACTACCCCCACGCTGGCTATCTCGCAGAATAGCTCGAGCACAGTTTCTCCCCTTCCCTCCACATCTCACATTGTCACACTCGCACATTTGATCCCCACCTCCATCAGGAAATACATTATTAAGGGTAAGGATGTTAATTTAGGCTCTCTACTGATTGCTTCACAGGACATTGCAGACAACAGGACCTATAACTATGGGGATTTGACAGGGGTCCTTAAAGCCAGGGCTCAATCCCCGAGTTCGTACTCGCCTTTGGTCTCTACATAGGCATCTTATATTGTATCCCCAGAGGCGAGAGGAACTGGATATCTACTTACACAAGTTGGTGGATTTAGGGTACAAGTACGGGGGCTTTTCTTTTTATGACTATCACAAGTTGGTGTCAGCTAAAGCCGCGGCAGCTCTGGCCCAGTTTAACATTCAAACTGACTGGAGTGGTTTGGATACTGTTCTGCAGGCATTTTGCCAGCTTGAAGTCCCCAGCTTGTGCAGTTTGTTCATCCTCCTCCCATTCCCCCAACTTTTGCCCCTGCGAAGCTGACCCATCCATATCCACCACCCCTGCATGTCCCACTCTCGTTTCCTCCATGGGTCAAGATTGGGGTCAGAAGGACAAGTTGGGCAGACACCTAGTTTTCTTTGGGAAAGCACAGGTGTGCAACAATTTTAATGCTGGTACCTGCAATTACAGTGCCTGTAGATTGTTGCACATCTGCTCTATATGTTTCAGGGCACATGCAAATCAATGTGCCCCTCGAAGTACTTTCCCAAGAAATGACTTATGGAGGTTAATCGGACCAATCTAAGCTATCACTTATGCTTCCACCACTCACCCCACTTAATGGAATTCTTGGTTTCTGTATTTTCCATTGGTTTTCACACAGGTCTCGTGGCACTTCCTTCAGGCACACTGGAATGCCCCAATTATTATCAGCCTTGTGGCAAACCTAGCCACTTGGACTAAACAGAGACAATACGTTTTAAGGGTTGCCTGTATCTTTAATACCACTGTATATGTGCCTGGTTGTAATCTGCTGTATCCTGTATGCTGTATTGCCTGTATTGGCTATCTGCCGAACGCAGAGTCATTTTCTATTTCGTTTCACGAACAGCACCTTTGCGAGCCGTTCGTGAACCGAATGAACTATCTTTTAATAGCCCACACACTAAGGGACGTGTGGTGCTTGTTAACCGATTGCAACAATGTTGCAATCGGTAATTAGAGGCTCTCCTAGGTGGCCGCCGTTCGACTACCGACCACACGGCGGTCGGCCATCTTGGATCCTTGAATTACCTTTCCTCATTGGCCTGTCGTGGTTTCCCTAGTGGTTGTCCGAGAGCGCGTTCCTGATTCAAGTTTCTTCTGGTTTTTGACATTTGCTTTAATTTTGACTTTCCTGGATTTCTGGTATCCCTGACCTGTGGCTTTCCTTTATCATTGTGTCCCTTTCTGTGTCCCCTGACCTCGGCTAGCACCCTGACTATTCTTTGGTACGTTAGTCCGGCCATTCTAAGGCCCGGTAATATGTTACCTATTAGTCATCTGTGTAACTCAATTCTACGTGCTGGATCATATAGTAATCCTGACAACACAGGTAAGACTCTTAGCCCCTCCCCTAGGTTGGTGTTCCTGGGCATCACCTTGGACATGGTTGTTTTTCAGGCAAGCCTTTCAGAGGAGAAGCTGATACACATTAGTGAGGAAGTGGACATTTTCCTGCTGGCTAGTTCATGTACTCATGTACTCACTACTGGGGTTACTCAATTTTGCCATGCGCCCCTTCCGCAGGGAGGGGCATTCGTTTCTAGGCTTCTTTGCCTACTTCCCAGCTTGCCTGATTATGCAACCGGTCTCCTCGACCCAATTCCTTAGCTGATTTACGAATGTGGCAACATTTTCTTGTTTCATGGAATGATATTTCTCTGATTATTTTCACCTCTTTCTCACCATCACGCTCTCAATCCCCACATCAGACAGGCTCCCGTCCAGAACTCCGCTATTCCACAAGCTTGTGATGGACTAGCCAGCCTTCTGTCTGACGCCCGGTCGGCGGTCACTATCACGTTCTGCACTCTCTGATATCACAAAATGGTTGATTATAGGGCTCTTAAAATTTATCATAGGTTTGCCATGGAATTCCACGTACAGGAGCATTTTTCTATAGAATCCATGGTAGCTTTTTTCTTTTTGCCACCTTCACCTTAAATTAAACAACATGATTAAACTTTATCTCACGAGGAGTCAACAGAGAGTTTACAGTAGCTAGACAGACAGACATCATCTCTAGATTAAAGATATTTGATATCACTAAATATCACGATCACTATATACTCTCTCTACTGACCTCTAAGACAAACCAAACGACTCATTCATCCGATATATGACTTTATCCCACCGAGAACAAGTGGTGCCCAGTTAAAATACTCGATTCCTACTTACCCACTTACAGTCATGTCACACACAATTCACCACTTCTCTCCCTGCCAGAAATCTCTCTGACTGCTACTAAGTTCATATTCTACATTAGAACACTTCTCTTAAGAGTGGGTTTCAACCCTCTTTTCCGGGTCATTCAGATAGAATAGGGGCAGCTCCAGCCCCTGGAGGGCCAAGGTGGCCGGAACTACAGTGGGGTGGCTGCTGGGGTCCCCCCCGACCGTAATCGCCACGGATTGCCAGTCCAGGTAAGTCCAGGGCTTCTATTTGCCGCGGACATACCTAGTACGTGCGCGGTCGTTAAGGGGATATGTATTTATAACGTCATTCTAAATGTATTTTGATTTAAATATATATGTATATTAATATCAAAATACAGATAGAACAAATTAGAACAAATTTAGATAGAACAAATTTAAACCGATATATATATTTTTTTTTACATTTTATTTTATTTTTTCAATTTATTTATTTATTTTTATTTTATTTTTATTATATATATATATATATATAATTAACATTATTCTAAGAGTATTTTAATATTAATATATATATATATATATATATATAATTATATAGAATAATATTAAAATACACTTTTAATAATGATTTATGTATGTCTATATAAAAGTACTTAGATCATATATTGGAAGGCGGGGCCTGAAGTTGTGGGAGTGGCTATGTCCCTTTAAAAGGGACTCCCCCTCCTACCTAACTTACCTATTGGTCCATACGTTTCGTTAAGCAGACATACCACTACCAGTGCATGAACACACAATGCACGCCAGGTACACACGACACCTAGCAAACATTTGCATAATTCTATAACGTATTTTGACATATGTTACAGAGTCAAGACACCAAGGTTGGACTGACTTGGCCATCCGAACCTAATTTATACGTAACCATTAATCATAGGTAGGTGGTCATAGGATATGCTATTTACAAATAGGGGGGCAGGTTCATCTATGGAATACCAGTACACTCTCATATGTACCCTATACCTTCCATTCTGTCATCCATCATCTGGTTTAGTCCTCTCCCTCAGCTGGATTAGACTACTACAATACGATCAAACAGAACTTTGTGCATTCAGGTAAGTTGCTCTGGTTTAGATAACAAAGTTGTAATACACGTATCAACCAGTAGAGACGCATCGGCTCAGCCACTTAGGTATTTCCTCCCAGGCACCTTTTGCCATAGTTAGAGTTCCCGCAAGGCCAACACCCATCCTCCACGTAAGAGGTAATGATGCCCCACGGGCCAAATCATAGCTAAACTCCTCTCATGTCGCATAGCAAGGGTATCACCCATCACACCCCCTCCGCAGATCAAAGACTCGGGTCTTGCAAGCCCACATCCAGCAGATCACCCCCTCGCGCCAACCATAGGTAGAACCGACCCAGCCACTTGGCAACTAGTAGGGACTCACCGGTCACCAGTCTAACAAATTGTTTCGCCACTTCGGCACTAGTTAAAATAACTGTATACACCCTGAAGAGAAACTCATGATTCCTACATATATATATATATATAAATATATATATATATATTTCAGTTTGTCCCAAGTTCCAGAAGAAGGGATGACATTTATATTCCAAGTACTCCACCTAGGACTGCCAAACCTACACGAATAGGAGACAACGGCAGTCCATCTTCAATTAGAACATGGACCACCCGATGAATCATGACCGAGTTACGCAGGGCAGCACACCTTTTACAGCTACTGCCTGTCTAACAGAACTACTCAGGCTGATGCAAGCCAATACTAACAAATCTGACACGGGGATGGCGCAAGGGGCACGAGCAATGCCACCTGCATACCAGGATTGCCACTGGAGTAGCATCCATGGGGCAGAGGAACGATATACTGGAAGCCCTTAGCTGTCCAGTAGCAACACCAGAATCACTTGCACCGATAGTCCGGGCCTTCCCATTCCCAACCCGGTAATACCAAATCTTATGGTCTCAAGTCATTACCCCAAACCATATGGTGCCGGCAAATCTCAAGAAGGACATCCTGGAGGGCAAGGACGTTAATCTCGTCTAATTTCTCATTGCCCCCCAAGATGTCACAGAGAACCGCTCATACACCTAGGGCGATATCTCAGTGTTCCTTAAGGCCATAGAGACACAAGACTGAGTTAAATTATTCATCAGTATAATTATAACCTTCATGGTCTGGGGTCAGTACAGACACTACTGCACTCCACATGTCTCAGCCTATATTCCTGGCAATTGTGTCCAGTACGTCTACCCTCAGGTCTTTGGACTCAACAGGTATATAGTATATTTAGTTATGGCTTTTCCAGCACGTCTATCATGTTCCCCGTGTAGACCCTAGACCGATCATATGTTGCACTGAAAGTTACTGTATGATATCAGTATGACCATGTTCAATTATGGCTTCACTATCATAACCAGTAACTTTCAACTGATCCACAACTTAAAATAAACACCAACCCACCCCATTAAATTCCCCTCAAACTTACATTATCTCCAAGGTCCACAGGAACTACATTGGGCCTCTCTCAACCTCTTATGCATAGTCCTCACACAAAGCCATCTGTGGGTATTTTTGCAACATAATTCAGGTAACCTTAGTGGACAATATGTCTTATTTACAACCGCACATTTGGGCACTAAGTTCATTTATCAGCTGGATAGGAATGTGTAAAGTGCAGCTATCTCACAGCTTGCTACCTGTAACTCAAACACGTCTTATAGTATTATACTTCTGCTATATCTTGCACTGTCCACATAGGGCCACAAAGTAGCTCTCCTCACGACCCTACCTACACGGCCTACTCCTGGCAAAACGCATAGAAGGTAATAATTCCCTCATAACAGACGTTCTCCTTACCTCTCTTATTTTACTACTTCAATCTAGCATATTGTCAATTTACTATGCGTGCAATATGCCACATACATTAGGATACGTACTGAAGTCATCATGTGGGTCATTTAAGTTTCCCGGGATCGACCTCACTAGCCAGCCGCCATTAGGCTTACATAGTCAATTCCATACTGGACTATTCCCACATCACCATTACGTATTAAGACCGGTCCATATACATCATATTATACTGTCCTTCCCGCTTTCCTGGTTATTTGACTGCTCGGACAACCATGATACAAGTCACCACGTGAGCCATGCATGTGCAAGGCCTATGGTACGGCCTTACCTAGCATCTAGGCTGTTGAGTAATTCCAGCTTACAGGGGCAACCATGACCTTATTATACCATGGCCAGTTTTATTCACAACCACACTCTTTTATGCGTTACATACGACCCACCAAAGGGCTATCCACCATAGCACAATGGCAGCCCCTCATCTGGACTATTACATATGGCATAGGAATTACAATTTTGACATAAGTTTGCATTTGCGTGACAACCTACCACAGCATGCATCTACACGTGGCCCTCACTAGGCCTTCACACTCATGTGACATACGACCCACCACGAGCAATCCACTACGGCTCAAATTCAGCCCACAGGTGAGCAATTACAGACGACCAAGGTCACGTTAGACCACTCAAATCCTCCTTATACGGCCTTTCTCGGCATTTAAAAAACTCCAGTCACAGACACGTGATCTCCAATTTTAGTTCCCGCTGGTGAACCAGGAATGTCCCACATAATTCATACATATTTCAGGTTCTTCTAGAGGAAGGACGCCCAGCGGGAACTCACCTAGGCACAATATATATAAGAGTGTCTTCCCCATACATATATATGTGTTTTACTAGGGTCATCTAGTCACCCCGATGCAACATCTTACACAGGGCTTGCTGCAAGCTCGGTGGACAGTTGGCTATGGTGTAGGTGGTCGGAAAAGTAAGCCAGATTGAGGGGTTCCGTAGAACTCTGCACGCTTCAAGGTATATCCCACCGTAGCCGCAGCAGCAACATGGGGTCATTCATGGGCAAGCAGACCGGTTCGAGGTCTCTGACTATTTGTCAATTGGCCACTTATAAACAAGTCCGGTCTTGTATCCCTTATTATGAATTTATCAGACAGCTAACGTAGGGGAAGCCTGTCACCATTTTTATCTAGTATATTACCACGTACCAGGCATTTACAATACAGCTGCTGACCAGTTATCTAGTCTTCAGTTTCAGGTGTTCAGGAGGTCCCTAACAACTGCCTCACTGATAGCCACGATCGCTCCCCAGCTCCAAGAATTACCTATGGTATAGAAGATTTGCTAAGTTACAGCAGGAATTCACACAGTTGGCCCTCAAAGAATACGCACACTGCTATGACGGAGCTTACTGCATATATTGAAGTTCATGTCAGACTACCACCTCATAAACTGGTTCAAGAATACAACGTTGGGGGGCTTTCGACACTTTTGCCACATCAAAATAAAGGTCACACAACACTATTAGGTTATATCTCCCGGGCATTCTACATCACATGTTTCAGTTACAAACACCATTCTAAAAAACCGCCAAATACTTGGCTTATTATGGTTTCCTATGACCCAGAAAATTTACCATTACAGGGCAACATGATTCCAAGCTTTGCCTACGGTATTCTAACCTGTACAAATACAGGATCACTACATATTAAGTTTACCATCAACTATGACCAGCCAGAAGGTTCAAGAGGTACTTATTCATTACTACCACAACAACAACGCATATTTCAGCCGTCACCGGAATTAAGGAATGCATTTGTGCAATGTCATCATAATACGCTAACTCCATGTCTTGTGTTTTCGTAATAAATATCTTTGATAACACTATATGGGTATTCCTTTTTGCCCACTTATTTACAGGCCTACCACACACGTCGGTTTCGGCACACCTCTACCAACCTTTTATTATTATGATAAGTATACTCACTAGATATTTCATGCTATACTGAAATGGCCCCGAACACAAATTGGAAGGTGGGGCCTGAAGTTGTGGGCGGGGCTATGTCCCTTTAAAAGGGACTCCCCCTTCTACCTAACTTACCTACTGGTCCTGATGGGCGTTTGGCCCACGCTCCTCTCCCTCTATTCAATACTTTGTAAGGTAGGCCCACTTATTTACAGGCATACCACACACGTCGGTTTCGGCACACCTCTACCGGCTTTTTATTATTATGATAAGTATACTCACTAGCTATTTCATGCTATACTGTAACGGCCCCGAAAACAAATATAAATATATATATGATCTAAGTACTTTTATTAACTTTATTAACTTTATTAAACGTTATAATAACTTTTATTTACTTTTTAAACTTTTGTGCAGGGATGAGGAGGACAGCTTGAGAGCTCAGGCACTCCCCCTGCAGGCACGGCACAAGCCGGCTATTTCGGCCATGTGATCGTGAGGACCCTGCGATCACATGGCACAGATGGGCCAGATCGGGCAGAGGGGGCCTGCTGAGCTACCAGGCAGACCCCAGGAACGTGATCGCCAGCGATCAGGTAAGTGGGGATTTACTATCCAACGTACTAGGTACGTCCGTGGTCGTTAACAGACGTTTTTTGTCAGACGTACCTGGTACATCCAAGATCGGGAAGGGGTTAAAGGAACATTATAAAGTTAGCAATACAAATCTGTATTCCTAATGCTATAGTGTCTCTAACAGTATTGGGACCCCTCCCCCTAAGTTTGGCATACAACGGGTTAAAACTAGGGTGACCAGATTGTGAAAAAACAAAAACAGGGACACCCATTAGCGAGGGGTGCTGTGTGTGAGCGGTTCAGTGTGAGTGTGTGGGGTGCAGTGTATGTGTTTAGTGGTGCAGTGTGTGTAGAGGGGTGCAGTGTGTGTATGGGTTCAATGTGTGAGGGTACTGTGTGTGTGGGGGGGGTGCAATGTGTAGGGGTCCATTGTGTGTGTGGGGTGCGCGTGTGGAGGAGTTGCTGTGTAGATGGGGTGCAGTGTGTGTGTGGAGGGGGTGCTGTGTGTATGTGGGGATGGGTGCTGTGTGTGTGCATGTATCTGTGGGGGGATAAGACAGCAAATGTGTATATTTAAAATAAAAAATGATTTATATTGACCCCTTTGGCCAGGGAGAGAGGGAAACTTTTCAAGCACTGGTGGTCCAGTTGTGCAGTGTGCATTTCAGCCTGGAGCTCCTCTGGCTGCAGGCTGACTACGCTCTCCTCCCGCTTTGTCGGAACATTGGTAACGCACAGCAATGCTCCAACCTTCCTGCTCATGGGAGGAGCATTCTGCCTCACAGGCCCTAGCTCCCTACCTCTCTCTGTTGCAGCAAACTGCCTTTGGGCCAGCGAGGGAGAGACTTTTCTGCATGGGGCTGGCAGGGGAGATGAAAGGATCTCCCCTGTCGGTTTCGGCCCATGGGGAAAGGCGGCTCTGCAAAAACTGGGACATTTATGCATCTCCCGAGAAAGTCTGGATGTCTGGTCACCTTTTTTTACGCAACTTTTTCCAGTGCTCAGGCTTCCCCATAGCTTTCAGGTGTGGCTTACGTGTCACATGACTGGGCTTTATTTGGTCAGTGCTGTGGAAGCATCTCTAGTGGCTGTCATACTGACAGCCACTAAATGTGGACTTAACCATGCAATTTAAACATCACTGTTTTTAAAAAACTGCAGTGTTTTGCATGAGTTAAGAGGATAGAGACACTGCACCCAGACCGCTTCATAGTTCCTTTAATACACAATTTATGTGTTAAACTTTCACAATGTAGGTAGTTAAAGGGGAATTATAATCATCAAAACTATTACAGCCCAGTTTGATATTTGGTACAAGCAAATGGTCCAATGACACTTGTTGCCCAGCCCTTTATCCAGTATGGATCTATTGACCCCATATTTATTCTTTCATTTACTGTGGAAAACACAATTTAGTCCAAAGCACTCACTTCATTTGTACTCAGGAAATTATCATCTTGTAGAAACGCTAATTTCTTGTCCAGTGACCCATTCCCATATTTAATATCTGCAAGTATGCTGAAAATGTCTTCTTTACTCTCTCTTCCAAACAGTAAAGAAAGTTCTGAGTGATGCAATTCCTACAGTGTGGGAGAGAATATGTGAATGAGCTCTTCAATTTCACTGTTAGCATTCCAGAGATTTAAAACAATTCCTATAGCAATTTTATATACCCGTATTTTAGAAATACACTAGCTTACTAGTTCCACCACTGCTGTATAAGTTTAGAGAAGCAAGCCTGTCTACTCGACACCAGGTATCACAAGCATTACTCTAGTCCAGTGGAAATCCAGTGCCAGGATTGCCACCACAACCACTTACACATCTATAGGGCTCCCAGTGCCAGAACTGCCACCACAACCACTTACACATCTATAGGGCTCCCAGTGCCAGAACTGCCACCACAACCACTTACACATCGGTAGGGCTTCCAGTTCCAGGATTGCCACCACAACCACTTACACATCTGTAGGGCTCCCAGTGCCAGGATTGCCACCACAACCACTTCCACATCTATAGGGCTCCCAGTGCCTGGACTGCCACCACAACCACTTACACATCTGTAGGACTCCCAGTGCCCGGACTGCCACCAATACCACTTACACATCTATAGGGCACCCATAATTTTCCCTCCTTCTCTCTTGTTTTGCCACTTTTTAGAAACCTGGAGCACTTCGGAATTTCGTCACTTTGCCACTTCCGAACTACCGAACTTTGGCACTTCGGAACTTCGGACATTCGTAAGCATCCGAATGTCCAAATTTCACAAAATTCGTCTGAATGTACATTTGGAACAAAACGAATTGCACATGTCTACAATACACAGGGTCAGTGCTAAATTCTTAAAACATCAGTGGATAGAGTTAATTCTAATACCATCATAATAAAAGAAAATGTATGTAAAATCAGGTAAAGGAAAAAGCAAATGGCAATAAAGTATTATATGCCAATAAAATATCTTTATTATAGAGTTAAGAACAAAATCTATTAATATCTAAACGCGTTTCGCCTTAACAGGCTTCTTCAACTATCTACTTGAAGAAGCCTGTTAAGGCGAAACGCGTTTAGATATTAATAGATTTTGTTCTTAACTCTATAATAAAGATATTTTATTGGCATATAATACTTTATTGCCATTTGCTTTTTCCTTTACCTGATTTTACATACATTTTCTTTTATTGCTTTTACGTATACGGCTCACCCTGCAGGAAGTGCAAAGAATCCATAGGTGGGGATTATACCACCTGAGCGCCTTCACTGAGCAGTTTTGAGTCTGCTCTACTTTACGTGAGTAGTATACTTTACTTTCTTTTAATTTTATTACATACAGTGAGCACTATATATTTTATTTCATTTTTTCCTCTGGGTCGTATCACGTCAAATTGAGCGCTGAACCCCCGTCAGATATTCAACAATCAACATTTACTCCATATATCCTTGAAGTGGGGATTATTCCACTTTACGCGAGCAATATCAGAGCTGATCCTAGCTCTGAAAAGTGTGAGTAAGACTGATTTTATACCTTTATATTTATTTTATACACCGATTTACTGTGCCATTGGAGTCCTGTTTTTATTTTTCTCTCCACATATGCTGAATTCTCAACATTTGAAGATACGATCCCACCTACACCCTAAAGAATATTCCTTTACAAGTGGGACCTACCCTCACGGACTGTGATAAGCCTATTTTATTGGACTATTGTTTTATTACTTATTTTATTCTGTATTTTATCTGACTAATTTAGTCTTTTATTTTATCAAGTTTTAGGCACATCCTTATATCTATGTTTGTTCTTGCTGCTGCTATATTTTAATGTCCAGGCAAATTTACTTGTATATGTTCAGGTATATAGAGGATAATTAACTAATTACTTTTTACAACTTAATTCTTTTTGACTGTTAGTATAATTTTTTGGGGTCACCAAGTTACAAGAGCTGCATTATATGCCTTTAATGTTTTTATGCATCTGGAGGCATTTTATATATCAATATTTGGCATAATGACTGACTGTGTGATCTGTCAGCCAGTTTCATGCCAGAGGTGCAGTTAGAGGGAGGGGGGCTTAACTATATAGCCCTTCCCTGTGCTACATTTTGATACTTCTCATTGATATCATATATATTGGCTAGTTAGGTTTATGCTAGTTTTGTTATCAGGAGGAGGGATGCTTGATTTTGCACACTCCTCCTGTATTGATTGACTGATAGATCTTCCAATGGTTATCCCCATGTGAGCAGCAGGGTTTGGATAGGTGTGTTCTGATTATGCATAAGTCCCTCCCCCACCTCTCAGTGATTGACTTTGTTATTCTCCAATGAGACTCCAGCATAAGCAATGACAGGGTTGAGGAGGAGTGGTGACTCCATGTCAATCACCCACCCCTCCCACATGCTGGATCAGCTGGAGGGACATTTCTCTGTTTGCTCAGGTATTTAACCGGCTTCAATAGGAACTGCATTTGCAATAGCTCCTGACGACGGCGTGTATGCACGCTGAAATGCGCGTCGAGCGCCTTATTTGATTTAGCTTTTTTCTCTCACATTAGGTAGCACTTAGGTAGTTAGTATGTTTGATTTAGTTAGTTAGTATAGTTAGCAATTTATTATTTGGCATTTAGAGTTTTTTCTAGGCAGGCATTTTTTGGTCTTGGGGGTCTCCTCTGGACTTAGGGCTTGTCCTCAGTGGGTCTGCCCCTGTCCTCCTTTGCTCTCTTTTCTCCTATTCATGTTTGTATAGGCTCCTGTTTGCCTGCCTTTATATTAGTGGGGTGATTTATGTATTACACATATTTTGTGTTGCCTTATTGTATTTTTGCAGCTTAGGTGTCCTAATTTTGGACATTTTTTCTAGTATGAATGCTAGAGTCTCCTTTTCTTTTCTTTTTTTTTTTTTGTTAAAGGGACATTCCTTTGCTGCTATTAAATACAACTAGCAGTGGCTTATATAGGGTATATATGCGTATTTCTATTTATTCCCCTTCACCCTTTTATCCACTAACAAGTACAGCCCCCTCTTTTTCTCTACTTGCCACCTGGTAACTATACTATTTATTCTGTTAAGTTCAGCAGCTACTTCTGGGATCCCCTTGTTTCAAGGGTCTCCGTCATTCAACTATATTTCTTTCTGGGTTACCCCCTATATTGTAGCTCTGAGGTAGGCTCTTTTTAAGACAGTTCTCACCAATTCACATATTTTTGTGATTTATGGGGATCTGTCTTTTCATTCCTTTTTACACTAGTGCTGTATTTATCCCTGCAATGTAAACACTGCTCTATCTCCAAACGGCAACATTCTACATTGCAGAACCAAAACGACAGAGCTACTGCACACAGACCACTTCACTGAGATGAAGTGGTTTTGGTTCTTATAGTGGTCTTCTAAGCAAAACAGAGTTCTGGCCTGCCTAAGTCTTGTGTGCCAGGAGCAACTAGCCCCCTGGCACAAAAGTTCAGATTACTCTGTATCTGTAGTGTTTCAATTTCTAAAAGCAGAAGTGGTCATGATGGTTGGAGTCAGAGCCACCACCAGAACTTTTGGGGCCCCTAACTCAGCTCAGGGTCTGGGCCCCCTTGGCCCCTGCCTCGAATCCCGCCCACAGGGTCCACTTCCAAATCCCACCCACAGGAATACATACACACAGACACAAACACACACACTGATACAAAAGGACAAAGATACACACACACACAGATACATACTAACAGACACACATACTGAAAAAGACATACACGCATATAAGCATACATACTGACACACACATACCGAGACATACATAGACAGGCACACAGTCATACATAGTGAAAGACAGACACATACTAACATACATACAGACACACATGCATGAGGACATACAGACACATACATACACACTGACATACATACAGACACTGACATACATACACACACACATACATACATACATATACAGGGAGTGCAGAATTATTAGGCAAGTTGTATTTTTGAGGATTAATTTTATTATTGAACAACAACCATGTTCTCAATGAACCCAAAAAACTTAAATTAATATCAAAGCTGAATATTTTTGGAAGTAGTTTTTAGTTTGTTTTTAGTTATAGCTATGTTAGGGGATATCTGTGTGTGCAGGTGACTATTACTGTGCATAATTATTAGGCAACTTAACAAAAAACAAATATATACCCATTTCAATTATTTATTATTACCAGTGAAACCAATATAACATCTCAACATTCACAAATATAAATTTCTGACATTCAAAAACAAAACAAATCAGTGACCAATATAGCCACCTTTCTTTGCAAGGACACTCAAAAGCCTGCCATCCATGGATTCTGTCAGTGTTTTGATCTGTTCACCATCAACATTGCGTGCAGCAGCAACCAGAGCCTCCCAGACACTGTTCAGAGAGGTGTACTGTTTTCCCTCCTTGTAAATCTCACATTTGATGATGGACCACAGGTTCTCAATGGGGTTCAGATCAGGTAAACAAGGAGGCCATGTCATTAGATTTTCTTCTTTTATACCCTTTCTTGCCAGCCACGCTGTGGAGTACTTGGACGCGTGTGATGGAGCATTGTCCTGCATGAAAATCATGTTTTTCTTGAAGGATGCAGACTTCTTCCTGTACCACTGCTTGAAGAAGGTGTCTTCCAGGAACTGGCAGTAGGACTGGGAGTTGAGCTTGACTCCATCCTCAACCCGAAAAGGCCCCACAAGCTCATCTTTGATGATACCAGCCCAAACCAGTACTCCACCTCCACCTTGCTGGCGTCTGAGTCGGACTGGAGCTCTCTGCCCTTTACCAATCCAGCCACGGGCCCATCCATCTGGCCCATCAAGACTCACTCTCATTTCATCAGTCCATAAAACCTTAGAAAAATCAGTCTTGAGATATTTCTTGGCCCAGTCTTGGCGTTTCAGCTTGTGTGTCTTGTTCAGTGGTGGTCGTCTTTCAGCCTTTCTTACCTTGGCCATGTCTCTGAGTATTGCACACCTTGTGCTTTTGGGCACTCCAGTGATGTTGCAGCTCTGAAATATGGCCAAACTGGTGGCAAGTGGCATCGTGGCAGCTGCACGCTTGACTTTTCTCAGTTCATGGGCGGTTATTTTGCGCCTTGGTTTTTCCACACGCGACCCTGTTGACTATTTTGAATGAAACGCTTGATTGTTCGATGATCACGCTTCAGAAGCTTTGCAATTGTAAGAGTGCTGCATCCCTCTGCAAGATATCTCACTATTTTTGACTTTTCTGAGCCTGTCAAGTCCTTCTTTTGACCCATTTTGCCAAAGGAAAGGAAGTTGCCTTATAATTATGCACACCTGATATAGGGTGTTGATGTCATTAGACCACACCTCTTCTCATTACAGAGATGCACATCACCTAATATGCTTAATTCGTAGTAGGCTTTCGAGCCTATACAGCTTGGAGTAAGACAACATGCATAAAGAGGATGATGTGGTCAAAATACTCATTTGCCTAATAATTCTGCACTCCCTGTACACAGACATACATTCATAATGACATACAGACATACATACATTCATACTGGCATACATACATACAGACATACTGACAGACATACATACATACATTCATACAGACAGACATACATGCATACAGACACTGACATCCATACATACACAGACATACATTGATACATACAGACATTCATACAGACATACATTGATACTGGCATACATACAGACATACATAATGACATACAGGCATACATTGATACTGGCAAACATACAGACATACTTAATGACATACAGACATACATTGATACTGGCATACATACAGACATACATTGATACATAGTGGAAAATTTATTCATACTTACCGTAATTTTCTTTTCCTGGCTATTATTCATGGCAGCATATACACATGGGTTAGCTCCTCCCCTACAGCCGATAGGACAGGAAAACCACCAAGGTTTTAAAAGGAGGCTCCATCCCTAAGGTCCTCAGTCAGTTTACAAGCTCTACAGTACATAAATAGAGACATTAATGGGAGGGAAGTATATGCTGCCATGAATAATAGCCAGGAAAAGAAAATTACGGTAAGTATGAATAAATTTTCCACTTTCCTGGCTAATCATGGCAGCATATACACATGGGGAATACCCAAGCTTACAAAGGGAGGGACAGAATAGCCAATCAAATTATCAGAATAATTCAACATAGATAGAAGAATGAACTGAGTTAAGTACTTGAGTACCAAATTGTGCATCATAGACTGTTTTAACGAACAGTATGAAATGCCAGACAAACGTGTCTAAAGGAGGTTCAAATGCTAGCTTACAAAAAGTGTCAGCAGAAACCATTGCCATGGCAACCCATGATGCTGCAACAGCATGAGAGGAGAGTGCCCTGATACCCTCCAGCACAGGTAGAGAACGGACGTGACGTCCAAATTGTGCCTCGTTAATTGCTTCAATGTCCAATATGTAATGCAGGACAAACTAGTTCAAAGAGGTCAAAATGCCAACTTTACAAAGTTTCAGCAGAGACCATTGCCATGGAAGCCCACGAGATGCTGTAACAGCACTAGTGGAGAATGCCCCAAATCCTTCGCTACAGGTAGAGAACGGCATTGAAAGGCTCTCACTTTGGGCACGATCACTGGTGCTACGTGCATGACAACCATCTCCTGTTGAAATTCAGTGAATGGGGGTACACAGGATCAAGCCTGGAGTTCACCCATTTCCCTTGCTGGGGTGCCAGCCACCAGCACTGTCTGTGCTACCACCATGGAAGCTCCTTCTAGAGGTTCGAATAATGGTTCAGTCAGGGCCCGTGAGACCAGTGGTACATCATATATTGGCTTCACCACACTCAGTGGAGGCATGATTTCAATCAATGCCTATATGAAGCAAAGTGCAGCAAGTGCACACATTCACCCTGCTGAGGTACCAGTCACTAGCAACAGCAACGTCTGGGCTAACATCATGGAAGCTCTTGCTAGAAGTACAGTCAGAGTCTGTGAGACCAGTGGTACATCACATATTGGTTTCAACACCCTCAGCGGAGGCTTGAGTTCAGTTGTTGCTTACATGAAGCAAAACACCAGGGGCATCAACGCTCAATCGGTACCCTTCAGTACAGGTAGAGAATGACATAGATAAGCATTCACCAAAGGCAGGATCTTCAGGTACCAAATGCAAGACGATCATATCTGTTGAAAAGTAGTGAAAGGGGGTTCTCACAGGACCAAGCCTGGAGTTCACCCATTATTCTTGCTGGGGTACCAGCCACCAGCACTTTCTGTGCTACCACCATGGAAGCTCCTTCTAGAGGTTCGAATAATGGTTCAGTCAGGGCTCGTGTGACCATTGGTATGTCACATATTGGCTTCACCACACTCAGTGGAGGCATGATTTCAATCAATGCCTATATGAAGCAAAGTGCAGCTAAGTGTTCCTCTAGAGTGTTATAACACAGAACCTTTCAAGGCCTGAACGAGGAGTAATTCCAACAGACAAAAGCATGTCAAGCTTAGTAAAGCCTGTATAGGATTGTAAGAGGATCTCAATGACCGTCTCAGGGATGCCTATACTAATATGGACTCCCGCATCAACACCAGAACTTGAGGATCCTGGTGTGTCATGGGGCCTTGTAATAGGTCTGGACGTACAGGAATTTCCCTTGGAGGTTCCAGAATCATCTTATTCATCATAGGAATTAGAGTCGACACGGTCTTCCACTGTCACCTCTTGCATTGCCTTTTTAAGAAAGTTGAAAACAGGAAAATATGTACATCATACTAAAATTCTAAATTTGAGCCAGTGTATCCTGAACCTGAGCATTCTGGTCCTAGCATGTAAAAAATACTTCTGGACCTGGTAGTTTCAAGAAATGGCCATCAAACAATCTGCGTCAACCACGAGGATCCGTAAGGACATGGTTGCCAATCCACCTTGGCACAGTTATTCGGCTCCAGCAAACAACCATGGTATTCTGAGCCACTGGTTGTTCTTCTGTGCCCTGATCATTATGGGCTGGAATTCCATCAATACGTATCTGTGATACCCATCTTGGTAGATATAGGATACAGTTGCATTGAAATTTTAGCAAATTTGGACCCACTCGTTCTTCAGCAAGCCTCTGAAGTGAAGAAGAGCCTAGAAAATGACTCTTAATTCCATACAAATGAATGGAAATATTGTGCAACATGGTCCAAACACTGTGCAACCAATCTTATAAAAACTGGAATTCGAGCTAATAATTGACCAATGAGGTTCTGTTCACTGGAAACTCAGAGATCCAATCCCTCTTTCAGCAGCCAGGGTAAGGTGCAACTCCACTGATGAGGACATAGTAAGTGGCTGGCTCCAATAATCTCTCTCTTGTTAGACCAAGATAGGAAGGATCTGTAAGGAATCCAGAGATGCCATTGGGCCCCTCTGACAAGTCTGCTGGTGGAAGCCCGGATTCCTAGTAGTTGCATCTATTTCCTTGCTGTTACCAAGCAGAAATGAAGAAACTGAGAGAAAACCTTTAAAATCTGTGGAACTGTTCCCGAGATAGGGAAAAGCAGAGCCTAGAATTTTCAACTCAGGAATGTCAATCACTGAGCTGGTCTGAAACTGCTTTTCTTGATATTCATCAAGCAGCCAAACTTTAGGAGTTATGAAAGAACTATATACCTATGTGTGCCTGCCTTCTGAGGGTCTAAGGCTATCACAAGTAGATCCTCCAGATAATGGAACCAGGTGGAGTTCTGGACTCTCAATAACACTATAAGCACATAGAAAGATTCTTGGGGCCGCATTGAGGCCAAATGGTAGGGCACTAACATGGAAGTTCTCTTCTGAGCTAATGCCGAAGATCTCTGCAGATTGGACTGAAAGTAAGCATCCTTGAGATATATAGAGGTAAGGCAATTATCCTTCCAGATTGCTTGAGATATGGATCTGATTGACTCCATCCTGAAGACTAACATTCAGCCTCTTGTTGGCCCCTCTTAGATCCAGTGTAGGCTTTCATGTGCTTTTCCTCTTAGCACCAGAAGAGGGGTTGAAACTTGTCCCTGGAACTGCTCTTGTTCTGGGACCTAAAAAAAAAATCACCTCTTTGTCAAGAAGGCTTCTTCCTTCAGTGCTTTACCTTTTGATTCATTGGTCTTAATGCTCCTGTTGGTATGGAGGCCCGTGCCCGTTAAGAAAAAACTCCAGTCTATATCAATCTGGGCCATGGATAACACTCAAGCCTCCAGAGTATGACAAGCCCAGGTATGTGTAATCAGAAAAATGAGGCTCCTAGTAATGGAAGAGATATGTTCATTGCTGAAGAGCAAAACAACTGCGTTATAGCTACATTAGAACCTTGAAAGGCAGGTTTACCAACTGCCATGAGTTACCTCTGGAGTATTCCCCGCAGGGCCAGTAGCTTCATGTATCTCAGAAATACTGGTCACTGGAGGTTCTCCGGTCAGACTATGAGGAGCTGGGATCCTTGGAACTTCCATCCTAAGGTACCAATATTTTGCAGCCCTCATTCGCCTTTTCAATGGAATTATCCAAAGATTTCCCCAAACAGCACCACCCCTTCAAATAGAATGGTGTAGAGGGCAGACTTTGAGGATGAGTCATCATCCCAGAAACAGAACCATAATGCTTTCTTAGCTGCTATAGATAAAGCCATTTGATCCACAGACTATCCTAGTTACATCTAGGGAAGTTTCTGTGAAGAAGTCAGTTGTAACCAGAAGACTTCAGACTGCCTCTTCAATCTTGGCCTTTAATATCTCTCTTCATAGTAGCCTTTAGATCTTTAATCACATAACTCATGTTTGTAGAAACAGCAGCAGAAATCACAGCTCCTGCAATGGTAGGCGTAAAATTTTGGACAGGTCTGCGTCCACCTATGATCCATAAGTGTGCAACTTAGGTGGTGTAGTTCTGGGGTTGGAAATAACTTCCTCCACAGGGTAAAGCCTGGCCTCTTTTCTTACCCCTAAGGCCTCTGGAACTTACTTTGTAAGCCCTGCCCGCATGTCATGTGGCTGCACAGTGATAGGTCATGCTGAAGCGACAACCTTCTGGAGGCAGTCAGTGCATAACCGATTCCTTCCACTGTATTCTCCTCATATCCAGATCCTGGTGAAGAATCAGACACCTGACAAATAATAACTAAATATTACCTGTGGTAAAGTATTAAGAAAAAATGTGCACTGTTAAATTCTATAAGAAACCAGCGAAACAGCTTTAAAACAGGCTGAAGACAGCACTTATCCATGTCTGGAGACCCTGCAAATACTTACCCAATAAGTGTATGTTTACTGTAATTTTCCCTTTATTTTAGGCACTTTCTGGCAATTGCCCTTATCCAAGATGGCTGCCACAACTTGTATTCCCACAATGCAAGTCCTCTGTATTAGGCCCAATAAGGCACAAACTGCACACATGTGGTCCTATTCTGAGTGTGTTTGCTGTTAGAGACCAGGGAGAGGACTCTGTCTGAAGCCTACATGGCCCCTAAACACCCAGGGAACCAGGAATAAATCACTGGGACCGAGGGGAAGCAACATAGATTAAAAAAGTGCCTGCAAGGAAGTTTAAAAGGAAACCAGGAGCAAAAAATCAATTTTAAAGGCACCACAGTCTAAAGGCCGCAAGGTATAAAAGGTAACACAGTTTCCAAAATGTATCACAGTTTCCAAAATGTATCACAGTTTTCAAACAAACTGCAGTCTTCAATGACTTGCGGTATTACATGCAACTTTAAATGAAAACAGTTTTAAATGCAACAGCTTAAATGCTTCCTAGTAAAAGCACAACCGCGTTATGTACCACAATCTTAAAAATAAGATACAGATGTATAATGTACTAGTTTAACCTCTTAAGGACACCTGACATGTGTGACATGTCATGGTTCCCTTTTTATTCCACAAGTTTGGTCCTTAAGGGGTTAAAGATATCAAAGCTTAAATGCATCACAGCATAAAAGCATAACTGCATAATGTACTACAGTAACACAGAAAATAAAGTAATGAAGATAAAACAACATACATGTCCATAAGTAAAGGGAGCAAATTGCTCACGTCCTAAGGGCTGTAGGACAGGAAAAAGACTGAGGACCTTAGGGATGGAGCCTCCTTTTAAAACCTTGGTGGTTTTCCTGTCCTATCGGCTGTAGGGGAGGAGCTAACCCATGTGTATATGCTGCCATGATTAGCCAGGAAATATACATACATAATGATGTACATAATGATAATGATAGGAGTTGGCTGGCTCTCCCTCTTCGCGGCCTGGCTGGTGGTCCTCCTGCACGAAGTGAGCTGGGAGGAAGTGACCACTTCCTCCCAGCAGCATTTGCTGCGGCTGCATTTTTTTTAAAAGGGGCCCGGTCGCGCTATTACATGGCCACAGCGCCATATAATAGCGCTTATGGGCCCCATCACCGCGTGGGCCCCAGTGCAACTGCACCAGCGGCAGTTCCGCCGCTACACGTGGGGCCTGGACAGCCGGGCCCCCCAGGTCCGCCGGGCTCGTGACAACCGTCATGGTTGTCACCCACTGATGGCGGCCCTGGTTGGAGTAACCCATTAATTCTAGAAACTACTGGACAGCATATTCATGTACATCCTAACGGCATGTGGAAAACATGTCCAGAGTGGAAAATAATCATTCATTCAAATAAAAAATGAATTTTATTTCTTTTGGAATGTCCTACGTAATGGATGCATGTAAAATCTCCATGTGTTCATTTTATACATTCATAAAACATCAGGGGCTGTATTCTATTGTCAGACAGAAGCTTATTTATGATGATTGAATAGCAGGTTTCCTATTACAGTCCATGTGAAAATAGCTGTATAATTACTACAGATAAACTTGTCTCTGGTAACAGAATCCACGCCTCACAGGATAACGTTAGGCCTCACATTTTATGAAAAGGAATCTCAATGGAGTCGGCCTTTAATAACTGGACCCATCTGCCAAAGAGGTTTGTAAATTTCCAGCTCTTAGAAATGACTAACGGTGCAATAATAGGACAAACATTTGCTGGGACATAAATTTAGGTCACTCTAAACTTAATTAGGTCACAGAGTAAAGCACCATTTAGAGGCGTCATTCTTCATTATGAATTTGACAAGCTTTATTTTCTGTTAAGAATGTATTTTTCGAAATAAATTAAGATGGGCTTTTTTAAAATAGAACACTTTAGAATAGAAATGTGTTTTGTATTGATTCAGAACTAAGCAAACAGGCAGCATTTGCATATTAATTGTCAGACAGATAAGGCATTCTGCCCTGGCTCCAGCTAAGGAGAAACCTTGCTCTCTTAATCAATAGTCTACAATTTAACTTGTTCAGCATATCCTTGTATCCCTTTCCATTTTCAATTCCTGCCTGACTGGCAGAGGGATATTTGAAGGGCAATCCATTAATAGCACAAAAATAAACATAGGTGTGCAATGCCGCTGTCTATCTTTCACTGGCCACTTGAGCTGAGTTTATACCTTCTTGACCTAGCACAGCTCCATTGCAATACAGTGTAATGATATTCAGATAATGATAATGAATAAGAAATAGACAATGCACAATGAAGTGAGACCACACCAAAACTGATTAACTGGGCTAAGACCGTGGAATTTTATTATGGGGTTTAGAGCACACAGTGCTTATAAATATTATCATAAAACATATAATTAAACAAATAATACAAATTTAAAAAAACAAAACAACTAAAACATAACATTTTCCCCTCTCTCCAGAGGATAAAGTGGGCATATCTTCTTGACATTTGTAAAGTTCAATTTTCTAATGTACCCCTTTCACTGAATTTTAATATTTTATCTATTACATCCATGGAAACAAATTTAAATACAAAAGGGGATACCCATAATAGTTGTAGATATTGAGTCTTCTTTTATGGCCTGGTACAAATACAACGGTTAATATGGAAGCCCATAGAGGCCATGCATTTTTAATATTTTATTTAACATTTTTTGCTTGAGAAAACAAGTTGTTTTCTAACAAGTCAAAAAAAAGTATTAAAAATACATGACCTCTCTAGGTTTCCATAAATAATCCCCTTGATGACCTATGTAATCACCATGATCTGGTGCTTAAAACTCTTTGTCAGCCTGGACAGTTTATTCAATATTGTTAAATGAGTGGAACCTTGAAATACCAGACAGTAATTTCGGTATAGATCATCACAAATCCTCCTCAATGAGTTAAGAAATAGTGTTTTTGTTTTTTTAAAGAAAAAAGTTTATTGACTTCAAACAAAAACAACACAGAGGGAGGAACAAACCTCCTAACCCAACCCATTTCTGATTCTAAGGTCCTTACTCATAGGATCCTAGAAAGAAGGAAGTAAGGATCTGAAATGCGTTGGGAGGTTAGATTCACACATCATGGAAATGTCTCATAGGGGTAAAGTACACGTAATGCACTAGAAATGGTTTGTATTTACTAAGTGGAAAAGCAGGTCTAGGTTTAACAAGTATAAAACATGTTGCGTTAATCAGATAGTGTATGACGAGAGATGTAGTTTTATATAGGTATATCTACTTGTTTGTATTGCAGTTACAAAACATTCCAGGGGCCTGCTTAATCTGTATTTAACAAAGTGAAAATGTTCCATGGGGAATGCTATATCTGTATTCAACAAAGACGAGACATTCCAGAAGTATGGTAAACCCGTATTTAAACAAAGAATAGACATTGTAAGAGCATGCTAAATCTGTATTTAACAAAGAGAAGACAGATCCCATATACATTCCTCAAAGCGCCAGCCATCATTCCCTTTCTAAGGGTTTACTTTATCTACAACACAGATATATATCTTCTACAAACTCCTCCACACTATAAATTCCTGTAGTGATGGGTTGCTAAGTTCAAGAGATCATAATATGTTTAAATACAACAAAGCAACGTCACCAATACCTTTCCAGATACAAATAGTTACCTAGTGGCAGTGTGGACTCTAGCAACACATTACCCATCCCTAAGCAGTCTAAATCTTACATCTAATGCTAACCGTTAACCGAGCCCCCTCTCCTAACACTAACTGTACTGCATTAAAAAGGGTGCCCAATGATACTGCTCTCTAATGAATGCAGGTTTATGACAAAGTTGATATTTCACTAAAATAACCTTTATCGCATGTTTTTTCTATGCAATTTGAGTATTTTCGCAAACTGATTTCTCACTGGATGTTTACCATTTTTGAAAACCAAAAGGGAAAAATGCATTATTCAGTGACAGAACATTTAGAACATTTGCCAAGTTGCTGACAATACAGATATGTATCTGTATTTCCAATGGCATATAACGTCTATCCTCAAAACTGCTTTTCTGCTTAGATAGTAAATACTGCAAGGGTTTCTCAGATCATCTATTACAAACACATCCTTAACCCTTCACCCCCCTTGAGATAAAGGGCTGTAATGCTTTGCAGTGTCCTGTGACCCCTCACCTGATTTCTTGTATTAGGCTGTGTTTAGGTGACTGTGTGTTGTTTGCCTCCATCTTCCTCTATTCTAGATAAGGTGTAGTCAACCTTTGGCACTCCACATGTTGTGGACTACACTGGTCAGTATTAATCGCTGTACAAGCATTATGGGAGATGTAATCCTCTAGAATGAAAGCTCATTTCAGCAGGGCCCTAAATTCCTCTGTTCCTGTGCGTCACACTCGTCTGGTTACAAATACGTGTCTGTTAGTCCACCCATTGTACAGCACTACAGAATTTGTTTTTTTGTAAATCTGATTTTTATTTGTTTATGCATTGTACATACAACCGCGAGATTCGCAAATCTCTAAAGATAGATGAAATTCAAAGACAAATGTATGGAGTAGTCAGAAATCAATCACAGGTGATGTGCATGGTTATTTGGGCTCTCTCTACGGAGTTTGTTGGCACTTTATAAATATTAATAATAATAAATGCTATGGATTTCTACGATTATCTATATTGAGTTATGTTCTTGCCATAGTGTTCTCAAGCTAAAAGTTTCTAAATCTCTCATATGAGCAACAGAATTAAAATGTTAGGCCAAATACAAACTGTGTCTGATATCTTTCCAGATTCTAATATTCTAGCCAAAAATTGGCAATTTCATTTGTCACTTTTCTAGAATGGCCATTTTAGTGAATAAACATTTTGTCTTAGTTTCTAGAAAATAATTTAAAAACATAAGGTTTGCCCAAAATTCTGTCAAATATTGAATATCAGAATTTCAAAAGTGGCTATTAACAATTAAATATCGACTTTATTAATATCAAGAAATGTCTACAATCCAAGCTGTGAAAATATCTTTAGCTTTTTACCCCCCAAATTTGGCGATATCTGCTATGTTTGAATAATCTGGGATCCGTTTTGCTTATTATTATTTTTGTTTATAAAACACCAACATATTGTGCAGCGCAGTACAATGTTAATGAAAGATTGTAATGATTCATATGCAATGTATACTTTCTACAGTAAGCAATTACCTCTAAATTAGCCGCCTGTTAATTCCCCTCAGGCTTCTACATCAGATTTGTGAAATTAAGGTCAATTGTTGTAAACATTAAGCAGCAGCATAATACAGTAAACAGAGAATGTTATTTACAAAAGCCTGCATGGTACAAACTGTGCACGAGAATTGCAACAGTAATCAGCAAACATTGCTATTGTTATCTGTCTGATTCTTGTTTTTCTTCGCCTACACAATCACAAATCACTTACAATGAAGTAAATTATAGGCAACGGCATGTCATATTTTGTTCCGTGTAGACTAAATATTAACTCATTTGAGTCTTTTCTCAGTAGTTTGAAAAAAATGGAGACAACACATGCATTTTTAAGAAGAATTTATAGCAAAAAGCTATTTTATCTGATCAACAGTCTTTTATTGTATCACATGATTAAATGCTGGAATTAATAAGTGCCAAATAAAATATGAATGAGTCCCCAACGTTTCGTGAATAAATAATTATTTCTTGGCATGATCTGAATTCAAAATTAACTTTAACGATGTTGCTAAAGCCGAGGCTAACTATAAAAATCCTATTTATAGTAGACAGAATAGCATATTCAATGGGACACTCTACGTACTACCATTTAATCTAATTGATTAGTTATAGTGCCTAAAGTACTCTGGCATTGCACCTCTATTCAGTTTTAAAGTATTTTGGAATGATTTAACATTGAATGTGTGCTCCTGGTCCATACAGCCCAGCCTCAACTGGAGAATGGCTAAGGAAGAGATTGCAATCTTCCTCAGCCATACCAATTCATACCAGCGAAGTGCACTGAGAACAGAAACCTGACATTCAACCAATCACCACCAACCGTTGCTGCTTTGGCTAATGCTTTCTTATTAGTCTAAGCAGCACAGAGAGTACACACTATTGGGTTTAACACTGAACAGAAGGATGGTGCAAGAAAACGCCAAAGTATATAGGCCAGCAATGTTTATGAAATAAATTTACATTGATACTAATCAGACCTTGGGCCTGGTAGACTATCAAGGGAAATGTAGTTCACAAATCTGAGATACCAAGGCTAACTGTCACTGGCCAATAACAACCTAGCATTTAACATTTGTTTTACTTATTATTTCTCCATAGTTATACAAATCTTGGCATGTGTGTTTATAGTACATTTATGAAAGGGTAATATTTCCAGCAATGCTGCATAGTTACTTAAAGGAACACTTCAGATGCCTAAATGTGAATGCCCAGCAGGAATATGTCCCTTTAAATTTTATATAAATATCAGCAAATATGACAATAAGGTCTCTCTGAGTACTTTCCTTTGTCATAAAAAATGTCTCCTAGAGAGGTGAGAAAGTCTCTCTCTATATAAAGATTGTGGTGAGACCATCAAAATAAAAGTCCCCACAGTGCAAATAGAGAAACTAATTTTGTACACAGAACCGGCACAATGCTGATTAGACTCACAAGGAGGAAACTGTACAGTTCAATGTGGTATCTGGTCACCGGTCCTTTAGCTGATAACCCATGGAATCCATCACTTATCTGTGTTCATTTGCATGTCAAGCTCTGGGAAAGTTGCGGAAACATGATTTCTCAAGGTTTCTCAAGAGGGACATTCCAAAGTCCAAATTGAGATATGCAGGTTATGCATAATAGTACATACATATTAATATTTATATATTATAATTAAATAAATCAATACAGTATGACATTTTAAAGTTTTAAAACCCACTAATTAAACTTTCATCCAATGACAAGCAAGCTTTTAAAACAGGTTTGACTGGTTGACATCACTAACAGAACCTGTTTAGAAGGTTATTTACTAACTTTGTGTGAAGAAACTACCCCTGTTATTTCTCCCTGTTCGGTAGATAAAACTACCGGATACCGACCAGCCCCTGGCTCATTCCCTTCAAAGCAAACCACCAATTAAGTGCTCTTTCTGTGTGCGCTGTTCGTATAGCCGAAAGCCACGTGCAAAAGAAAATAGCGGCCATCTTGTTCGCACAAAAGAAGGCAGCGGTACTTGGTCATCGAGTGTCTGGAACCAAAATCAGACACTCAACTTCCCGAACACCGGTCAAACTACATGAACACCTGCTTCCTTTCACAGACCAGCCAAGAGAGCGCTATTCGTTGATTTGTTCCCACTAACTAGGGCAGGGGTAGGCAACCTACGGCACTAGTGCCATGCACGGCACTCAAGGTGTCTTTGCACGGCACTCAAGGCTGCTACAGCCAAACAGGCTCTGGCCTATCAGGAGTCCCAGTGAAACTTCAGATATCTGCTAATACGAAAAGGTGGTGAAGGACAATCCTCAATTTATGCATTGCAGCACGTAGAGGAAGTGATCTCAGATCAATTCCTCCCAACACTTTTGAATGGGAATCCACAATGTAGTAGAGCAGCCTGCAGCTGCTGTTGCAGCTCCTGTCCTTGACCTGTACCTGGCCAGCTTGGTCCCCACTGGAACCCAGGGAAGCCACCCACACTGCTAGATATACACAGAAATGCACAATAACCCTCCCCTCATACAAATAATACTAACAGCCCTCAAACAAACATATATACAATCCGCACAAACGTAACCCGCTAACAATCCACATACATGCACACAACCCCACATGCATCCTTGCACATGCAATACCCCAAACAGCCCCACACATACACACACTACCAAACACACAATGTGACATATCCATCCACACACACAATTCCATAAGCAGCCCCCATACACACATTCATATGTATCCTACACAATACCACAAACTACTCCTGAACATATACAAAATAATAGCTCATATACGCACAAATACAACGATAAAACCAATTACATTATGTGACAGACCCCTCTGTCTTGAAACTATGCTCTATTACGTTGCCTTCGTCTATCCTTCGGTTAACCGCAGCTTAATTGGTGAACGTTGGGATGTCGCTGTTCGTGTAACGCCCACGTGGCGGCGGCCATTTTAAAGTCCCGAACGGCCAGCGGTGTTCGGCACCCAAACTATGGAACTGAAAACGGACACTATTTTGCACGAACACCGCTGAAGCCGCCGACCTCCCTTCTCTGCCATCCAGCACACAAACGTCGGTCCGTTCGGTACTTTCCGCCACGAATAGACGCACCCCAGATAGCCATCCCATGGAGCCCGTTCGTATACCGAAAGACAATGTGAAAGACTTTGGCTCCATGGCGATTGAACTGTATGCATAGGATCTGAGAGGCATTCGGTAATAATGTGCGCTCAGACCCCAGCTATCTGGGGATACGTTGAATGTGGGGATTCTGTTTGTCTAATGTAAAGTTATTGATTTTATTGTATTTTTATGTTCAGGTACAAAATGGAGTTTAGCCTCTATCCATGGAGATAATTTGATTACTTCCCAATTATCTCCAGGTTTATCTACATCAAAGGGGAGTGTTTATGCTAGTGCCACTGTGATTGGCTACTGTATCCACATTGTCCCAGTCTTCCATCTGGTCCCCTAGGGGAGTGTTCACCAGGTGGGAGACCTGCATAAATACCGGGCAGGTAGCCCTCAATAAACCAGATCTCCGCATAATCATCAATACGGAGCTTGGTTTCGTACTTAGGGGTATTGGATTCGTATGATTTACTAGTTCGGCTGTTTGGTTCGTGAAGGATTTCGTATGGTTCCTGTTCGGCTAATTGGAACTGCTGTTAGCTGCTTCTTCATTCGGAAAGGGAACGTCCTCAGCGGTATTAACCCCTCTTATACCAGGGTGTACCGTAACACAGTATAAATAACACAAGCAGAATACGGCAGCATACACACCTCAATTTAAAAAAATAGGAATGGCACGCTACAGGACATCATAATCCTATATCGGCATAGTGCTGCTAAAAGGTTGCCTACCCCTGAACTAGGGGAATAAACACTACCTATGAGCCAGGGGAACCGTTCGTGGATTCATTCTTTTTTTTGTACTTTTCGAAATAGACCGACCACACAGCCCAATTTCACAGAACTATTTTTGGGCAGGTGCATTGTGTGCGGTCAGTCAAATTAAGACCTCCATGTAACTCTTGAACCCCTGAGCCGATCTGGGTGATTTTTGAATATGTTGGTCTCCCAGATTGGGGCTATCAGGGGATATGACTTTTGTGGGGTTCCCATGGAGTTTAGGGTACTTTCTGAGTTTTATGGATATGTATTTTTTTTTGTGTTGGGAGATAATTGGGTTTAGTACAGTGCTTGACTCCATTATCTCCCCAGTACAGGGGACAGATTATATTACTGTCAGTAGGAGTGTCCTGGACCTGAAAGCCAATGTACTTGCAGAATGTATTTTGTCACTGTCCCCTCTCAGGTCCAGTGGGGAATGCCCCTGGAATATGTCAACGTAAACCCTGTACATTGTTAACTGCATATAAACCAGGCGGTTAGCCTGAATAAAGCATTCCTGTTATACCCTTCATCTAGTTTAGGCTGATGTTTGGGTATCTGTCTACTTTGCTGGGAGAATATACTTGGATGCTGTGATTCATCTGGAGAAACGTTCGAATCAGCTCTAGCAGTTCGGGAGAAAATAGGCGAACGGGTATCTGTAATACCAGCGTTCGTTACACTTTGGAATTCTTGAGAATCGACTTGTGAAAATGTACAGCTCCCAGCTGCTTCATAACACTTTCAGGTTTAGTTCATAAAAGAATCACTTAAAGCAGCATGGTCACCTTCTGGGGATTTTGCTGAAATTGAATTGGCAGCTTTGCTTTCATTCATTCCACAAAGAAGAATGTATTACATATATGTGGCTACTGCAAATAGTTAGTGTACAAAGACGTTTAAAGTGGACCCATTGAAATTTTAAAGGGTCGTCTCAAATATAACTTATCAATTATTTTCCGGTTATGCCAGCTCAAACTTATATATGTCCTTCTGGACATCTCATAGAATCTTCGGGTATGGTGGTGTAACACCTATGGAATACAGTGTCATTTCCACTGGTGCACCTTATAGTTCAATCAGTGGAACTCTTATCATATCCCAGCATTCCATGAAGACTGCTTCAAAAATGCAAGAAATATTTCATGAACATCCCAGCTTTACCTTGAACAATTGCCTGCCATCTCACCTAAATACAGTTCAGCCTATGTGACATCATTTCTTCATGGATTCCATCAGCTTTCAAGCAAATGGTGGCAATGCTCTCTTTAAGTCCTTGATAGTAATATATTTAGTATTTCAATTATTTTGTCCACCTTCAGTGTGATAACCACAGTGTGCTTTGAATGTGTTTGATTAAACAAGTTTTCTTTTCGAAATCCATAATTATAGTCCAATAACAACATGGCTTGCTATTATATGTTATAATAAAGCATGTTAGCAGCAGGGCTGTTTAGATTCCTTTTACAATCAGTCCTGCTGTGGCTGTCTGCTCCTCTCCCACATTAGCTGTGTGGCTGTCAGCTCCAGGTATGTGGGGAGAGGCTCCCTGCTCTGTATGAGGCAGTGTAGCAGAGTGCACCTTGCCGGCAGTGTACCTGGCACTGGGATGGACCGTCTGCATGCATTCCTGCCGCTCCTCCCATTCACCTCCCCCTGCCCAGCATTGTCTGCCGCCGCTCACATGGGAGATAGGAAAGGAGGGAGGGAATTGCTATTCATTGCGGGGGCTGGAGGGAGCACAGAGGGTGGAGATGGGTGTTTTAGAAAGCAAAGGCAAAAGGCCATTTTCTGCCCTTCAGCTCAGAGAGAGGAGGAGCCGGGAGAGCAGGTGAAACTGTGACTAAGTGGAAGTTAGGTCGGGGGAGATTAAAGTTCCTGCGCTCAGTCTGGAGCATCAGCAGTGCCTTCAGAGCACCATGTTTGAGCTGTGCCGGTGGATTGGGCTGTGAGGTAGACCAGTCCTGGCTGTGAGGATGGCCAGAGAGCTGAGCCAGGAGGAGGTGCTGGACTTTCTGTGTCAGGGCGGTGGGAAGGTGGCCAATGCCTCGTTGCTGGGTCACTTTAAGAGCTTTCTGAGAGACCCCCAGGCACCCCAAGAGCAGCTGCAGAAGCACAGAGACAGGTTCAAGCGCTATGTGAACTCGGTGGCCGTGGTCAAGCAGGAGGGGGCAGTCAAATACGTGGTGTTAAAAAGCAGGTACCGGGATCTGCTGGGAGAGGAGCTGCGCCCATCTGTCCCACCTGAGCCGGACAACCGGGAGGACGGCATCCGGGGAGATAGCCGGGGTGTGCACCCAGCTGACAATCTCCAGGAATACAAGGGGCCACTGAGGGGCCAGTCTGATGCCAGGCACATTTATGGCAGAGACCATGGGCAGCAGCAGGGTGAGTGGCTGGGGCACAGAGAGATACCTGTACATTCCCTGCCTGAGAGTAATGAGACTGAGATCCCTGAACTTACTGCCTCTGTAAATGGAAACAAATGGGAAGCCCCAACTCAGAGGGCACCCTCCCCTCACCCTTTAACGCCCCAACCCACCTACACAGCACCTATCAGACCAATACCACCCCAGGTCAGCTCCCCACCAGCCAAGCAATCCCCCCAAAACACCTCATTTATCAACATCAGCTCCCCACCTGCCAAGCACCCCACCAAAACCACCTCTTCTCGTAACAGCAGCTCACCACCAGCCAAATACCCCACCAAAACCACATCTTCCCTCAACAGCAGCTCCTCATCCTCCTCCCCAGCCCAGAGCTCGGATCTTCCTAAGGTGCCTACCCCAGATCCAAGTGGCCCCTGGAGACATCCACCTGGCGGAGAGGGCAGACCTGAAGCGGCAAATCCTGCCTCTGTCACCTGCAGCAGGGATCTGAAAGAACAAAGACAAGGGTACATCTCACACACTGAGTTTAATCCACCAAATCCTCGCTTAAATGGTAGATATCCCCAGGAGGTGCACTTTGCGCATGAAGAGCACAATAAGTATGTATACAGTGAACAACATTCTGACATCCAGTACCTGGAGCGGCCAGATTGTCCTTCCTCCTATTACAAGAATCCAGAGCACCCTTCCCCCTCCTCCCTGCTCCCACAAGAACAAGGTTTCACTCCTCCAGATGTGTTGCTGGAAGATTATCCTCCACCAAGCCCCACTCCTTCCCCTCCTTTGCATCACAATGATATGCATGGTATGTGGATGTATGAAATACCAATTTTTAAGAGTATAAGATATCAACTGTCACTGCAGGACCTGGAAGACTTTGTTGACCAAGAAAGTTGTGGGAGTGATGGGAGTGACAGTGGTGAAGGTGGGGACTGTGATACAGAGCACAGAGATGAGGAAGACCTCTCAAGTGACTCCAACAATCAGAAGTGCCAGCCATATATTGAGCAGAAATTTGACCTTCCTACTAGGCACCCTCCAAGTAAAAAATTCCTTAGTATAATTGAACAGTACAATAAACCACAAACTGAGGACTCCATGGGTGTCACAGATATTGCTGCTGAGAGGAACATAAATCCCCTTGTAGCCATTAACTCTAAGGAATCTCCATACATTGCTAAGTCTTTCCTCACTGATCAAGCACCCATCTTATTTGACTTGGCGCTAAGTCACCCAAAAAACAGAATTTACTCAAATCTGCGGGAAAATATGTCATCATCAGATGATGAATTAATTGACAGGGATTACCGAAAAAGAAGGCGCCCATCACGTACAAAGAAACCGCCTAATCTTCCAGTGGCGGCCCCATCACCAGATATAGATAGACTCCTATTTACAAAATCTGTTACAAACAACAGTTTCATTATAAATGACTATTTCCCTGTTGAGAGCCAAATGCACATTGATGCACAGAATGTTTCAGAAGGGCAAACGGATTCTAATCTTAAAAGAACAATTGCTTACAAGTCTTCTTCAGTTCCCTTAGACCAAATGGAACATGACTGGATTGTTAAATCAGCCTCTGGTTCCTGGCTTCAAGTTTATGGCATGTTTAATATGGACCCTAATTTGGCTTTACGTAAAGATTTCATCTCTGGCTACACCGTTCTGCACTGGTTTGCCAAACACGGTTGTGTAGAAATGTTCCAGAAATTTGTAACTGGCGCCAAAAAGGCTGGGATCGAACTGGATATAAATGTAAAAACCAGTTGTGGATATACCCCTTTACACATTGCTGCTATCCATGGCCATTCTAAAGTGGCCACACTGCTAGTGGAAAACCTCAAGGTGAATGTGAAACTGAGAGACAACAGTGGCAAGAGGGCTTGGCAGTATTTAAGCTGCAGAACATCTGGAGAGGTCTGGCAGTTGTTAGGAGCACCGAAGGGTAAAACCATATTCCCATCTCGGGCTTTACCTGTAGTTCACAATTTAAACTCGCACTATGGTTCAAGCCAAATCAACCGAAAAACATCCCTCGCTGCCTTTCTTAAGCCGCAGCACCAGAAATGGAAAGCTAATAACCTCCATGCTTTAAGAGAACGAGAGATTTACAGTGACTGAAAAATTGCCATTTCTATTATTGTAACCCATTCTGTGCCAGGGAGGTGTGCAATATATTTTTTTCCTACCTCTTAGATACAAAAAATTAAAGGTACACTATAGTGTCATGAATACGAACATGTATTCCTTACACCAGAGTGTTAAAATGACTATTTAGCTCCCCGGCTCCCCTTATGTCACAAAACTTACCTTTTCTCCCATGCCCACTTGATGGCTGGCACATCAATCTCAGCTGATCTAATGCAAAACTCCTAGCTGCACCATTCAGCATCCCACATAGGGATGCATTGAATTAATGCATCTCCATGGGTAGCGTTCTGTGCGTGAAGACACTGAACGTAGGTGCAGCACTGGGATAGTAGGCACCTCTAGTTGCTGTCTGCGTGACTGCCAGTAGAGGTGCTCCTAGGCAGTAACGTAAACACCGCTTTTTCTATGAAAAGGCAGTTTTTACAGTGCTCACCCTGCAGGGACAGGCTACAGAGACCAGAACCACTACATGAAGCTGTTGTAATTCTGGTGACTATAGTGTCCCTTTAAGCCACACTTCCAGATTTTATCTGTTTATATTTTTTATCTCATTCTCATTTGTTTCACTTTTTTCTTTTATATAATGTATATTTTATATATATATTTATTTAAACTGTGTATGCACTTAATTTGTCTTTGAATGGAATCTTAATTTTGTTCTACAATAACACTAGACCTGTAAAAAGCCAATCTTTTAGCACAATGGTTATGCAACTTACTATTTATAAGTGACTGTGACAGCACAGCAAGTGTTTCATATCACCTTGCAGGTTGAAAATCATTTACTTTCAGCTGAAATGTAAGGATTTCAATGACACTCTGGAATGTACATTGTGACAGATGCATCCCATTATCTAGACTACCAGACTCAATTAAACATCACTTTTATGAGCTAGAACAAATACAATGTGTGTTGGTCCATTCGTGGACTGCTAGAAAAATTCTCTTATACATTTTATAATACAACTGCTTCATCAATATAGACCTCTAAATCCATCTCATTAGCACACTGTGATAAAGTCCAAAGGTTCTTAAATGTTTAACTTATAGAAGTATATTTGCAATGAAATCTCAACAGTTACCATGGCATTCTATATTACAGAGTGTACCCTCTGGGCGTTGAAAGGGTTATCTTGGACAGACTTACATTTTCTCGATTAGCAATAATATCTAGAGCTTTATTACTATAGCAATCATAACATGCTGATAGATACTTGGCCATAGGACTTCGAGAAGGAAAATTATATCCTCGTGCAGCCACAGAGATTAATTGAATATGAATGATTATTTCTGACTTTGGAAATGATTGGAGGTTGTGTTTCTATATGACTTGATAATGTAAAATACGCTCTGTATATGATGGCTTAGCACATACAGATAGACTCAATTAGAGTTGTTTTTATCTTATTTTATATGGTCGCCTAAATTTACAGCCCTTTTTATTTTAAATACGTTGTTTGGAGTTTATTCAGATAATTAATAAATAGCAGTCAAGATAGTAAGTTGTAAAAATCTCCATTTCAGAAGATACATATCTGTTTTTTTGTCCTAAATTCTGATGTTCTAACCCACTTCTTCTCACTGTTAAGTGAATAATGTTGTTTCTTTATGACTCAAATGCTTGTCTTTATTTTGTATGCACAAAATAAACTACAAATTGTCAGGAATAAATATCAAATTCAAAAGTAAGATTATAATTTTAGGCCAAAACAGCCATTTTTTTTTTTAGTTCAGCTATTTTATCGTAAAATGTGAAATTAACTATGAAATTCTTAACAATTCACACTTTAGTAAAAAAGCTATGTCAGAGTTCTAGGGGACAGCACATCTAAGGATGCCATGATATGGTAGAAAATGCACAATAACGTTTCTATCACAGCTATATTTTCAGAGATCTTTTTGCCAATTAAGGCTTTACTAAAGGAATTTTTCTTTTGCCCAGTTAAAAAAAACAAGATCTTTTACACTGTAGCTGGTTTCCTTTTTTGGATGTAAAATGAGTGACAAACAGGTATTTCTCTTCCAAGATGTGTTCCAGAGACATCTCCATTCAAGTGAGTGGATTCCAAGCACGTTTACATTTAGTAAACTGGGGCAAAAATAGGCTAAAACTTGAAATGTGTCATACATGTGAATAAAGACTATATTTTTACAGATGAGCCAACATTGGTATTTGCATGTCTTTGTGTCCAAGTGTATAATTTTATAGAGGAAACACAGACAGGTCAATAACAGGTTTAGCAGTTGCTGACTCACACAGCACGGAAGCCTCATTCTCTGTATGGTTTAAACACTGTAGAGAATTTATACTTCGAGTAAACATTCGCTTTTTTGTGTGTGTGTGCAACCTTTGACCTTTTGAGTGCAGGAGAGAGAAACCGAGCAGTGTGTTGTAATGCACCGCACGCTTCCCTACCACTCAACAAGGCGAGCTATTTCAACAAAAGACATTTTAAAAATGAAGTATAAATAGTATATTTTTATTTTTACATCAACCACAAGTGCTGTCATTTCTTTAGAGATGGTATATTTTGGGAAAGGTAGATTAATGTAAAAACAAAAAACGGAGATATAATACGCATGAGATGATAAAAAAAAATATATATATATATATATATATATATATACTGTTTTCATCTTTCAGAATTTTAGTCCAAGTTTGACTAATTTGAACCACTTCTAAGAAAATTTGCATGGGCCATCTCTCGTTGTTTCATATGACAGGAAATTTAAAGGGACACTATAGTCACCCAAAACACTTCAGCTCAATGATGTGGTCTGGGTCCCCCAGGTTTTAACCTTTCAGATGTAAACATAGCAGTTTCAGAGAAACTGCTATGTTTACATTTCAGGGTTAATCCAACCTCTAGTGGCTGTCTTCCTGACAGCCGCTAGAGGCGCTTCTGCGACGCTGGATGCGAAAATCGCATCCAGCGTGCGGAATGTCCATAGGAAAGCATTGAGAAATGCTTTTCTATGGACTGTTTGAATGCGCGCGCATTCGGCTCCACTCGGTTGCTGACGTCGCCGGGGGAGGAGAGGTCACCAGCGCCGAGAGAGCCCGGCGCTGGATTAAGGTAAGTGGCTGAAGGGGGACCCTGAGGGTGAGGGGAACCTTAGGATTGTATAGTGTCAGGAAAACGGGTTTGTTTTCCTGACACTATAGTGATCCTTTAATATTTTAACAAAGTGAGTATTTTCTAGAAAGCATTTCCTTAAGTTATGTCTCACGGAATATTCACTGAAGTCAACAGCAACTCAAAGCTTGTAAATTTGGGCAATATCAAAGATACTTAATGACTATATGTATTCTCTCTAAGTACTACTGAGAATTGAATATTTTATAAAAACACTGTAGTGTGCACTGAATACTTTTTGATTTAATGCTAACTGTAGAATGTGCTTTTGAATTTTTTTTTTTTACATTTCTTTGAAAAACAATGTTTTTATATGTTAACCCCTTAAGGACCAAACTTCTAGAATAAAAGGGAATCATGGCATGTCACACATGTCATGTCTCCTTAAGGGGTTAAAGGAACACTCTGAGCACCTTAACCACTACAGGCCATCTAATGATTATGGTGGCAGGAGTGCCCTGATGCCAACATTGTAAACTGGTATAAAATGGCCAGAATTCTGACCTGAGATGTGCTGAGGGCGGTTCCCTATTTCCAACTTTGGCTAACTCATTGGCTGAGAGTGCCAGCTGATTGCTTTCAGCCAATGAGCTAAGCCCTGCACTGCCGAGTTTAGTTCAGCTAGAGAGATTTAGGTTTCTGTCTGAAGTAGTGGAGATAGGGAGTGGTATCCAACGTACTCTAGAAACTGTTCTAAAACCGTTTGATTACTTATAATGCGACGGCACCATTGCCATGACACCATAACCACTACAGTATGCTGTAGCATTTTTATTGCTGGGACTGTTCATTTAATAGTGTTTATAGAGAATAAAGCACAGCAAACAGTGAGCTTTCTTTGTCTGAATTTCTTAAAGGAACTCTCTAAGGTTAGGAATATAGACCTGTATTCCTAACATTATAGTATTATCTTCTCTGTTTAGATTTAGGGACCTGTTAATAACGTAAAGTGCTATGATAAAGGCTGCCCTTTTCCTACTTTTGCTGAGAGCACCATTACTGGTGATCTCAGTCAAACCAATGCCTCTCCATAGGGAAGCATTGGGGGTACAGTGTGCATGCGTGGCAATCGAAATGCTGCACTAATCAGCTTCTCCACATAAAAACAGACAGACAAAGAACAAAACCAACAACAAGCTATTTGAAAAATACCCACTCTCCCAATGTTTGTTTGCTGTTTTCCATCAGCTGCCAATGCTTCAGTAAAAGCAAGAATGCCACTGGCAGACACATGCACAGGGAATGGGAGAAGCCATAGGACTCCATACAGGTTGTGTCCAGATGTGTTGGTATGCCTTGGATCATGTTCATTTCTTTAGATACTTCCTTCTATCCATCAAGCTGGTACAGTTTTGTTTTCATGTTATCTGTCTAGCTTAGCATTAGTTTCCACCATTTTTGTACACTTTTTATTTTTTTATTTATTTTTTTACAAACCGTAACTTGGCTATATTGTTTTTCAAGCTTGACAGTGATGTGCATTTTGTAGCAAATGCCTTTTTATGGTTCTCTGGCACACACATCCTTGCACAATAGAGATTGTCGTTGATCTATCATAAATCCGGTTTTCTTTTCAAATGCACGTGTGCTAAGCAGCCAGTTTCTGTATTTAAAATCACAGTTAATGGTATAGCGATGCAAACTTTAAAACATTATCATCATTGTTTCTTTTTCTTTTCAAACGGAATGTGATGAATGCAGAGCCAAAAGATTGTGTAATGTATTAAATACTTAAGGAATGCATTGTAGGTAGGGAAGAGAGACAACACACACAAATATATATTTACATAATGTATCTATTATAATCTATAAGCGCAAACACATTTATTTATATATTACTTGCTTTGTTTTAGAATAGCATGCTTCACAATTGGTGGTGTCATCTGTGTAATTATTCCTCTAAATGAATGGGGAAAAATGCATATACCAACCCTACAGTGGTCTGGGTGCCATCAACATTACTAGCACACCCCTAACAATGCTGAAGTCCCAATGTGTAAGAAAAAATCCCTGAGTTCTTTGTGTGAGTGGTTTTTCACTTATTTTAAATGTGTTTACTTGGATAGGTGTTCATACCGGAGAACGCTTATAAGTGGAGCTCATTGACTAGTGTATATAACAGAATTTTCGTTTTTGCTCCTTATCCTCGGGCTTTGCTTTTCTACCTGTTCTATGATTTCTACCTTTCTGTTCCGTTTGTTTGTTATTGTCTTTCTTCCCTATAATGTATAATGATCCTCAGTACATAATGTGATCTTCAGTCCCGTCCATGTAGAATAAAGCCATGTACCTAAATTAATCAGCAAAGAAACACAGATAGCAAGTTTACACCTCCCACAACCCTGTAAAGAAAAACAGAGTAAAATGTAAGTACAGATGTAACTATCACGAGTACAGCTTTATGACTGTATAAGTGTTTGGTTTTTAAAGGAAAACTCAAAACACCATAACCACTACATTGTGCTGTAATGGTTACAGTGCCAGGAATGCCCTGGAGCCCACCGCATGTAGGCATTATACCATTTACATACAGTTTCACTACTTACTCGGATCAGTAGGGCTTGAAGTGCTCCTTGAATTAATGGACACTATTGATATCAAACAGAATTAAAATAAGATACCTAAGTTTCGCGTACGGGGTTATATGTGTATTCAGAATAATTATATATCCATTGAGAATATCATGTTTTACATATTTACTGGGGTTGTGGTTTTGGGTGTTCTTTTGGGACCATGCTCTGCATTTTCGCACACCAACACTACCTTAACACTTACACTACCCCTAAGCTAAAATATAATGCAATTTATAAAATGTACATAATAGGAGGGCCGTGCCATCTTAAGTTTTGGACACGTGTATACCGTAATTCCCTTGCCTTGATCTTCAGTCTCAAAGTTTAATGGTGTTTCCAGAACCTCATTGTGGCATTATTTTGCAATAATTTGCGGTTTACATTAAATATATCATTCTAATTTATTATGAGAATGAAGGCAGCAATTAACAATGTGCTGTGATATTTATAATGTTGCATACTGTACCCTGCTAACAATTAATTATTTTTTATTAGACTTGGGTCTTATTCAGATTCTTCTTCCTTTGTCTCTGATTACCCTTTAACCAAGTAACATAATATTCTGAAACTGAAAAGCTGCTTGCTCAAACATGCACATTTTCACACTGAATTTCATTTGGCTGGTTATTTATATTTTGAATGAGCTCCTCTTTTGCTTATTTTTTGGTTGGGAAGATTAACTCATTAATAGCATTCAATTTATCCTGTATTGTGGGAAGGATGGACATATGGAACAAGTAAAATAGTGCAGTAGTAAGAGTTTATGGGCCTGGAACCCAATTAATATAATGGGCCAGTTACAGAATTTTAATTTGTTTCTATTGTCATAGTAGCTACTATGTAGTATGGCCTCAATTTAATATTGCTGGATAAGCTGTTCAAATTATTTGATATTTTTGGATATACTTTAAAAAAATATAATTTTCTTTTAAAAAATAAAAAGCTATATAAAAAAAAACATAATTGTATTACAAAATTAAAATGTTTCATACTTCTAAATCATTTTAAATATTTATCCAACAATATTAAATTGAGGAAAAAAGAAGGGGGTTGGGGCTGCGCTGTGTGGATAGTTAACTAAAAGTCAATGGATATAAAACATACGTTGATAAGTACTAAAACACTGATAAATAGGTATAGTATAAAAACATATAAAAGTGATGTCCGTATAGATGTATTGATAAAAATGGGTAAAAAGTAGAGAAATTCCAAATGGAGCAAAATGTAACTTTATTAGTCACATGATCGGACCTTAAGAGATTGCCGTGCGCATGCGCGAACGGGGATCGCCGTGCGCACAGCTATTTTCGCATGCGCACAGCAGTCTCCGCCTGCGCAGGCGCACGGCGATCCCCGTTCGCGCATGCGCACGGCAATCTCTTAAGGTCCGATCATGTGACTAATAAAGTTACTCTTAAATAAGCTAACAGAGCTTCGTTTTATATAGATAAATACATTTTCTACCTTAAGATAATTAAATCCATGTATTAAAGTAGTTTTTTATTCTTTTTGAATCTGTAAAAGTTGATTGTTTTAATTCTTGTTTCTAATTGGTGCAAAAAAATTTTGCCGCCAAATTCAACTCTGTGTATCCTTATAAATACTGTTTTATGCCAGGTATAATGTTCTATTACCATTTTGAAAAAACCTCATTGGTGAAACGCGTTAATGGTTTTAAATAGTGTATTTTAAAGCAATAAAAGTTATTTTTGGTTACCTCTTCTGTAGGACCAATCTTTTACTTATTTTATTGTACCTATATACACTTTTAGTTAACTATCCACACAGCACAGCCCCAACCCCCTTCTTTTTTCGTCTATTTTAAAGGGTTTCTGAGGTACTCCTTTTGTGGGTTGCAGCTCCCTTGTTATTAAGCGCAGACTCTTCCCCCTCCATTTTTTTATATTAAATTGAGGCCTATGTTTCCTATGATTAGGTGAGCCTAATGGGTGACTACACATAATTACAGAAGTGAAATCCACTAACGTTCTCTCCAGGGCCAGACTGGGGATACAAAGCAGCCCTGGAAAAATCTATGAAAAAATCTATGCCAGCCCCATAAGTCATTGTGCCATATATTGTCGCATGTAATATGTATGTCTTGCCACCCCAGATGATTGAGCAATATATATATATATATATATATATATATATATATATATATATATATATATATATTGCTCAATCTATTTCTAATATAAAATAATGGTCCTTTCAGAGTAAAACGTTTAATTATACAGTAAGCATACTTACATGAAGACACAGACAATCTCACTGGCACACACAAGCTCGTTAAAACACAGCCTAATAGACAAACAATCTCCCTGATATACATAATCTCAGTGACACCTCTAGTGACAGTTACTCAGACGATCACTAGAGGTGCTTCCTGTGTCACCTGGTGCTTTGTCAGCATTATTGCATTAGGCTTGTCAGTAAAAGCAAAAAATTAAAGAAACCACTGTGGTACTCCGCAGATGTGGCCAAAATAGTTAAAAACAAAAAGTTAGCATTTAGGAATTATAAAAAAACCCAGAGTGAGGGAGACAAAATGATCTATAAGATTAGGCAGAAAGAGGCTAAGCAAGTTATAAGAGCTTCCAAATCACACACAGAAGAGAAAATAGCACAGTCAGTAAAAAAGGGGGATAAAACATTTTTTAGATACATAAATGAGAAAAGAAAAGTAAAACAAGGATTAGTTAGATTAAAAACAAAAGAAGGAAGGTATGTAGAAGAGGATAAAGGTCAGGCTGACTGCCTCAATGAATATTTTTGTTCTGTATTTACAGAAGAAAATGAAGGAAAGGGACCTCAGTTGAGAAAAAGGATAAATGAGTCATTTATTACACGTGAGTTTACAGAGGAAGAGGTTCTATTTCAACTGTCAAAAGTAAAGACAAATAAGTCAATGGGACCTGATGGAATACACCCAAAGCTATTAACAGAGCTTAGTGGTGTACTAGCAAAACCATTAACAGATTTATTTAACCAATCATTGTTAACAGGAGTAGTCCCAGAAGATTGGAAGTTAGCGAATGTTGTGCCCATTTACAAGAAAGGTAATAGGGAGGAGTCGGGCAACTATAGGCCAGTAAGCCTTACTTCAGTAGTGGGGAAAGTGATGGAAACCATGTTAAAGGATAGGATTGATGAACATCTAAAAACACATGGATTTCAAGATCAGAGACAACATGGGTTTACTTCAGGGAGATCATGCCAAACTAATCTTATTGATTTTTTTGATTGGGTAACTAAAATTATAGATCAGGGTGGTGCAGTAGACATTGCTTACCTAGATTTCAGTAAGGCTTTTGACACTGTTGCACATAGAAGGCTTATCAATAAACTGCAATCTTTAAGTTTGGATTCCAATATTGTTGAATGGGTAAGGCAGTGGCTGAGTGACAGGCAACAGAGGGTTGTAGTTAATGGAATATATTCGAAGCTTGGACTTGTCACCAGTGGGGTACCTCAGGGATCTGTACTTGGACCCATTCTCTTTAATATTTTTATTAGTGATATTGCAGAAGGTCTTGATGGTAAGGTATGTCTTTTTGCTGATGATACTAAGATATGTAACAGGGTTGATGTTCCAGGAGGGATAAGCCAAATGACAAATGATTTAGGTAAACTAGAAAAATGGTCAGAATTGTGGCAACTGACATTTAATGTGGATAAGTGCAAGATAATGCATCTTGGACGTAAAAACCCAAGGGCAGAGTACAGAATATTTGATAGAGTCCTAACCTCAACATATGAGGAAAGGGATTTAGGGGTGATTATTTCTGATGACTTAAAGGTAGGCAGACAATGTAATAGAGCAGCAGGAAATGCTAGCAGAATGCTTGGTTGTATAGGGAGAGGTATTAGCAGTAGAAAGAGGGAAGTGCTCATGCCATTGTACAGAACACTGGTGAGACCTCACTTGGAGTATTGTACACAGTACTGGAGACCGTATCTTCAGAAGGATATTGATACCTTAGAGAGGGTTCAGAGAAGGGCTACTAAACTGGTTCATGGATTGCGGGATAAAACTTACCAGGAAAGGTTAAAGGATCTTAACATGTATAGCTTGGAGGAAAGACGAGACAGGGGGGATATGATAGAAACATTTAAATATATAAAGGGAATCAACACAGTAAAGGAGGAGACTATATTTAAAAGAAGAAAAACTACCACAACAAGAGGACATAGTCTTAAATTAGAGGGACAAAGGTTTAAAAATAATATCAGGAAGTATTACTTTACTGAGAGGGTAGTGGATGCATGGAATAGCCTTCCAGCTGAAGTGGTAGAGGTTGACACAGTAAAGGAGTTTAAGCATGCGTGGGATAGGCATAAGGCTATCCTAACTATAAGATAAGGCTAGGGACTAATGAAAGTATTTAGAAAATTGGGCAGACTAGATGGGCCGAATGGTTCTTATCTGCCGTCACATTCTATGTTTCTATGTTTCTATGGGAGATGTAGTCCTTAACATTTAGAGTGCTGAAGGTTGAATACCCACTGCCCTAACGGATGTCCAAACAGCCCTCACTTCCCCACCCATTAGTTCTGTAGTGCTCATTTTGTGTAATGAAACCTGACAATAAATGAGTACATCGAATAATACAAAAATAATACTAATATCATTGATAAGATGTTAATAGTACTGTAGTACAGCTCTAGAGACAATCAAACTCACTCTATTGTGTATTATCCCAGCCATAAGCATAGTTGACAACAGTCCTGAATTTGCTGGGACAGTCCCAGGAAAACTAAACATCCTGTCCCACATTTCAGGGGGGAACTACAGCCAATGTAGCTGCTTCAGGAGTCGGACCCACAGGAAAATAGAGAGAAATATGTGTATGTCTGTGTGAGATTTTTTCAGTGTGTGTCTATTAGTATGTGTGTATCTCTTTGAGTCTTGCTGTTTGTGTGTGTGTCTGTCAGGGAGTTTGTGTATGTATTAGCATGTGTGTATCTCTTTGAGTCTTGCTGTTTGTGTGTGTGTGTGTGTGTGTGTGTGTCTGTCAGGGAGTTTGTGTGTGTGGATTAGCATGTGTATATCTCTTTGAGTGTTTCTGTGTATGTCAGGGTGCTTGTGTGTCTATGTGTACTTGCCACAAACTGTCCTTGGCAATGATGTTTAAGGAGTCACTAGAAGACACTGACAGGTTTAATCACTGAAGATTCCCAATATACAACGAAGGAAAAGTCAGGTGCACTAACCTCTTAGCTATCCCCATCAGTGTAGGGTTAGGAACAGCTGATCTCAGGGTCTCCACCTTGCTCATCTTCTTGTTGGGACCTTGGGCTTGGGGCACATGCTGCCCAAGTTTGGCAAAACCCATGTTTTGCTGGGTGGGCTAATGGCCGCAGGGAGAGTGGTAATGGCGGCCGCAGGGGGAGCTGTAATGGCGGCCGCAGGGAAGAGCTGTCTGTGCTCCCCAGCACACAGCTTAATGAGACCGGGGCCCGAATATGACATCATTTTCCGGCCCCCGTCTCATTAAGTAGTGCGCGGGGGAGCACAGACAGCTCTTCTCTGCGGCCGCCATTACCGCTCCCCCTGCGGCAGCCATTACCACTCTCCCTGCGGCTGCCATTACCACTCTACCTGTGGCCGCCATTACACCCAGCTATCTGCCCGGCCCCAGGTGCCGACGGCCCACCGGGAAATTTCCCGGTATCCCGGTGGGCCAGTCCAGCCCTGGTTCTCTCTTAGGAACTCTCATTCTCTATTATTATTTATATAGCTCCAGTATATTCCGCAGCGGAATTTGACAATATGTAATTTACATACAGAATATAGCAGAGACGAGGTGAAGAAGGCCCAGCTTACATGGGCTTGCAATCTATCTCGCGCCATTTGTATGTGTCTCTGATTCTAATCACTATCATTCTAATAATCTTCCATAATCTCTGCCTAATCCACTTTATACTTTCCATATATCCCACTACTTATTTCTCTCTTCAGCTCTACATCCTTCTACTTATTTATCTGTGGTCATCTCTTTTCTCTTGTCTCTCCTTCCATTACTTGTTTCTGTCTGTCTACGTTGCTTGTTTCTTCTAATCTTCCAGTACCTGTGTCTTCATTCCAGTATTCCTCCTCCCTATCTGAATAGCTTTGTCTCCATCTCCCACTTGACTCTATCTCTCCTCATTTCCCCTCTTACGATTTCCCATTTCTCTTTACGTTTTTCTATATCACCTCTATATGTACATCTCTCTCCCCCCATTGCCCTGTTCTCTCTCTTTCATTTTTACCCTTACTATTTCTCCCCATATTTCCTACTTGTTTCATGGTTCTTTCTTTCCCCATCTCCCTCTACTTGTGGTTTTTGTTTCTCTTTTTCCTAATGCTTGTTTTTCTTTCAATCCATCTCCCGATGCTTATTTATCTTTCTCCCCATTTCCCTCCCTCCTTCTCTCTCTTTATATCATCTCCACCTATATTTGTCTCAATTTTTAGTTATCCCTCCCTCACAGTTGCAAGGTTAGTTGAAACTTTGGTGAAGGCTGTCAGACCGCATTATTGAAATTCAGGCATTTGTTTCACCAGTGTTGTAAGATAGGACATTACGTCATGTTCCCACTTGTCTATCATGCAGAAGCAACAAACTTGACTGACTGTATAACAGTCACCCATACCTTGCTCCAAGCGATTTATTACAAGATTATTCATTAGTCACTCATTTACCATTTTTTTCAGCCTCATTTATTTTATATCTTCACCTCCTTATTAAATTGTAGATAATTTTAATGGCCCTCACTATGCATATTTGTTTATATTTGGCCTGATTGTAGCAATATCACAATCCGTAACCAGCTGAACCCCCTCCCCCCTCCGTTCCCCGTACTTGTCAAAAAATATTATTAAACATGTATTCCTGTTCCTATAGGGTTAAAAACCCCATCTAGCCACCCCGAGCCTCCCTAAAAATAGTAAAATCTTACTTGTAAGTCTGGAGCTGCTAGCTTTGTCACTGTTTCCTTTAGACCTGCCCATTGCCTACTGACATCAGCAGAAGTGGCAGCCTGATCCAATCACAATGCTTCCCCATAGAGTTGGTTAAGACTGACAAGGAGGCAGATCATTGGCAGAGCCAACACAATTCAAACACAGCCGTGGCCAATCAGCATCTCCTCATAGAGATGAATTGAATCAATGAATCTCTATGAGGAAGGTTCAGTGTCTGCATGCAGAGGGAGGAGATGCTGAATGTTTGGATGCATTTTAGGCAGCTTCTAAGGAGTAGCCAGTGAAGTTATCACTATGCTGTAATGTAAACACTGCATTTTCTCAGAAAAGACAGTGTTTACAGCAAAAAGCCTGAAGGTAATGATTCTACTCACCAGAACAAATTCAATAAGCTGTAGTTGTTCTCGTGACTATAGTGTCCCTTTAAGTGTCTGCTTGTGTCATTGTGAAATAATTATACAATTAAAGAAAGTGTAGTTTTGATCTCCAAATCTAGAGTAAACTAACATAATTTCCCTTCTACTGTCTCATCCCATGTTTGGGTTAGGGGTGTGTGGTATCAAATAAGAGGGAGTCCATCTGGGAAGGGTTGGATTTCCCATTAGGCAAAGAAAGCAGCTGCGTACATGCGCATGCCTAATCTGATGGGGGTGCCCCCCACACACACGCTACTACCCACATTGTTACTCTCTCTCTCTCTCTCTCTCACACACACACACATAATACTACACATACTGCTACCCAAACTAATGTACAACAAATCTACACATACTGCTGCCCACACTGTTGCACATTCACTCTTCACAAGCACACATTGACATATATAGACATGCACACACTACTATACATGTTAACACACTACACATACATATACACATACAGTTGCAAGTAAAAGTATGTAAACCCTTTGGAGTGATATGGATTTCTGCACAAATTGGTCATAAAATGTGATCTGATCATCATCTAAGTCACAACAATAGACAATCACAGTCTGCTTAAACTAATAACACACAAAGAATGAAATGTTGCCATGTTTTTGTTTTTTAATGTATATTTTTTTATTGGTAATGTTTTATGCATATATAATACTTATATAGGTGGAGCGCAAAATCAGATCCACATTTCCATGGAATCCTTTACACAGCTTCAACTCAGATGGATATAAAAAAGATAAAATGCATATAATAGTGAAGTACAGTTATAGTAAGTTGCAAATATTTAATAATCGTTTCACTAGACATAAAACACTCCTAGCAATAAAAGTAATAAATCAAAATCAAAATCAATATTGAATAAAATTACATAAATTAAATGAAATAAACAATGAGCCTCTTACAGGATAAAAATAAGTGAGTGTATGCAGTCCCAGCTGCTACTCACTAACGCTTTATAGTTGCCTTAGTCCAGGCACAGGGTTGACAGGTAGCCGGCTTCTCTCTTGTCTCCTCCATGTCGTAGAGAAAGCGGGCCGCTGAAAGATCCTGGATGCCGGTCTGGGGTTCTCTGAGCTTCCCGGGTGCTCCGCCCCTTTTGCGTCACTCCGTAACAGGCGTGCGTCACTGCGTCGTCTACGAGTTTCGCCGAAGCTTCCTCAGGACACAGAGCAGTGATGCTGACTTGTCTTACTCGTCCACTATTTAAAGCGATCCTTCCGCTTCCTATTGGATCCCTAATCATAGTGTCTTTTATACAGGTGTATTAAAACCATACATCCTCTACTTAACTCCATAATTACCTATACTAAATAGACATATTAATGCAGATATCATAGGGACATTTAAACATTTAAACATATAATTGACAAACATTTCTCAATTTTATTCTACCATACCTGGTTTTAAGAGAAGAGAGAAAATTGGTAACAGGGAGTTAATACAAATATAAATACAACTTTTCATCAAACTTTTAAACTTTTCTATGTCAATTTTAACTTTTAACCATTTTTAAATGTTTTTAAATAAGTATTACCTTCCCCAAAGGGGTGCCCATATTTAAAGTGCCCCAAAACCAATTTAAAGTGCTATATTCAAAATTCAGAACCATTTGCTACAAAGTGCAGATCATATATATAATTGTAAATTATTCATACAGTCATCTAAAATATATCTAAATATATATCTAAAAATGTATCTAAAAATATATAATAATATAAAAAAAATATATATTATAAGAAATGGCACAACTCAAAATCATTATTGAGGCCAAATGGAATGAGAGTATTGAGTTCAAAAATCCATCTCATTTCCATTTGGCCCAATTTTTTCGTACGATCTTCACCTCTCCAATTAAAAAGTGCTTTCTGTATTCCAACAAATGATAGGCCAGATGGGTCACTATTGTGATGTTCTTTAAAGTGTAAGGATACCTGGTGCAGTGCAAAACCCTTACGGATATTGTATACATGCTCTCCTACTCTAGTATGTAGCTGGCGTGTAGTGCGACCTATGTAGCTTAGTCCGCAGGGACAGATAAGCATATAGATTACATTACTAGTGTGGCAGGTTATACATTCCTTTATCTTGTAGGTTTTAGTTGGTGACATAAATTGATCTCTAAAATTTCTATGTGAGCCTGTGGCTTTACACGCATTGCATGTCCCACAATTATAAAAGCCTTTCTTTAACCCTACGTATTTTTCTAACGACCCTAAGGTTTTATTGTCGTTTTTATCCTGTTTAAACGTCAGAATATTTTTAATATTTGGAACTCCTCTATGGACAATTTTTGGTTGAGTAGGTAAAAGATTATGTAGTGCCGGATCTTTCAATAAAAAATGCCAATTCTTATTAATGATGCTCCTCAATCTGCCATTATGTCTACCTGCAAATTGGCAGATAAAGGGTACATCCTCTGTATTCTTCTTATTCTTTTTTGGACCGTTATATTCCAAAAGAGACTCCCTGTCTATCTGTTGTACCTCTTCTAGTGTCTTATTTAAATCTTTACCTTCATAACCTCTGGCTTTGAAATCTTCTATTATTTTCTGGCCCTGGTCCAAGAATGTCTCTTTGTCCGTACAATTCCTTCGAATACGGATCAGTTGACTTTTTGGTACATTCTTGAGCCAGGGACTGTAATGACAACTCGACAACTCTATATAGCTGTTCACATCGACAGCTTTAAAGAAAGTCTTAGTTTTAATCATCTCATCCTCCATAAAAATCGAAAGATCAAGGAAATCTACTTTAGATCTACTATAATTAAAAACTAGGGATACTCCCCAATCATTCAAATTGACTTCTTTAATAAATACTTCTAAAAGTTCTTCATCTCCTTTCCATATAAAAAACAGATCATCTATATAACGCTTATACAACACCAGGTTCTTCCCCCAGCTACCGCTCATATCCACAAATTGATTTTCCCATAATGCCATAAATAGATTGGCGTAGCTGGGGGCGAACCTGGTGCCCATAGCGGTACCACACAACTGCAGATAAAAATTATCCAAGTACCAAAAATAGTTGTTGTGCAAAATTAGCTCAATGGCTTCCAAAACAAAGCCTATTTGTTCTTCTGGGTACTTGGAATGATGTTTCATAAAAAATTCCACTGCCTTCAAACCTAAATCGTGTCTAATAATGGTGTACAGGGAAGAGACATCCGCCGTAACAAGAACATAGTCTTTTTCCCATTGAACATTTTCCAAAATTTTTAATAAATTGGTTGTATCCTTCAGATATGAAGGACGTTCCTGTACTATCGGTTGTAATATTTTGTCCACATATTGGGATACCTTGCTTGATATCGAGTCAATGCCCGATATTATCGGTCTACCCGGAGGTCTCTCTGAATTTTTGTGCACCTTCGGTAAAAAGTAAAAAATAGGTGTTCTGGGATTTAGAATTTCTAAATATTTTTTCTCATTTTTATTCAGGACTCCTGTGAGTACACCCCTGTCTATTAATTTACTAAACTTAATTTTCATCTCTTTTATAGGATTGGCCGGGAGTGTTTTATAGGTATTACTGTCGCCCAATAATCTTTGGGCTTCTTCTTTATAATATATACTACTCATAATTACAATACCCCCCCCTTTGTCTGCTGGTTTTACTACAATATCGAGGTCCACCCTCAAGTCTCGCAGAGCCTTCACTTCCAGTTTTGTCAAATTCTGTTCAAAATTTTTTAATGGTTTAATTTTATTCACTTCATGTTGTACCATCTGTTCGAAGGTTATCATTTCCCCTGACAGCTGCCATTTAGGAAAAAATGTAGATCTATCTTTAAGATCTGTGTGGATAATATCATCTCTTATATCTGTTGTGTGGTCAATAGAGTTCTGCATATTCTCTTTCTCCTTAAGAAAATGTTTTTTTAAACATAATTTTCTATTAAATTTTTTTAAATCAATAAAAAATTCAAAAGCATTAAAATCTTTAGTGGGTGCGTATTTAAGACCTTTATTCAATAAGGTGATATGATCTACTGTCAAAACCTTATTGGATAAGTTAAAAATCCCTATGGGTTCAATGTTCTCGTGCGTTTTTCTCTTTCTTTGTATTCTCCACCCTCCCCTGTTACCTCTACTGGTCGCCTTCTCTTTGATTGAATTGCAAAAGGGGAGTGGTTTTGAAATCTGTCCTTCTCTAAAAAAGGGACCTCTTTATTTCTCAAATTGAGAGGTTCAAAACGGTTCTGAAAATTAAAATTCCTATGTGTATTGTCTGATTGGGATTGTCTTCTAAATGATTTTTTAAAAGTTTTTTTGGGGAATCACCATTCATTGTTCTCATTCTTATCTCTATTGCTATACTGATTCCTATCTTGGAATGTATCATCCTGTTCTTTCCAATTTCTCCCAAATTCTCTATTCCTTTTGGGGCCATAGTGATATCCTTGCTGATTTTTCATAAATCTCTGGTTATTATAACTGTTTTTCACGTATGCCTTTTTATTTGCATAATCATTTAAGTCTCTATGATATTTCTTTTGTTTCGTATATACTACATCTTGTTCCAATTTTTCTAGTTTTAGACTAATTCTTTCTGAACTGTCCAAAAATTCTCTTTCTAATTTAAATTTCTCACATTCCTCACGGATCTGTGAGATTTGTCTATCCAAATCTCTTAGTGTTAATTGACGACGTTTGATAATGAAGATCATCGTTTGGGTGGAGAGACTATCCATCAAGGTATACCACTCCTCCATAAACATCTGATCCTCCCTATCAAACGAAGGCAATTTATTATATCTTAATCCTCTTGGTACAATTTTTTCTTTAATATATTTTTCAAAAGTTGCTACTTCCCATTTAATTTTTAATTTTGCTAAAAGGGATTCTAACTGATTACCAAGTGTTTTAATAGTGTTAGAAAGTCCATCTATTTGTGAGGTTACTGGTCTGCTATCAATTATAAATCGATCATCTATGTCTGAGCAAAGGTTCATTCTTCTATGAAATACTTCCATTTTAGATTAATAACAGCTGCTCTTATAATAGGGATGTTTTTATGAAACATCATTCCAAGTACCCAGAAGAACAAATAGGCTTTGTTTTGGAAGCCATTGAGCTAATTTTGCACAACAACTATTTTTGGTACTTGGATAATTTTTATCTGCAGTTGTGTGGTACTGCTATGGGCACCAGGTTCGCCCCCAGCTACGCCAATCTATTTATGGCATTATGGGAAAATCAATTTGTGGATATGAGCGGTAGCTGGGGGAAGAACCTGGTGTTGTATAAGCGTTATATAGATGATCTGTTTTTTATATGGAAAGGAGATGAAGAACTTTTAGAAGTATTTATTAAAGAAGTCAATTCGAATGATTGGGGAGTATCCCTAGTTTTTAATTATAGTAGATCTAAAGTAGATTTCCTTGATCTTTCGATTTTTATGGAGGATGAGATGATTAAAACTAAGACTTTCTTTAAAGCTGTCGATGTGAACAGCTATATAGAGTTGTCGAGTTGTCATTACAGTCCCTGGCTCAAGAATGTACCAAAAAGTCAACTGATCCGTATTCGAAGGAATTGTACGGACAAAGAGACATTCTTGGACCAGGGCCAGAAAATAATAGAAGATTTCAAAGCCAGAGGTTATGAAGGTAAAGATTTAAATAAGACACTAGAAGAGGTACAACAGATAGACAGGGAGTCTCTTTTGGAATATAACGGTCCAAAAAAGAATAAGAAGAATACAGAGGATGTACCCTTTATCTGCCAATTTGCAGGTAGACATAATGGCAGATTGAGGAGCATCATTAATAAGAATTGGCATTTTTTATTGAAAGATCCGGCACTACATAATCTTTTACCTACTCAACCAAAAATTGTCCATAGAGGAGTTCCAAATATTAAAAATATTCTGACGTTTAAACAGGATAAAAACGACAATAAAACCTTAGGGTCGTTAGAAAAATACGTAGGGTTAAAGAAAGGCTTTTATAATTGTGGGACATGCAATGCGTGTAAAGCCACAGGCTCACATAGAAATTTTAGAGATCAATTTATGTCACCAACTAAAACCTACAAGATAAAGGAATGTATAACCTGCCACACTAGTAATGTAATCTATATGCTTATCTGTCCCTGCGGACTAAGCTACATAGGTCGCACTACACGCCAGCTACATACTAGAGTAGGAGAGCATGTATACAATATCCGTAAGGGTTTTGCACTGCACCAGGTATCCTTACACTTTAAAGAACATCACAATAGTGACCCATCTGGCCTATCATTTGTTGGAATACAGAAAGCACTTTTTAATTGGAGAGGTGAAGATCGTACGAAAAAATTGGGCCAAATGGAAATGAGATGGATTTTTGAACTCAATACTCTCATTCCATTTGGCCTCAATAATGATTTTGAGTTGTGCCATTTCTTATAATATATATTTTTTTTATATTATTATATATTTTTAGATACATTTTTAGATATATATTTAGATATATTTTAGATGACTGTATGAATAATTTACAATTATATATATGATCTGCACTTTGTAGCAAATGGTTCTGAATTTTGAATATAGCACTTTAAATTGGTTTTGGGGCACTTTAAATATGGGCACCCCTTTGGGGAAGGTAATACTTATTTAAAAACATTTAAAAATGGTTAAAAGTTAAAATTGACATAGAAAAGTTTAAAAGTTTGATGAAAAGTTGTATTTATATTTGTATTAACTCCCTGTTACCAATTTTCTCTCTTCTCTTAAAACCAGGTATGGTAGAATAAAATTGAGAAATGTTTGTCAATTATATGTTTAAATGTTTAAATGTCCCTATGATATCTGCATTAATATGTCTATTTAGTATAGGTAATTATGGAGTTAAGTAGAGGATGTATGGTTTTAATACACCTGTATAAAAGACACTATGATTAGGGATCCAATAGGAAGCGGAAGGATCGCTTTAAATAGTGGACGAGTAAGACAAGTCAGCATCACTGCTCTGTGTCCTGAGGAAGCTTCGGCGAAACTCGTAGACGACGCAGTGACGCATGCCTGTTACGGAGTGACGCAAAAGGGGCGGAGCACCCGGGAAGCTCAGAGAACCCCAGACCGGCATCCAGGATCTTTCAGCGGCCCGCTTTCTCTACGACATCCGTGGAGGAGACAAGAGAGAAGCCGGCTACCTGTCAACCCTGTGCCTGGACTAAGGCAACTATAAAGCGTTAGTGAGTAGCAGCTGGGACTGCATACACTCACTTATTTTTATCCTGTAAGAGGCTCATTGTTTATTTCATTTAATTTATGTAATTTTATTCAATATTGATTTTGATTTATTACTTTTATTGCTAGGAGTGTTTTATGTCTAGTGAAACGTTTATTAAATATTTGCAACTTACTATAACTGTACTTCACTATTATATGCATTTTATCTTTTTTATATCCATCTGAGTTGAAGCTGTGTAAAGGATTCCATGGAAATGTGGATCTGATTTTGCGCTCCACCTATATAAGTATTTTGTTTGATTTTTGGTGTGGGAGTTGGGTTCACACAGGTGTGTAGCAGCTTTTTGGAATTTAACCCTGTAACAGAGGTGTTTAACATTTTGAAGGTGATACAGAAACTTTTCACATTTTTTTTCTGCCACCTCATCTGTGTATACAGAATTATAGGCTTAGCGCTTTTATACTTTAAATATATTTTTATGCATATATATATATAATATTGGGATACAGAAGAGAGAAGTGGGAAAAAGGGAACAGTACATAATTTAGTTTATAATTACACACTATTAAAAACAATATTATTCACATAACAATATGCGTTAATTCATGTAAGACAAATTCTTTTCCTTTCTCTATTTTTTTTTAAAATTAATATTCACTTGCTTAAGGTTAAGAGAAACCACTGAAAACTATCACTTCCTCCAAATCAAAAAAGTAATTTACGTTCTTATAAAGGATTGTATCAGGGTGGGGAATGGGGGATAGAACAACAGCCTATTGAGCTAAATCTCTTTTGAGTCTAGCTCTCATTGTAGTCATTAAACGTTAGGAAAAGCATAAAGGGGAGAAAAATATACCAACACCTTAAACATATCTATCTCTTTTTTCTAACCATTTATTCCACCTTTTTTGTATAAAGTTTCCTGTCCTTTCAAATGACCAGCCATCATTTCATAAGTACATGAGGAGTCTAGTCTTATCATTATCTGACAATAAAGGAGTCTGTATTTTTTTCCAGCTGTATGCAATAGCCGTTTTAGTTGCAATCAAACTGTGAATAATAATATAAATAACCTTTTCTGGGAGCGGTATAGAAAACATATGTAATAAAAAACATTCGGGTTGGGTAGGTATCACTGCTTTCAAATCATTTTGAAAAAACCTTCCCAATTCTTTCCAAAGCTTAGCAATACCTGGACATAACCAAAAGATATGATATAGAGTGCCCTCCTGTTTAAGGCAGCGCCAACATAAATGTGATGCCCCTGCGTATTCAATTTACAGTATGATTCCCAGTGTTGTAAATTACATGATGCATTTTTGGTTAGCTTTATTGCCTGATGCCATTTGGATAAAGAAAATTGATAACCTAAATCTAACTCCCATTTCTGCATATATATAGGTTTTGCTTCATTCCCTGTATTCATAATGTTATTATAAGATAATGATAAAGTTTTAATAATCGGTAATTTACCCATACATTTGTATATCAAAGGCGGAAGTGTTTTCATTTCTTCTATTTTTATATTAAATCCATGAAGTTTATTCCTAATGCGTAGGTAGGAAAAGTATTTCAGGGAATTGCTTAATGCCTATAGTATTATAAAAAAAAAACGAACCTGTGTGACACCATGATTTAACCAGGTGTCTACTCGTAAGTCTGATGTGAAGGCAGTAATAATCTGTATCGGGGCTGCATAGAGCAAAACCTTATCATCTACAATTTTGGGGATAATTTGTTTTCAAATTTGAAGTAGTGTTTTGGTAACTGGTAGCATATCATTTTTCTTCCCTATTTTTATTTTACCTGTCCACAAGGCTTGTGGTAATGTGCCTTGATGCATGCAAGCGTTTTCTAATGCCAACCACAAAGGGGAAGGTATTCGTTCTAATACTGATATGCCTTGTGCTAATATTGAGGCTTTATAATATATTTTAACATTCGGAATACCAAGGCCACCTTTCTCATATGGAAGCCACAGTAAGTTCTGCTTTACTCGGGGAGGTTTCCTTTTCCAAATATGTGCATTTATTAAAATTTACAATTTACTTAATATTGTGTTCGGTATTGCAATTGGGAGAGTACGGAAGAGGTACAAAATATGTGGTAAAACCATCATTTTTATAGTGTTTATTCGGCCCAACCAAGATATGCTTTTGGCTTCCCATTTTCTCAATTGTTGCTCTAATTTAATTATAAGTGGTATATGATTCTCTTTTATAATTAAATTATGTGCGGAAGGAAGTTTAATTCCTAAGTATGTTATTGACTTTTTCCGCCAGTCAAAAGGATGTATATTTTGTAATGCGTGTACCACAGATGTGGGAAGACCAATAGACAATGCTTGAGTTTTTTGGGGGTTATTTTTATAGTATGATATCTCTCCAAATCTTTGTAGTGTCTTTAATAAAATTGGAATTGATAAATCTGGATTAGTTAAAAAAAGCAAAACATCATCCACATAAAGAACTATTTTTGAGACACCCGCAGGGGTATTTAGTCCCTGTATCCCTTTATGGTTTTTAACATGTCTTATTAAGGGCTCCATACACAAAATAAAGATTAATGGTGAAAGAGGGCATCCCTGTCTGGAGCCATTAGTAATATAAAACAGACGGGAAAGAAAACCAGAATTGCTTATTTTCGCTGCTGGTCGAGAGTAAAGAACTAAAATACTTTGAAGAAATGCTAAAGGGAAACCCATACTCAAAAATACTTCTTCCATGAATTGCCAATTCAAGCGGTCAAACGCTTTTTCAGCGTCGGGTGCCAGCAATAACCCCTGTTGGTTACTAAGATGTGCCCAAGTAGTTAAATTTAAACAGTGGCGTGTGTTGTCTCCTGGTTGTCTATTAGGGACGAATCCTGCTTATTCTGGTGAAACCAGATCCACTATTAATGGTTTTAGGCGTGCTGCCAGTAATTTAGCATATAATTTTGTATCTGAGTTGCCATGTTTTTATTGAACACACCATGTAAACATTCACAGTGCAGGTGGAAAAAGTATGTGAACCCTTGGATTTAATAACTGGTTGAACCTCCTTTGGCAGCAATAACTTCAACCAAACGTTTCCTGTAGTTGCAGATCAGACGTGCACAACGGTCAGGAGTAATTCTTGACCATTCCTCTTTACAGAACTGTTTCAGTTCAGCAATATTCTTGGGATGTCTGGTGTGAATCGCTTTCTTGAGGTCATGCCACAGCATCTCAATTGGGTTGAGGTCAGGACTCTGACTGGGCCACTTCAGAAGGCGTATTTTCTTCTGTTTAAGCCATTCTGTTGTTGATTTACTTCTGTGCTTTGGGTCATTGTCCTGTTGCAACACCCATCTTCTGTTGAGCTTCAGCTGGTAGACAGATGGCCTTAACTTCTCCTGCAAAATGTCTTGATAAACTTGGGAATTCATTTTTCCTTCGATGATAGCAATCCGTCCAGGCCCTGACGCAGCAAAGCAGCCCAAAACCATGATGCCTCCACCACCATACTTCACAGTTGGGATGAGGTTTTGATGTTGGTGTGCTGTGCCTTTTTTTCGCCACACATAGTGTTGTGTGTTTCTTCCAAACAACTCAACTTTGGTTTCATCTGTCCACAGAATATTTTGCCAGTACTGCTGTGGAACATCCAGGTGCTCTTGTGCAAACTGTAAATGTGCAGCAATGTTTTGTTTGGACAGCAGTGGCTTCCTCTGTGGTATCCTCCCATGAAATCCATTCTTGTTTAGTGTTTTACGTATTGTAGATTCACTAACAGGGATGTTAGCATTTGCCAGTGACTTTTGTAAGTCTTTAGCTGACACTCTAGGATTCTTCTTCACCTCATTGAGCAGTCTGCTCTGTGCTCTTGCAGTCATCTTTACAGGACGGCCACTCCTAGGGAGAGTAGCAGCAGTACTGAACTTTCTCCATTTATAGACAATTTGTCTTACCGTGGACTGATGAACAGCAAGGCTTCTGGAGATACTTTTATAACCCTTTCCAGCTTTATGCAAGTCAACAATTCTTAATCGTAGGTCTTTGAGAGCTCTTTTGTGCGAGGCATCATTCACATCAGGCAATGCTTCTTGTGAAAAGCAAACCCAGAACTGGTGTGTTTTTTTTTTTTTTTATAGGGCAGGGCAGCTGTAACCAACACCTCCAATCTCATCTCATTGATTGGACTCCAGTTGGCTGACATCTCACTCCAATTAGCTCTTGGAGATGTCATTAGTCTAGGGGTTCACATACTTTTTCCACCTGCACTGTGAATGTTTACATGGTGTGTTCAATAAAAACATGGCAACATTTCATTCTTTGTGTGTTATTAGTTTAAGCAGACTGTGATTGTCTATTGTTGTGACTTAGATGATGATCAGATCACATTTTATGACCAATTTGTGCAGAAATCCATATCATTCCAAAGGGTTCACATACTTTTTCTTGCAACTGTACACGTTGTGTGTGTGTGTGTATATACACAACAATTTTTTAAATCAAATCTGAACAGTGATATTTTTTTATTAGCTCGTGAAGTTGGGGAAATTTGGGGCACTTGCAAATTCTGTGCCTACAGGAGCTCTTGATGTAACTCCATCCCTGCATGTGAGAGAGCCACAAGGAAGTCAGGCAATCAGTCCAATGAGTAATGCATTTTGATGGAACAGTTCAGCCAATCAAATCACTTCTGAAATAGGAGGTAAAATGAAATTGATTTATACAACAATATGAAATATTTTAAGTTTATTAGATCACTTCAGGAAAACAAGTGTCAATAAAATGTTGCATATGTGCATGTTCGTTAAAAACCTGATTAGAGTTGTGTCCACATTTGTTATTTTATTTATAATTTAGTAGTGGATGAATATGTGCTAAGTGCTAGGGAACATTATTGTGTTTGAGAACGAGTGAGAAAATGTGTGAAAAAGATCTGCATAGATGCGAAATAAATGCTCCCACTGTTTCATGCTGTCCATACACATCTGTTGGAACTCGAATGACCAAAATCATATTCATCATAAGTTTAGTCAATTTCCAAGTCAGCTATGATTTCAGTTTAGTTATTATGGCTTAACATTCACTTTTGATTCATTTTAAAGACATTTCACACTGAATATCCATGTATATATGTACACTCATGATTGTCAATAGAAGTCATATAATACTGGAGAATGCCCAGGAATCTTCATAGTTGTCTTTGCAAGACGCTGCAGGAATGTCAAACATTCCCATATACAAATCCATTGTCAGTCTCCTCTTACTAAATCCTGTAAAAATCATAGCAACTACACACACACGGAAGTTCTAGTATGCATGGGCCTATGGTAAGTGGAGAGGCTAAAAACATTAAAACATGGGCATATCTTCATTAGAGAATAATATTCTTAAATTGCTGTGAGGTACTACAAACAATGCCAACATTTGAGGCTGTCTCTTAGTACACAAAATACTAGTGTTTTACTTTGGTAAGCAGCTAAACAGCGTTATAGTTTAAACTACATTGTTGCAGCTTAGTTAAACCATTAGTAGCATTTTATAATGCAGTTTCTGAATATGTGAGTGTTGTGATGCATGATCATTTTAGCACAGTAGTATGTAGTCTTTTTTTTTTCTTCTTCTCGTAAGCTTACATGATTAAAGGCACACTGTAGTCAGCAAAATAACTTTAGCTGAATGAAGCAGTTTTTGTGTATAGTGCCTCTGAAGTGTCGCTGCTCAATTCTCTGCCATTTAAAAAAAAAAAATGGAGTTATATAGCGTTTCTGTTTATGCAGCACTAGCCACATCTCCACCATATGTGACTGACACATCCTGCATGAAAACAAAATTGTTTAATTTTCAATCATATGTAACTTAGTTTAAAAGTGTTTATCTCGGGGCGTGGCTAACCGCCGAGCTTAATGGTCGCTTGAACCCGAGCTCTGGCTACTGAGGCCGACAATCTATCACAATCCGGACGCTTAGGACCTGCAAATTGCCAAAATAAAGGATGGCGCAAACTAAATCAAAGAAAAGCTCTACAAAAAACGAAAAATTTAATTTATTTAGCAACAAACAACAACTAGATGTCACGGAGCAGCTGCGGCCTACGCAAGATGGCGACGCCAGCCCGAATCCGCGAGACTCACAACAAGATACAGAATTGGCTACACCAGCCGACCAACTCACCAAAAGCTACCTGCAAGTAGCGCTTGACAACCTAGCCCAGAAATTAATCATGTCCTGGCAACATTCTATGGACTCACTACGAAGGGATGTACAAGAGATCAACAAACGGACAACGCACGTCGAGTCCAAAATGGACGACTTTGTTGTGGCACATAACGACCTTGCGAGCCATGTAGAGCACTTGGAGCAAAAACTTACAAGGACCGAAGTGAAACTAGCGGACCTTGAAGACCGTTCCAGGAGGAACAACCTGCGGCTGCGGGGAGTCCCGGAGTCGGTCGGGCCGGAAGATCTGCTGGCATTTGTTAGAGGCCTTATCAAGGCCTATGCACCTGATATACCGGGGGAGATGTTGCTCCTGGACCGAGTTCACAGAATCCCAAAACCAAGGTACCTGCCAGAAACCGTACCAAGAGATGTACTCACACGAGTACACTACTACCATATAAAGGAGCTAATACTGCGCACAAGCAGAAATAAATCTGCTCCACATCCCGACTACCCCTCAGTAAAAATATTATCCGCTACAACATTGAAAAAGAGAAAGGATCTCTCCCACCTTGCGGACAGCTTAAGAGCCAATGGCATGAGATTCCGATGGGGGTACCCGACAAAAATGATTATCTCCCGAGAGGGCAAGCTACATACCATCTCCTCACCAAAAGAAGGAGCGAAACTCCTGCAAACCTGGGGTATTACGTGCAAAGCAACAGAGAAAGGGGAGACGTCTTCTCGTCGATTGCAGGTAGAATGGAACAAGATACCTGCACAACGAGCTGACTACAATCACTGCTAAATGGAGAAGGCGACCCGCATACTAAATTAACACATGCCACTCAGGCATTCGATATGCCTTGAACCTGTGGAGGGACCCTTTAAAGCTCTGATCTTACGCCACCCGAATCACAGCAGCGAATTCGACCAACAGGGATTACTACCCACAAGATACAAATGACATGGATATTACAGCAACCTCAAGAACATCAGCGGCTTCAGACAAATAAAGGGGTGATCTCCCCCGCGAACACAGCAAACAAACCCACAGAAGAGACTAGAAAGACATTGAGGACATTAGGGAACTCATATTTGAAGTCTCTGCCTACTTGAGGGTTCAGGTACCGTACGAACATTTGCATTGACACAAGGGCTACAACCGCCATATCCCATTACATTTTATAAACTCACTGCTTACCCTTTGTCCCTACATGACTACTCTTAAAAGGGAATGCTGTTTGCAGCATCATCCCAAAATACATGTAGATCATAGATTAGTATAACACAAGGATAAGAGTCCTCAGTTGTCCAAAAGGGGATAAAAGAGTAATGTAGGGTACTTGACGATTGCCAATAAATCACCCTGCCCACGGTATTAGGGACATGCGATCAGGAAACACCCGGACACCGGGATGCTCCAAACACACATAATTTTTTTTTTTTTTTTTAAAACACGTCCCACATACAAACATATATCTATTACCCCCTACTACTGAGCAAATCAATGCAATGTATGTTGAAGCCGAGATAAGGGGTGCCTGAACCGCAAAAGTACGGACTATAATGAGCAGACAATGGAGCTAAGTCAGCTCCCCATGATGATAGACGTTAAGAGCTACCTGTTAATTGTTAAATGTAGGAATGTATTATTATGTCTAGCTTTTTGCTGCATCGGGTTATTACAGAGCTACCTACGGATGGCAAAGGTGCTCTCCCCTAGAGATCACACCAAGACACACATGGGTCACCACCCACAGGACCAGGTCCTATTCTACAAAAATAGAACGTTAAGGCCGTTAGCCACCCGAACAGATATCTTGATATCTACCCCCCATGGCTCCGCAGATGGGCGCCATGACCCCAAATGGAGTAAGTTATAAAGAACCAAGTTACATCCCCCCGACCACCCGCAACTTCCCTACCCTTCCCATATTCCCGGTACCTATGAGGCTAGAAAAGCTCCCTTACTATGCGACACACACCTACAAACGCCACTTCTGATATACGTATGGGATAAAACAATACAGAAAAGACAACCCACAGGTTACAAGGTAACGAGGTCAAGGCAACCAGTGTGGCCCGTACGCAAAACTTTATCATTCACAAATGAGTGTGACGATACAATCCCATAATGTAAGGGGCCTTAACACCCCGCATAAACGGAGAAGCAGCGAAACATAACCATACAGATATCCTGTGCATACAGGAGACGCATTTTAAACATAATAAAGTCACAGATTTTGGTACCAGAGACTTTCCCACTCAATTTCACGCGACTCACTCCTCCAAATCCAGGGGAGTGTCTTTCCTTTTTCACAAATCTCTCACGTTTGAACTGTTGCAACTCAAAAGAGACACACAAGGCCGATATCTCATAATCTATTGCAATATTAATAATATTAAATACACATTAGTGGGGATCTATAGCCCAAATGTTAATCAAAGGAACTTTTTGCTTAAAGTCCTTAACAAAATTCCAACCATGCAAAAAACCTCAATGATATTATGTGGAGACATGAATCATGTTTTACACCCGGTAGCAGACACTTCCCTTGCCCAGGGCGCCCCCAGGTCAAAACTCCTCACGCAACAATGCAAAACACTGACTAAAGTAATCCTAGAACACAACCTATACGATATCTGGAGAATACAACACCCAACCGAAAGAGATTACTCATATTTCTCCCACATCCACAAAACCCATTCTAGAATAGACATGATTCTCGTTACTGAAGACATCTTGCCAAGAACGACAAATAGTGAGATTGGGGACATAGTGTGGTCTGACCATGCCCCAGTGTCAGTAAGGTTGAAAGCCAAATTTGACCATAAAGGGAAACCCCCGTGGCGATTAAATGACGCCCTAACCATGCATAAAGACTTCCGTACTCAACTAAGTCACGATATTCTTGAATACTTCCACAACAACACCTTACCAGAATTGGAACCCACAACCACCTGGCAAGCTCATAAAGCAGTGGTTAGAGGGATCTTTATCAGTAGGGCAGCGTATATAAAAAGAACTAAAGAACAAAAATATCTTGAATCATTACAAAACGCCCACTGCCTAACCCCTACGGCAGACTTGGCACAGGAAATAATCTCGATCACAAAACAAATAAATGAGCTACTATTAGACGAAACGGCACATATGCTTCAGAACCTGAAAATACGCACTTATACTCAGGGCAATAGAGCCGGCAAGGCTTTGGCATCGCTCTTAAGACAGAAGCAAGCCCAATCAAAAATCCCATACCTACATAATCACACAGGAGGAAAAATGCATGACCCACGGGAGATTCTAGCAGAAATGGCCAATTTCTATGAAACATTATACAACATTAAACAGGACCCCCAGACACATCAACCGTCCGCACACGACATCCAAAACTTCTTATCTAATATCTCTTTGCCCAGCCTAACAGAAGTCCAAAATAAAAAACTTTGCGACCCTGTTACCTTGTCTGAAATCCTACAAATAATTAAATCACTTCCCCCAGGCAAATCACCGGGCCCAGACGTCTTACCAATTCTTATTATAAAACATTTAGCCACATTGTAGGACCACATTTGGTAGATACATTTAACCACATAATATCCACGGGCAAGATGCCACATGACATGCTGATGGCACATATAGTTACCCTGCCGAAGCCGGGTAAGCCCCCAAATAAACCTCAAAACCTACGGCCCATATCCCTCCTAAATACAGATACCAAAATCCTAGCCAAACTATATGCCACAAGAATTGCAGATATGCTGCCTACAATAATCAAACAAGACCAAGTGGGGTTTGTGAAGGGCAGACAAGGGGCTGAGGGCACAAGAAAACTATACAATTTACTTTACACAAAGCAACGACAGGGAGAACCCAGTGTATTCTTGACGCTGAAAAAGCGTTTGACAGGTTGCACTGGGGCTTCCTACGAGAAACGCTACAGAAATTTAAATTTCCACAACCATTTCTAAACCTAATAACGGCATTGTATTCCAAACCCTCGGCTAGAGTGACAAATGGAGGCTTCGCATCACAGCCCTTTTACATAACTAATGGAACTAGGCAAGGTTGTCCATTGTCACCACTCCTTTATATCATAGCACTGGAGCCACTGTTACAGACCATTAGAGACGAACCACAAATCACAGGCATAGTAAGAGGGGGAAGGGAATACAAAATAACAGCATTTGCCGATGATGTAATGCTATCATTGACTAACCCACAACTCTCCATTCCAACCTTTAATACTTTACTGAAGGCATACAGCGACTGTTCATATTACAAGCTAAACGTGACTAAAACACAAGCAATGAGCCTAGTCACGACACCTGAGGCAAACCGCATCCTACAACAAACCACTGCCTTTGAGTGGAGACAAGACTACCTCAACTCACGCACACAAATTGTTCAAAGCCAATTATATTACACTTCTCCACTCTATCAAAACTCAACTTAGAAGCTGGGAAAACAAATATATCTCATGGACCGGGAGAGTAGCCGCTGTTAAGATGTTGGTTCTTCCCAAGCTCCAACACTTATTCCGCACCCTGCCCATACAGTTACCTACAGCATACATCAAAGACGCACAGAAAACAATTAATGCCTTCGTCTGGGCTAAAAAACGACCCAGGGTTGCAGCAAATATACTTTACCTACCACAAAAAACGGGGGGCATGGGTCTCCCAAACTTAGATTTATATTATAAAGCGGCGATAGTTAGCACACTAGTGGTAGTATTCCGCTCCCATTCCACGCCCCCGGCGTGGGTACACTTGGAAGCGTCACACACAGAGGGATACGACATTGCAACATTAGCAGGAATAAGTAAAACCCACAGAAAAAAGTTTCAGGATATTTCCCCTACAACATCCTTAACTCTGAAAGAATGGGATAAATACACAAAATTCTTAAATCTTGATACAGAGCTACCCCCAACAATGCTCCTGTGCTCCTTTGAAGTATTGATCCCACAACTAAATATTAGAAAATGGACCAATGCAGGCCTAACACACTTACACCAACTCATGGATAAGGATAAATATACAGCCTTTACCTCACTACAAAAAGCGTTCAAGCTGCCACCTACGGCGGAGTTCGAACATAGACAGATAATATCGTGGATAGGAAGACACAAAGGGTCACCATACACCACAGAAACAAAGAGAAATATGGAGGCATTGAGACAACTATGCACTAACTCTAATAAAACAGCTGGTATCCTCTCCAAAGTCTATAGCAGTTATTTACCCATAAAAAAGATAAGGGACCTGACTTTTATCAAAAAATGGGAATATGACATAGGGAAACAATTACCAGAAGAAAACTGGCGTAAAAGCTTTACAGCCCACAAACACCTAACTCTATCCACAGCCCAGATAGAAATGTCAAGAAAAATGCTGTATAGATGGCATATGGTACCCACCAAGCTGAAACATATTGACCCGAAACAGACAGGAGCGTGTTGGAGATGTGGTGATGACAAAGGGGATGTCATACATATTTGGTGGACATGCCCTGTCATTACAAAACTATGGAGGTCCATACAGTCCCTTATGCGACAAATAGGGAATATGGACGTGGCATTCACGCCTGAGATATCCCTTCTACAACATATACCACGGGACCTTTCAAAATCCCAACAATACCTCCTCTTCCACATGGCCATAGCAGTAATAACAGCTATAGCCAAGGCGTGGCTTCAAAAAGATCCTCCACTATTAGACACGATTATCTCACACCTAGATAACATTAGACTTTATGAATGTACTGTACGAGCACATAGGGCGCCACAAAACTTTAGGATAGATGCATGGCGAATGTGGGATGCATACAGGCACCCCATAAAATGTAGCATACAGACAAGGAAAGAAACGAAGCAGATGAGAGACAAGGTGTAATCTCTAGAGACTAGGTAGAATATGTACATGGGAAACTTATGTTCTCCCCCCTCCCTCCCCATCCCCTCCCACCACCCAGTTTTCTCCCCCTTTTAGTTTTAGTTGTAGTTATTGTTTCACGATTCACACATACATATCGGATAAAAAAACAAAAACAGGTACGAACGGAAGAATTATCATAAGCAAGATGGTATACCTGTAACATCAATACCCCGGACTAATAGACAAGTTAAAGCCACAGTCAGAGGGGGTAAAGGAAAATGAGAACAATGAGTTCAAATACAGTAAGACCACTGACACTGCGATTCCTACACATATCATTTGATTCTAATGACAGAAAACAAGACTTGGTGTTACACTTATATAACTACTCCAATTGGCAGTGATGTATTACTGTATTCCACTCACCGGGTATACTAGTAAAGAACGCTGGGTTTGTTTTTTGCACCTTGTGATACTGGAAGATGTGTAAAATTTGGACAGTATGTAAACACTGGAATTGCATCAAGTTTTATGTATGTTGAATGCAGGGGACATCATTGTGACAATTGATGATTGTACATACCAACAATGCACATCTACTGTTTGTACCTCATAAAATACAATTAAAAAAAAAAGTGTTTATCTCCTGCTCTGTAAATTGAACATACAGTAGGCTCCTGCAGGGTCTAGCACGTTATTAACAGAGTACGAAATAAGAAATACTAAAGTAAGCAGAATTTGCAAGAAAGGAAGGGTAAACATTAGATGACTCTTTACAGGAAATGTGTAGGAAGGCTGTGCACGTCACATGCAGGAGGTTTTGCTAGGGCTGCATGAACAAAGTCATATAACTCCTAAATAGCAAAGAATTTTAGCAGTGAGACTGCAGGGGCATGATCTATACACCAACACTGCTTTATTAAGCTAAAGTTGTTTTGGTGACTATAGTGTCCCTTTAACCTCTTAGTATCAGGTACGTCTGACAAAAAACGGTCCTTAAGGACTGCGGATGTACCTGATACGTCCCCGGGGAATTAGAGCACTGGTAGTGATCATGATTGCTTCCAGCAACTCCAATGGTATTGTAACCGCTGGTGGTTCCCTTATTTACCACTATAATGTCTTAAAGCATAGAACTTAGTAGGGCTAACCATACAGATATCTTAGCCATAATTTTATATAGTGTAAGAGATCCTCTATTTAACATATATAAATAATTGAGAATACAATATAAAATAAGGATTGTCTTGGAAGCAATCGTTTTGTCTTTTTGAATATTTATTATATAAAAATGTGAAATCCATTATAGCAGAGTTTATAAGATTAAATGACATGCTTGCAAATATCATTAATAGGTTAACATACCCTTCTGAACATGTCATCATGTCAGCCTCTCTGTCATTTTAAGATGGAGCAGCGTCTGTCTCCAAGTCTCTCCTCTGTTTCTTAACATTTAAAAGTACACCTTTTTATACCTTAGGTGTCTCCATTTTTGGGTTACCGTAGTTCATTTACTTTATTCATTTTAGGACCTCCCTTAATTTGGCAAACATACAAAGCCATAACAGAAGGGTGCATACGTCATGGAAATTTTCCTGACTTAGTTCAAGATGGCATCTTAAAGTCTGAATAGCTTATCTGTTGTTTATACTAAGTCGTAAGTGTACAGTCGTGGGAGATTCCCGAATTTGGGGAAGTTCCATTAACTTGGGGTTACCACAGTATATTGTGTACTGCAAGTGTCGTAGTATAGCCTTGAAGCTTGTTTATGCATTATTATTATTGTAATTCGTCTGGGACAAAATGGCGCAAACATAATATTGAGGCATTGCTGCAATACCCCCCTCACTGCCGGGCCGCCAGAGAACACTGAGGGGTTTAAAAAAAAAAAATAGAAATACAAAGGTATAAATCGTAATACCTATTTATGGACATTTTCAGAATATATACATAATTCATTAAGTGCAATTTTGCTATCTGCAAGTATAAAAAAAAGGTCTAGTTTCCAAATACTTAAAGGGACACTATAGGCACCCAGACCACTTCAGCTCAATGAAGTAGTCTGGGTGCCAGGTCCCCCAGGTTTTAACCCTTCAGATGCAAACATAGCAGTTTCACAGAAACTGCTATGTTTACATTGGAGGGTTAATCCAGCCCTTAGTGGCTGTCTTCTGGACAGCCACTAGAGGCGCATCTGCGACGCTGGATGCGAAATTCACATCCATCGCGCAGAGCGTCCATAGGAAAGCATTGAGGAATTCGGCTCCACTGACGTCGGATGGGGGAGCTGAGGTCGGCGGATGTAGAGAGGTCACCATCGCAGAGGGAGCCCGGTGCTGGAATAAGGTAAGCTGGTTTTAACCACTTCAGCGCCACAGGAGGGGGACCCTGAGGGTGGGGGCACCCTTGGGGCACTATAGTGTCAGGAAAACCGCTCTGTTTTCCTGACACTATTGTGATCCTTTAAGTTAAACATTTAAAAGTTTAAACTGTCCCCCACCATAAAGAGAAAAAATTATGAATCAGTCTTCTTGAGTTATGTTGAAATGCTTAGAAGAAATGAGATCAGATATGTTTACTTCTGGAGTTATAAACATTGTTTTGAGAGCACATTTTAAAAGAAAATGTATTTGCTACCTTATTTCCATTTCAAAGGAAGATATCCAGCAATGTTGTGTAGTTATAATATTAATAATATGCAGTTATATTTTACACTAATAACATACGCTGCTGATGAGCTTGATATTGTTTATGTAATCAATATTTGTTTTTCTTGAGTGTGTCTATTAGAATCAATGGCAAGGTTTACAAATAAAATATCTAAAATTTGTAAAAAAAAAAGACAAAAAGAGAAATGTGTTAATATAATGGTCACTAACCCATTATTTCATGCAGAGTCCTTGTCTAGTGGAGTATTAAGTGGAGGGCTGGAGATGTGGTCCGCCACGGGTGCCACAAGGTAGGAGGGTGCCACCAGGGCTGGCCAGGCTTGGGAAGGTGTGAGCTGTGTGGCTGCCCAGGGGCTGCGAGCAGGAGAACTGCACAGAGAATTGGGGGTGGAGCCAAAGTGTGCGTGGGGATAAAGGCGGCCTCCACCCGCTGCTTCTACTGCTGCACACAGAGGGGAAGCAAGAAGGAGTACCTGCTTCCCCAACACCTACAGACCAGGGACTTCACTGACTCCAATCCTCCTTCAGTAAGTGAGAGAGAGTGTGTGCTGTGTGTGTGTGACTGCCTGTGACTGTGTGTTTGACTGTCTGCCTGTGACTGTGTGTGATTGTCTGCCTGTGACTGTCTGCCTGTGACTGTGTGTGACTGTTTGCCTGTGACTGTGACAGTGTGTTTGATTGTCTGCCTGTGACTGCGTGTACGACTGTCTGCCTGTGACTGTGTGTGACTGCCTTTGAAAGTGTGTGTAACTGTCTACATGTGACTGTGTGTGTGTGAATGCCTGCCTATGACTGCGTGTATGACTGCCTGCCTGTGTGACTGTTTGCCTGTGCCAGTGTGTGACTATCTGCCTGTGACTGTATGTCTGACTTTCTGTCTGGGGGTGCTAGATTTAGGTAATGGGCAGGAGGGAACCGCACAGCGCTCCCTCCTGCCGATCACTCAATGTAGCATGGCCGGGCGGCGCGGACTGCAGGACAGGAACTTCTATTTCCTGTACCCGGCCGCTGGCGGAATGACAGGAAGTGCTCACTCAGTGAGCGCTTCCCTTCAGTCCGCCGTCGGACGGGTACAGGAAGCAGAAGTTCCTGTCCTGCAGTCCGCGCCGCCCGGCCATGCTACATGGAGTATTAAGTGGAGGGCTGGAGATGTGGTCCGCCTCGGGTGCCACAAAGTAGGAGGGTGCCACCAGGGCTGGCCAGACTTGGGAAGGTGTGAGCTGTGTGGCTGCCCAGGGGCCGGGAGCAGGAGAACTGCACAGAGAATTGGGGGTGGAGCCAAAGTGTGCATGGGGATAAAGGCGGTCTCCACCAGCTGCTGCTGCTGCTACTGCTGCACACAGAGGGGAAGCAGGAAGGAGTACAAAAGGGGGAAAGGACCACTAAGGAGGTGAGGGGGAGAAGCGGGAAAGGATCACTAAGGAGGTGGGGGGGAGAAGCGGGAAAGGACCACTGAGGAGGTGGGGGTGAGAAAAAAATCTGTAAATTCTTTAAAAGAGGATTTTCCTTTTGCTTTAAATGTGTTTTATTAGATCAGGTTTTAGCGAATAAGTGCACAGTCTGTAATGTGACTGTAACTCCCATTAGTTATGGGATAATCTGAATCTTTGTATTGCATTTTGATACCAGTAGCTGCTGCATTTCCCACCCTAGGCTTATACTCGAGTCAATACATTTTCCCATTTTTTTTGTGGTAAAATTAGGTGCCTTGGCTTATAGTCGGGTCGGCTTATGCTCGAGTATATACAGTAATTGTATGTGTATGAGATTGTGTGTCTGTGATTGTATGTGTGTGTCTGTGATTGTATGTGTGTGGGTCTGTGGTTAAGTGTGTGTGTTGTGAATGTGTGTTTATGTATGTGATTGTGTGTGTGTAGGTCTGTGATTGTATGTGTGTGTCTGTGATTGTATGTGTGTGGGTCTGTGGTTAAGTGTGTGTGTTGTGAATGTGTGTTTATGTATGTGATTGTGTGTGTAGGTCTGGGATTGTATGTGTGGGTCTGTGATTGTGTATGTGTGGGTCTGTGGTTATGTGGGTGTATGTCTCTAAATGTGTATACACACACACACACACACAACCACAGATGTACACACACACAGACATACATCTATTGTGTCATTGTGTGTGTATATAAATGTGTATGTGTTTAGCAGATAGCTCCCTTATTTGGTTTCCTTAAATATTGCAATCTCACATAAGGATAACAAATAAGTGAGTTATCTACAATTGAAATATTCAAATTAAGTAAAGGGCTTTTAAAATATTGATGCGAAAGTAGAGTTAGCCTGAATAGCCTGAATAGTGGAATTTAAAAATACAGTGAAGAATAGGAATGTACAAGCCGAATACTGTGTGCATGTGTATGTACAAAGCACACCTTGTACAAGTATAAATGGAACCCAGAAGAAACAAAGCATGTTTGCATACAATACAAGATCTTGTATGGGTCAGGGAAAGCTATGATTTCATAGACTAGAATATAGATGAATAAAGAGAGACAAAAATAGGTAGTCATTACACTATAACCTGTATAAGGTCCTCCGTATGCCCCTTCAGTGAAAATTTATGCCAAACTACATTGTTTTATGGAGCATACACAATAACAGTAAGAGTGGGGATATAGATATTTTCTATTTTTTTTTTTAGTTTAGTACATTTTGTTGAGGAGATGTATGATAAAACAGGCCTACTGATTTGACTGGGATGGGTAATTATTGTCATCAGTGCTCTACTGACCTTAATCTACCTACCATGGAAGGTTTTCCATTACATTTTTAATTACTGGTACATATTATAAAGACTTTCTGAACCTTACAAATACTGAGTACATTGTCATCTCCCCATTGAGAATAATATATTATTAGGTGTAATTCCAAGAATCTGTTAGTAATTATATATATATATATATATATATATATATTTTTTTTTTTTTCTATGACCTTTTGTGACTTAAAAAAACATCCCTATTTTTATTGTTAAAGGTTTATTGTGTTGCTGATCTCTTCTCAATAGAAGGTTACAGGTAGATAAGTAGAAGTAATAACTATGTACACAATTCACATGCTGAATCACATGTCTTACCTTTGTAGAAACTATAATTGCTAGTGAACCGATCTTTGTTACTTGACCTTATCTGTCTGCTAACAGCGGCAATTGTTCAAGCAACGTCCATATTTCTTATCTGGTTGGTCATTAATTGTTACAAGTGATCAAGTATTGCTTTCAGGTATAAGATAAATGAGGTAGGCAGTGTACGGTGGAATGCAAACTATAGCATAAAGAAAAAGATTCTCTTAAGATCAAGTCACCTGAATGAACACCCCAAGGTGAAACTAAATGTCGAATGCTTAGAAAATAGACATTTATATATAAATTATAGAATAAATATATAAAAATGAATATAAATATATAAAAATGATAGAAAATATTTTTATATATTTGTATTGCTTCCACATATATGAAAACAGTAATGAACAAAAAATGAAACAAATATAATGTATAGTGTGTGTATGTATATATACCTTTTCAAAAGAAGATATCCAGCAATCTAGTAGCGTTATAATATTAATAATATGCAGTTATAATATTTGACACTAGAAACATATGCTGCTGGTGAGAACAATATTGTTTTCACAACATTTAGCTTCTTTCTCATTTATTTGTTTGAAGACTGGTGAATACAGTGGGTGACTGACACCCTGAGGTACCAACGGCTGATATCGCTATATAAATGGCAATAATAATAATAATAACATCAACTGTATGGGGCTTTTGTAGCTGCAAGCTCTTTAGCACAAATAGATGTATTTCTCTTTGTGCCACTTATTTTGTGAGTGTATCCATTGTTTTTATTTATTTTTTCCTTTTGTCATTAAATACTTCACTATGTATATTTTCTCTTCTGTTTCTATTACATGCTATATTCAACTATCTGAATGGTAATTATATTTGCACATTTGTGATAGTGGCGCCCTCACTGGTATATGTTTTTAACTACACGATTTTTGGCTCAATATTGTTTATTAGCAACACACATATACATATATATATATATATATATATATATATATATATATATATATATGTTAACGAGGAAAATTAGTATGCACCCTCTTACTCTGTTAAAGGAACTATAATCATTTTTATTTAAAATAAAAGATTACAGGATTCTTGAGTCAAGTGCTAAATAAGGTGCAACCACCGTGGAGATCAATAGAATAGATCTAAACATATAGAAATTGTGCTCCTACGATAGTAACAATTTTGCTATGATAAATCGCTCTCTAACAGCGTTATTCAAAAAAGTGGGAATTCAAAGTGAATTTCACATTTAAGTTTAAAATAGTCATACTGTATATATTGTAATAGTGCCTGACAATAAGTACTTTTGACAAAAGTGGGTTAATATGGCTTTCCAGTGGAGCAACAATAAGTTAGGAGATACATTGACAGGTTACTTACTTACATATATTCATTTACAAATTATGCATAGATTTCTTTCTTTTCTTTTTTTTATATCTGCAATGATGCAAAAATCATCATTTTCTGTTTAGCGGCCCATAAACATTGCTATGATGTTAATGCTGAAATGCCAGGTATTTCAAGATCTTATCTTTATTTCTTTTACAAACTTTGAAATAATTTAGCAAAGTTTAAAATATTTATTTGCAAAAATTTGGAGGCATATTTGACACATTTGAGACATGTTGAGAAGAATTCCTGAGCAATTTTGAATTGTTTCAATGCATGATTACTCATGATTTTGTTTGTTGAACTTAGTAGAGTTTATTAATTACATTGGAATTTCAGCTTCTGAATTGCTTCTATTTGCTCTGAATGTTTTTGCTAAATATAATTTGATTTATCAGTAATATAACCCCGGTCTAAAAATAAACTATAGCTAAAAACAAGAGAATATCGAGAACAGACAACAGCTCAATTAGCTGGCCCTCTGATGGGACCCAGTCAGTTCTTATAGAGATAGTAGTGCACTCACGCCATTACAGAGAAAAACTATATTCAGCCACATATGAGATTAATCCCACCCACAACTGCAGCCCAGATCCAAAACGCTTGCAGGTTCCCACTGCATGTCAGATACAACCCTAACTCCACAAGATTGTTTTGGCCTACAATGGGCATCATCAGTGAAGTGTAGCTGATACACTTTAACGTGGGGCAAAAGGGACAGCTGCCCTGGGCCCAGTTGCTCCTGGGGGGCCCAACGCAGCTGCCTCTTGAGCCCCGCTGGCCACTGCCCACAATAATATGCTTAAATATTTTGCCTCCGCCAGCTCCGAGTCCCGATCCCATCCTTCACTTTGCGAGCAAGCAAGGGCATCGCTGCATAGCGAAGGACTTACTTGCTCCCTCTCCTGACCTCCCCTGCCCTTTGCATACACGTCACACGGAGGTGGAGGCAGAGTCACGGCAAAGCTAGGGTGAGCCCCGGTCTCCTTCCTGAACTTCTGAGCGGTGCCCACTTTCAGCCCTGAGCCCAGCTGCCAGGAGCACTGAACCCTGAACCTTTGGGAGTCTTCAGAACTGTAAGTATTTACAGTAATTCACTGTAAGATATATGTTACTTGATTTATGGGGTAAGTGTGGCGGAGTAGACGTCTTAACGGCAGTGTCTCCGCTGGTAGACTCAAATAGTATCCAAGTAAAGCGTAGCGCGACAATTCCAATCCCATTCCCCAACAACTGGAAGATACTCCGCTTTGGGAGTCAACTAATTTTTATTCAGCCACAGCTGGCTTTCATGCAATTCCCCATGCAAGGGGTTTCTTTAATTACATTCCAGGGGTTTACCCCTGGTGGACCTTGTGGAGGACAAGGAACAAGTACACATTTCCCATGATCCTTTTCTGTACATGGAATATAATTGCATAAGGACAATTCTTTAATTAGATTATCTCCCAAGTACAGAAAATTAAACAATATTTTAAAACATCATAACTCCCATAATATTAATCAGAACTACATTTCTGTCGAAATACCACTCAGATCTGTTTGGTAGAACAGGAACGCCATTCGAGTGAAGTTTTAGACCGGTCAGCCACAAGGTGAAGTCCCAAAACGGTACCATGCGGCTGAATTCTTTGACCGGTCTTCTTTTATGCGTTCTTACGATTAAACTATTGAATGCAAGTGTTCATAAACTGGGTAATTGTGTGCCTGATGGCCGTTCGTTCCATTCAGTTGAATGCCGCTTTTCTAGACGAACGGGAAATGCTCGTACGAACAGGATGATGATTAGCGGTGTTCGCGAGGTTGAGTGTCCGATTATAGTTCCACGCACTCGACGACCAAACACGATGGGCGTTCGTGCTCAAAGATGGCCGCCACCACATGTTCGTTCATATGAACGGCGGCCACCCATCCGACCATTTAGAACCTTGGGATTTCAAGGTGTTACAGTACTTAATTGGAGACACACAACTCCTCTGGGTGGTCTTCCAGTTCGGTAGTTGGTTGGACTGACGAACAATATGTCCATATTCTGTTTGTGAACCAGAAATAGTCTAACCAACTCAGTCTCTTATACAGATAAGTGGCTAGTTTTGTCACAGTAAGGATGCTAGGTTGGAGGGGGGAGGAAGGGAGGGGTGGTTGGAGAATAGGGAGGGAGGGGTGGATGGAGTGGGGAGGGGTTAGTACAGTACTATCTGCACATTGTGTTTTTTTTTTTAAGTAATCTGTAAAATACTATATATTTGTGTCAGAAGTTGTGCTTTTTTAATTTTTAGAATAATTATACAGCCATTTTATTTAAAACATTTGTGCTGATTCTCTTTTTTCTCTTTATTCAAGGGACAATATTGTCACCAGAACCACAACAGCTAAACATAGTAGTTCTGGTGTCTATAGCATGTCTCTGCAGGCTTTTTAATGTAAACACTGCCTTTTCAGAAAATGTACATTACTGCCTAGGAATACCTCTAGCGGCCACTCATCACAACGTGCAGCACTGGCATTCAGGCTAAACACTCCTCATAGAAATGCATTGATTCAAATAATCTATATGAGTAGATGCTGATTGATGCAGCACAGTGTTTTGCCATGCATGCACGCACAATAGCCTCCCAATGCTTTCCTGTGGGAAAGCAGTTGGTTGGCTGAGATATACTCACACACTGCGCATTCCTGTGCATTGTATTGATGAGGTAATCTGTAATACACTCACATTACTGTGGAGTTATGCAATACACTGATACGCTGCACATTACTGTGAATTGTATTGCTGTGGAGCTATGCGATACACTGATACGCGTCACATTACTGTGAGTTGTATTAATGTTGGACAAAATTGTTTGATGAAAGAAGAGGAAGCTTCACTGGCGTGCACATTTACTCTTGCGTGTATACACGCATGCACTGGAGTCTTAACTCGTCATAGAGAAGATCCATGTAACAGTCATGGGCACAGCTACAGAAGAAAAGAGCAGACAAAGCATAGAAGAACAGCGGGAGGAGGAAGGGGATTGGTGTGGCGCATGCTCTCGTTAGATGTCTTCTATGGGAACTTTGCATCTGTAGTAAGTTAAAAAGCATGCTTGGCTGTAACATCAAAATTTGAAATATGCAAAAATCCTATTAAAATATATGCATTTTTCACCCTACTGTATTGACATTATTTATTTACTGCAGGTGTCAATCACGTTTATTTATTCAGGAGCCTGACTGCCCTCAACATGTCCAAACCTCTGAGTGGTGCTCAGAAGCGGAAGAAGAAGCAGGAGTTGGAGGAAAAAATATGTATAATTCCCAAAATAACTGGTTTTCTTGTACCTACAAGTGGATCATCTGCACAGCCTTCTGCATGTGGATCTTCTCAAGAAAATGTTAGTACATCTTTTCAGGAAGAGATTCCTCCTCAAAGTGTATCTGAATATGGCTCTGAAGCCGACACAGTGGATTCTTCTGATCAGCCAATGCCACTAGAAACCACTCCAATTCCCATGGAAGTTGAGAAACCTAGCTTCCATACTGTTGAAATACAAGACGCTACTGCTGAAGCAGTTGATATACTGCCAGAATCCATGGAAATGTTTGGTTTCCTTACTGACATTGGTTTGTGGCCAAACTCATCTACTCTGGAGATGCGGGAGTATTGGTCCAAAAATGGAAATCCGTCAATAAGAAAACCTCTGGAACAACTGCACAATGAAGGATTTCCAACATCATTTAAATATGGACATTGCTGTACAGCACATATGTTTATTCGTAACTGTCCCAAAGAGGACAAGGTTTAATGGGAGTGGCTTTGCTTCTCAGATAACAGAGGCCGAATATACTGTTTTGACTGCAAATAATTTAGTTAATCAACAAATGCATTTTCCAGTGATGGCAAGCTTCTAACAGAAGCTGAAGAGTATATTATGGAACACCGTCGTCTTCAACGCCGGAATGTCCGTCAGCAGCCACTTGACTATGGACACAGTGAAGAAGCACAATTAATGCCAAAGGAAGCCTTTTATGCTAAGGCCTCTCTACCATGTGTTGACAAACGTTTAATGTGTCTGGAACATCACCTAGGAGCCTACAGTGAAGTGTGTGATTTATTTGGTTTCTTTATAAACTTTCCAGCGATGGACTCTGAATCTATTAAAATTGCAGCAGAAAAGTTATCTGCTTTCTACAGGCATGATCTGGGCACAACATTTGATGATGAGCTTATTCAATTTCAGTCATTCATTTCTCTTTTCCTGGATGAAAAACCAGACAATTGCAGCATAGAGCAATTCATGTACAGTACAATTTATTACAAGGATGTAAGAGATACCTTTCCCAACACGGAAATTGCTTTCAAAAATCTACCTTACTTTAATGATCACTAACAGTTCAGGTGAACAATATTTTTCAAAAATGAAATTGATAAAAAAAACTTACAACGCACAACCACGAGCCAGAGCCGTCTCACCAAACTATCTACAATATCTGCTGAATCCGATATACTTTGCGGTCTTGATTTTTCGAATATTACAAAGACCTTTGCTGCTCAGAAAACACGTAGACTCGTTTAGCTTGCATTAAAATATTTCTTTACTTTTTTATGTAAAAGTTCTCTGCACTTTACGTTAATGGTTGTCAAACTACGTATTCTTTTATAATAGTCTGCTACTGCGGCAGTTGGTGCCTAACAGGAATTATAATAATAAGGTTGACCATGTAACACTGGTACTTGATTCCCTATTCACCATATTGGAATGGGAAATGTGCACTTGGATTCTATAATTTTTAAGGTTTAATAGTGTTTATTTAATTGCATTGTTTAGTTGTATTGTTAATTGTTGTATTTTATTTATGATTTTTTTTTGTGTGATATTACTAGCCAGCATGGTTATTTGTTTTATAATTTAAACGTAATAATGTTGATTTGCACTGTTACTGAAAGTTATTGTTATTAAGATATTAGCATGCTTGTTCTTCCAACAACATATAACTGTAAATAAAAATATACTATAAGACCGAGGTTAAAAGAAGCTACAGGTGGCAAGTAGGTCAAGCTAAGGACTTATTTGTGAACCAGTTCTTTATGTTTACATTATTAAAGTTTAATAGTCTACGAGGTGTGTGTGTTTTTTTGGGGGGGGTCTTTTGTGTGTGTGTGTGTGTTGTAGTGGAGGGCATGATTGCATGCTAGGGTGTAGGAAGGCAGGATCCAGGGGACCCAAGTAAATTCTTGCCCAGGGTCCAATCAATATTAAAGACGGCCTTACTGATACACCCCTAAGCACAGTGAGCAAGTGGGCCCATGTCTGAATTATCCTTTTGACTCAGGGAGCAAACCTGGACTGCCCTTAGAAGTGGGATCAGTTTGATAGGCAAATGGTATATTGACTCTCTCTGTAATGGTACAAGTAAGCAAACACTTGATTGATCCATGAGCTGGGACTAAATGAATGAGTTTTTGTCTATTCTCGGAATTCTAATATGGTTTTGCTAAAATTTAACTGTACCTGAAAAGAACATTGCATTAATTAAACTAATGAGAGAATTACTAGCTAACTGATTGTGTTATCCTTGGAAATATGGGCTGTAGAGAGTCAATGCACATTTTAAATCAGGTGCCAAGTTTACATCTCTCATTGTAGCGCTCAGCTTACACAGCTTACTTTATGAGCTATCTATTAGCACAACAGAGTTAAAAGCAAATTGCAAAATATTGGCTAAATTTGTAAAACTGTGACAAAAGAATCAGATATTCTTGCCTATATTTTACAATTTGGTTTTCAGTTCACTACAATTTGTGTTAGTAAATCCCAATGAGTTTTGTTTCTGTACATTATGTACTGCCAGACAGGAGAGAGATAGAGATTGAGAAAGAACCAAGGAAGGTGCGAAATGCGTCCAGGGCTTTCACACTCTTTTACGGGGTAGTATTCTCTGTCTAAAATAAACCAGCTGGAAAAATAAATGGTGAATTTTGCTTTTGTTGGCCTAAACTTTGCATTCACTAAATCGTAATTTAACAAATAAACTCGTTAGTGGACAGTTCGGTCTGTTTTTTTTCTGACCTCAAAACTGGAATATAATAGCTTTTTGCATACTTAAAGGAGACTCCCAAAAGTGGCAGAAGATACTTTTTTATGGAAACATTCTGGGAGTTCTTTCAAAACTTCCGCCCACCACCACATCATCATCCATAATATCTCTATATAAATGGGATTTAGTGTTTTGACTGCAAAACTATTGCAGATTAAATTAGGAAAGTCATTGTGCAATTTAGCAATGAAGAATATCCTGTTAGTCTCCTTCAAAACATGCAGCTTCCATCTGCTCTGCAGCAAACAAGTCATAAATAACTTCCTGAAGGCAGGGGCAGAGGTCTGCCACATGACTCTTGGAGAAGCTGTGACACATTAAAAAAAAAAAAAAAATTATTAGGTCACTTTCAGTTATGTCTGGCATGTCAAATATTTTTACTTTAAGTTTTTAAACATGCAAAGAACAAAAACAAAACAACTTTACTGATAAACAGGTTGACACAAATTTGGGAAGGTTTTAGCTGCTGTACACATAAGGAACAAGCGCCAGAAATCTCACTTGCTGCTATATCTGACACAAATTGTCTTGCAGACTAGACTCATAGGCATGTGCAGCCTATTGCATTAGGGTGTGCACCCTAAAGCACAAACACACGCCACCTGTATATATATGTATGTATGTATATATATATATACACATATATATATACACACACACACACACACATACATACACTGCTGTGTATGTGTGTGTGCTCTGTTAGTGGGTGGTGTAAGGGTGCTGTGTGTGTGAGGGTGCTGGTAGTGTGCTATGTGGGTGAGGGTGTTTGTGAGGGTGCTGTTAGTGTGCTGTGTGTGAGGGTGCTGTTTGTGTGCTGTGTGTGAGGGTGCTGATAGTGTGCTGTGTGTGTGAGGGTGTTTGTGTGTGTGTGTGTTTGCTAGGGTCCTGTTAGTGTGCTGTGTGAGGGTGCTGTTTGTGTGCTGTGTGTGGGTGTCATGTGATTGTGAGGGTGCTGTTAGTGTGCTGTGTGTGTGAGGGTGCTGTGTGTTTGTGAGGGTGCTGTTAGTGTGCTGTGTGTGAAGGTGCTGTGTGGTTGTAAGGGTGCTGTTAGTGTACTGTGTGTGTGCTGTATGTGTGTGGGTGCTGTGTGTGTGTGTGGGTGCTGTTTGTGTGCTCTGTGTGTGGATGCTGTGTGGGTGAGGATGCTGTATGTGTGTGTGTGCTGTGTGTGTGTTGTATATTTGGAGGGATTGTGGGGGTGGAGGTGGGGGCAGGTTACCTTATGTAGGTAGGGGGGATCCTTGCTGCCATGTGCCATCCCTGGTGGTCCAGTGGAGAGTGAACTCTAGCCTGCGGGGCTAGAGTTCACTCTCGCGAGATCTGAGCGTTGCCACGGCAACGTTCAGATCTCACGAGAGGAACCTGGTGGAACTGCTGGCTAGAGCTCCCTGGGTCCTCTCCTGCCTCCCTCTATGCTGCTGTGGGTCATAGAAACATAGAATGTGACGGCAGATAAGAACCATTCGGCCCATCTAGTCTGCTCAATTTTCTAAATACTTTCATTAGTCCCTAGCCTTATCTTATAGTTAGGATAGCCTTATGCCTATCCCATGCATGCTTAAACTCCTTTACTGTGTTAACCTCTACCACTTCAGCTGGAAGGCTATTCCATGCATCCACTACCCTCTCAGTAAAGTAATACTTCCGGATATTATTTTTAAACCTTTGTCCCTCTAATTTAAGACTATGTCCTCTTGTTGTGGTGGTTTTTCTTCTTTTAAATATAGTCTCCTCCTTTACTGTGTTGATTCCCTTTATATATTTAAATGTTTCTATCATAGATCTTTGATCTCTCCACCGGCCCACGGAGGCTTAGTGCAGAGTTGGCGCTCGGATAGTGCCGGCTCTGCATGAGCCGACAGGGGAGATCCTGAGATCTCCCTTGCCAGTCTCAATCTATAGGTGTGCCGCGGGGATTAGGGTGTGCCCAGGCACACCCCGTGCGTACGCCTATGACTAGACGTGAGTTCCTTACAGTACATCTTTCCAATATTTGTATAAGTGTGTCAAAGAATATAAACACCTTACGCAATTGAAAGCCTTCAATTATGTTAATTATTATAATTTTTTTAAATTCAAGTTCATGTTAAAATAATGTGCTGATTTATTGGAGTGGAAGCATAATCTCTGTATAAATTACACATTGAAAATCACCTATAACTTGTATATAATGTTTTGCGTGAGCTGTATCTGTATTCCTAAAGCTACCGCCCTGGTCCCATTTATCATATAGGTCCCACCCCCTGTATAATAATAGTAAATAAAAAAAATAATTAAAATTAAAACAAATTACCTTATCTCCAGCGCCGAATCGCCTATGGTGGGGCCGCGACATCCTCCTAAAGTGATATTATCTTGGTGCCTCCAGGATGACAGGCCAATTCAATGCTCCTCCTATTGCTATAGCCCTGATGCCCATTGTCATTTAGGTTCCACCACCTGTATAAATGTAAAAATTGTAATAATTAAAATTAAAACAAATTACTCACCTTTTTTCCATCTACAAGTCTCCCTTGGCGCTGTCGTGATCTCCTACTCGAGAGATGTCAATGGCTCTAATACGCAGAGGGCTTGGAGTCGTGGCTTGAAGCCACTCTTCCAAGCCTTAGAAATAGTGTACTATAAGGTATTGAGGGTAGGTGAGGGGGGAGGCAGGACTGCAGGCACTGTGACAATTTTAATAAAGTGAAGTTGTTAAAACGCCAATAATGCCCCTTTGAAGATTTACCAATTATCATCACATTCCAGTATAGTCCAGGCACAAGTCAGGCAGATATTGCACTGGAAGAGGAAAACACAAACATTGTTTCTGTTCCTCTGCCTCCTCTCTCAAAACGCTCATTTTCTGATTGACAGGTACAAAGAGCATTGTGTTTATAACATTGTTATAACAATGATTGACAGGGAGCCAACCAAGGTGGAGATACTTAGCTCCGGGATAAGAGGTAAATGCTGCAGTATGGATTTATACTTTGAGTTTATTTTTAGAATACTCATATATTAAACAAAACATTTTAAATATTTAAGTTTATAAATCAATATTGCATATGACTTAATTATTCTGTGTGTATTAGGGTAGAATTCTCTGGACCTATGCTATTATTAGTTTAGCATGCTTATTAATGGATATGTCTCATGATGACAGCCATCATGATAGAAAGTGAAACACATTGAAACTGCACCATATTAGCCAGAAATAACTGGATATTATACTAGAACGATCATTAAATCATGGGAAACCTCTCCTTGCATATATGTGTGTATTTCCTTTTATTTTTCCTGCAGGATATATCAGGAAACCAATTGGCATCTTTCTGGAAATATTCTTTTACATTTTAATAAAAAATTCACACAAAAAATGGATGATGGAAGTATCAAGCAACTATAGAGGAGATCTGAAAATGAATCAATTGCCTAATTATGCTAGTGAATGACACACAAGCATACAACACTTTACTTATTTTTCATACAAAACAGATGTAGACACCTATTACAAATTTTGTGAACATTTTTAGCAAGTTTCATTTCCTTAGTGTTTCAGAAGACGTGCTTCGAGCTATTTTCTGAGTAGGAAGCTGTTAACAGGGACAATCGGATCTTTACAAGAAAGCAAAAATATGCAACTGCAATAAACACATGCTTATAACACCAGGAATTGTTAGGTTATACGATAACGATTGTGTAGAAATATTTGCAGCATGGTCAAAGTCCTTTAAGCTCGGTTGCTTTCATATGTCTGTTATGCTCACTGAAAAGCTACACATAAGCACACAGTTATTCATGGTTTCTCTTGTGTACAAAGCTGTGGAAATATTTTCTCGTGTTTGACCATAGCTCTGAGTTTTAATACATTCTGTGGTTGTTGTATTATAGTCAACATTTCCATTTTAGAAAATTATACGTGAAATTAAGCTATTACTCCAGTAGTTTACCAGTGGTGGACAATAACATTTTTACCTAAACCCAGACACGTGGTTGACCACACACATTCAGACATAGAGTGGGGTGGTTACAATTATTACAAAGTATGTTTTTCAGTTATTTCTTGGCGTGGCATGGTTTGTTTTTAAAATATCCAAAAGGGTATTTGGTTTATGACCATGTTCTCATGTTGGGCGAGAAGATGAAGGAATTTGAAGACTCATATCTAGATACAGCAAAATCTTGTGCAACGCAGTTACATTTCCCATCATACAAGTTCCAGCACACTCATTTATTTACGAAACGTCAATTTCCAAACACACAGAATGTAAAAGTTTTATTTAAAAAAAACTCCTAAACCAGGCAAAAATATTGGGGGTTTAGTTACAGTATATGATCATACGTTGCATAGGCCTGCCACAATGTCAATGTACCCCATCTTTGGCAGGTCCTACACTAACAGCCTAATGTCTGCTCTTATGAGTGTAATCCACTAACTTGGGAAATCCTTCCTTGTGGGACACTCTGCAGTAAAAGGTAAGTTAAATAGAGCCTTGGAACGAGGCACCCATGACAGGGAGAGGTGCCTTATTTCTGCCTAATTTAGGTGTTTTTAAAAAAAACTTACATACTGAGAGCTTTCAAATTGCCAAGAATGGGGTACATTGACATTGTGACAGGCTGTCTGATATATGATCATATACTGTAACTAAACTCCCATTATATTTCCCAAGGTAAAGTGTTTAAAAAAAACAAACAAAAAAAAACTAAAAACTATTACATTCTATGAGACCTGAAATCGCTGTTTAGTGAATAAGTGAGTGCGCTGGATGTTGTATGAGAGGCAGGGATAATGAAATTGTTTGTGTTACTGTACGTGTGCAGATGGAATCGGTTAGTTTGAGTGTTAGTGGAGGTGTGTTTTGTGTGAGTTAATTAGATGTGTGCCAGTTTGTGTCTGTGTGTTAGTGTGAGTCTGTATATAGGTGCCAGTGTATGATTGTCAGTGTGGGTCTGTGAGTGTTAAAGTAAGTCTGTGTTTGAGTGTCAGTATATATACCAATGTCAATGTATTCGTGTCTGTGTATAAGCATTAGTTTCATCTGTATTTGCTTCTGTATATGCTTATCATAACATATTAGTTGATATTTGTGAATGCAAATTTATGATGTGTTAATCTATGCATGTTAAACAGTGATAGGTTCTGCAAACGGTTCTTGTCCAAATGTTAAGAGTGGCCCTGTAGCCAATGGTAATTAAAATATATAATTAGTAAAGTGTTAATGGTTTAAGGATATATTTGGAAAATTAAAGAAAATGTAAATGTGACATACACATATCCTTGAACGTATATTGAGATTTATAGGAAAGTGTCTTATGGCATCCAACATTTTTATCGATTATAAAAATACCCCTTTTGTCTTTCTTAGCTGTGACATAGCTGTTTTAAGATTTTGTACTTTTTAACATTTGTGCACTAATAAGAGTTGTATTTCAAATAGCATTCTACTTGGAAACGTTTTCATTTAACTTGTGCATCAGCTACAATAGACATTTTAGCACGCTTTTGCGTCTTTGTATATATGCATTTGAAATAACTTATCCCTGGATATTATCGCTCACCACCCCACCCCAAGTTCCTTACTACATTTATAGATAGAATCCCACACACAACTTTAGATAATTCCAAATAGCAGCTGCAAACACTACCCGTAATGAGCACAATCCACCTTCTTAACCCCTAACACTCACTCCTTCTCCTCCCTTATGCTCATTCTCCTTCCCTCTAATTACCTACCCATCAGAGCAATGCTCTATATTCTTCTCCTCTCCTTCTCTCTCATCTCCCTAAGGATCAAAATATCCCCTTCCACCCACTTCCCTCAACAAAACACTAACATTTACATTAATCCCTCTCTGCTACACTCCCCCCTTCTCTCATCTCAAGCCCTGCACTCATTTCTCTATTCTCTCTCTCCTGCTCTAACCCAATCTCACCCTAGTCGCCGCCCATATAAAACCCACTCACACCTCCTGTCTCTATCTCTCCTCCTACTTCTGGCAGCTGGTGACGTCTCTCCCAACCCAGGGCCCCTCACCTCATCTGCTCACACTAAAATAACCAGAAACCATGCAAACCTCCTCCAAATACCCTGCAGTCTATCCTCTTCTACCAAAATCCAGTGTGCACTCTGGAATGCTCGCTCCATTTGTAGTAATATCAAATCTACAGCTATACATGACCTCCTCATCTCTAACTCTCTCACAATACTGGCACTCACTGAGACCTGGCTATCTCCATCCGATACCGCTACTCCTGCTTCTTTATGTTTCGGTGGTCTACAGTTCTCCCATACTCCTAGACTTGACTGTAAAGGAGGTGGTGTAGGCATCCTTCTCTCCCCTCAATGTACCTTTCAACCTATCCTCCCTGCCCCTGCCCTATCCTATACTTCCTTTGAAGTTCACACTGTACGCCTTTTTAAGCCCACTCCTTTAAGAATTGCCATCATCTATCGCCCCCCCCCCCGGTCACCCTAAACTATTCATTGAACACTTTTCCTCCTGGTTACCCCACTTTCTTTCCTCTAGCACTCCCTCTCTCATACTTGGGGACTTCAATATCCCTATCAACAAGCTCAATTGCCCTGATGCCTCTCGTCTGCTCTCTGTAAACTCCTCCTTTGGACTCACACAGATTTCTTCCTCAGCAACTCATACTGCAGGAAACACTCTTGACCTCATCTTCACCAATCTCTGTACCACCTCTGATCTCGCCACTGCTCCATTTCCTTTGTCTGACCACCATCTGCTAACATTTAACATCTGCATACCCCATACCAAAATCTCACCACCGTCCACTCTCCAACCTCGCAGAAACCTCAACTCTCTCGATCTCCAGCACTTCTCCACTAAACTCCAAACACTCCTTTTACCCATCTCAAATCACAACTGCCCTAACTCTGCAACCTCACTCTACAACTCCACTCTCTCCTCTCAACTTGACATCATGGCACCTCCTACAGTTAAACGCAGCAAGCGCCCCCAACTACAACCCTGGCACACCAAGCTGACCCGTTACCTCCAAAAATGTTCCAGAACTGCTGAACGCTGCTGGAGAAAGTCTCACTTTGCATCTGACTTTGTCCACTATAAATTTATGCTGCGCTCCTACAGCATGGCTCTTCAACACACTTATAAGCACACTGCCCCACCAACCCAAACACCTGTTTCACACTTTTGATGCACTTCTTCACCCTGTGACTCCCCCTCCTTCCACCACCTTGTCCGCCACAAATTTTGCATTTCATTTCACTGAGAAGATCTCTACAATCAGGAAAGAGATCTCTAATCTTTCTCTGACCAGTATCAATACATCACCCAACCCCACTCCCCCTGCCACCCTAAGCTCATTTGCACCTGCTACAGCACAAGAGGTTTCTGCTCTGCTCCTGTCCTCCCGCCCCACCACCTGCTCCCTCGATCCTATTCCCTCGCATCTCATCCGCACTTTGTCTCCCTCTCTTGCTCTTCCTCTCACTAACATTTTCAATCTCTCCCTTTCCTCTGGCACATTTCCCTCTGCCTTCAAACATGCAACCGTAACCCCAATTCTGAAAAAGCCCAGCCTTGATCCCAACTCCCCATCCAACTACCGCCCTATCTCGCTACTGCCATTTGCCTCCAAGATCCTCGAGAGAGTTGTCTACGCCAGATTGACAGACTTTCTTGAATCCAACTCTCTGCTTGACCCCCTTCAGTCTGGATTCCGCGCTGGTCACTCTGTCGAAACTGCTGTGACCAAAGTATCCAACAATTTAATTGCTGCTAAATCTCGCGGCCAATACTCTATCCTAATCCTCCTTGATCTTTCTGCCGCCTTTGACACTGTTGATCATCAACAGCTTCTTCACATTCTCCGTAACTTTGGTCTACGGGATTCTGCTCTCTCCTGGTGCTCCTCCTACCTCTCCCAGCGCTCCTTCAGTGTTTCTTTCTCTGGCTCTGCCTCTTCTCCCCAACCCCTCCCTGTCGGCGTCCCCCAAGGTTCTGTCCTCGGCCCCCTACTGTTCTCTATCTATACTGCCTCCCTTGGTAAACTCATCAGCTCTTTTGGCGTCCAATACCATTTATATGCAGATAACACGCAAATCTACCTGTCCTCCCCTGATCTCTCTCCGCCCACCCTGACTCATGTTTCTGACTGCCTCTCTGCTATTTCCAACTGGATGGCTGCTCACTTCCTTAAACTCAACCTGTCCAAAACAGAACTTCTAGTTTTTCCTCCCTCAAGTGCTGCTACTCCTGTGTCTGTCGCCATCCAAGTCAACGGCGCTACTATCACCTCTACCTCCCAGGCTCGCTGCCTAGGAGTTCTTTTTGATTCTGATCTCTCTTTTACTCCCCATGTTCAATCGATAGCCAAATCCTGTCGCTTCCAACTCAAGAACATAGCGCGCATCCGCCCATATCTAACGCCGGACGCGGCTAAGGTACTGGTTCATGCTGTTGTTCTCTCTCGCCTTGACTATTGCAATCCTCACCGGTTTTTGCAATCTCACCGGTCTTACATGTTCCCAGCTTGCACCACTGCAATCTATAATGAATTACGGCTGCGAGGCTTATTTTCCTGTCCAGTCGCACCTCCCACGCCTCCACACTCTGTCAGTCCCTGCATTGGCTTCCAGTTAGATATAGGGCCCAATTCAAAATTCTGGCGCTTGCTTACAAATCCCTACATAATGCTGCTCCAACATACCTAGCCTCCCTCATACACAAGTATGTCCCGTCGAGACCCCTGCGCTCAGCCCAAGACCTACTCCTATCCTCTGCCCGGATCCCTACCTCTGATGCTCGCCTTCAAGACTTCTCCAGGGCTGCACCTATTCTGTGGAACTCCCTTCCCTCCTCAATCAGACTTTCACCCAGCCTCCATTCCTTCAAAAAATCTTTGAAAACTCACTTCTTCATTAAAGCGTATCAATTAAACTGTCAGCAGGTTTCTCATCCCCCCCCCATGACTCCATTCCTTCACCTGTCAAAAATGACCTACCAAGCACTCAATAAACCCTTCTGTAACAAACTATTTAATTCCCCTACTTTAACCCTTTGTGTCACTATACCCCACTCCCTCTAGCATGTAAGTTCATCGAGCAGGGCCCTCAACCCCCTCTGTTCCTGTACGTCAGTGGTCTGATCTCAATTATGTGTCTGTTAGTCCACCCATTGTACAGCGCTACGGAATTTGTTGGCGCTATATAAATAATAAAATAATAATAATAAAATAATAATAATAATAATAATATTGTGCTCAATGTTCCATTGGCTGGTAAGTGCTACTTGCAAATATGAGACAAACTTTGAATAGTTGAATAATCACGATTGAAACCAACAGAATGCACATTGCTCCACTGTTATTATTAATTCTAATTAATAAAGCACAAACAAGCCTTTCTCATGTCTATTAATCAGGAGAATTTTATATATAAAGAAAGTAACGTGGTTGATAGTGAGGAATTTTCTCTGTCAGGAATTTGCCATGGTCTTTTGTATCAATTTGCAACTCTCTGTATTTCTCCTTGTCCCCAAACCAGCTGGCGAGTAGCCCCAATGAACGATACAAGACAAGGTTCAAAGTGACTTCTCACATTTAATAGACTGTGTAACAAGTTATGTTCAAGAGGAAACAGGGGTGGTCTTACAAGCATTATCCAATCCTAACAAAATCTTATCTTAACATCTTTACCTATTGCAAGCTTGCAGGTGTATCTTCATGTTCGGGCCTTGCTCAAAGCTAAGTTTCACTATAACTATGCACTTCAAATTAATATGCATGCGCACTACGAATTAAAGTATAAGCACTAAGAATTAAAGATATTTACTACGCAGTTCTAAATTACACATTACTATGCAGTTATGATCAAAGGGAGAAACACAGGAAATAAGGCCGACAGACAGAAGAATACAGGATATAACACCTATTACTTGTTACATGATGTTCTACAGCTCTTAATTGTCTAGGGGTATATTCACTAAGCATTAGCTATAGATAAAGTATATTATTTCAAATAGCTGACATGTTAACCAATTTTAAACAGACTGGCCATCCGGTCATCTGCATCTTAAGACCTGGGTAAACATAGGCAAAGTGTATTATTCCCAACAGGGTGGACAACTATACAGCAACAAAATTGATTTTTGTACTTTGCCATTTGTCTGATTTGAACAAAAGTTTATAAAACAACCATATGGTGGTGTGTGGCAAACACACTGTTGTATACATACACCACTCATGCATGCTGGGAGCTAACTGCATCTTGGGGTAGATGTTTCATTGCCCTAAGGCAGGGGTGACCAAAAAGTTGATTGCAATCTACCATTTGATCAGTTTCGCTTAGTGATTGCTTGGCTGCTACGACATGTACAGTGTGTCCTAGTTCACTCCCGGGAACTGTATGCAGCCACTATCTGAATAACTCTGGTTCTCTGAGAGTGTGCGGAGGAATAAAAGGGTTTTCTACCCATACATAAGAGAGACAGTGTGACAAAAGCTCTCTCTGCATTAGGGCACACTTTGCACACCCCTTATGCATGCCTATGGGTGAAATTGTATCTAGCAGCATGGTAATGGTGGTCTTTATGTATGTGAGAGTGTGAATTGACCACATGTATGTATGAATGTTTGTTTTTTCTGTTAGAATGTTTATTTAATTTAATAATCTGGTTGATAAATTTATGTGATTAAGGATATAACACAAACTAGTCGTACTGATATAGGTGTTGTAATTATTGTACTTTAGACTGTAAATCGCCCAACGCAAAATCTCTTGGTTTTCCATTTTGTGATGAGATAGTTTCTAGTAGATGAGTCACACTGTGATTGCTGAGCTGGGCTGTTGTAAAGTGTGTTTGGCATCCTACCCAAGGCACAAGCCATAGGTTCAATATCCCTGCTATAGAGCTATTGCTCCATGAAGGCTTCTGATATGGACTTGATGCAATATTTTACCATGTTTTTCTAACATATAAATTGCCATGGTTATTCAGCAGACTGAATGTTAGAGTGTTAAATCATGTACACAAAACGGTCTAAAATGGTTAAACTACAAATATAGTTGCGAAATAATTTTTTTCAAAAGAGCCATTTTAGTCTAAATTTTCCCTGGCTAAAATTTGTTTAGAAATCAACAAAGAGGAAGTAACTTTGTGCATAACGTGTAAATTATATATAAAAATGAGTAAATATAATGAAATTATATAGTCATATAATAAAAGATATAATAAAATTGTCCAAACATTAACCTGCAAAACTGAGTAGAGGAATTATCAGTGGAAAAAATTAACAAAGTACTACAGTGTACTATATTCCTTATCGTCACTCGGGGCATCTAACCATGCAATTATTTTTACCCAACACCTATTAAAGGGGAAAACATTTAGGCCCTTTGCCACAGCCCAATGTAATCACTTCCAATATTCTGTAAACTCTGCATTCTGCTTCTAATTCATCAACTAATATTTATCAAATAAAACACTAAAATGAAGGACGTATTTGCCATCCGTGTTTTGTATCAACTTAGGTGTGTCCTTTTGTATTTGCAAAGCTTTGACCTTGTCTGCAAAAAAACAGATTGTGTCTCTAACATTTTTCTAGTCTATTTCCCTAAACCTACCCAAAGTTTTTACAAATTCATTTTCCAGGCCATAAATCTGTATCTACCTTTTATATTTTACACTACTTCCTAACAGCCATTGCCACCTCTTGGTAGCCTTCGTTTTATCTCCCTGGTTCTATCCATGCCACTTCAAACTTGCTATTACCCTCCTCTCTGTTTTCACTCTGGTGTGCCTTCACCCTACATACCTCCAATGAGAAAAATTTATTCATCAACTGTGTTTTGCATTAACCAAGGTATGTCCGCTTGTAATTGCTTAAGTTTCATCAAGTTCAGAAGTTTGGCCTTGTCTTTAGAATACATACTGGTGGTTGTTAATAGCTTATCTCCATAGTCACAAAACACCAGCACACTCATCTAACACACATATTCAAAGGTATATTAGATCTAGTGTAAAAGGATGGGAAGGGAAAACCATTTGTGTGAATTAGGGATGTCCAACTGCTTCTTCAGCATTGCGTTAATGATCTAATATATAGAAAAGGTATCCATCTACTCCAGGAAACCTCTATAAGTTACTTTCCCATCAGTACCAAAGACCACATCTTCTCCATTCATCACTACTGGATTCACAAAAAAACTGCTGGGCCTGCTTTATGGATACTGGATCTGTTCTCCTTGTGGTTTGCCACATGCTCTGGATTGTGTCTAGTGTTGTTACTGAACTTACTGACATTTTTTTCTGATGTTTCTGGATCTTGTTTCAAATGATGCTGAGTCCCTGTTGATCTACATGCTGAGTTCCTACATTTGTGTCCATTTGTCCTTGTAGTTGCAAAGTTTCTTCCTAGATGCTGAGTTACTCTGTCCAGGGCCTATGCAGTAATCATGGCTTAATATTAATAAAATATACCCAGGATTCATTGGTCCAAAAGAAACATACATAATTCTCATTAATTCCTTTTGGAATTAAGCAACTGTCCAACTTCTCGACCAAAAAAAACAACAACCTAAAAATTGATCTATGTGCTTGTTCCATAAGTTAAGGGTTTCTTTTTAAGTGCACCAACTGTATACCAACCATACCCATAACCTATACTCTAATTGTACACCTACCATCACGTTAAAGGGACACTCCACTAATAAAATAATAAAAAGAAAACACTATTTAGTGGATATTCCCCAAATGAAAATGTGCATGCATGAAATTATGCATTATTTTATTGGGGGTATATCTAAAAACATTTTAAAAGCTGCAGGTCTTTTATCTGCTGCAAACCCTCCTCTTCTAACCACACCCAGACTTTCTGTGGCTGTCCAATCAAAGACTTCCCAATGAGCAATTGCTGCCTCTTGAGTTTAGTGACACTGAGCTTAACTACCAGGACCAGTTGGGGGGATGGGGAGGGGGTGTAACCAGGTTCATTTATAAAAGTGTTAATTTCTATTGAAATCTGCACTTTTTGTCAAATGAAAAATAAAGCTTTTCAGCAAGTTAAAATGCGTTAGAGGTCTGGGGAGTCACAGATTTAACCATTATAACATACAGATATATACTTGTAATTTTGTGGCTATAAATTATTGTTGCTAATTATTAACACCAATTACTAATACCCATATTTCCCATCATTTCAAAACCATATGCGTAACAGGATAGAATTGTGAAACTCTCACAAGTGTCATTCAAGCAATCTAGGAGGTATATAAGTAAATTTTGCCAAAGCATTACCCCCTGTTAACCCTTAAACACTTTGCTTATTTCTGGACCTTCTATTTTGGTTTTTATTCCCCACCACAAGCTCCTCTTAAAAGCATAAAGGAAATCAGACAATACAGTGTGTAAATATTTCTAATAACTAATTTAAAATACAAAGCTTCTGGTATTTAGATCCATTAAGACTATCAAATATGTATAAGCATACTCTCAACCTTTGTTGGATATGCAATAAAGAACCAAGGAACTACATACATGTGTGGTGGACTTCTGAAAGGGTTAAGGAATTTTGGAATCTGACTTTTAGACAGTTAAAAAAGTTAATTAATACAGTAATTAGTCCCAAACCAGAATTAGCATTATTACATATGTTTTCCATCAGAACTTGGAATTAATGGAAAAAAAATGATTATACATTTCCTTATGGCCACACAATTATTAATAGCAAGAAATTGGATAGAAATTACCTTACCAGATTGGCAGTCTTTAAATAATCAAATCTGTATGCAATTAAAAATGGAAATAGGACTAAGATGTGCAAATGAGAATTTTGAAAAAAGAATAGAATTAGTGGAGAGTTGGTTGAAATAGGTCGTATAGTTTAACTTTATATTTTTTTTCTCTTCTTTCCCTTTTCTCTTTTTTTTTTTCAACATCAGAAAGGTATTTATCACATAAGTTTGTGCCATTGTCTCTTAATAATAAAATAAATACCAATTCATCATATGTTATTATATATAATGGAGTCTCTAAAAAAAAATAAAAAAAATTTATTTTATTTTTATTAGACGTAAGACCGGCTATAGGGTATCAATATCCAACCGAATGTACCATCGTAATTTATATCAGCAAATATGTTGAGATCTTGGTTCCCCCATAGTCATGCCTTATAAAACTAAACATATAAAACATACAAGACAATCTACTCATTCAAACAGTGCAACAAAGCCATTAGAGAATATCTGATGAAAGTTTCTAACTTTAAGGACCAGTTTTATTTTTTATGCTCTACATTATTGGTTAATGGGTGTCTCGGTTGTCCAGGGTTCCCATATCTTGGTGTGTATATTTGTCATATTGAGATTTCTATATACCTGTTTCTCCATTAATTGCTGATATCCTATTTGAAATTCCACCTCTGTCCATGAGGGGATATTTACTGTTTTCCAATATCTGGCGATGCAAATTTTAACCGCCATTAATATATGAATAATTAAATATTTTATAAGTTTACTTTTAGTAGGAATATTCATATGTAACAAAAATAATTGTGGAGAGAGGTTCATTATTTTTTTTTTTAAATAGTCTTGATTTTTGTAAATGTTGCTTGCTTTAACGAGTCAAGAATATAACAATCCCACCAAAAATGTTTCAGAGTTCCCTCGTGTCTAAGACATCTCCAGCAGACTGAGTCTGTAGGGGGGTGGAATTTTGCAACTCTCGCTGGGACCATATACCACCCATGAACCAATTTAATCTGTAGTTCATATAAACTTATACAATGTATCGCTTTTTTAAGCAAATCAAATGATTCCTTCCATTGATCTAATGAAAACTTACTTCCAATATCATTTTCCCACTTCAGTATAGATTTCATTTTATCCTTATTATACCTGCTATATAGAACCTTATTTATTTTTGAGACCATATTATTCTTATGTTCTATCTTAAGGATATTATCTATAACTGAGGTGTTATATATTGGGTTAGATTGAATAAAATGCTTAATTCTAATATATGTGAATTGTTCTTTATCGAGACCTTTTGTTTCTATAAGAATTTGTAGAAACGATTTTATTTGCAAATCCGGGTTTAAGATATCGGCTAATTTTACCAAACCATTCTCCTTCCATTTTTTGATATTAATATCCTCAATATATATTTGCAATATTTCAATTGGTGAATTTATAGTTAGTTGTTCAATGATCTCTAATTTTTTTCTTCAGCATTTGCATATTAGATGCCCAGAGGTATTGCGAGAATATTTTTTGGTATTCTTTTAATATATATTTTGGAACTTTCATGGGAATGGTTCTCATTATATATTCAAGTTTAGGCAGTAAATAGTGTCTAACCGCATTTGATTTTCCAATCCATGATACGTATAGATTGTTCCATTTAAGTAACATATCTTTTATATTTTTCAGTAATGGGTAATAGTTGATTTTAATTATTTGATTCCAGTCAAAACTTATTTTTACTCCCAAATATTTTATACTCTCACTCGACCAAGTAAATAGGAATTTAGATTTTAAAGATAGAAGTTGTTGTTCACGTAGGTTGGTGTATATTGCCTGTGTTTTATTTATGTTGATTTTATAATTAGAAATAAATCTATACTTCTCAATTAATTCCAGAAATACATATAGTGACTCCTCACATTCAGTTAATGTTAGAATAACATATAGTAGGACCTTGACTTGTTTACCGGCCATAGGAATCCCTTGAATTTTTCCCTCTAGTCTGATAGCTGAGGCAAGTGGTTCTATAGTTAAGGCAAATAGCAATGGTGCCAAGGGACATCCCTGGCGTGTCCCATTATTTACATCAAACCACTCAGATGAGATACCCCTACCCATGACCCTGGCCGTAGGATTCGTATAGAGAGACCAAATTGAATCATATATAAAATCTTGGAAGCCAAATGCTTTAAGGACCCTCGACAGGAACATCCAGTTTACCCTGTCGAAGGCCTTCTCTGCATCCAAAGCAACGAATAGTGATGGGATCTTATTATTCTCTATTACTTGAATTAGATTTAAAAGCCTGCATACATTATGGGCTCCTTTTCTACCCATTATAAATCCAGCTTGATCTGGGTGAGTTAAAGACGGAACAATTTTTTTTATTCTATCAGCCAGTGAGAAGATCCTTGAGAAGATCTTTATATCAATGTTTAATAACGATATAGGTCTGTAATTCGATACAAAATGCGGATCTTTTAGAATAGGTATAATCATTGTTTGTAGCATTTCCTTAGGGAAATATTTCTGGTCCCTCATTTCATTATAGACTTTAAACAAAAGAGAAGGGATAGGAGTGAGGAATATTTTGTAAAAGGTATCAGTGAGACCATCTGGTCCAGGAGCTTTCCCTTTACGGAGTGGTTTTATAGCCTGGCTAATCTCTGTTATGGATATGGGATATTCTAAATCTTTAGTCTGTTCTACATTTATTTTTGGTAAATTACAGTTGAAAAGGAAGGTATCTATATCTTCGATAGTTAATGGGGTCTTTGAGAGGTTATATAATGATTCATAATATTGACCAAATACTTCCCCTATGTCAGTTGGTGCTAAATAATCTTTATTATTATATTTTCTCTTTGTAATCTTTTGTTGTCTTTTTTTTTAATTTTAATTTATTAGAAATTTTTTTACTCGTTCTATTTTCTCCAAAATACCACTGTTGTTTTAACCTTATTGTTTACTTTATTTGATTAATTGGTTTTAATTTGAGTTTGTATTTCTTTAATTTTGTTTAATCTTAATATATTAAAATCTTTTTTATTAATATTTAATATGGCTAATTCTATATAGAGATCCGTTTTTCCCCTGATCTTTTTCAATTTTGTTCCAATTTTTATAAGGTTTCCCCTCATAAAACATTTGTATGTGCACCAAAGAGTACTATTAGAAACTTCTTTATTAACATTGAATCTTATAAATGCTTCTGCTTCTTGGTCTTTTAAATATTTTAGACCATATTCTGAGTCTAAAATGTCATCATTCATCCTCCAAGATGTCCTTCCCTGAGTATCATTTTTTTTGTTTTATGTTAGTTATTATCGTTGCATGATCTGGCCAGGATATATTGTCAATATTAGAATTTTCAAATCTCTGTAAACTACAAGAATTTGTTAAATAAATGTCTATTCTTGAGTACATTTTATGTACATGAGAGAAATATGAATAGTCCCTATTATTGGGATGCTGAACCTCAAGATATCATAAAGATCATGTTCTATCATAATGTTACAAAATGATTTAGCGTTATTGGTTACTTTCCTAGTATAGTGATTGTTCTTACTAGTTAGTGTTCCTTCCATTTTTACGTCTGGTGTAACATTCATATCTCCAACTATCAATAGAGTTCCTTTTTTGATTCTCTTGATTTCATTGAAAACAGATTTGAAAAATGTACAGGAATAGATATTTGGTGCATATAGATTTACCAATGTAAATATTTCTTCATTTAATTTACAAATCACGATCAAACTTCTACCTTGATTATCTTTTTTTCTAAAATAAGTTCGAATTTGGTATGTGCTGAAATTACTATTGCAACTCCTCTCGTCTTTTTGTTATAATTTGATGTGAAGATTAGTGGGAATTTGGTAAATTTCCAATAGTTGGTATTCTGATTCTGCCAATGTGTCTCCTGCACAAAACAGACATCTATTTTATTTTTTCTAATTGTATCATAGAGAAATCCTCTCTTTTCTGCAGTAATCATGGCTTAATATTAATAAAATATACCCAGAATTCATTGGTCCAAAAGAAACATACATAATTCTCATTAATTCCTTTTGGAATTAAGCACCTGTCCAACTTCTCGACCAAAAAAAAACAACAACCTAAAAATTGATCTATGTGCTTGTTCCGTAAGTTAAGGGTTTCTTTTTAAGTGCACCAACTGTATACCAACCATACCCATAACCCTATACTCTAATTGTACACCTACCATCACGTTAAAGGGACACTCCAATAATAAAATAATAAAAATAAAACACTATTTCGTGGATATTCCCCAAATGAAAATGTGCATGCATGAAATTATGCATTATTTTATTGGGGGTATATCTAAAAACATTTTAAAAGCTGCAGGTCTTTTATCTGCTGCAAACCCTCCTCTTCTAACCACACCCAGACTTTCTGTGGCTGTCCAATCAAAGACTTCCCAATGAGCAATTGCTGCCTCTTGAGTTTAGTGACACTGAGCTGAACTACCAGGGTGTAACAAGACAGTTGTCTGACTGGCAATTGGGAGGGAGAGGGGGTGAAAGGGGGGCGAGGAAGGTAACCAGGTTCATTTATAAAAGTGTTAATTTCTATTGAAATCTGAACTTTTTGTCAAATGAAAAATAAAGCTTTTCAGCAAGTTTTTTTCTACTGTTACAGGTAAGATTCATCTGTAGGAAAAGGTTTCTGATTGCACAAGGTTTGAATTCCTGTTGGTAATTATAAGGCATTTGATTTGATTAAGCTAGTTACTTGCTATTGATTGCTGGTTAATTAGCTATTGTTTGCAAAAAGCAGAGGCCTACCCAGGTGTTAAACATTCCTAGTGGGTGGTGATTTTAGGAGTTATATAAGGCTTGGTGTCATTAGCTTGTCTAATATAGCTTGGTACTACTTCCAAGTGCTGTTTCTAAGTGTGTAGTTGGAGATATTCTGGAGAGTTTTACAGAAGCTTCAACTGTCTAAGAGTTGTGCTAAGAGCTTTCTTTTCTACTGTTACAGGTAAGATTCATCTGTAGGAAAAGGTTACTGATTGCACAAGGTTTGATTCCCTGTTGGTAATTATAAGGCATTTGATTTGATTAAGCTAGTTACTTGCTATTGATTGCTGGTTAATTAGCTATTGTTTGCAAATAAGCAGAAGCCTACCCAGGTGTTAAACATTACTAGTGGGTGGTGATTTTAGGAGTTATATAAGGCTTGGTGTCATTAGCTTGTCTAATATAGCTTGGTGCTACTTCTAAGTGCTGTTTCTAAGTGTGTAGTTGGAGATATTCTAGAGAGTGCTGTATCTAAGTGTGTAGTTGGAGATATTCTGGAGAGTGCTGTTTCTAAGTGTGTAGTTGGAGATATTCTAGAGAGTGCTGTATCTAAGTGTGTAGTTGGAGATATTCTGGAGAGTGCTGTTTCTAAGTGTGTAGTTGGAGATATTCTGGAGATAACCTGGAGGTAATCTGAGGTATTCAGGAGGATAAATACAAAGTTAAGATTTGTTAGATTTAAATTATTCTCCTAATTGGAATGGCAGACTTAGTTCAGTGTAACAATTGCAATGCATTTGTTTCACGTTCCACTTTTTGGAGGTTTGGTTGTTGTCTAATCTGTAGACAGTTCTCTATCTTGCGGCAGGAGATTGTACTTTTGAAGTCTGAGATTTGTAAATTATCTGGTGAACAAACTCAGACTGGAACTACTGCAAAGCCACTGCCGCAGAGACAAACTAGGAAAGGCAGATGGATTACTGTAGGATCTGGTAGACTTAGAGTTGTGGATAAAAGGCATATTGCACAGTCTGTTGCTCTACATAATTCATTTTCTGCACTTTCAGAGTGTAATGGTGTTGTGGAGAGAGGCACTGAGGCTAGTAGTGTTGTGGAGAGAGGCACTAAGACTAGTGGTGTTGTGGAGAGAGGCACTGAGGCTAGTGGTGTTGTGGAGAGAGGCACTGAGGCTAGTGGTGTTGTGGAGACCGGCTTGGAGACTATGGTGAGGCCTAATAGAAAGCAGTTGTTGTTGGGGGATTTCATTATAAGAGGTGTGGAGATAGACAATGGTGGTCTTGTGAGGTGACAGAGACAGGAGACGTATCTGTAATATTGTTAAGCAAGCAAAGCAGGAAGGGGAATTGGATGTACTTGTCCATCTAGGGACAAATGACTTGGCTTGCAATGAGGTTTCAGAGGTTAAGGACGTTTTTTGTGTTTTTGCCAATGATATGCGGCAGGTTGCTTCCACACTGTCATTCTCTGAAGTTCTGCCTGTGCATAACACTCAGAACGACAGGCGAATGCGTATTAGGGACTTTAATTTGTGGCTTGGTGAATGGTGTTGGGAGCAAGGATTTGGCTTTATTTCTCATGGTAGCTCTGTTTGGAATGGAGATAAGCTGTACAAAAAAGATCGTTTGCATCTTTCTCAAAAGGGAACAAATGTTCTCAGTGAGCAGTTCAGAGGTTTTGCTAGGATGTATTTAAACTAGGAGGGGGGGGCAAAAGGGTGATAAAACATCAATCCAATTGTCCCCCAAAACAAGGACAGAAGGTGCCTGTAGCAAGTGTGTTAAAAATGATAAGCTTAGAGTCATGTCTACAAATGATCGCAGTTTAGGGAATAAGATCCATGAACTTGTGGCAATAATGGCAGCTGATAGTGTAGATTTAGTCGCTGTTACTGAGACATGGTATAATGAGAAAAATGACTGGGACATAGCAATACCAGGGTACTCTTTATATAGGAAAGATAGGGAAGGCAAGAAAGGGGGAGGGGTGGCCTTGTCTGTGAAGGATAGCATAAAATCTAGCCTAATAAAAGTTAGTGAGGCAAACATAGAGTCCGTTTGGGCTATGTTAGAATTTGTAATCACACAGTAACTCGTGTAGGTGTGATTTATAGGCCCCCAGGACAAATTGAAGAGTTAGATAATCTACTAGTTGAGGAAATAGCTAAAATGACAATGAAGGGGAAGTTATCATCATGGGTGACTTTAATCTTCCTGATGTAAATTGGAAAACAAAATTAGCTACTTGTGCCAGGAGCACACATATTCTAAACTCCCTACTGGGATTGTCTCTAAAACAAGTTGTTGAGGAGCCAACTCGTAAAGAGGCCATACTAGATTTAGTGTTAACAAACGGAGATTTGGTATCAGATATTACTGTAGGTGAAAGTTTAGGATCCAGTGATCATCAGTCAGTGTGGTTTAATATAAGAACAGTGATTGAGTCACACCACACAAAAACAAAAGTTTTAGACTTTAGAAAAACAGACTTTTCTAAAATTAGAATATGGGTAGAGGAGTCATTATCAGACTGGAGCAATTTAAATGGAGTCTAAGAGAAATGGGATTATTTAAAAGTTGCACTATTGAAGGCAACAGAAAATTGCATTAGGTTTGTCAGTAAAAGCAAAAAAATCAAGAAACCACTGTGGTACTCCACAGATGTGGCCAAAATAGTTAAAAACAAAAAGTTAGCATTTAGGAATTATAAAAAAAAACCAGAGTGAGGAAGACAAAATGATCTATAAGATTAGGCAGAAAGAGGCTAAGCAAGTTATAAGAGCTTCCAAATCACACACACAAGAGAAAATAGCACAGTCAGTAAAAAAAGGGGATAAAACATTTTTAGATACATAAATGAGAAAAGAAAAGTAAAACAAGGATTAGTTAGATTAAAAACAAAAGAAGGAAGGTATGTAGAAGAGGATAAAGGTGTAGCTGACTGCCTCAATGAATATTTTTGTTCTGTATTTACAGATGAAAATGAAGGAAAGGGACCTCAGTTGAGAAAAAGGATAAATGAGTCATTTATTACATGTGAGTTTACAGAGGAAGAGGTTCTATTTCAACTGTCAAAAGTAAAGACAATAAGTCAATGGGACCTGATGGAATACACCCAAAGCTATTAAAAGAGCTTAGTGGTGTACTAGCAAAACCATTAACAGATTTATTTAACCAATCATTGTTAACAGGAGTAGTCCCAGAAGATTGGAAGTTAGCGAATGTTGTGCCCATTTACAAGAAAGGTAATAGGGAGGAGTCGGGCAACTATATGCCAGTAAGCCTTACTTCAGTAGTGGGGAAAGTGATGGAAACCATGTTAAAGGATAGGATTGTTGAACATCTAAAACACATGGATTTCAAGATCAGAGACAACATGGGTTTACTTCACGGAGATCATGCCAAACTAATCTTATTGATTTTTTTGATTGGGTAACTAAAATTATAGATCAGGGTGGTGCAGTAGACATTGCTTACCTAGATTTCAGTAAGGCTTTTGACACTGTTGCACATAGAAGGCTTATCAATAAACTGCAATCTTTGAGTTTGGATTCAAATATTGTTGAATGGGTAAGGCAGTGGATGAGTGACAGGCAACAGAGGGTTGTAGTTAATGGAATATATTCGAAGCTTGGACTTGTCACCAGTGGGGTACCTCAGGGATCTGTACTTGGACCCATTCTCTTTAATATTTTTATTAGTGATATTGCAGAAGGTTTTGATGGTAAGGTATGTCTTTTTGCTGATGATACTAAGATATGTAACAGGGTTGATGTTCCAGGAGGGATAAGCCAAATGATTTAGGTAAACTAGAAAAATGGTCAGAATTGTGGCAACTGACATTTAATGTGGATAAGTGCAAGATAATGCATCTTGGACGTAAAAACCCAAGGGCAGAGTACAGAATATTTGATAGAGTCCTAACCTCAACATATGAGGAAAGGATTTAGGGGTGATTATTTCTGATGACTTAAAGGTAGGCAGACAATGTAATAGAGCAGCAGGAAATGCTAGCAGAATGCTTGGTTGTATAGGGAGAGGTATTAGTAGAAAGAGGGAAGTGCTCATGCCATTGTACAGAACACTGGTGAGACCTCACTTGGAGTATTGTACGCAGTACTGGAGACCGTATCTTCAGAAGGATATTGATACCTTAGAGAGGGTTCAGAGAAGGGCTACTAAACTGGTTCATGGATTGCAGGATAAAACTTACCAGGAAAGGTGAAAGGATCTTAACATGTATAGCTTGGAGGAAAGACGAGACAGGGGGGATATGATAGAAACATTTAAATATATAAAGGGAATCAACACAGCAAAGGAGGAGACTATATTTAAAAGAAGAAAAACTACCACAACAAGAGGACATAGTCTTAAATTAGAGGGACAAAGGTTTAAAATAATATCAGGAAGTATTACTTTACTGAGAGGGTAGTGGATGCATGGAATAGCCTTCCAGCTGAAGTGGTAGAGGTTAACACAGTAAAGGAGTTTAAGCATGCGTGGGATAGGCATAAGGCTATCCCAACTATAAGATAAGACTAGGGACTAATGAAAGTATTTAGAAAATTGGGCAGACTAGATGGGCCAAATGGTTCTTATCTGCCGTCACATTCTATGTTTCTAAGTTAAAGTGCGTTAGAGGTCTGGGGAGTCACAGATTTAACCATTATAACATACAGATATATACTTGTAATTTTGTGGCTATAAATTATTGTTGCTAATTATTAACACCAATTACTAATACCCATATTTCCCATTATTTCAAAACCATATGCGTAACAGGATAGAATTGTGAAACTCTCACAAGTGTCATTCAAGCAATCTAGGAGGTATATAAGTAAATTTTGCCAAAGCATTACCCCCTGTTAACCCTTAAACACTTTGCTTATTTCTGGACCTTCTATTTTGTTTTTTACTCCCCACCACAAGCTCCTCTTAAAAGCATAAAGGAAATCAGACAATACAGTGTGTAAATATTTCTAATAACTAATTTAAAATACAAAGCTTCTGGTATTTAGATCCATTAAGACTATCAAATATGTATAAGCATACTCTCAACCTTTGTTGGATATGCAATAAAGAACCAAGGAACTACATACATGTGTGGTGGACTTCTGAAAGGGTTAAGGAATTTTGGAATCTGACTTTTAGACAGTTAAAAAAGTTAATTAATACAGTAATTAGTCCCGAACCAGAATTAGCATTATTACATATGTTTTCCATCAGAACTTGGAATTAATGGAAAAAAAATGATTATACATTTCCTTATGGCCACACAATTATTAATAGCAAGAAATTGGATAGAAATTAGTTTACCAGATTGGCAGTCTTTAAATAATCAAATCTGTATGCGATTAAAAATGGAAATAGGACTAAGATGTGCAAATGAGAATTTTGAAAAAAGAATAGAATTAGTGGAGAGTTGGTTGAAGTAGGTTGTATAGTTTACCTTTATAAAGAGATATGAGTAAGGTATTGTTCTTCAAAACAAATTTTGATGGAGCCAAGCGTTCAATGTTATAGGTTCGATGCTGACTTAATTGCTTTTTTGTGTGTTTTAGTTAGTACATTATGTCTATATTTACTTATGCCTGTATGTTCTTTTTATGTAACTATATTTAGGTAAATTGGTATTTAAGGAATTTGTACTATGAAAATGTTATTTTATGGCCTGTCTTCTATTGTCTTTCAAAACAAAAGAGAAAATAACAACAGATTTATTAATACCTGAAAAAATTAATAAAAAGGATAGAAGCAGAAGCATAGACAGATAAGCTTCATTTCCCCATGATGTCCCAAATTATTGTTGAACTAATACGGTATAATAAAATAGGTATTAACAAATATGAAACTAGCTGTGCTTGATCTGCACTTTCTTAACCCCTTAAGGACAGAGGCAATTGTACACGTTCTAATCAACACATAATCAAAACAAAACCTGGAATTTGAGCTATATGACTGTAATTCACCTCGTTCATATTAAGTGCACTCACACTTATTATATATCATTTTGTACAGGGGAAATACTTATATATGAACCATAACTTATAAATAATGTTAGAGGAACAAAATCTATAAAGGTGTGAGAAATTAAGAAATTGTGTTTTTTTTAGTTATGCGTGTCATTTTAACTGTGAATGTCATAATACTGTTAGCTTTTCCTGTAATAAAATACACATAATTCAGCGATGTCTCACGAGTACAACAGTACACCCCATGAACAGGCTTTATGGTGTTTTGTAAAGTTAAAGGGTCAAATATAACATGTTGAATTTTTTAGTTTATACACATCGAAATTTGCCAGGCTGGTTATGTTGCCTCTGAGACTGTATGGTAGCCCAGGAATGAGAATTACCCCCATGATTTGCATACCATTTGCAAAAGTCGACAACCCGAGGTGTTGCAAATGGGGTATGGCCAATCTTTTTTAGTAGCCACTTCGTCTCAAACACTAGCCAATGTTAGCGTTCATATTTGCTTTTTCTCAGACAGTCCCCAGGATCGCGACCTCCGGTGGGTCCCTTAAGGACGGCATAGAACACCCACCATCCTTAAGGGGTTAAAATTAGAGTTTTAGAGCTTTAAGTCTTTAAATCCTGAAATGAACATTCTGGGCTCCATAACACCCTTATCTCTTGTTATGGTGCCACAATGTATTATGTGTTATCTTTCCATAGTGGCTTAAACTGTTTACAAACTTAAGTTGATTGACAACTATTTTTTTGGGGGGTGAAATTTGCATAATCCATTTAGTTATATTATATAAGACAATAAGAAATAAATCAAAATAGCAATCCAGTTATTTATAAACTAGTACACAAATAAAAAAAATATCAAAATAGCAATCCAGTTATTTATAATTTGTACACAAATACAAAACTGAGAAGGGAAAGATAGAAACAAAAATAGTATTTAAATGCTGGGAAAGAGTAATTTGAGCCCCTTAACTCCTTCCCGACGCTAGACGGAAATTTTCCGTCATGCTTGTCCTTGTGTTAAGGACGCATGACTGAAAATTTCCGTAACTTACTAAAGTTAACCTCAGATCACCGGCGATCATGGGGTTAACACTCCTCCAGTCTGCCTCGGTATTCGAGGCAGACTGGGAGCACCCGATTGCACTGTCCATGCAGTCTTTCAGAGCGAGCACATGTGCTGCAGGGACTCCAGATCCGCCTACCTGTGCTTCTGCGGTCAGTGTGAAGTGCAGGGAGACGAATCAGCAGTGATCTTCTCCCTGTAAAAAAATAAATGAAGTTAAAGTTACATCCCACCCCCCTTTCTCCCATCTTTATTAAAATTAACCCCTTCACTGCCATCTTATCACTGACTACAGTGATCAAAATACAGATCAGGGTATTTTACTGTGATACTGTTTTTTTTAACCCCTGTGGGATCACTTGTACTTTAAAAAAAAAATATATATATATTTGTAAAAAAAATTATTTTTGTTGTGCACAAAAGTAACAAACAGCTCCGCTGCGCCACAACGACAAAAGGGTAAAGTAGAAAACGTTTGTAAGCTGTACTTTTTTTTAACTCTCAGGGGTTACATTTTTTTTATTAATCAATTAAAATATCTTAGAATTATATATTTAGCTAGCTGAGGTTGGTGGAAGTTAGTGGGTAATTGGGGAATTTGGTGTTAGGCTTGAACTCTCAGCCAAAATCTGATGCAAAATGCTGCTCAGGCTAATGCCTCTTCTTAGTCTGATTAGCAAAGAGGGGGGTTGGCTACCAAGGACTTTTTGTAACGTTAAACCATTCAAAAGCCATTTAACATTGAACGGAAGGACAGTACCAGGGGACTCCAGACACTATATACACTTCAACAAGATAAAATAGTTAGATTGCCTAGAGTGTTCCTTTAAGCAGGACATAGATCAAAGAGTGTAACAGTGAAAAAAACAGCCCTCCCCTCCCAGCACAGTAAAATCTGCTCTGAATGACACAATGTTTACTCATACTTCACCTTTACTTAAAAATTTTAATATTTTCTACAAGGTTAATAAGTGCTTACTGATTAAAATGCTCTTCAGCATTTGGCCAAACCAATGCAGCACTTAAATGATATAGTGCTTAGGTATATAAATGCTGACAAAATGCTAATGCCTTTTTATGCATATATGAGATTGCACATCTGTGCATTTTCAGCCCTTCCATAGATTTTTCAAATCAGACTCTTCAAAAATAATTAGAAATCACTAATGTATAATGCTGAAACAGCTAGGACCATTTTTAAAGCATTTACTATATATATATATATATATATATATATATATATATATATATATATACATATAGCAAGCTTTGGCATAGGTAAGATGGGATAATTGTCAATTATCAATCATAGACATATAGAATTATCATAATGAAAGTGAAAACAGTAAACAGTTCTTTTTTTTTATTAACCAGAAGACATGACTGGCTTATTCACTGGATTTTGAATTGTACTGAATTGAAAAATGAATTGTAAAATTAAGTATAAAATAGCCAACCTGTGCATGAAGCTGCTTTGGTAAATTCTTCAATAGCAGTACAAATTAGTGTTTAGTGAATAAACCACACGGAGTAGGGGATGGGGATTGACTGCCAACATGGATGGTTGAACTTGCTCTAGCTCCTTAGTCCTGGGCACATATTGCTCCTTTTTCTACTCAATCTAACTTGTAGGTGCTTCTCTGATAAGGGTGACCCAGAACTCAAATGCCTAGTACTTCTAGGTACATTATCATACTTTACAACATGGCTGATCACATAGAAACATAGAATAGAATGTGATGGCAGATAAGAACCATTCGGCCCATCTAGTCTGCCCAATTTTCTAAATACCTTATCTTATAGTTAGGATAGCCTTATGCCTATCCCACGCATGCTTAAACTCCTTTACTGTGTTAGCCTCTACCACTACCCTCTCAGTAAAGTAATACTTCCTGATATTATTTTTAAACTTTTGTCCCTCTAATTTAAGACTATGTCCTCTTGTTGTGGTAGTTTTTCTTCTTTTAAATATAGTCTCCTCCTTTACTGTGTTGATTCCATTTATGTATTTAAATGTTTCTATCATATCCCCCCTGTCTCGTCTTTCCTCCAAGCTATACATGTTAAGATCCTTTAACCTTTCCTGGTAAGTTTTATCCTGCAATCCATGAACCAGTTTAGTAGCCCTTCTCTGAACCCTCTCTAAGGTATCAATATCCTTCTGAAGATACGGTCTCCAGTACTGTGTACAATACTCCAAGTGAGGTCTCACCAGTGTTCTGTACAATGGCATGAGCACTTCCCTCTTTCTACTGCAAATACCTCTCCCTATACAACCAAGCATTCTGCTAGCATTTCCTGCTGCTCTATTACATTGTCTGCCTACCTTTAAGTCATCAGAAATAATCACCCCTAAATCCCTTTCCTCATATGTTGAGGTTAGGACTCTATCAAATATTCTGTACTCTGCCCTTGGGTTTTTACGTCCAAGATGCATTATCTTGCACTTATCCACATTAAATGTCAGTTGCCACAATTCTGACCATTTTTCTAGTTTACCTAAATCATTTGCCATTTGGCTTATCCCTCCTGGAACATCAACCCTGTTACATATCTTAGTATCATCAGCAAAAAGACATACCTTACCATCAAGACCTTCTGCAATATCACTAATAAAAATATTAAAGAGAATGGGTCCAAGTACAGATCCCTGAGGTACCCCACTGGTGACAAGCCCAAGCTTCGAATATACTCCATTGACTACAACCCTCTGTTGCCTGTCACTCAGCCACTGCCTTACCCAATCAACAATATTGGAATCCAAACTTAAAGATTGCAGTTTATTGATAAGCCTTCTATGTGCAACAGTGTCAAACGCCTTACTGAAATCTAGGTAAGCAATGTCTACTGCACCACCCTGATCTATAATTTTAGTTACCCAATCAAAAAAATCAATAAGATTAGTTGGGCATGATCTCCCTGAAGTAAACCCATGTTGTCTCTAATCTTGAAATCCATGTGTTTTTAGATGTTCAACAATCCTATCCTTTAACATGGTTTATATCACTTTCCCCACTACTGAAGTAAGGCTTACTGACCTATAGTTGCCCGACTCCAGGGCTGCCATCAGAAATTTTAGGGCCCCTGACACAGCTCAAGATCTGGGTGTGTATAGTGAATGCAGTGTTTGTAGTGAGTACAAAGTGTGTTTAATAAATGTAGTGTGTTTGTAGTGAGTGCAACATGTGTGTAGTGAATGTAGTGTGTGTGTGTATAGGGCAAAGTGTGTTTAGTGAATGTAGTGTGTGTGTGTAGTACAGAGTGTGTTTAGTAAATATAGTGTGTTTGTAGTGAGTGCAGAGTGTTTTTAGTGAATGTAGTGTGTTGTGTAGTGCAGAGTGTGTTTAGTGAATGTAATGTGTGTGTAATGCAGAGTGTGTTTAGTGAATGTAGTGCATGTGTGTAATACAGAGTGTGTTTAGTGAACGTAGTGTGTGTGTAATGCAGCTTGTGTTTAGTGAATGTAGTGCGTGTGTGTAATGCAGAGTGTGTTTAGTGAATGTAGTGCGTGTGTGTAATGCAGAGTGTGTTTAGTGAATGTAGTGCTTGTGTGTAATGCAGATTGTGTTTAGTGAATGTAGTGTGTGTGTGTAATGCAGAGTGTGTTTAGTGAGTGTAGTGTGTTTAGTGAATGTAGTGTGTGTAATGCAGAGTGTGTGTAATGCAGATGTGTTTAGTGAATGTAGTGTGTGTGTGTAATGCAGAGTGTGTTTAGTGAATGTAGTGTGTGTGTAATGCAGAGTGTGTTTAGTGAATGTAGTGTGTGTGTGTGTAATACAGAGTGTGTTTAGTGAATGTAGTGTGTGTGTGTGTAATGCAGAGTGTATTTAGTGAATGTAGTGTGTGTGTGTAATGCAGAGTGTATTTAGTGAATGTAGTGTGTGTGTAATGCAGAGTGTGTTTAGTGAATGTAGTGTGTGTGTGTGTGTAATGCAGAGTGTGTTTTATCTCATCTGAAGCTTGCTCTATCTAGTCACCCTCTTTTATGGCAAATTTAACTCTATGTGGTGGTTCCAATATGGCTCCTGTGACAGTCCTACAGAGATGGAGCAGTTTCTGTTTTAGTCTATTGTATTAGGTATTTCGTATCATGCTTGTTTATAATATTGTGAGAACATCTTTAATAAAGAATATTGAAAAAAAAAAAAGACTGAGCAGGGGAACAAGATTTGAAGCAGCAGGTGGTGTCCCTGACAGCTGCTTTCCTTCTGAACTGTGAACCCAAAGGATGCTATTCCTTTATGCCCTTCACAACCTTGTGAAGCAAAACTTTATCGAGACCCTGACCAGAAGTGGGATCTGTGGGCATAAGGTGAGGGTTCTAGCATCAGCATGGGCTTGGAGTGTCACGAATTTGGGGCGCTGCTGTGCTGATGTAAATCAATAATTTTACTCACCTGAGAATTATGATGAATACCACTTCATCTGCTCTCTTGTACTTTCTGGAGCTATTCCCAATCTGCGGCATTGGCTAATCAAGTCTTGGACTGTCACTATCTATGTCTCCTAATATCTGACTGAATTTTGAGTGCTTCCCTGGGAAATTCTCACAAACATTCTGTAACTGTCAGGATTACTGTTTGATCCAGCACGTAGAACTGTATAGCACAGATGACAAATAAGTAACGTATTACCGGTCCTTAGAATGGCCGGATTTAACGTACAAAGAATAGTCAAAAATACTAGCCGAGGTCAGGGAACACAGAAAGGGACGCAGCGATGAGGAAAGCCAGGAGTCAGGATACCAGAATATAGAGAAGTCAATAAACAAAGCCAAAGTCAAAAAACAGGTAGAAAACTAATAACAGGAACGCGCTCTCGGACAACCACAAGGGAAACCAAAACAGGGCACTGAGCAGGATGAGAACTGGGCTTAAATACCCCTCCTTTAGTTCTGATAGGCTGTAACCGGCCTCTAAGTCAGTTACCAGGTTTCATTTGCATAATAGCTGTCATTAACCCTTCTGTGGATTAGGTTGCTGCTCGTCACAACTTTTCCTGTGTGGACAGTAAATGTCATTAACCACATTTCTATAAGCGGATGAATACGTGACAGTAACAGTCTCTTACTCATATTTGTTTTTTCTTATTATTTTATTTCATTTTATTTGTATAGCCTGGCATTAGAATCTTTCTGTAACATAATACCATGATATAGTATACAACATATGTTAAGTCTTAAATACATCAATAGGCCATCTACCTACTTTAAGCAATCTCTTATGTTATAACATATGTAATATATATAACGGTATATTTGCTTGGAGTTTATAATCCTGTATTGTCCAGTAGTGTCCCTTTGTCTCTGGGGTTCGACACGGCTTCTGCCCTCCATCCATGAAAGGGTTAAATAAACCTCTTATTCACTTACCTGATGCAGTGTCGAGGAGCCTCAGCACTCAGTTGGGCTTCTTCTCCTTCAACATCAGCTGATGGGGGAACCTAATGTGCATTAGGCCTTCCTCATAGAAAAGCATTGAATCATTGATTCCTCTGGGATTTTGCTTGGATCTGGATGACCTCATGCTTAGGATGTCCAGTGTTGTTTGACGGAGTCAAACACCGTGAAAATGCATGAAGCGCCTACCAGACAGCGCTGTCTACCAGACAGCCACTAGAAGCAGCCTTAGCAATTTCTCTAAAACTGCACTGATTTACATTGCAGGGCTATGAGATAACGTGGTCTTGGTGCCTATAGTGTCGCTTTAACTAGGGACACCATAGTGTTTTGAATCCAGGTTTGCATTCCTAATGCTATAATGTTCCATTAATAACTCATTGCTATACTTTAGAAACTTTCCTTCTCAGTAACAATCTGATCAATATTCCATTTATTATTTCCTGACATTTTCTCTACATAAACTCTAATGTGAGTGGCCAATAATAGTAAACATACTTTTCATGGACACATTAATGAAATCAAGTAGTTCTATGTCTTATGTCCATTACCTTTTTTGAGAAGGATGCAAATAAAGTAATTTGTATTAGTTGGTGATCAAATTGAAGGAATACCCAAGTGCACATGTACTTATACAGCATTTCTCTGCAGACAGTCTATAGCTACTTCTACTTATTTCTGTTCTATTTACCTGAGTAATTACTTCAGTAGTGTTCACTGGGACGAAGGAATGTGAAACTGCCACTTTTTTTTTTAAAGAGCTCACCACATAATTTAAAATAATTCATTTAAAAGTAACGTAGCGAGTTTTATATTTACTCTCACATGCTCATTTTATGGAAGTCAACAAAACTGTACAGCAAAGGTGAAAGTAAAGAAAAGCTATGCCACCATTTTTATGACTTACACTTTCCTTATTATCAACACATGAATCAAATAGAGAATCTGAGTTGCTGCCTTCGTAGTCATCATATTTAGAGCAATACTTACATCAAAAATGAAAAAACTAAATTTGAAATATGCGCAGAATAGACCTTAGCCAGATCGGAACTTATGCTTTAGGCTGGCTAATAAGATCCCAGTAGCGAAAAAGGTTAAACACAGTATGTGCAGCATTTCTAGTTAAACACTGGACATACAGACTCCAGACATCTTGATCATTTCAAATTACTGAAGTCATGGTACCTGGATTAACCCTTTAAAGTCTATGTGTACCTCCAAAGTAGGAGAAAGATTTAGTAAATGCTATGACAAAATGTTCACAATCTGGGTTCTGGTAAAAAAAAAAAAAAATCTCTGTTTATTTGTTGTGTGTGTAATTATAAATCCACCCTACTCTCTGTTGAACTGGAATATCAAGGTAACACCTTGCACGCGGCACAAAAGCTAGTCACAAACTCCTGACGTGTATCAGTATGTCCAGTACAGACATGCATGGAATCGTAAGAATAAGCAAACACTCCTGTCACATTCGGTTTTTTTTGTCATGATTCTAGGGCTCTGATATCTGATAATATCACTATTTCAGAACACTGGAAAAAGGGAATGGTATGATTATTACATTTCACAGAGACAGCCTTCTGATTTCTACATATTCAGTTTGTTAAAAGATTGCACAGTGGCGACTCTTGGAACACTAGGCACTAATAATTTCCACCACTAAAACATAGTAGCAGTGGTTGAAGGGCTGTAGTGGGTATAGATGAGACTAGTGAGTACAGTTTGCTGTAGTGTGTATAGGGGCTGTGGTGAGTGAAGGGTGTTATAGAGGCTGTAGTCAACATTATATTTACAGCAAGGCTAACAAGGTATTTGATTGGGTGGCAATTTCCAGGGGGCTGCAAAAAAGCTGCCCCCAAACTCCCCTGCAGATGCCTTGTTAGCCTTGTGTCATGAGGAGCCAAAGAGCTGACTGGATGGCCACCTTAGGGCCCACAGAGGCAGCCACTGTGCATATTACACGCGGGGAGTGAAGGAGTACTAATGTATGTGCTCTTCTTCCTCCGCTCCCTCGTGCTCCGCTGCTGTGATGCCAGGGGCCAGAATATGACGTAACTCCAGCCCAGGCATCACTAAGCGACATGCCCAGCAGCCCCCAGCATTAGACACCAGGGACAGGATCCACATTGGACGCCAGGGAGAGAATCCACTCCAGCTCTCCCAAAGGTAGGGAGTCTGGGTGGACTTACATTAAAATAAAATAAAAATACATTTATGAGTCAATGAGAAAATGTGTGAGCCAGTATCTGTGTGTGTCTGTCAGTGAATGTGTGTGTGTGTGTGTAAGTGTGTGTTTGTCAGTGAGTGTGTGTGTCAGTGAATGTCTGTCAGTGTGTGTCTGTCAATGAGTGTGTGTGTGTGTGTGTTTGTTGATGAATGTGTGTGTGTGTAGTGTGTGTGGTCAGTCAGTGAATGTGTGTGTGTCTATCTGTGTATGCGTATCTGTCAGTGAGTGTGTGTGTTTTTCTGTCTGTTAGTGAGTGTGTGTATATGTCAATAAATGTGTGTGTGTCTGTCAGTGAGTGTATGTCAGTGCATGTATCAGCGAGGACGTGTGTGTCAGACAAATTGTGTGATGGCTCAAACAGGAAGAGGTGCAAACTTGACATGAAGGTAGGGGGGTGCCACCAGGGCTGGCCAGGCTTGGGAGTCTGTGAGCTGTGTGGCTGCACCGGGTGCCATAGCAGCAGGGGAGCCGGGCAGCCGACACAGCTCACACGCAGGGGCTGGGAGCAGGAGCAGGAAACCTGGCTCATCTGGCTGCACGGAGAGTTGGGGGCGGGGCTAAAATGCCATGGGGTGGAGCCAAACTGGATGCAGGGGTGGAGCTAAATGCAGCCTCTCTCTGATCACACAGAGGGGAAGCAGGAAGGAGTCCCTGCTTCCCCAACTACAGCACAGGAGCCAGAGGGACTGAATCCACTCTTCCTCCAGCCCAAGCTTACTGTAAGTGAGAGAGAGAGAGTGTGTGCTGTGTGTAACTGTGATTGTGACTGTGTTTGACTGTGTGTGTGAGTGTGTGACTATCTGTGACTGTGTGAGTGACTGTCAGTCTGTGATTGTCTGTGTGACTGTCTGTGACTGTGTGTGTGTGTGTGTGACTGTCTGTAACTGTGTGTGTGTGTGTGACTGTCTGTCTGTGACTGTGTGCATGTGTGTATGTGTGCTGTTTGCCTGTGTGACTATCTGCCTGTGATTGCATGCGTGCGTGCGTGTGTGTGTGACTGTCTGTGACTGTGTGTGTGTATGTCTGACTGTCTGCTTGTGACTGTGTGTGGGACTGTGTGCATCTGACTGTGTCTGACGGTCTTCGCCCTGCAGTGAGACGGCAGCTGGGATATGGTGTCATCGCGGCCTCTACAGGGCATGCGAGGGACCTGTGCAGGAAGAGCACAGAGATGCCAGCAGCAACCACAGACCACCAGGGACTGAGGATCCACTCCAGCCCTTCTAGAGCAAAGTAGGGAGCAGAGGAGGGCTGGCAGCCGTAGGCCTGGGGGACCAATCAAGTCAAGAGGCCCATGGCACCAAGCGGAGAGTAAAAACACCTTTCCCATATGATTGAAAAGGGGGCTGTCACCTAAACAGACATTCAATGACAAGCACACACACACTTGGTGATTTGGCACACACTAAAAAACACACACTGACAGGCACACGCACACACTCACTGACAGGCACACAGACACACACAGAAAGGCACACTGTTACAGGCATACTGACACACACACACACAGGCATACTGGCTGACACACACACAGACATACTGATACACACACACAGAGACATACTGACACACACAGACACATACTGACACACACAGACATACTCATACACACACATACACCCAAACTTTACACTTTTAAAACCAGTAGACAGGGGCCGAGTAAATGGACAGGGCTGTAGTGGAGAGTATAAGCTGTAATTGGCGGTTTAGGAAATGTAGGAGGGAGGGATAGGGGCTGAAGTAGGTTGATGGCTACAATTGGGGAAAGGGGCTGTGGTGTGGGTGATATGGGTTGCAATTGGGGGAGAGGAGCTGTAGTGGGGATGTTATGGGGCTGTAGTGGGGAGCATGGGGCTGAGGAAGGGGGCATGAGCTGAGAGGGGGGAAAGGAGCAGGGAAAGAGTGGGACAGGGGCTGGGGGGGGCATGGGCTGAGGAAGGTGGATAGGGGCTGTGGAAGGGGGTAGGGGCTGAAGAAGGGGACAGGGATGAGGAAAGGGATAGGGGCTGGGCAAAAGAGGACAGGGGCTGAGGAAGGGGGACAGGGGCTGAGGAAGGGGACAGGGCTGAAGAAAGGGAAAGGGGCTTAGCAAGGGGACAGGGGCTGAGCAAGGGGACAGAGGCTGAGCAACGGACAAGGGCTGAGGAGGGGACAAGGGTTGACTAAGGGGACAGGGGCTGAGGAGGGGGGCAGGAGCTGACTCAGGGAACAGGGCTGAGGAGGGGGGCAGGGGCTGACTAAGGGACAGGGCTGAGGGAGGGGGGGCAGGGAATGACCAAGGGACAGGCTGGAGAGGGGGGGCAGTGGATGACTAAGGGACAGGGCTGAGGAGGCAGGGGAGCAAGGGACAGGGGCTGACTAAGGGACAGGGCTGAGGGGAGGGGGACAGGGGCTGACTAAGGGGACAGGGCTGAGGAAGGCATAGGGGCTGAGGAATGGGGTAGGGCTGAAGAAGGGGACAGGGCTGAGGAAAGGTACAGGGGATGGGCAAAAGAGGACAGGGGCTGAGGAAGGGGGGCAGGGGCTGAGGAAGGGGGCAGGGCTGAAGAAATGGAAAGGGACAGGGGCTGAGCAAGGGGACAGAGGCTGAGCAAGGGGACAAGGGCTGAGGAGGGGACAAGGGCTGACTAAGGGGACAGGGGCTGCGGAGGGGGGACAGGGGCTGACTGAGGGGACAGGGCTGAGGAGGGGGGACAGGGGCTGACAAAGGGAACAGGGCTGAGGAGGGGGGAGGGGCTGACTAAGGGAACATGGCTGATGAGGGGGGACAGGGGCTGACTAAGGGAGCAGGGCTGATGAGGGGGGACAGGGGCTGACTAAGGGGACAGGGCTGGCGAGGGGGGACAGGGGCTGACTGAGGGGACAGGACTGAGGAGGGGAATAAAAGAAAAACTAAAGTGTAGTCTTACCCTGAGTCTTACCTTAGGCCAGGGAGTGGTGGGCAGCAGCCAGCAGGAGCAGCAGCCAGTATACAGCAGTCAGTGAAGTCGGTCTCTCCTGATGATGTCAGGAGGAGGGGGGCATGACTTCCTCTGCTCTTCTTCCGGACTCCCCAGCGGTCCTGGTAGAAGAGCAGTGAAAGTCACGCCCCCTCCTCCTGACATCATCAGGAGAGGCCAGCCGTTGCAGGCTGCAGGGAGAGAGGTAAGTTGAAAAATCCGAGTCCTCAGCCAGAGGCAGGGCCGGAGCCAGACGCAGAGGATTCAGATATTTCCTTTTTTTGCTGTATGCGGGTGGCCCTGGGTTTAGGGCAGCCTGGGGGGCAATTGCCTCCCTGCCCCCCTTCCCAGCCCGCCCCTGTTAGGGAGGCTGGGTGGACCTCGTATTTATTAAATGTATGTAATGTGTGTATGTATGTAATGTTTGTGTGTGTATGTGATTGTGTGTCTGTATGTGTGTGGGTCTGTGATTGTGTTTGTGTATATCTGTGATTGTGTGTATCTCTGTGTATGTGTTTAGTAGATAGCTCCCTTATTTGGTGTCCTTAAATATTGCAATATAATATAAGGATAACAAATAAGGGATTTATCTACTAAACAACTGAAAATAAGAAAAGGGCTTTTTAAATTTTGATCCTTTAGCTGCTTAGTAGATAATTCCCTGAATTGGTGCCCGAATGCGAGATTTCCATATTTAAAGATACCAAATGAGGGTGCTGTTTCGCAGATAGTTCCCTTATTTAATGTCCTTAAATATGGCAAGCCCACATAAGGATAGCAAATAGGGGAGTTATCTGCTAAACAAAGATCGAAGTTAAGAGGTGTCAGCCAGCCCACAACAAGAAATCTGTGTGGCTAATGTGAATTATATGCAAATGTGTTGTCAGATGCCAGCATGCAGAGCACAGTGTTTCTGCGTGTGTGTATATGTATCTGCATGTGTGTATGTCCATGTATGTGTATCTGCATGTGTGTATGTCCGTGTATGTGTATATGTGCAGACATCTCAAAATCTCGCAACACTACACACAAATACACTCATGCATTTCAACGTCAACACTACATACAAACCCCACCATTATATATAACCACATCACTGCATTCAAATACCACACAACACACAAATGCATGCTTGCATTCAAACACCAACACTACATACAAACACACCCCTATATTCACTCACACATACTCCATACAAAAACATGCATACATTCACACACAAACACTGCTCAGTGCTAAATATATTTTAAAAAAATGTGGTTGTTTTTTACATGTAAAGTTGAGGGGGGGCATGGGGTGCCAAAAATAGGACCCGCCCCGGGTGCCAAATGCTCTAGGTACGCCCTGGCAGGGAGTAATAGGTAATAGTGCTTGTAGTGGGTTTACACATGCATAAACTGCGAAGATGATCTGCAAATCGCAAATTTCATCTTCCAGTTCAATTTCTGTTTCTTTAAGAAAATCATTAAGTGTTGCAAAGAGTTCAAATTATTGTGGAAAGCAGCTGAAGTCTAAAACTGCAAGTTATCAGACAGGAAAAATATTTTTTTCTCACATTAAAAATGTTAATGTCTTTTCCTTGGTGTGATAAATATACTTCATTTAATTTTGTGAATATGTCTGCAAGATATGCTACTGTGGATAACCACAAAATGTTTGTTAAGCGATCAGATAATCCAAATTTATAATTCTGGAAATACGCAAACAACTCTTGACACAATTCAAACATTCTAACAAGGACTTTACCTCGTGATAGCCAACGGACTTCTGAATGCAAAAGCAGGGCAGAGTGGGACTACCTATATCTTCACATATAATTTTAAATAGTCGTGACTGTAATGGTAGACGTTTTATAAAAATAGCTTTGACTAGCTCAGTTTTAAGTGAGGAGATGAAAGTGAAATCAATAATGTGGATAATACAATAAATCCACTACAACCAAATTGGTGAAGTCATGCATGACACTCTATTGAAAGACATAAATAAATGGTGTAAAATAAATAGTAATGAAAATACCACAAATAAATTCTGGAATAGATGTCTCTGGAGAAATGAGAGAAACACAAACACTCTCATAGGGAACACAATAGTTTTATATAATAATATAACAATTTATCCCTCCAGATGTCACACTCACATTTTATGGTAACTGGCTCAGGTATTACAACTTTAAACGTGATATATATATGCTTCAGTCATGATAGATAATGGCTTGGTCCTCAGTAATGGAGATATAGAAAAGCAACACCAGTTAGGATAAAATAAGTGAACATTTTAAAAAACAATATAAAATATTACATTAAGGTAACTGGAGTGCCATAATATAAAGTCCTTCTATGTAAGCCCTATCAGCACAAACTATTTCAATGCTATGCGTCTTCCTCAGGTGGTTTAGTACTTAAAAAAACTACAGGCATTATAAACCCCTTTTTGGTGCCAAAATTGGGCGTTCTGAACTGCCCCTTTACCTTTAATTAACCGATCCCATTAAGGTGCCTCCTTCTGCACCTCTCGCGGCCACCATTTTGTTGCTCGCGAGGCTGCAGTAAGTCAAATCTGCTTCCACCACATGTATTCCAGTGACCATATTTGTGCCACAATGCCGATGGCCATCTTTTGGATCAAGCTTTTGGCTCCTAAATGGCCCACACGTATATTTGGGGCAAGGAGACACCTCCCTCCATATCATTACTCCTTATACCAAGTCCATAAGCCCTTAAATGCCCTTTATACTGATCGGTCTGTGTTTTTGTAGTGTTCACAGTCCATAATACCAGTGTGGGCACTATAATGCATAATATATACATGTATATGTGAAAAAACATATATAAATAAATTAATACTTCATAAAATCTACTAAATGGAGTTATAGTAAGAACACAAATTTAATATAATTGTACATGTCAAAGTCTATATTTAAACCAATTGATGAGAGGTTTTCCATGTAAAAAATCCACTTAATTTCTGGTTTATTAAAAATTCTTAAGTGGTCACTGTGACGGACCTCCGTCAAACTCACTTCCTAGCTCTTCTCTGGGACCCAGGAGTGCTTCAGCCCCTAGCTTGGCTGGGGTCTCTCTGTCGCTTGCCACCCTTAAACAGGGTCCTGGGTACAGCTTCAAGTGATTAAGCTCTCCTGCAGAGAGTATAGCTGATCCACCCAAACACTAGCCGAGACTGAGTGAAGGGTGAAAAGGAACTGCTTTATTATGGCTAAGTTGCCTACTTATATACACAATCCCCAGCAGGGGGTCTCCACACAATACAATGCAAACCCCAAACAAAGAGTTCTGTAAATGGGAGATAATTGAGTTGAAGACCGGTAAGCTGATTATCTCCCAGGAACAGAGAGGCAAACACAAAAATATAAAACATAAAAATACCCCAAAACAACATAAAAATATACAATAACCCCACAAATAATACATTCCCAAATAGCCCTGATCTGAGAGCCCAAGTTCTCCAAATAGCGCTCAGATCCATGCAGTGAAGAAGAAACACCACCATGCTAAAGTTCTGCCCGGCCGCACACGTTGTCCTATGCCCAAAATAGTTCCAGGGCGTTTGGTGCTTTTGCCGGTCAACTTTCAGGAGCTCCTGCGGCTCCATCTGGCTCTCAGGTAGCTTTTGTTCCCCTTAGTCCCAGACACCGTCCCTCCAAAAAGCGCTGGACCAAGTTGTCTGGGAACCACACGGTCACCTCATGCCGAAAACAGTTTCATTACATTCGCGGCTAAGTCCCGTTGAGGTGACCGGGGACCCACAAAGTCCTCATGCCAAAATTAGTTCTTTAGCTGTCATGGCTAAATACCGCTGAAGACCATTTGTGGGTTTGGTTCATGCAAACGGCAGCCAGGTAACTCCCGATGGGGTTTCAGACCTGGACCATAGTCGGTGGGCAGGAGGCCAGCTTCCACACTCCTCCAGGAATTCGTGGCAAACATCCGAGGAAAAGAGCTTTAGTCACATATCTTCCCCTCCTGGGGAGACTAACGAGACCGCTAGTCGGGTGACCTTTCCCAAAAGGTTCAGTTGTCTAGAGGGCCTGCTGCCACAAGCTCCCATTTGTAAATCCAGGTTTCTGCTGGGCAGGGCCGGTGCTAGGATTTTTGACTACACAGGCGAAGATGCATTTTGACGCCCCCCCCCCCAAAAAAAAAATAAACAATGCCTCTTCACCTCTCTCGTAGCCCCCTTTTGAATTTCTTACCCCCATTAGTGTTGCATATCCACTCTCTTGAATGTCTTATCCCTTTGGCCCCTTTGTGCCTTACACCCCCCTTTAGTGTGTCTCCTACAACACCTCTTATGTATTTCTTACTTCCCCGCCAGCCCCTATCTATCTCTCTTTTTCTCCCACATAAACATAGATACAGGCAAAAATACATACATGCACAAATACACAAACATACAGACACACAACCATACAAGCACACAGACATAATTTTTCAGGCACACAGTCACAAAGATATACAGACACACAGTCATAAAAGGCACACAAACAAACACAGTCATACAATCTACACATACAGGTACATTGTCATACAAACACAGACATACATTCATACAGACACAGGCCCTCACAGAAATACAGACAGACATAAAGAAACATAGAGATAGGCATTCAGAGACATACATACACAGACAAACAAAGAACCCTGCACACTGATACCGTGTAAATGCTCCGGCCATCAACAGTGGTGGATGCTCCGTGTCAGGCGGACATCGCTGGATCCACCAGTAAAGTCTTCAAAAGGAATAAACGCAGGCAACACTCCAATAGTAAGGATGGTATATTTATTGGTAGGTGAACCACCCCATAGAAAGTGTGATGTTTCAGCTCATGCAATAAGGCTCTGCTGAGCCGAAACGACGCACTTTCTTTGGGGTGGTTCACCTATCAATAAATATACCATCCGTACTATTGGAGTGTTGCTGCGTTTATTCCTTTTGAATACATACACACAGTCATACAGAGACATACATACTGTATGTCTCTGTATGACGGTCTGTGTATGTACACAGGATGGCTAAAAGATAGATCCCCATCTGTCGTGCAACTTCAACAATGCTTTGAAAGCTGGGGCTCTACCGATTCCCCATGCTTGCAGGATTGTATTTAGCATGGAGCAGTATTTGTGTGTTTGACTGTAAGCATGTGTTTGTATGGAGTATGTTTGTATGATTGTAGTGGTGTGTTTGTATGTAATGTTTGCATTTGAATGCAAGCATGCATTTATGTGTAGTGTTGGTTTTTGAACGTAGGTGTGTGTTTATATATAATTTTGGTGTCTGATACAGAGGTGTGTTTGTATGTAGTGTTGACATTTGAATGCAGGGGTGTGTTTGTATGTAGTGTTGTACGTTTGCATGCAGGTGTTTATTTGTGTGTAGTGTTGGTGTTTGAATGCTGAGATATATGCACATATACACATACACTGCCACACACGCACACACTGTGATACACACACTGACACACATGCAGATATACATATACACAAACTGATACACATTCAGATAGACAGACACACATATACAGATACACACAAACACTGACAGACATACAGATAAACACACACTGACATACAGACACGCTGACAGACATACAGATACACACATACACAATGATAGACATACACAAACACACAAAGACACACAAACAGACACACACACACTGACAGACATTTAGATACACACACACACACTGACAGACATTTAGATACACACAGACACACGGACAGAGACATTTACATACACACACACACTGACAGACATAGATACACACACTGACAGACATATACAAACACACTGACAGACATACAGATACACACATACACAATGAAAGACATACACAATGATAGACATACACAATGATAGACATACACAAATACACACTAACAGACAGACATACACACACTGACAGACATTTAGATACACACAGACACACGGACAGAGACATACATACACACCCACTGACAGACATGGATACACACACACTGACATAGATACACACACACTGAAATGGATACACACACACTGACAGACATAGATACACACACACACTGACAGACATGGATACACACACACACTGACAGACATGGATACACACACACTGACAGACAGATACACACACACACTGACAGACATGGATACACACACACTGACAGACATGGATACACACACACCTGACAGACATGGATACACACACAGACACACTGACCAACAGGTTCAGGAGGGTGGCTTACCTGGGATCCAAAGTGCTGCCTGAGGTAGTTGGGAGTTGGAGGAGCTGGTCCTGCCCAGCCCCCCTCGTCTCTGCCTTCTGCTGCTGTAGTTTTCTTGGGAGGACTTCCTCCCATGCTGATTAGAAGGGGGCCCGTAGCTCCGCCCCTGCTGGGCACCAGCCGCAGTGTGTGCTTCAGTGGGAGCAGGGATATGACGTTCATATCCCCGCCCCCTCCACACAGTCCGCGGCACTGCAGGTTGGCGCTCGGCCACGCTACAAGAAGTGACCGGCAGGAGAGGGGAGCTGTGCGCTTCCCTCCTGCCGGTCACCCGGACATTTGCGCCCCCGGGCCGGTGCGCCCTAAGGCCTTATGGACGCGCCGGCCCTGCTGCTGGGGAGGAAAACTGCTGCACCCCACTCCTTGTGGACCAAGTTGTCACTGGGGATGGAGGGTGCAATTCTCTTCTCTAGGGAATAACTCCTGCCGCTGCGGAGTGAGACTGACTCCCCTCCCTGGAACACAATCTGGCAGGAACACAATGGCGGCTGGGCAGGGTAAATCCCGAACGGGGTCTCAGACCTGGATCATAGTCGGAGGGCAGGAGGCCAGCTTTCACACTCCTCCAGGAGTTTGTGGTAAACGTCAGAAAAAAAGAGCGAGTTACAAGCAGTGTCGGCCGGCACCCAAGCCGCGGAGCGTGAGGTGAGAGATCTACGCCAAGACCTTACCGCCCTAAAAAAACACGGTAACCCAGATGCAAACTGCGCAAGCAACCACCATCAGACAACTCGCCATACTAGACGACAGGGGCAGGAGAAAGAATATCAAAATCAGGGGAGTAGCAGAAACGGTGCCACCAGACGAATTGCTTCACTTTATAAGGTGCTTAATGACCTCACTCCTCCCCAATAGACAGGCGAAACACTTCACATTTGACGGCATATACCGCATCGCCAAACTCCAGCAAGCACCGAAGGCAGCCCCACACGATATCATCTTAAGATGCCAATCCCTGATGGATAAAATAGCCCTGCTGGCAGCCATTAAAGGGAAAACACCACACAACTTTGAAACGCACCGAATCACCTTTTTCCAGGACTTGAGTAGAGACACTCTATTGTGGCGCAAGAGCATGCAACCCATCACGGCCACCCTGCAAACAGCGGGCCTCACATACAAATGGGCAACCCCCCGAACATTATGGGTGACCAAGGGCAACCAACACTACAAGATCTCCAACCTGGGAGAAGGTCCAGCCTTGCTGGCCACGCTGAGACTATCCAACGATGCCAACCACCGCTAGCCCGGGGCCCAAATCCTGAAGCCTGCACAGACTACACTACTAGACTAACATTATTGTTATTATTATTGTTTGTTTTGCTTTGTTTCATCTGTTTGCAGCCAAACCAAGTTTCTCACAACCTTAACAAACTTAGCCCCAACCTTACCGGTAGGAATTAGTTAAACGGTTCCACAGGACGGTTGCTCAGCACCCAGATTACGCCCCCCCCCCCCTTAATACCTGATGTTAAAGGGCATGGTAAACTATGGAGCATCCATCCAAAACTACCAAACTAGCTTAAATGTGTCATTCAGCCACGACAGGCTAAGCCCTAAGAAGGCACAGACGCCCATGCCCCGCACCACAGTATACTCTCACATGGACAAAATACAGACGCCTCGCCCTTACTCCGCTACCACACCTAACATATATTAAGCCAGGTAGTTTATGAGCTCATACCCTGTACCAGTGTCCCAGCACCTCTTCAGTGTCCCACTGGGAAAACACTAGCCATACCCACCACACTTACCACTGGTACGACAGGGCACCTCGTTATAACTGCAAAGCCCATGTTAACAAAAACTGAGTCCTTTAGTTTCCTATGGCGTACAGTTTTATTTTACTGATCTCTATGTAAACATTGATACCATCTGTTGTTCATTGTTCTTATCCATATGTTAAGATTTAAGTTTAATCCTGCATGTCTTTTTTCTTTTGGTAACTCTTCTCTTGATAAACCAAAAACCTACAAAATAAAGATTTATTTTTTTTTAAATCACAGATAAAATAGATTTGGTGTTCCTGTGTTACTTTTTCTTTATATACTAGCAGATCTTATCTTGGCTCTTCTTGAATTTGTTTTGAATTGTCTTTCAACCTCTTCATCATAACCCTTTTGATAAAATTGATTTTTTTAAAAGAGTAGATTATTCTAAATAATGTTTTCATATGTGCAGTTCCTCTTTAACCTCACAAATTGTCCCATCGGAATATTTAAAAGCCAGGGATTAAAATTACATCTGTTCTTGTCAATGTAACTGTTAACATCAACTGTTTTGAAAAAAGTGCTAGTTTTAATAAAATCTGACTATGAAAATGTTTAAATCTAAAAAGTGGAACTAATGGGTACTGATATCAGATGTCAGTTTAAAACCCCACTAGTTAAGTTTGAAAAAAGTATTAAAAGAGGCACATTTCAACAAAAGAATATATAATCAATATATCTCTTGTAGAGGACCAAGTTCGCCCGCCCGCCCAATTATGATTTGCATGTATATCAGATCTCTCCCAATATGCCATAAATAAATTAGCATAACTGGGTGAGAACTTGGTCCCCATAGCCGTGCCTCTCTTCTGGATATAAAAATTTTCATCAAACAAAAAAAAAAATGAGGTTAATGAGGAACTGCACAGATGTTAAGAATAATTTTAAAAAATACATTTTAATATAAAAGCAATTTCTTCTATTCTAAAATGTCCAGATTCTTAAAAAATAAATAAAAAATCTACGGTCTCACATCCTTTGTTATGTATAATGGTGTAGAGATTACTAACATCACATGTCACCTTGATATAGGCTCTACACCATTTAAAATCATTCAGAATTTGGAGAACATTAATAGAATACTTTAGATAGGCCTTGGTCTTAATGACCAAAGGTTGCAACAAGGTATCAATATATTGTGACAGGGGGGATAACAATAAATCTATCCATTCCACCCATTGTAAAGCGCGGCAGAATTTGATGGCGCTATATAAATAATAACATAATAATATCTAAATAATAACAATAATCGGTCTACCTGGAGAACATATATGGTCCTTATATACTTTGGTAAAATATAAATAATAGATATGACAGAATTATTGTTATTTAAAAAACTATATTTGCTTTTATTTAAATACCCTTCTGAAACCCTTCACCTAAAAAGTTTGTAAGTTATTTGTTTTATATCTGGCTTGGGATCTTTCTTTAATTTGCAATATTTATTGTCATCTGACAATTGATTAAAAACTTCATTGGTATAATACCCTTTATCCATAATGACTACCCCTTCTCCTTTGTCAGCCAATTTGATTATTATAGTCTTATCCTTAGTTAAGCAGATAACCCTTCTTTAATAAAATCAATGTAAATCTCTGGAAACCTACCTTCTTTTCTTTTTACGTTGAAACCATGCTATAGCTCAAATTCAGGAAGCGGACAATTGCCTCCGTCTGTAAGGGTTTAAAGAATCTGTGCACCAACCTTTGGGTATAGGGATGTCTCTATATTGTAATCTTCAGCCACAGTTTTTGATTCTGCTGCTCAACTTTGTTTGCCTCTGTGGTTATGTGCAAATACCTTATTTTCTTATTATATACATGCGGCCTCAAAGCGCTGTGTGCATTCTCTACAAGTCATCCGGAACTTTTTCTGTATACCTCTGTAGATTAGTAACTTTCTCTAAATACTTTGTATTAGATAAGTTGTATCCATTCTTCTGACACATATAGTACTATCTCCATCATAGCTAGGTGTTTATGTTTTGGCATCGTACCAGATTGAATACTTTGTATGAGAGTAGTAGTTGTTTTTCTCTTTTTTTTTCCTCTCTTATTTTTTTTTCTCTTTTAGACATACGTTTATTTGATGCATACTTTTTTAATTTTTTTTATTTGTAAGCCATCTTATGTAATTATACTTGTTAATGTTTATGGTATACTACTGGCTCCAAAGTAGTTAAACCGGGTGCTTGCAATCTGGGGAGATTACACATACAGCTATTTTTAAAGATGATATGAATAAAGTCTATAACTTTTAATTACCTATTGGAATCCGAGAGTGCTGGTCATCTTCCCTATTGGTGTATGTATACAGTGGCGTACATACCAGGGTCGCAGGGGTTGCGGCTGCGACCGGGCCCGGCCCACCAGGGGGCCCGGCTGCCCCTGCGACCCGGTATGTACGCCATTGGGCCAGCCTCTTCCCCTGGGGGGCCCAGGAGCCGGCCACCCCAGAACCCCCCGAGGCTGGCCCTGCTGTCACCCGGCAGGCGGGCGCGCAAGGGAGCACTCAGTGCTTCCTCTTCAGCTCCCTCGCGCACCGCACTGATACCGGAGCCGGAAGATGACGTCATCTTCCGGCACCGGCATCCCTACGCGGCGCGCAAGGGAGCTGAAGAGGAAGCACTGAGTGCTCCCTCGCGCGCCCGCCTGCCCTACCGGCCACCCGCCCAGGAGCCCAGCAACACCACTGGACCCCAGGGAATCCCCCCAGCACTCCAAAAGGTAAGGAGGCTGGGGGGATTACATTTAAAAAAACAAAAAAAACGTGTTAGTGTTTGAGTGAGTGTGTGTGAGTGTTAGTGTGAGTGTTAGTGTGAGTGTTAGTGTTAGAGTTAGTGTGAGAGTTAGTGTGAGAGTTAGAGTGAGTGTTAGTGTGTGTGTCTTACTGAGTCTGTTTGATGTCTGTTAGTGAGTGTGTGTTTGTCAATGAGAGTGTATGTTTTGTCAGTGAGTGTGTATGTATGTCTGTCGCTGAGTGTGTCTCTGTCAGTAAATGTGTGTGTCTGTTAGCTAGTGTGTATGCTTCTGTAAGTGAGAGTATGTGTGTCTTCAGCACTTACCTTTCTCCAGCGCCGGACTCCCTTGGCGTTGGGGATCCCTCAGCCTCTCAGCTCCGAATGACCGCGCACGCATTCAAACCGCCCATAGGAAAGCATTACTCAATGCTTTCCTATGGACGTTCAGTGTGCTCCTCTAGCGGCTGTCAGTAAGACAGCCACTAGAGGCTGGATTAACCCTCAGTGTGTTTTCAGCTGCAGGGTTAAAACTAGAGGGACCTGACACCCAGACAACTTCATTGAGCTGATGTGATCTGGGTGTCTGTAGTGGTCCTTTAAAGGACCAATATAGTGCCAGGAAAACATACTCGTTTTCCTGGCACTATAGTGCCCTGAGGGTGCCCCCACCCTCAGGGACCCCCTCCCGCCCGGCTCTGGAAAGGGGAAAAGGGGTAAAACTTTTTCCAGCGCTGGGTGGAGAGCTCTCCTCCTCCGATCCTCCTCTTCTCCTCCCCGTCGGCTGTATGCGCACGCACGGCAAGAGCTGCGCGCGCATTCAGCCGATCACATAGGAAAGCATTCATAATGCTTTCCTATGGACGCTGGCGTGCTCTCACTGTGAAAATCACAGCCGCTAGAGGAAATAGGGGAAGGCTTAACCCATTCATAAATATAGCAGTTTCTCTGAAACAGCTATGTTTATGAAAAAATGGGTTAACCCTAGCTGGACCAGGCACCCAGACCGCTTCATTAAGCTGAAGTGGTCTGGGTGCCTAGAGTGGTCCTTTAAGTGTGTGTGCATCTGCATGCACTGGCGTACATGCAGGGGTCGCAGCCCTGTAACCCCTGCGACCAGGTGCCCACCGCCATGTGTTGCGGCCCGGCCTGCGCGCCGGGGAGGGGGGCCCACGGATCAATTTTCGCACCGGGGCCCCATGGGTCATGTGTACGCCACTGTATGTATATATGTATATATATATATATATATATATATATATATATATATATGCATGTATGTAAAATCCAAATAGGTTATGGTGGGGAAAAATTGTGATTGAAAACCCCTTCCACCTGAAGTGAGAAAAGAAAGTCTTATGGCTTGACTGGTGTGTAGATTTTTGTTAAACATTGTATTAACTATATATATGTAGTATACACATATTTTTATTTTTTAGTTTGGCAGTAATTCTGAAATTTTAGCATTGATTTTGAAAATATGACTGATCATGCAAAAAAAATAAAAAAAATTTGAAGCATAGTGGTCATATGAAGCCATTTTTTAAAATCACATAGTTGTTTGTCTTTTTTTAAATCATTATGATAACAGAAATCACCCAAATGGCCCTGATCAAAAGTTTACATACCCTTGAATATTTTTCCTTGTTACAACACAAGGTGACACACACAGGTTAAAATGGAAATTAAAGGTTAATTTCCCACACCGGTGGCTTTTTAAATTGCAATTAGCCATAGGCTACTCACTGTTTAATAGACATTCCCCTACTCGCGGTATAGCGAGTAGGGGCATAATGTGCTAATACTAAGTAATCTTTACTTAGTATTAGTAAATTTGGCTGAAAAACCAATTTAGGTCTTTCAGCCTTTTATTAGATAGCTCCCTAATACCGTGGGAATTAGGGAGTTATCTACTTATTCATTCCTGTCATTACACTGACTGGCTAAGTAACTTATATTTTATATGAATTTATGTTACTTGATTGTTGTAAGTGTTGCAAATGCTTACAGCTGAATCCTGGCTATGTTTGTATACTTTTTATTTAAAATTGTATACATTGTAAGATTCTTCATTCTTCCACTGGGTAAGTATATTAGTTCTTAGGTAATACTGTGCTTCGGAATTTCGGCACTTCGGCAACTTCGGAACTTCAGCACTTCGGAACTTCAGCACTTCGGAACTTCGGCAATTCGACACTTCAGAAATTCAGTAATTTCGGAAATTCGGGACTTCAACCATTCGGCAATTCGGCAATTCATCTATTCGGACGTTCAGAAGTACCCGAATGTCCGAACTGCCCGAAATTCGTCCGAATTCACATTCGGACCGAAACGAATTCCACATGTCTAGTGAATTAAGTTATATCGCTCCATCAGGTATAATACTAACATCTGACAATTTAAAACCCGTATTTGGACTTCTTGATACTGAAACATATAATTATTAAAAATTTAAACATTTTATTAATAATTTCAGGATAGAAGAAAATCCTATTCTTAAAAACTTAAGGAAATAAAAAAAAACGTCTTCCATTGAAAAATGGGAAAGAGATATAGGTAAAACATTCCCATTAAACAAATGAGAAGAAGCATACTTAATGATGAAAAAAATCTATTCTTAGTTTAATTCTTCAAGAAAACTATTTCAAAACCACACATAGATGGTATCTCACCCCAAACCAGATCCATAAATTTGATCAAAAATCCTCAAATGTATGTTGGAGATGTACCAACAACATTGGTACAATATCCAAATGTGGTGGGAGTGCCAAGGTTTGTTAGAAATTAAAATCATGATTTCTGATGTTCTTTCAATTATTTGTATCCAAAATGTAATGTTATCCCCTCAATTGTTCCTTTTTCATTTGGATTTTCCTCGGTGTAGTCTTCAACAAAAAATGTTAACAATACACATATTTATGAATACAAAACTAATAATAGCCAGAAACTGGAAATTGTACAATACAATATTATAGTCAAATATAATTAAACAAATCAATTACTAAAGTCAAATGTAAAACGGTTTGTATAGAAGGGCTGGTAATATATCCGTACATAAACTAATTTTATCTGAATGTGCTATGCTAATTAAAGCCCGTAGCTAATCTGGGCATTATCTAATAAATTATTTTCTCCAATACTAATAATGTAGGCTCTTAGGCATGATAACTGTTTATTAATATACGGTAATCATCAAGTGGCTATTAATGTCTTATTGAAACATACAATTATAACTTTTATTAAGCAGTATGTCAGAAAATGTGTTGTACTTATTTCGCACTGTATTTGTTTGTACGTTCATTTATTTGTATGTCTTTTAAAGGTTGTAAAATAACCGTAAAACACAATAAAGAAAATAAATCATATAATCACCTACCATACTCACATGCTATCATTTAATCATGCTACATTATTGCTGAATGTTAAACTTGTTTGTTTTCCTGCAGAGCCTATCTAAATGATATTGTCCTCAGGAACACAATAATTATTTAACCCACACTGGAGGTAATGTTTTCATATTTATACCACCTATAATATTCTCCTAATCAAGTGATGCCATTTTTCAGCCTAGACATTTTATGCAATATAAACCCCCTTCCCCAATCTTATGGTAGAGACAAAGGGTGATTCATAATTTGCTAGACATTATGATAAATGGCTACAGTCCAGTGGTTATATGACCTAGATGTTGTAAGAAAAAAAATGAAAAATAACAGTAATTCACAATGAGGGGAATAAATATGAATTATCACTAATGTTTAAAATTTCACACACAGGAGAATGGCTTTTTACAAATACTATTTGCTTTTTGCAATGGAAATTTTAATTTTAAAATATTTTCCTATGTCTGTCTGTCTGTCTGTATGTATGTATGTGTATGTATACCTTTTGGTTATTTGTAAAGTAAACTGGCTAAGCGAACATGTCAAAACTCGGGTAAAACAGTGCTGTATGGCACACTTAAAATACTGATCATCAAAATAAACTTACATACTTAAACAAGATACTTCTATAGCGAGATACTAGTGAGTGATTCTGATAGTAGGCTAAGCTAGTGGATAATATGATCAATGCAAGTGATAAATGGGAACATGCGTATTCACAAGAGGAGAATGAAAAAAAATTACAAAAATTCCGTATTAGGTGCAACTGGGCTCCTCTGTCTGAAAGGCCTAAAAACACTATGTAAAACGATTTGTGTTAATTTAAAGAAAACATATTATAATGTGTTAGGACTTAGTATGTGCTGCTCGTAGTCTCTGCTTAGGTGCTGACCACAGCGTAGGAGTCTGGTGTTGAGCCTTGTGGGATAAACAGGGTGATTCTTGCCGAATCCCAGGTGCAGGTAGGAGAAGTTGGGTTGTGGAATCTCACCTGAGAGAGTGAGCGTTGTGGTAGGCCCAGAGTCCGCAAAAGATCCGCTGTGTCTTGGATCTGATGGGAGTCAGTTCCGTGTTGTACGGTGAGCGTTCGGAGAGCCGCCCGCGATAACCAACGTTGTGTCATTGAAGCAGGGAGGTGAGTAGTCGGAGTGACCTGCACCATGCTAGGGTTCCGCTGGACAGGTCAGTGAAGAAAGTCAGCGCCATGTTCTCGAAATGGAGGGGAGTTTTACCCCATAAGGCTGTGAGGATCGCTGCTATGTCTTTACCGTTGTGGAAGGTGACTGTGGTGTCTCTTGTGGCTGGTGCCCTGGTAGGTTTGAGGACCCTAAAGAGGTCTGCAGGGTTGAAGGCTTTGGCCTGCCCGGGTGGCAATATGGCTGTTAACATGCGCCTTAGTACGTGCGGAAGCCCAGTCTCTGGCACCTCCTGCGGGACCCCTCTAACTTTTAGATTGTGTCTCCGTCTAGCGTCTTCCTGGGCCGCGAAGCGGCGTTCATGCATCTGGTTCTGCTGTTGTAGGTCATGCATGGCTTTTTGTAGTGTGGCAATGTTCTGCTGGTTAGGTTGGGAGGATCCCTCCAGCGTGCTAATGCGGCCAGTCAGGCCTTGCAAGTCACCTCGTAGTGCTGTTACATCCTTTAGGATGTTCTTTTGCAGATCTTCCAGTAAAGTTTTCAAAATCCCGGTGGTTTACCGGCTTAGCGTCTGCTCCTATCTTGCCCTCTGCACTGGGGCTTGCGCCGCGTGCTTGCTTCCACATGTTGTGATTGTCAGCCCTGGGGTAGGTTTGTCCAACGCAGTTTTTTTACTTTTGCATTGCCTTCGGTTTGGGGGGTCCCCACAGTTTTTAGGGATCGATGGGTATGGTTTAGTCGTTGGTTTCCCTGGTTTATGTTTGGAGCTAGAGGCTCATGTGATCGCTTGCTTCGGTGGTTAGGCTCCGCCCCTTATCCTTATGATTTAGTTGTCTGTGTTTCTTGGTGGCAGCTTTGGGATTAACACACTGATGTATGTGCCAAATATTAAATTACCAGCTGAACCTCTGACACACCTTTCACTTGGACTCCCTATATCATATGCACCAGCACAAGAAAAAATGATGATGAACATCCTTCTTATAACACAACAACACATAGCTAAAAGATGGAAATCCAAAATCCTGCCAATATTGCCAGCGATCTTAAAATCTATAGACACTCAATAGATTTATTAACGTAAATTTACAACTGTCTTTAAACCTTCTCCAATCATACACAAAGCAAGGTTGATGTGGGGTACATAGAGATCAGGTAAGGGCAAATCTATCACTATATGATGTTGAACTTGAAAGATCTAATAACAGCTGATTGTCAGGGCCTTATTTGTACCACTGATACTGTTGTACTATTTGTATTGTTGTACTTTTATACTTGCATATGATTTGATAATGTTTGTAATTGTACACGGTCCTGTCATTGATGTGAGAACTGCTTAGTACAGATCCTCGATTGTGCTTTAAGTGGATGCTTTCACTTCCCACCCCTATCTTTTACTCTTTTGTACCCCTCCCTAAAAAAACTTGATTAAAATTCAAATGTTGAAAAAAAAAAGGTCAAAAGAGATTATCATCATGCCTAAACCAATTACTAGTTGTAAAAACATTCATCTAGATTCTATATTTTTGTTAGTAGCTCAAAGTGAACTGCTATTCTAATACTTACATTTCCAGCAGTGCCAATCATTTCTGAAGTTTGCTATTCTGAGCAATGCCCTCCCATGTCTGAATTATATTTCAATACATGTATCAAACACTCTAGTGATATGTATTTCTATTTATACAAAGTTCTGGTTATAGGAAAGTCTCCCAAAGTTGTAGAAAATCACACCTACCAAGTACGTCCTCTCCTAGCCCAGTTTAGTACTTTAAGGGGTTTTTTCAACATTGTTTTTGCTACTGTCTGGTTATGAGTAAAAATCAAGATCTCAATTTCCAGGGCTTCTCTGGTCTTTCTTTAGGATCGGCTTCTTTGGTCGTCTCCCACCCTGTACAGCAGCTGCGGGTGATTCTATGTTCAAGTTTTGGACTTTTTATACTTTGTTCACTCACAACCTCCCCTACCCCCCTTTTTTCACATGCTTGGATAAATACAGCATACATGAGGGCTGCTGTTCTAGTATCTTGCCATATATATGCTCTTTTTTTGATTTCTTCCCGATGTATTTTGCGGGCTTCCCTATGAGTGTGGATCAACAAACGTGTCCTGTGTGAAGTATCATTTGATTACTGGGAGAACTCCAGCCCCGAGAAGGTAACCCTGTTATTGCACATATTGAACTGCTATAAGTATGATAGAAACCAATATATCCATGCTTATTTAATTTTGGTAATGCGGCTTCACGTTTTTTGCCAATGAGGGATTTTCTTCACTTACTTCTTTTTTACTATTATGCATCAATTGCATTTAAGAATACCTCTGCGAGTTTGTCTATAACCTTATGACTATTCCCACTTATACCGTCTTTTGTTTCACCCATTTCTAATTCTTTCTTAGATTTTAAAAATGGCAGATACACTATATGGACAAAGGTATTGGGACCCCTAAACACTACACCAACGGGGACTTTTCTGACATTGCATTTTAAATACATAGACTTTAATATGGAGTTGGTCCCCCCTTCACAGCTATAACAGCTTCCATTCTTCTCGGAAGGCTTTCAACAAGAGTTTAGAGTGTTTCTGTGGGAATTTTTGCCCATTCAGCCAGTAGAGCATTTGTGAGGTCACGTATTGATGTTGGTATCACAGTACCACATGTGAATTCACTGAGCTCTTCAGAGCAACCTATTTTTTCACAATATGTTTGTAAATGCAGATTGAGTGGATATGTGATTAATTGTATACACCTGTGGCAATGGGTCTTATTGAAACATCTGGATTCAATAATTAAGAGATATGTCCCAATATGTCTGTCCATATAGTGTAATTCCAGGGAATTTAGATTTAGACTTTCTCTAGCAGGGCATAGATGAGGTTACAGCCCTGGCTCCTCTTATTTTCTGGCTTTGGAACCTCTTCTGTATTCTTCTCTTTGCATTATGCATCGGAAGGCTTAAATGTTGAGTAGTGCTTGTTGATATTTGAGAGTGTATCCTCCTCTGTGTCAATTCTGTTGCAAGCTGTGTCCACTTCCTCAAATTATTATTATTCTTGGATTTGGGGAGGCTTTTGACTCTTGGACTAGCTGAGCTGGCTTCTCGCCTTTCCGTTCCATTTAAAATAATGTGCTGGAGATCTAAAGTATATCCAAATAAAGATGTCTTAGCCCAAGTTCCTTTAGGGTGCATGTTTCTACTATATTAATGTCCAAGTATGGCATATCTCTGCTAGATCCTTTTACCTTTTTAGAAGAGCTGTAAATTAAAATCTATATTGCTAGTATTTCTGCTTCTATAGATGGAATTTATTGCTCTTAAAATGAACCCTGACAGGTACACTTAAAAGCATGTTCTAGATCCTCTTCTTGGGCACCAACACATCGCTCTTGAAGGCTACTTTGTGGTCTTCATTCATGATGTTCACATAAAATTATTGCCCAGATGTATGTGTTTTTGCAAGAGTTCTGTTAGACAGAAGTGTTCTGGAATCTGCTTGTTTATATAAGTATATTTTATCTTCTTGTATCTTTAGAGTTTTGATTTTGTACTTCTCCGTTTCACTCCCTTTATTGCATCAGTATTATTCATTGTCAATGCTACCATGGATATATAGAAAATATATGCTTTACTTAAACTGATATTATTTGCATGACTATGTTTTCATGATAGCATTGCCTTTTTACCTTTATACAAGTATTTTTGTTTGTTTTTTCTGTTTATGAGGTTAGTCATGAGTCTGTGGATTTGGCATCCAGGTATTCCTTCTTATATTCCTATATTTTCCGTCATATTTGATATGAGTGAAGTGAAGGAGCTGCCAATTGTCAATCATGTTCAGAAGTTACTTCTCTAAACATCTTAAAAGTGTTGGATATGCATTTCCTCTTGGGCAAGCCCAGGCACACCAAAGCCTTCAATGATGCTATGTCACCTTTTAAAGATTTTATGAGTACAACACCCAGTACAACAAAGACATTCTTTATTACTCTATATGGTATAAAGGGCATTTGAAAGAAAATATTACATAATAATATCAAGTCCAGTTAACAAGATCAGGGCATTGATACTTAGTAGTATGAGATATGCTATTATTTACATTTACGTTTTCTAATATTTCCCCCCAAACAGTACCCAACATTAGTCCATTTTATCCTTTTTGAAAATTTCCACAAAATGGGCCTTATTTACATCTTGAAGTAAAAATGATATTTAGCCTTATTTATATCATGTAGTAAAAATGAGCAATTTCTATTTTGCATGTTTTTTGAATTAAATAAGGTAATTTCACATACTCTATTGTGATATACATCTTGTAATTAATACATTGAGTAGGTTCTATCACGATCTACATTAACTAGCAAATCCTTGAAATTGACTTGAAATTCGACTTTTTTTGCTTGTACTTTTATTTGTACGATTTGTCCATGTAGTTGTCTTGGTTACTGCTCAATATTATTCTATATGTCAGCAGCCAAACTGCATACCTCACACTGTACGTATTAGTTATTTATGAGTTATTGGATGACCTTTTCATGTTGTTGGCTTGGTTACTGCTCAAAATTATTGTGCATTTCAGCAGACATTTTAATAAGTCCATCATGGATTGATATCTCCACAAATGGAATGGTCTCAGCTTGCAATGCATTGCAGTGGGAGTAGTAGTAAAGGGAAGGAAACATTCAGTGTAGATGGAGTCTGCGAGCATTTGTAAATATTTTTTACAAAGTGTGTTGGGTGGCTGGGGCTAATAAATGTTGAAGTTTGCCTGGGATTAATGGATGTGGATATATGGTTGGAAGTAATGGATTATAGCTGAAGGTAATGGTTGAGGCATTGCATCCTTATCATGTACATCTGCTCTTCTCCCCTCTCCCCTCTCCCCCCGGCAAAGGAGTGGGATGTGGAAGGAGCAATCAGAAAGATTTGCCTGGTGGCAGCATTCACTACAGGCTAAAGAGGAGCCATGCTGGTATTTGGAAGGCCAATGAATAGAAAGTTGCAGAACTCAAATAGGGAAACAACGAATGCATAAACAAGTGTATTTTGAGTTAGAAGAGGGCAAATATGAGCAATTTTTTTAATGTCGAAGCTACAGGATTTGGAGACCAGCTGCATAAGAGGAGAAAAAGTAAGACCTGATTCAAAGGTAACTCCAAGGCAGCAACATTGAGGAGAAGGGAAGGGGTAATAGGTGTTTAACTGATATGCAGTGAGATTGATGGAGGGGGGCTATTTGACAGGGAAAAGATGATGTTCTGTTTTTGAACATAAAGGGAAAATACCTAGTTAGAGATGGGAGAGAGGGTATTGAAATCCAAAATAATTCATAAGGTTAATGATAGAGGCAGTGTAAATGGAGTATAGAAGAGGACCAAGAACAGAGTCCTGGGGAATAGAAACTGAGATGGATACTGGGCAAGAGGTGACACCAGAGAAGGAAAATGAGCATTCAGAAAGGCAGGATGAACACCAGGGAAGCACAGCGTCACTGAGTCCAAGGTTTTAGAGGGTTTGAAGAAGAATACAGTGACCGTATCAAAGGCAGCAGAGAGGTTGAGAATAATTTAAAGAATAATAACCTTTAGATTAAGCAGATATTAGGTTATGTCGCTTTGGTAAGGGCAGTGTCAGTAGAGTGGAGGGAGTGGAATTTAGATTGGGGTCACTTAGGGACTTAGTATTGAAAAAGTGAGTAAGACAAGTAATCACAAGCTGCTAAACAAGTTTAGAATGAAGGGGAGTAATGATATAGGATTTTAGTTAAAAAGAGAAGTGGGTCTATGATGGGTCCATGTGGGGTCTATGCTATCTTGGTAAAGACCGTGGAGGGGGAAGGAGGGTTTAGATGATTTATCCTGGTACATTTTTGACCCCTCCTCACCCTCCAATTTCTCTGGCCTATACTAGAAAGGATTTTATTGGAATGCAAAGATGACAGTTACATTTAGTCAAAACCCTTACCAAAAGATACTTCTGAGAAACTATATTTGGAGATAAATTTAGTAAATTTGAATTAGGAAACATCCAGAAGGGGATTGTTAGAAATAATCTCTTGTGCCTAATCTGCATGTGTTGGGGGATTCAGGGCCAGATTAACATAGGGCCTGATAAAGCTGCAGCTCCAGGTCCATACCCATGGAATAGGCCCATTGCTAAAAACAATAAAAAATATATTTTTTTTTACCACTCTTCACATGTGGATGTAGGAAAACAAAACTTGTGTGGACTGGATGTCAATGAAATTAGTCAATGTAAAGCTGACTTTGCGCACTATGCAAATGATTGGCAGGCAGCCTGACATTCACGCCAGGCTGACCTTCTAATTCCTTGAGCATTTTATTTTGGGCATGATTGCTGCTTTGGGTGGTTTATATTATGTGATTCACGTCAGTGGCCCACCCTTTTACCCCACCCACCGAAATCCTGCTTCACCGGACACTGCTGTTAGGGGGCATGGATTTACTTGAAAGATGAAAGCAAGACAATAGCATAGGGCAGGGGTCAGCAACCTATGGCACATCTGCCATGCATGGCACTCGAGGTGCCTTTGCACGGCACTCAAGGCTGCCAAAGAAAAACAGGCTCTGGCCTATTAAGAGTCCCAGTGAAACTTCAAATATTTGATTGCAGGTGGTGAGGGACAATCCTCTATTTACGCATTGCAGCACTTAAAGGAAGTGACCTCAGATCACTTCCTCCTAGCACTTGTGAACGGGAATCTGCACTGGAGTAGAGCAGCCCACAGCAGCTATCACAGCTCCTGCCCTTAACCTGTACCTAGCCAGCCTGGTTCCCACTGGAAACCAGTCACACTGCTAGATATACACATAACTGCATCACTGACAATCCACATACACACACACAACCCCACAAGCAGCCTCTCACATGCAATACCACAAGCAGCCATACACATACACAAACCACCAAACCTATAAGGTGATACATAGCCCACATTCACAGGTATCATACACTACCACAAAGTACTCATAAAATAACAGCCCAAATACGCACAAATCAACTGCAGCACCCATAAATAACACAAGCATAACAAAAAAAAATGACCTGCACGTAAAGGGATTTCAAGATCTTGTTTTGGCACAGTAGTACTTAACCCCTTAAGGACTGGACTGTTTTTGCGATGTTGTACATTTGCGACCAGGCATATTTTTACACTTTTGTGGTGTTTGTGTTTGGCTGTAATTTTCAGCTCTCTCATTTACTGTTCCCATACAAATTATATATTGTTTTTTTTCAGGACAAAAGGGGCTTTCTTTACATACCATTATTTATATAATCTCATGTATTTTAATTTTAAAAAAATAAAAAAATATGATGAAAAATTGAAAAAAATACATGTTTTTTGACTTTTACTTGAAAAATATTTTACTCATCTACAAAAGCGAATGAAAAAAACTGCTAAATAGATTCAAAATTTTGTCCTGAGTTTAAAAATACCCAGTGTTTACGTGCTTTTTGCTTTTTTTTGCATGTTATAGGGCTATAGGTACAAGTAGGATATTGCGGTTTCAAAACATACGTTTTTAAAATTTATCAATAGTGACATTGTAACACTATTATCTGTCATAAATCTCTGAATAACACCACACATGTACATATTTTTTTTTAAAGTAGACAACCCAGGGTATTCAATATGGGGTATGTCCAGTCTTTTTTAGTAGCCACTTAGTCAAAAACACTGGCCAAAGTTAGCATTCATATTTGTTTGTGTGTGAAAAAAGTAAAAAACTAAATTGAACGCTAATTTTGGCCAGTGTTTGTGACTAAGTGGTTACTAAAAAAGACTGGACATACCCCATTTGCAATAGCTTGGGTTGTCTTCTTTTGCAAATGGTATGCCATCATGGGGTAATTCTCATTCCTGGGCTACCATACGCTCTCAAAGGCAACGTAACCAACCTGGCCATTTTCAATGTAAAATATTTGACCCATATATTTGACCTTGTAACTTTCAAAAATGCTATAAAACCTGTACATGGGGGGTACTGTTTTACTCGGGAGACATCGCTGAACACAAATATTAGTGTTTAAAAACTGGAAAATGTATCACAACAATTATATCATCAGTAAAAGTGCTGTTTGTGTGTGAAAAATGCTAAAAAAGTAACTTTCACTGACAATATCATCACTGTGATATGTTTTACTGTTTTGAATCACTAATATTTGTGTTCAGCGAAGTCTCCCGAGTAAAACAGTACCCCCCATGTACAGGTTTTAGGGTGTCGTAGAACGTTACAGGGTAAAATACAGTGCTAGCAAATTAAATTCTCTGGAATTTTGACCTGGGTTGGCAGGCAGGTCCCTCAAATTGCAATCAATAAAATTACTAAATTATGTAAAAATATTACATAAATACGCACGTAGAATTTAAATATATATGCATATTTATATAGTTTAAGTCTACGTGTATATTTATATAATTATTTATGTAATTTTGTATATGGACATATGTATATTTCGTATTATTTTTATTTATTTATATATACATAGATATATATACAAATTCATTCTAAGTGTATTTTGATATAACTATATATATATTAATTTTAAAATACAGTTAGAATAAAATTTCATATAGATATATAATTTTTTTTTAAATTTTTATTATTATTTAAAAAAATTATTTAATTTAAATTACTTATTATTTATATTTTATAATAATATATATATACAATATATATAGTTATTATATATATTATATATATGCGTGTGTAATTTAATTATAAGTGTATTTTTATATTAATATAAGTACATATTAATATAAAAATACACTTAGTATGACATTATATATATATGATATATAGACATATATTATATAGGTATAATATATGTCTATATATCATATATACACATATATAATTATTTATTTATTTTTTATTAACATTAACTTTATTTATTTTTTCTGATTTTACACTAGCAGGGAGACTGCCTGTCAGCACAGGCAGTCCCCCTGCAGGCAGACACATGGACACCTATTGTGACCATGTGATCGCTGTGTTAAGCGATCACATGGCCACAGGGGTCCTAATTCAGTGTGGGGAGACTGTCTGGGCTGCAGGCAGTCTCCCCACAACGGGAGCAACGCTGATCGCCGCCGGGGGAACGACGGCGATCAGGTAAGTAGCTCAGACCGTTAGGACGGTTCAGGACCGTCATCGGTCGGCAACGCAAAAATGCCGATGACGGTCCTGAACCGTCCTCGGTCGGGAAGGGGTTAAAGGTTGCCTACCCCTGGCATAGGGTATGGGTTTTCTTAAAACTATATCCTATGAGTTTCCCTCCAGCAGCACCTCCACCAGATACACGACGCTTGGGAGGTATGAATGTTTCAGTGTTTTCTGTCGATAAGATTCTGTAATTAGGCCCGTCATAATTTTCAGTGCCAGGCCCAATGGGCTTTTAATATGGCCATGGGGGGGACTTGCTGTTGCTGTAATATTTGTCTATTTTTTATAGTGTCTGTTTTGCTGGAGAAGAAGTACATTTCTGTCTTTCCTCACTACCTCTCTTTGTCTCCCAATGCAGACAATTTGCCTGTGAGATTCTAATATGTGTTCCCTGCTTCAATGTCTACATGCTGCAGTTGTGCTAATACAACTCTGCTAAATTTCAACATTTACTAAAGTTTGTGTCTGTCCCATTTACCCTCTCTCTCCATTTTGTGTCTACCCAAACCTCCCTAACCCCAAATTTGTGCCTATCTCAGTCACCTACAACCCTGTTATGTTTGTGGTCAGTCATCTACCAACCCCATTATGTGTCTGCTCTAATCTCCCTCCATCTTTCAAAGATTATATCTACTCCAATGTCTCCCTCTAAAATGTTTGTGTCTAGCCCAGTCTCTGACTCCATTGCTTTTTGTCTGCCGACCCCCCCTCCGTTTTTGTTTATCCTAATCCATCTACACAGTATTTTACAAGGCACACAATTTCATCATGTTGTATACCTCCCAATTCCAGGGTTCTGTGATGAAGGATGCCAGTAAGAGGGGGTAAAAAGGTGCGGTTGTCACTGGGGCCGCCCCAAAGGGGCAGAGCCACCCTGAAAGGGGACAGGTCCGCACAAATGATTGGCAAGAGAGCCTGGCATGTATGCACCTCAGGCTGCCTGTCCATCAACCACAGAGGCTTACTGAGGGCAGACACTGCAGGGACCACTGTCATGGGATTCCACAGGGGTGACAAGGGGGGGCACTTGCCCCTCCCCTCCCCCCCCTGGATTTTTCAGCTTGTTCTGCTAATTTTTGTGTGAGATTGAAAATACAGTGCAATACCGGCGCTGTGTATGGAGAGAGACAGGGATAGGAAGCTGCATCTTATGCCAGCTTCTCTCTGACTGAATCCGCAGGGAAGCAACACATACAGCTAGAGACAACCTACAGATCAGGTAAGTGAGGGATGGGGAGGGCAGAGATAGCCTACAGATCAGTGAAGTGAGGCATGGGGTGGGGGGGGTGGGCAGAGATAGCCGACAGATCAGGGAAGTGAGGCACGGGGGAAAGAGATAGCCTACAGATCAGTGAAGTGAGGCACATGGGGGGCAGAGGTGGCACATGGGGGGCAGAGATAGCCTGCAGATCAGTGAAGTGAGGCACAAGGGGGGGCAGAGATAGCCTGCAGGAAGGGTCAGCAAGGAGCTGGAAGGGACAACAAGGAGCACAACAGGTAAAGTAGGAGAAGGAGCACAAAGGAAGGGTGAGAAGGAAGGGTCTGCAAGGAGCACGAAGGGTCAACAAGGAGAAGGAAGGGTCTGCAAGGAGCACAAAGGGTCAACAATGAGAAGGAAGGGTCTGCAAGAAGCAGGAAGGGACAGCAAGGAGCAGGAAGGGTAAGCAAGGAGCTGGAAGGTAAGCAGCACAAAGGTAAAGTAGAAGGAGCAGAAAGGGTCTGCAATAAGCTGAAAATGGCAGCAATGAGCAGGAAGGGACAGAAGGAGCACAAAGCTGAAGTAGGAAAAGGAACAGAAATGAGCAGGAAGGGTCTGCAAGGAGCAGGAATGGTCTGCAAAGAGCAAAAAGGGACAGAAGGAGCACAAAGGTAAAGGAGCAGAAAGAATCAGAAGGAGCCCAAAGGTAAAGTAGGAGAAGGAACAGAAAAGGGTAGCAAGCAGCACAAAGGTAAAGTAGGAGAAGGTGCAGAAATGGACTGTAAGGAGCAGAAAAGGACCAGAAAGAGAAGGGGGAGCACAATAAGCAGAAAGTAGCAGAAAGGTAAAGGAGCCAAGGAGGAGAGAAGACAGTGTCAGAAGAAAAAGAGGACTGTGTCAAATGAAGGAGAAGAAAAGGAGATTGGAGCAGGAAGGACAAGTGAAGTGAACCCTCCACTTTATTCTGGACACCACATCATAAGGCTTTGGTACCTGGGCCTGGAAGGGAAACTTTGAACCTTCTCATCTCCCCAGGTGAAAGAAAATATCAGTGTTAATGTGTGCGATCTGGAAATCTGGAGCTGGAGGAAGCCTTTGGGGTTAAACCATTTGAGAGGGATTTAACCCCTTAAAGGAAAGAGAGCACCCAGGGGCTTCCTTGCATCATAGCATTTTCATTTAGATGAAGTTGTTATAGTGACCAGAATGTTCCTTTAATTTGCTTAAAGGAACACTATAGTGTCAGGAATACAAACATGTATTCCTGACACCATAGTTGTGAAAACACAATTCACCCTGGCTATGCTCCTCCCACCAATGATTATGCTCCTTCCCTTCATGACACTGTCAAAAAGGGACCAAGCATGGATGTCATTACAATTATGCCCCCTCCTGGAAAAATTCCTGCGGATGCCCATGACCACTGTTTTAGTATTCTCATTAGGGCCATAATGCCCTGAACATAGCACGAATGCATCTAATAAGGTGCTTGCGCTATGCTTGTTGGAGACATTTCCCTAGTGTCCCTAATAGCAGGACACCAGGGTAACAAGTATGATCGGTAGAACAGAACATAAAAACTGTGACTGTCCCACAGAAATCTGGATGGTAGGGAGGCCTGATGTTGATTGTCAGCGCATTATAATGCTGCCCTGGAGAATCAATATGCTACAGGATTCCTGATTGATTTATCACCTGTTTTTCTACCTGCAGCATTTAACTTAAAACAGGGCAACGCTTTGCATATGTTACCCATAAAAGTGATATACTTTTATCTCCTGGAAAACATGCTAGATATTCATACCTAAAATCAAGACCAGTTCTCTGTTCACAAATACATGTTTTGTGGTATTTTGTCCAACATTTAGTAACATATAGCAATTTCAAACCTATTACACTATTACTGAATTTGTTGTTTTTTCTCAATAATTATATGAGCTTTCTGTTAACATTGTTTGATAATTGGTGGTTTTGTGCACAATAATTGTTTGGTCACCTATTTCACCAAAAACACAAACAAATTAGCCATATAATCAAACTCCCTGTACTTTTGGGCAGCAGTAACGACTACAGTAATTAATCAATGCAAATTTGTCAACAAATGAACACAAAAAAACGTACCTGTACACTATCCCAAATCTTGATCTCTATTTAAATACGATACATGTTTTTAGTAAAATGGCAATAGCCATTAAATTGTAAGCTCGCCTGCAAACGTCAAGGCATATCTCTCAAGTGAGTCCTACATTGGCAATTAGCCTTCTTGATTTCAATTTAAAGGGTTTTTGTGCCTTTGTAGTATTTGAGGATACATAGAAACATAGAATGTGACGGCAGATAAGAACCATTCGGCCCATCAAGTCTGCCCAATTTTCTAAATACTTTCATTAGTCCCCAGTCTTATCTTATAGTTAGGATAGCCTTATGTCTATCCCACGCATGCTTAAACTCCTTTACTGATGGTTTTGCACCAGCGATTGTTCTTAGAGGTAATATTGTGGATTTGTTCTCATGCATTTCCTGTGTTCGATCTATTATAATATTTAAAAGATAAAACAGACCACAACTTGGGCATCTCTATACACATCACAGCTGCTTGAAAAAAAAAATATATTGTATATATTGTTGGAAGCTATTGAGTGAAAATAGCCTGTGCAAATAATGTATTAGTGTACAAATAATGCATCTGTCCAATAAATATTGCTAACAGACCTCCATTAATTCTTCAGGGCAGCGATAGTTGCTTTTACTCCACTGTATTTAAGACAGCTCTGAACAAGAGATGTCTTAAACACTTGCAGTTTCCCATTTCGCTGAAGCTATGAAAAATGTTGTGGTTTCAGGCAATCAATATGTGATCTTCCAGAGGGGGCAGAACATCAATTTGGATTATGAATGCAGCTGGAGAAGCTAGCCAAATCAAATAGGAGCTTCTGCTGCTCCCTAGAGAAGGATGAAGAAAGGATTTTATGTGCAGTCAAGTTTTAGGAGAAAGGCATACTGGTATCTGCTATTCAAGTTGAATCCTACAAATTGAAAGACTTAATGTGCAAAAATAAACCCTCCAGTTCACAAAAACGATCTCTGAAAAATGTGTACAAATCTTAGACATGCTCCATATTAAGTGCTCATTATTATGTAGATAGCTTTGATAGCATCTAAGCAAAACTAACAAAGAGTCATGGAATGGCACTGACTATTTAAGAAGCTATAGTTGCAAATTACAATCCCATATTGGCATTGGATCAATAATATTTGCTTTTTTTCTTCCTGTACCACATGAGTGTTTTAAATACAGTCCCCATTAAAAAATGTCACAACCTTTCTTTCTGCTTAAAATCATGCTTAACTTCAAGTGTCATAGATTATCACAGATGTTAATGACAATCAAAACCATCTTGATCCATCTTGGGAATATGTGACTTGTCTGTTTGACTCCTTTTATAATGTGGTTGTGATGACAATAATTGATATTGTGACGGAGCTCCTGTACTCCGAATGAATACCTCCACCCAATCCACTTCCTAACCATTGGGGAGGGAGCCTGGAAAGCTTCAACACCAATCGCAGAGGCTTGACTGGGGTCTTTTCCACCCGACCAGGCTGCAGCTCATCTTCCAGCCAGCTATCGTACCCTCTGCCTATTCCGCTTCAGCTCTTCTCCCAGGCAGGTATCATCCCATCTGCTTATTCTGCTGCAGCCCTTCTTCCAGGCAGGTATCGTCCCCTATGCCTATTCTGCTGCAGCTCATCTTCTTCTAGGCAGGTATCCACCTCTGCTTGAAATGTAATTTCCATTGCTTTTACAAAGGCTTAGCTCTCTTGATTTATCCCATGGCTAGAGGGATCATGCAGCCAGGCAACAGATCCAAAGACTCTGTTACTGGAACCCATAAAGATCCACACAGGATACCCAGTTGCAAAAGGAACTAACATGCATAGCTTTACTTTTACTTAGACAAGCCCAAATGATGATTACATCAAGCTTGCTGTGACAAATTTAATAAAATACAAATAAAAAACAAAACATACAGGGAATTATAATAACATAATAACATATTTATGAAAGCATGGGGAAGAGAATATTCAACACAAAATATCTCTCCTGCCTGCAAAATTAGCAATATACAAATCTACCAAAATATGCAAATTAACAAGCCCTGCTATTGAGGTACTGCAGATAGCTGTTGCTACCAAAGAGGGTGCTATACAGGCTCTATAGCTAAATCCACCTAATTGGTAGCAAGCGTCAGCAGGACAGGAGAGCACACAAAAACTTTGCAAAGACCCCAGAGGTTAACATTGCTGTAGGGGTCCCAGTGCCATAGGGCGGCACAGGAAGGTAGGTTTTACTTGCCTGAACCTACCACCATACTCTACTGTCTGATTTTGCTGTTGGCGTTTCGACTGCCAGAAGCTGATGTCAGCTCTTGTACTCTCACGGTCTATGGGGGATCCTGCAAGATCGTTGGATCACCGACAGAAATAGATTTTTTTTCATGCAGGCATCACTGATAACAACAGGGGAAGTAAAAAGCTTGACAAAAGATAGCTCCACATTTTGTCAAGTAAGGGAACAATACTGAGACTAAGTAGTCCTTACTTTGTGTCTTACTAGATCTTTTGACTGGGTTGGAATTTCAGTGAAATTTCAACACAGTCAATGTGAGCATTTCATAAATATATAATGTTTATAAGACACTAATTTTGTATATATAGGGGTGATAGATCCTCTTTAATCTGGTGTATTCCAAATTGATATATGTTTATTTCAGGGTTCTCACCAGGCCACAGAGACAGCCAGGCATGCCCATCCCATGGGTGCCTGTCAGGGGATTTGAACCTGGGTACTTATCTTGTAACCCCTCTTTTGAATTTCTTAGCCCCTTTATGTTTCATATTCCCTCTTTGGATTTGAACCAGGGTACTTTGCAGTCCTGGGCTTGCTATCTGCCTTTCTTTTTATTTTGAGCTGTTCTAGTCCTATCATTCCTGGCTATGGCTGCAGCACTGAGGGCTGGACATCATCTGTGGTCATTGCAAGTGCTTCACCTCACCTAGATCAGTCATCAGCAGGGAATATAAACACAGCCTCGCTCAGGGAACCTTATCAAGTCTTTGATCCACTTTTGTGTGTTCAGTTCCTGTGTTCCAGTCTCTTGAACTTTTATGCCATATTGACCCTGGCTTCTGTCTTCGTTTATCCTGATCTCTGGCATCCCTTCACTTCTGCTACACTTCGTTAATCCTGAGCCTCTGGCATCCTTTGACTTCGGATATCACCTGACTATCCTGCTGTTTGTGTCCTTGTCAGTACTGCATTGGAATCTCCTTTCCTGCACAGCCCCCGTGCACAGATTCACAATCCAGGTGACTTCTTACCTGGTCACCTTGGACTGCGTCTGTCTGCAAGGGTGAGCAAACATATTTGCGCTACAGACTCTCACCTCAGGTAAGAACCCTGACATTTTACATGTTTACTTACTGCCTATGTTTAACTAATAAATCAAATTAAAGGTAGAATTCTATTCCTGGAACTGTGTACCTCCTTCATTATTCCCTGTCAGCCACTGTTGTAAGTTCTTTTTCTGTCATTGAACATAGCACGTAAGGTGGAAAAATGGAAACCATTCTCCTCCTCCAATGTATAGTGTATAGTGAGCAGGGCCGGTGCAAGGAATTTTAGCTACAGCTACACAGGCGAAGAAGCATTTTGCACCTCCCCCCCTCGCAAAACCTGTTTATCTTGTAACCCCTCTTTTGAATTTCTTAGCCCCTTTAGTGTTTCATATTCCCTCAATTTTTTCCCTTTAGTGTATCCCCCCCCCACCCCCCTTTAGTGTGTCTTACAACCCCACTTGTGTGTCTTTTCCTTCCCTCAGCACCTTTGTATGTCTCTTTCTTACCTTCAGACCCATTTCGTGTCTCATTCCATTCCAGGTACCTTTGTGTGTCTTTCCTCCCAAGCCATGTAGACATAGATATGCAGGAAAAAAGGATACATGCACAAAGACACACAACCATCTTTGTGATATACACAACTGTATATCACAAAGATATACAGACCCACAGTGATAAAAGACATCGAGTAAAACAGTCATACAGGTACACTTTTATACAAATGGAAAATGGATCAGCGCTGTGTGATATAGTAAGGGGCTAGAAACAGGTAGATAGCTGCAACCTATAGATATGAGGTTCCCTCTAAAATCCTCAAAAGAGAAATGGCAAAAACAATATAGACTATTGCCAGTTGATAAAGCCCTGTGTGGCGAAATGCGTTTTGGCTATTATTTATATTTTATATTGTATTAATAAAGGAATATTGGCTCTTTTATCACATTTTTGCCATATACCTTTTTTATTTAATTTTATCAATTTCCTGGTACCCGGTTACTTTTCACCTTGGAGTCTACATACAGCCAAGAATCCTGGGTGGGGATTGTACCACTCGTACATTTATATTGAGCAGTTTATTCTGCTCATCTGAATGTGAGTATTTTTATTCTCTCATTTTATTTATTTTTATTTATATCCAGTGAGCACTATATTGTGTTTTTTATTCCTTTTCTTATACGGAGGAACCATCTTCACCTATATCCTACCAGTGGGGGACAAACGCCACTGAATGTCTAATATACTAGTGCGAGTATATGCTCAGAAATAGGTGAGTGTATGACCTCCCTATTATTCTTCATACTCTCAGTTATCCACAGACAATCTACACTATTGGATTCTCCCTGTTTTCTTTATTTTTCATGGTTACCATCGAGTTAAGACTACGCTCGCATTAGAAGATCCTGTTTCCCATTGAACACATTACTCCTTTGCCGAATACGGTAAGAGACGGACATAAAGGACTGAGATCTCCATCTATCCATTGGAATTTATCTTAAGTACACCAAGTATTTGGACTATTTATTATACATTCTATTAATTATACATTCTTTTTCTCTACGCTTCTTAGTGTATGCTTATATATTATATTCATTTGTTGTAGCGCGACCTATTATTTCTGTTTTTGACACTTTTATACAAACACAGACATATTCATACAGATACAGACATACAGATACAGACATACAATCAAAGAGAGGCATAGACACAGACATCCAACGACATAAATGCGCAGACATACATTTATACAGAGACATACAGACACAGTCACAGACAGAGACATTCATACATACAGAGACATGTAGACAGGCATACTGAGACATGCATACACACACAGACGGTCACCATTACATACTTACATCTGAACAATCAGGTCCCTTGGGTGCATGCTGTTTGGCTCTGTGGAGTCCTGTCCTATAGCCCAGCCCCAACACTAAGTGCCAACCATGCTGTGTGATTCATACCCACGCCCCTTCTACACAGCCGGCACATACACAAGGGTAGGAGACTGGACTGCGTAGGTGGTAGGAGGCTGGGCTCCGCGGGTGGTACGGGACTGGGCTGTGCTGAGGGTAGGAGGTGCTTTGCCATGCTTGAAATAACCAGCTGGACAGGAGAAAAGTATGCTTTCCTCCTGACGGTCAGCCTGACATTGTGCCCTCAGGGCCGATGCGCCTTAATGCGGCCACCTGGATGCCTCATGGTAGTGCTGGCCCTGATAGTGAGTGAACTGGATTGTGAAGTCCATTGCTAACTCTTTAATATACATTTTCAATATTTTATTCAATGGTGTAAATTCCAGAAATGTAATGTTCCTCTTATAAGCCTGTTCAAACTGGACATTTTGGGGATGATGAATATTGATATGATGAATATTTATTGTGTTATTGATGCCATTATATTTTGCTGTCACAGTGTTTTATTTATTTGCCTGATTTAAATAACTATTTAACAAGTAATCATTCTTTATGAGACTTGCGCACAAATCCTTTTCAGCTGTGTTGAGCAAATCAAATTCCTGTTGGTAAAAATCGATACATCCTGGATTAACCTTCGGAGTCAAACAAATCGGCTAATTCTGATTAGCAGGAATTTATTTGACACGGCTTTAAAGGATTTGTGCATAAATCTATTTATATAAAACCTTAAGCAGAGAAACAACTTCAGCTTAATAGTGGTTTTGGTTTACAGATCATGTCCCTGTAATCTCACTGCTCAGTCCTCTGACACTGTTTCCATACCCCTAGTTACACATGCATGTGAACTACACAGTCTCCCTACACAATTGTGTGTTTAATTTAGAATTTCTCATCTCCTGCTTTAATAGCCTGCAGGAGACTCCTGTGTGTGATTAAGGTTCACACTGTGCTGTAACATGTGATTGAAAATTAAACTATTTTTTAATGCAGGCTGTTCGAGTCACAGTCAAGGGAGATGTGACTAATACTGGAGAAACAGAAACAATAATGATTTAACTCCTACATGACAGAGAACTGAGGAGTAAGGAATGCATGATCATGAGCTATACACCAAAACCACTTCATTAAAGGGACACTCCAGGCACCCAGACCACTTCTGCCCATTGGAGTGGTCTGGGTGCCAACTCCCACTACCCTTAACCCTGCAAGTGTAATTATTGCAGTTTCATAACTGTCTACTAGACAGCCACTAGAGGGCACTTCCTGGTTTCTAGCACAGGTTTTATGTGCTAGAGTGTCGCTGGACGTCCTCACGCTATGTGAGGACCTCCAGCGTCGCTAAAATCCCTATAGGAAAGCATTGCCGCACATGAGCATTAGGTCTCATCCCGCCACCGGCCGCGCATGCACAATCGGTCTCCCCTGCTCGATGACGTTGGCGGGGGAGGAGAGTGAGCGGACCCTAAACTACTGCCGAGGGACATCAGCAGTTGTCTCAGGTAAGTCACTGAAGGGGTTTTCACAACTTCAGCAACATGGGATGGGGGGTGGGAGGGAGAGGGGATCTGCAGTGCCAGGAAAACGATTTGTTTTCCTGGCACTGAAATGTCCCTTTAAGATAAAGTTGTTTTGGTGCTAAGAGTATCCCTTTAATATGTAAGTACATTTGTATGCTACTATGTTTTTTTTATTTCAGGCAATCCATTCATGGAGTGTATGTAGTGTTTCTCGCTTTAATTTATTACTTTCCATTAGTTTGACTTTTCATGTAGTTAATTTTATTATATTCTGGAATAGTGTGAGCGTACTTTGGCAATAACAAGTCATGGATTTGATTTATGATTGCACAATAAAGCATTGGTCAATGCTTCATATACTGATCTTCAGTTCAGTTACATTCCAAGTTTACTTTGATTTAAATTCAACAAGCATGGTTTCCAGATCATGGTTTAGTGAATAAATCCATTATATGATTTATTTAAAAACACCATTTTACTAGCAACTGTCCATTTTTGCCATATAATCTACAAGTGGAACGTGGAGGTGATGTAAGAATTGTGACGGTATTTAGAAGCAAGTCTTTCATCTCCATGAATGATCAAAAATCTTTTTCAAAGTGCTAACTACTGAAAATATACAAAGTATATCAATGGCATTTAAAGTGTGCAATTAAATCTTTTATCTAGTAGCAATGCTGCTGAAGCAAAAATACAATTTCCTAAAAAGCTAGATTTACATTTCACTGAATTTTACACATGCAGTGTATAACACGTACAATCTATTCACCGAACATCTGGAGAATGATTTACTCAGATCTGCTGTGGTTGTTATAGTGAAAGTTAGCAACATAAGCCATTTCCACCTACTCTGCCAATATTAAACTATGCTGAAAATACAGCGTATTAAACAGAAAGTTGGAACTAAGTTTGAACACATTTCAACACCAGGGAAGTGTTAATGAAGACTAGAAGAACTGTTTTTGAATGTTAATGACTGCAATATGGATAAAGGTAAGTTGGAACGAATGTAATAGTTTACTTTCAGTGGTGAAGAAATATTTTTAGTCTCAATACAGAAATTAAGCATTTGTTAATAAAAGCAGCCTTTGTGTAAATATCTAACAGGATTTATAATAAAGGTTTTATATTAAAGGGTTATTCCAAGCACCATGACCACTTCATGGTCATGATGCATGGCAGTGCTTTGCTATAAAATGCTCAGTGTATGACATAAGAGTTGAAAAATGGACAGAAAATAGATCATGCAAAGAGATGCAATATTTACAGCAGGCACTTTGCAGAAGAAGACATTTTGGAATAAAGTAATCAAAGTATTCACCTAATATATGCACATATAGTAGCAGATTCTTAAGCAAACTGTGTATGCAAGGAAGATCTGACAGAAATCCTAGGAAACATATCCATGCAAGCACAGGTTATATAGTGCAATGCAAAACATGGCTAACATGGACATGGACCATACATGAAAAAGAAAATAACATAAAACTGAGTTCATACACCTTTTGAGGAGGGGGGTGAGGGGGGGGGAGAAGAAAAAAGTAAAATCTAGAGGGACACAACACATTTTGCATCTAGCATAGATGCTTTATTAACCTAAACTAATTATAAACAGTGAATTTGAAAGGTTGGGGGGATGGGTGAAGATCATTGGTAATTATTATAAAATCATTAAAGGAACACTTTAGGCTCAGTAACACAAACATGTATTCTCTATAATGTTTACTCCACCATGTAGGTGGCTTGCCCCCTTAGAAAATGTTAAAACTCACCTGATATCCAGCGCGGAGCGGGTCCATCAACGCTGGCTCCACTCCCGATCTGCCTCCTTGGTGACATTGTTATGGGCAAATGCAAATATTGTATTTCTCAAACTGTGTGCTTTGTCTTAAAGAGATATTGCAAACTGACAAGGTGTTAGAAATAGAACATATTGTTTTTCATACATGTTTCTTTAAGCAATAACCTTTTACCTACTTTCAGTGCATTATAGGTTTGTGCCATTTTGTCCCAGACGAAATACAATAACAATAATGCATAAACAAGGTAAACCATATAGATAAGATGTTCAGACTTTAAGATGCCTAAGTCAGGGAATTTCCCATGACGTGTACACCCTTACGTTTTAGTAATGGCCTTGTATCTTTGCCAACTTAAGGGAGGTCCTAAAATGAAGAAAAGTAAAAGAAGTTTGATTGTTTTTCATATATGAACTACGGTAACCCTAAAATGAAGACACTTAACACATAAATGTGTACCTTTTAAATGTTAACACAGGGAGGAGAGATTTGGAGGCAGACAATGTCGCTCCATATTATAATGACTGAGAGATGTTGACATGTTCAAGAGGGTATGCTATTCTATTTAAAATGATATTGCAAGCATATAGTTTAATCTTATAAACTCTGCTATAAATCATTGTAATGGATTGTATGTCTATATTTAAAGCAAAACTTTATTGCTTCCAAGAAAATCCTTTTTTTTATTATTGTATTCTCAATTCGTTATATATATTAAATAGAGGATCTCTTACTGACTATATAAAATTATGGCTAAGATATATGTATGGTTAGCCCTGCTAAGTTTTATGCTTTAAGACGTTATAGTGGTAAATAAGGGAACCAGCTGCGGTTACAATTGGCTTCCAATGTGCGGCTTGTACTTGGAAGCTTTAACTATAAAATAATATATACCTAGGTATAACCTCTTATTCTTATAAGAGAAGACACAATACATTGTCATGGCACAAGTCTTGAAGTATCAAGAATTTAAGGAGCTATTTGTAAACCAGACTCAGAGAGAGATCTTCATCATGAAGAGATGATTTTAATGTGAACTTGTACACGGCACTTGGAGTTCAGGTGCCAGGTACATTGTAATTAGCATGCAATACTGAAAGTGTGGATCTTAATTAATATCATAAGAGAACATATATACATATTTGGTATACTCCCTAATATGCCTAATACACCAGCACAGAATGGTCCATTAGTTCCAGGACAGTGGGTTGTAGGCCATGTTCTCTCATTAGCTGCTTAAGTTTGCATGCGCAGAAAAAAGATTAATGTAAGATGTTGTCAAAAGAAAAGTGATAACACAAAGCGATGAAAGCAACACTTTTATTACTAATAGATTTCTATTTCTAAGTCTAATTCCAAGAATGCAAAGAAAATTGCATTGTGGCTTAATGAAAACATTAATGCCACAGAAGCAACAGACAGACAGGATTTTTAATTATTGCATTACTGCCTTCCGGATAGTAATATCCCCTATATATGAAAAGTTTTATAAAACAGTGATAATTTCCATTTTTTTGAGTTACACTTGCTGTTGATTAAACAGGAATTATAACATCATAACTATTTTTGGCGTCTGGGATTTTCAGACAAGGTCGCGGAGTTAGAAACAGATAATCAATTCCAAGAAATTGAGAAATCATGTGTTTCATTTATTTTAAATTTGTATTCCAAATTATGAACAACTTTATTACATACAGCCATAAAGAGAAAGACATGGCTTTTAAAAACATTCATTGCAGTACATTGCAGAATACATTTTATATAATATATGCTAACTATCTTATATTTTTACATAAACTGTTGAAATTATACCACCCCCCTTCCCCCCTGAAAATCTGTTAATATCAAAAATATAACAGAAGGGCAATAGGTTTTTATACATCATTTGCTTCTCTAAATGTTCTGCAAAAATAAATATTTATAAAATAATTAGAAATAATATATGTAAGATAAATCAGGATAAAATTGTAAATATACAGGATCTCTGATAGCTTTTAAACTGAAATTGTTGAAAGGTTTATTTAAATGAAATGTTAAATACATTTACAGGTCTAAATATGATCATAAGATACTAAATGATGTGTTAAGCCAAGTTGGCCCAATTCACTAGAATAGCATAAGTATTCTTTTATTTAAAGTGCACATTTCCTACACATAATGACCTTGCTTACTCAGGTACAGACTTTAGTCTATTGCAATGGCAGAAGTATTAAAGTCCACCAATTTTAAAAGGGAAAGCTTACTTAAATCAGTGGTACTATCCCACTGTACCTGCAGTGGCAACAGTATGGAAATTAAAACAATGATAGTGTACTGACTGTAATCAGATCAGACACATGTAATCTCATAAACTAGGTTTTAATAAAATTAAATATCAATGTTGTTTGTGAATAAAATATGTAGACTAGGCAATAGTAGCATTTACATGCTATACCGGGCTGCATTCAGCAGCCTGCTGTCCCAGAGCCAGGAACTGATTTCTTTAAAAAGAAGAAAAAAAAAGTTTTAAAAAGCCCACAGTTAACCACATTGGGTGAAATAATTGCTCCTATAAAAGCCGCAGTCAGGGCCGGCATAAGGCCTTCAGGCGCCCTGTGCGAAAAATATTAACAGCGCCCCCCCTTTCATCCATGTGTATAGGGAATTTATTAAATTAATAATTATTTAAAAACAAACAAATATGTATCCCCTCTTCCCTGTAATTACCTTGCATGGAGGGGGCATGCTGATCTCTGGTGATCCAGTTTGCTGGGAATCTGGTCAGTACCTTCACTGGGTGCAGACCATCAGCAACTGTCTCATGAGCTCAGGCACTTACCGTATCAGAGCTTTCCTATGGTAATCTGCGGCAGTGTTCTGATTGGCTGGATCATTTATCATGTGTGGGTTTGTTTGTAGTGAGCTTGGAGTGAGTAGTGAGCAGTGTATAGTGATTATTTCTGTAGTGATCTTGAATGTCTGTTGGTGAACTTGTGTGAAGTGAGCTGTCTGTAGTGATCTATCTATAGTGAGCTTGAAAGTCTGTGGGTGAGCTTGTCTGTAGTGATTTTTCAGAAGTAAGCTTGTGTGTCTGTATGTGCGCTTGTTAATGTGTCAGTGAGCCTGTAGGTAGTGACATTGTATACATGTCAGTGAGCAGTCTGTAGAGAGCTTGTTGTTGTAACGAGAATATACCCCAACACGCAGGATTCAGCTAAACAGAAGACAACACAGAGGAGAGATACGTCTACCGGACCTTAGAATGGCCGGACTCGACGTATATGAGAGGAGACAGAGTCAGGAACGATCCGAAATCAAGAGCACAGAGAGACAGCGTAAACTAGGACAAGCCGGGGTCTGGTACACAGTAAACAACAAGCCGACAACCAGAACAGATAAGGATAAAGAGAAAACGTAGTCAGAAACAAAGCCAATGTCAATACGGAGAAACACAACTGAACACAACAAGCGCTAAAGGGAACTGATACAGAAACCACGATAGGGCAGGGAGTAAAGGGAGAGGTAAGTTTAAATAGCTTCAAAACTAATGTGATTGGCTCCTGTCATATCCACACCCCCAAAAGGTAAGTGTATGGGGAGTGTGGCATGACAGGGGCCAATGGGAGCCTTTTGATAATTTAGGCTCCCACTGTCTCTTTAAGAGCGCGCCCGAGACTCGCGGCGCGCTCTTAGATTCAGGCGGGACACGTGACCGCTTCTCGCGGTCACTGCCCGCCTTGCTAGTGGAGCCGTCGGATGAGCCGCGCGCGGCTCGTGCAGCAGCAGGACCGCGCGCAGCTTGAAGAGAGGACCGCGGCCGGCCCCTGGAGAAGGTGAGTAACGCTACAGTACCCCTCCCTGAGGACACGCCCTCCGGGCGGGTAGGGCCAGGCCTGGCCGGAAAACGAGAATGGTAAGAATGCACAAGGCGGGGAGCGTGAACAGCAACAGCTGAAATCCAACTGCGCTCCTCAGGTTCATAACCCTTCCAATGCACCAAGTACTGAAGTCGACCCCTAAGGTAACGAGAATCAAGAACGGCAGAGACTTCGAATTCCTCATGACCCTCCACGGAGACAGGAGGGGGAGGCGGAGAATGCCGGGTATAGCGGTTGCGTACGTAAGGTTTTAACAACGAAGTGTGAAACACATTAGGAATACGCAGATTCCTAGGAAGACCCAAGGCGTATGAAACAGGATTAACCTTATGCAGTATACGATAAGGACCTATGAAGCGGGGAGCCAATTTCATAGAAGGCACCCGCAGGCGAATATTCCGCGTGGAAAGCAAAACCCTGTCCTCCACAACATAAGTAGGAGCCGCCCTGCGATGCTTGTCAGCCTGAGCCTTCTGGCGAGCAGCTGAATCCACCAAAGAACGCTGAACCTGCTCCCAAGTATTACGCAAACCAGCCAAATGCTCATCCAGAACTGGCATGCCCTGTGAGAAGAATGCAGCCGGAAGAACAACGGGATGCTGGCCATAGACAACGTAAAAAGGGCTTTTGCCGGAAGAATCATGAGTGGCATTATTTCGAGCAAACTCAGCCCAAGGAAGTAGGTCAGACCAATTGTCCTGATGGTGAGACACAAAACAACGTAGGTACTGCTCCAGAGACTGGTTGGCACGTTCAGCAGCTCCATTAGAATGGGGATGGTAAGCGGAAAAAAATGAGAGAGAAATACCCATTTCTGAGCAAAAGGCTTTCCAGAACCTGGAAATAAATTGACTACCCCTATCGGACACGATAGATACAGGAATACCATGTAACCGAAATACTTCTCTAGCGAAGATAAGAGCCAGTTCCTTGGATGTGGGCAACTTGCTAAGAGACACAAAGTGAGCCATCTTGGAAAACCGATCTACTATCATCAGGATGACTGTGTTACCATTCGAAGGGGGTAATTCAACAATAAAATCCATGGATAGGTTAGACCAAGGTCTCTCGGGAACTGGTAAGGGATGCAGAAGCCCACAAGGAACTCTACGAGACGTTTTCATACATGCACAAGTAGTACAAGCACTTATATAGTCAGTGACATCCTTACGTAAGGAACCCCACCAAAAATATCGAGAAATGGCTGACATCGTTTTGGTAATACCAGGATGTCCAGCAGTCTTAGTATCATGATATAATGACAGAATCTCCCGTCTCTCTGGAACATCAACAAACAATTTATCAATAGGCCTCTCGCTAGGTGCCATACTTTGTTTCGCCTGTATGGTCTGCAAGAGGGATGAAGAAATAGACAACATAGTAGTGGCTATTATCCTGTCTGGGGAATGACAGGAGTAACATCAACCTCCTGTTTGTCAGTAGTTTCGAACTGTCTGGACAGAGCATCTGCTTTAATGTTGCGATCACCTGGCCTATAGGTAATAATATAATTGAAACGGGACAAAAATAGTGACCATCTGGCCTGTCTAGAAGATAATCTTTTAGCTTCACCAAGGTAGGATAGATTCTTGTGATCTGTAAAAATTAGAATAGGATCCTTAGTTCCTTCTAACAGATGTCTCCATTCTTTAAGGGCTAAGATAATAGCAAGGAGTTCACGATTACCCACATCATAATTCCTTTCGGCTTTGGACATTTGGCTAGAAAAGAAGCCACAAGGATGCAATGGCTTTTCAGGCGATTCTCTTTGGGACAAAACAGCACCTACCCCGATTTCAGAAGCATCAACTTCAAGAATATAAGGCAGTGAGGGGATAGGGTGCTGTAAAATAGGTGCCGAGGCGAATGTAGTTTTAAGAAAGTCGAAAGCCTGAAGTGCCTCGGGAGACCAGACACGAGTATTACCACCCTTTTTTGTCATACGGGTAATAGGTGCTACAATAGAAGAAAAACCCTTAATAAAGCGTCTATAATAGTTAGAGAAACCAAGAAAACGTTGAATTGCTTTCAAACCCTGTGGTAGAGGCCACTCTATAACCGCAGAAAGCTTCTGGGGATCCATACGAAACCCTTTGGCGGAAATCAAATACCCCAAGAACTGGACTTCGGATTGGTCAAATAAACATTTTTCTAGTTTACAGTAAAGACCATTATTAAGAAGGGTCTTCAATACCGTTGTGACATGCCTGTGATGAGTGTGTAAATCTGTAGAATATATCAATATGTCGTCCAAGTATACAATTACAAATGTGTGAATAAAGTCTCTTAGGACGTCATTAATAAATTCCTGAAATACTGCTGGGGCATTGCAAAGACCAAATGGCATAACAGTATATTCGTAATGACCGGATCTAGTGTTGAATGCAGTCTTCCATTCGTGACCTTCCTTTATGCGTATTAAATTGTATGCACCTCTAAGGTCCAATTTGGTGAACACAGTAGCATGTTTCAGCCTGTCAAATAACTCTGTAATTAAAGGTATAGGGTATGCATTTTTGATAGTGATTTTGTTTAGACCTCTATAATCGATGCACGGTCTTAAATCACCCTCTTTCTTAGATACGAAGAAAAACCCTGCTCCAGCCGGAGAAGAGGATCTCCTAATGAACCCCTTTTCTAGTGATTCTTTAACATACTCCTCCATGATACGGTTCTCTTGAATAGATAAGGGGTACACCCTGCCCTTAGGAGGTATAGTGCCAGGCAATAAATCGATAGCACAATCATAGGATCTGTGAGGCGGTAATTTATCAGCTTCCCTTTTATCGAATACAGTCTTGAGAAACAAGTATTGAGGAGGTATAACAGTAGACAAAGGAGGAGTGGTAGGAACATTAATGGTATTTAAAGGGGTGACTTTAATCATACAAGAGTCGTGGCAGGTTTTACCCCATGATTTTAATTGTCCCAATTCCCAGTCAAAAATGGGATTGTGAGAACACAACCATGGGTACCCTAACACGATATGAGAAGAGGGAGAGGTGATAACCTGAAACCGAATGGTCTCAAAGTGTAAAACCCCTGTGTACATGAATAATGGTACAGTTTCATGGGTAACGACTGGAGTATTTAAAAGTCTACCATCTATGGCCTCAATGGCCAAGGGTATCTCCCTTTCTCTGACGGGAATGTTATTTTTCGTAACAAACTCAGAGTCAATGAAGTTCTCAGCAGCCCCAGAATCAACCAAGGCTAGTATGCATTCTGCTATACAACTCACCCCCGTATGAAGGGAAACAGGGAGAAGCAAACGATTAGGAGGCAATTTAGGAGACTTAGAGATCACACCCAAGGCCAGTCCCCTATAAGGTCTTAGGTGCGAGAGTTTTCCGGACGCAAAGGACATTCCCTTACCATATGGTCTCGCCTACCACAGTATAGGCAGAGTCCATTCCTTCTTCTAAGTAGTTTTTCAGTATCCGAGAGTTTGGCAACCCCTAATTGCATGGGTTCCTCCTCGGATACTTTAACACTCTCAGGTTTATCAACTCTGGGGTTAATAGATGTGACCAGACGTCTATTCTTGTTTTTGGTATAGAGCCTGTCGCGAATTCTATTATCTATATCAATGAGGTAGTCAATAAGATCCTCTAATGGAATAGGAAGCTCCCTTGCCACTACCTCATCTAATATAGTGTCAGATAAACCTTCCATGAACGCAGTAGTTAACCCATTATTGGTCCAATCTACCTGTGAAGCAAGGGTACGAAACTGAATAGCATAATCCGCCACAGACCTAGACCCCTGTTTAATCCTCATTAATGCTCTTGCGGCATTCTTTGACCTCTTTGTTGTGTCAAAAGTTCTACGAAAAGCCGTAAGAAAACTATTGAAATCATGAACCATAGGTCCATTGGCCTCCCAAATAGGATTTGCCCACTCTAGTGCTTTGTCGGTAAGTTGATGCATCAAAAACCCCACTTTAGACCTATCAGTGGGAAAGGAATGAGGATACATCTCAAGGTGGAATTCTATTTGATTAATAAAACCTCTGCATGTCTTGGCTTCCCCTCCATACCTAGGAGGAGGTGTTAAATGGGGCGAAGAATTGGGTGAATTGGATACTTCGGGAGGATGAGGTGTAGGAGGGTTAGGTGCGGTTGCAGGAATGGTTCTAGACAAGAGCGTCTGGAGAGCCTGTGCTATCTGATCCATACGGTGATCCTGCTCTACAAACCTTGCCTCATGAGAAGCCATTTGCTGAGCCAAATCTGCGGGGTCCATGGCCCTATCGTAATGTAACGAGAATATACCCCAACACGCAGGATTCAGCTAAACAGAAGACAACACAGAGGAGAGATACGTCTACCGGACCTTAGAATGGCCGGACTCGACGTATATGAGAGGAGACAGAGTCAGGAACGATCCGAAATCAAGGGCACAGAGAGACAGCGTAAACTAGGACAAGCCGGGGTCTGGTACACAGTAAACAACAAGCCGACAACCAGAACAGATAAGGATAAAGAGAAAACGTAGTCAGAAACAAAGCCAAGGTCAATACGGAGAAACACAACTGAACACAACAAGCGCTAAAGGGAACTGATACAGAAACCACTATAGGGCAGGGAGTAAAGGGAGAGGTAAGTTTAAATAGCTTCAAAACTAATGTGATTGGCTCCTGTCATATCCACACCCCCAAAAGGTAAGTGTATGGGGAGTGTGGCATGACAGGGGCCAATGGGAGCCTTTTGATAATTTAGGCTCCCACTGTCTCTTTAAGAGCGCGCCCGAGACTCGCGGCGCGCTCTTAGATTCAGGCGGGACACGTGACCGCTTCTCGCGGTCACTGCCCGCCTTGCTAGTGGAGCCGTCGGATGAGCCGCGCGCGGCTCGTGCAGCAGCAGGACCGCGCGCGGCTTGAAGAGAGGACCGCGGCCGGCCCCTGGAGAAGGTGAGTAACGCTACAGTTGTGTGTGTCAGTGTTAGCTCTCTGTAGTGAGATGTGTGTAGTGAGCTTGTCTTTGTGCATGCATGTGCAAAAACCAACATTTTGAATAATAAAATATATATATATATATATATATATATATATATATATTAAGGGGCCCAAGAGGTAATTTTGCCCAGAAGGATGTCAGTCCGTCCCTGGATGGGGGGCACTATAGGGTTAGATAGTGGGCATTATAGGGGCACTATAAGGGTAGATGGAGAGCAGGGGCAGTGGGGGGGGGAACTAGGGGTAGTTGGGGGGAGCAGGGGCACTATAGGGGTAAATAGGGGGCACTATAGGGGTAGATGGGGAACAGGGGCACTATAGGGGTAGATAGGGGGAGCAGGGGCACTATAGGGGTAGATGGGGGCAGAGAGAGAGAAAAAAACTAATGTGATATTGCAAAGCCTGCAATATTCTAAACAGACATTAAATTAAATTTAAAAAAATAATAAATTAAAAAATTTGAAGACAAAAAATGTGATTACGCTCTGATATATAAACCCACATTGCATGTAACATATCTGCTAAATGAAAAGTATAATTAGCCCCCTCTCATCTATTTTATAGGATCTTTACTTTTCTGTAATCACCTTCAAAGGGGCCTTTGAAACTGGGAGGCTGAGGGGGGTGCTCATCCCAAAAGGAATCTGATACCAGACTCCAGAAAACAAAAAGGAAGAAAAGGAATCATGAGAACACCCATAACATGCATGTTTGTATATAATCTTAATTTATAGATAATATATGCCTTAAAGACATACAGGATTTTTAAATAAATATGCAGGTATCTTTAAAAGTAAATCAATGTAAGGAAGAAAAGAGAAAAATGTGTTAAACAGATTTAAGTACAAGTACTTGAAATGAACTTTACAGAATCCATTTACAACAGGCAGATTTAGTATAAATGCAAAGTTGTTTTTTTCATTGATTATTGGCCAAGAAATTTCTGAACATATTCAGAATTTTTGGGAGCAGCAGAACTTTATTTATCTAACAAGTAAAGACAGCAAATTGCAATGGACACCATTACAATATTGCTTTGCCGATTGATGTCAGGGCTTTAAAGAATAAATATATAAATGTTCTATAGCTCGCTAGACCACTGGCTTTTAATGAACAGTTGGCACAACACTTATAAAATATTTTGTTATACTGCACATTATAGCTGTGACAAACAACATCATCAGAATTTCCAGTTTTTAGCCAATCCAATGCATTTGATTGGCTGAAATTGGCAAGGAGGCAGGATGGTGGCAGGGCCAAACGCCATTTTGGACAATCATTAAAAGTGCAAATACAGTGATAAAACAAAATGAGGTGCACTCAAAAACTATACTTGGCAACCAAAAATAAAGAATTATAAAAAAACAAACTATACTTGGCAGTTGATGTCCACAAAATAATGATGCACTTGAAAAATAAAACATATAGGGGTAGATGGGGGCATAACAATAATTATGCAGATCAATAAAATAATGATATAAAAATGTATAATAGAATGTCAAAGTAATATAATGAAAAATTATAAAATAGTATGTGTGTCAATATTTATGAAAAATTAGAACATTAGAAAAAAGGCAAAATTGGTTAGTTTTGCAGATATAACTTATTGTAACATCAATTACAGTAGTACCAACTACAGTTCATCCTCATCTTCTGATGAGAATGTCTGATCCTGTTTTTATAATTGAAATTTCTCTTTGCGTCCAGATAAAACCGGTTCAAATATAACTGAAACTTGTATTAGTTACATCAAACTGGTAGTTTCCCCCTGGGACACTAAGGAAGGGGGAGCATGACTGCTGCCCAAGATTGTGGGCTGAGTCAAGAAGGTTACAATTGTAGCAAAGTTGGGGTTCTTAAGGAAGGGGAGAGGGAGGGGACTTACCAGTCGGCAGGATCAGTTGAGGGCTCCTGACTGTTTTCCTGGCTGACTGTCCCCTGTAATACAAGCATTACAAACTTTATTTCAACAGTTCACCGGTGATCCCTTCCCTGTTCCTGTTTACACTGCTGCCCCTGTCATGGCTGCCCCTGAAGCTGACTTGCAGAGGCTCCTGCAATCCTACCTGGAGGTCCACGGCCAGGGTGCCCTGGATGAGCTGGTGTCAGACGTGAGGATCATTGGCCCTGCTGATGGAGGGATTTCCGGTCAGCCTGCAGTTCCTGGTGAGCGGAGGGCCAGGAGATCGAGGTCTCCGTTGCGCCTGTCTCCAAGCCCAGTGCGGCAGAGCGAGCGGAGAAGAAGTGGCGGCCCGGTCGTGCACCCTGAGCGGCCATCTGTATCTGGGCGACGGCGTACTCGGGCTGGTGAGGTTCGCGGTGTCCAGGCCCAAGATGGCGGCGGCAGTAATGGCGCAGGTATGGCCGGGAGATCTCTTCCGGTCCAACTGGAAGTGTCGTCATCAGGCACGCCATGCGGCATGCGCATGTCGGAGGTCAATGTCATCCAGCAAGGCGAGTACGTGACGGCATCGCACAGGAGAGTGCGGCCGTCACAGGCCTTGCATTCCACCGTGGTTGCGCCGGTGGTTGAGCCGGCGGGCGGAAGGAGGATGTCCAGCAGTGGAGTGCGGTTGGGCCTGGATGCTGGCTGCGGGTCCCCCCCTTAACTCTCCTGGGTCCAGTTCCGGTTCAGAAGAGGAGGACACGGTGGTGCAAGCCCAGCATCCTCAGGCAGCTAACAGTGAGTACTGTGCCAGCATTTGGGATGCGCTGGCTGGGGCTAAGGGAAGGGACATGGGTAGTGTGTTACAAAGGTAGGAGGTGCTGGGGTTGCTAGGCTAGTGTTAGATAGGCTCCCTGTGGGGGGCTCCTGCTTGCGCTCTCCCTGCCCAGTCCTATGACCAGGATAGGGGCTTGTTGAGTGTGCACCCAGGGGGGGCGCGGGGGTTCTTGCCAGGCTGCGAGCTGTCCCCCCTGGGGATGCATGTGGCTCTGGACATTAAGGAGAAAATTATAAAGGGTGACTACTTGGATTTACTGTCTCTGGTCCCCCCGGACCGGGAGACAGTGTATAGACCGAGTCGGGGGACAAGGCGAAAGGTGCTGCGGACGCTTGGGAACTGGCTGCAAGGGTTTGCAATTTTTGCAAGCGTTTTGGCGCAAGCTTTTCCTGAGAAGGCACCAGCGTTATTTGGGTACCTAGACCTGATTTGGGGGGCTTATAAGGTTTATGGGGGTCAATGTTGGTTTCGGCATGACCAACAATTTTGCCAGAAGATGGCGGTGTGTCCTGGCATGGACTTTGGAATCCGGGACAGGAGCCTTTGGCTCTTGCTGATTACCCCCAGTCATGACTGGGCAGCGCAAGGAAGTATGTTGGCTCTTTAACGAGAGCCACTGCAAGTGGTTTGGATCCTGTCGATTCAAGCACGGGTGCTCCCATTGTGGAGGTGCCCACCCTGCGCTGCGGTGCTTCAAGAAAGTCAAGCAAAGTGGGAGATCCGCTAGGGAGAGCGTTCCTAGAGCGGAGGATGCCGGTGAACGTGGAAAGGATGCGCCCGGCACCCCAAGTGTAAGGAGGCTCAGGTTTTGGAGGAGGGGTTTTCCGGAAGGTTTTGGATTCCGTTTGTCCATTCGCCGTCGTTGGCTGACAATCTGCGCTCGGTTGTGGGTAAAGAAGCGATTTTAAAGGATAAGCTTAGTAAGGAAGTTCGTTTGGGTAGGATGGCTGGTCCGTTCGACTCCTTGCCATTTTACAATTTACAGGTCTCCCCCTTGGGGTTGGTGCCCAAGAAGGACCCAGGGTCTTTTCGTCTCATTCATCACCTGTCCTACCCGTCGGGCAGGTCGGTGAATGATGACATTGATATGGAGGATTCGCATGTCGATACGCCTTCTTTGATTGGGCATTAGTGTTGGTTCGGGAGGCGGGGATGGGAGCTCAGTTGGCCAAGTTGGACATTGAGTCCGCCTTTTGGCTGTTCCCGGTCCACCCTGACTGTTTTCACTTGTTGGGTTGTCAGTTTCACGGTTTCTTCTTCTTCGATATGTGTTTGCCAATGGGTTGCGCTATTTCTTGTTCTTATTTTCAAATGTTTGCATCGTTTCTTGAATGGGTGGTCTCTCGGGTTTTGGGTCTGTCGTCTCTTACGCACTATCTGGATGATTTTCTGTTTGTGGGCCCACGGGAGTCAAACGACTGCGCGGAGCTCTTGGATTGCTTTCGTGCGGTCGCTTCGGACTTTGGAGTCCCGATAGCAGAAGAGAAGACAGTGGGGCCGGTAGGGGTTTTGTCCTATTTGGTGATTGAGGTGGATACGCAGATCATGGTTTTTCGGTTGCCAGATGAAAAACTGAGCCACTTGCTCCATTTAGTGGACTCGGTGAAAGGGGCTAAGAAAGTGCATCTTCGGCAGTTACAGGTCTTATTGGGGCATCTGAATTTTGCCTGTCGTGTTTTATCGATGGGTAGGGCGTTTTGTCATCGTTTGTCCTTGTCAACGGTCGGAGTTAAGCAGCCTTTCCACTTTATTCGGATCAATCGGCGGCATTGGGGGGATCTTCAGGTGTGGAGTTCCTTTTTGGGTAGGTATAACGGGCAATCCTGCTGGCTTAGCCCGGCAGTGTCCAACGGAGTTTGGAGTTGTACACCGATACGTCCGGCTCTGTGGGCTTTGGTACCTACATTCAGGGACACAGGTGCGCGGAAGCATGGCCCCGCCAATGGCAAGAGACTGATTTGTTGGGCAATTTAATGTTCCTGGAGCTCTTCCCCATAGTAGTGGCAGTGGAGCTATGGGGTGTAGAGTTGGCGAATCGGAAGGTGGTTGTGCACACGGACAAGATTAGTGTGGTTCAACCACTCCACGTCTGCGTCCCCTCCAGTGTTGGTGCTCCTCAGGTGCCTGGTCTTGCTTAGTTTATCGCATAATTTGTGGCTAGTTGCACGTCATGTGCCTGGGGAGTTAACCGTTATAGCCGACTCTCTTTCTCGATTTCAGTGGGGCCAGTTTCGAGTGGCGGCTCCGGAGGCAGTGCGGACTGGAACCTCGTGCCTGGTGGGCGTATGGGACCTGATTTTCGACATTTGAGTTGGTTGGTGAGAGGGTCGTTGTCAGAGTCATCGTGGAGGTCGTATTCAGCCGTGTGGCGGAGGTGGAGCGAGTTCTGAGCTGCCAGGGACGCTTCCTCGGACGCAGGTTGTCAGCCTTATTGGACTCGCTCTGCGCTGCATGTTAGTCGGCAGCGATGGCTGAGAGAGATTTGGCGGCCCTGTTGTTTCTTTTTCAGTGGTGCGGGTGGCAGGACATTACTAAGGTATTTTGCGGCTCACAGGTTATGAAGGGCTGAAAGAAAGGCCATAGGCCTGACTCTCTGCGCCACGGAAGCGCTTAAGCGTTTGGGGGGCTGGCAGTCAGGACGCTTTCAGCTCTATGTGCGCCCCCACTTGCTGTAGGTCAGCAGCGCAGCTAAGTCATGGTTATATGTTTGTTATCGTTTTAGGTCCTTCTCCTCGCTTTGTCTGGATCGTGGGACACTCGTTTGTTTATTGGGCAGCTGGGCGAGCTTAGAGTAGACCTTAGGGCCATAACCTTAGGTTCTCGTACGATGTAGCCCGGGTATGTTGGAGGGGCATTCGAGGTTTGTCTTGGGACGGGTTGTATGCCGAGTTAGTGCAGCTCAATCGCTGCGTGTCAGGGCCGGTGACTCTGGTGGTTCATGCAGGCGGGAACGATGTCGGACAGCGACGGTCGGTGGACCTGGTACATGTGATCCGGCATGACCTGGCCCACTGTTTTGCATTGTTCAAAGATCTGACCCTCATCTGGTCCAAGATCGTTCCGTGTCCGGTCTGGTGTACTGGGGGGTATGGAAAGGCTTTGGAGCGCTGTAGGCGTAAAGTCAGCATGACTATTTCCCGGTTTGTTCGCCACTTGGGTGGCATAGCGGTTAGGCACTTCGAGCTGGAAGGGGTGAATGACAACGTGATGAGACGGGATGGGGTTCATTTGTCCCCCATAGGTTTAGACATTTTTAACGTGGGCCTGCAGGCAGGGATTGAGGCCGTGCTGTCAAACATAGCTAATTCTGAGCCTGGTCCTGCTGCAGAGGGATAACGTTTTGGTGACTCTTTTATAAAAGATATTAGCAAATATCAAAGAACAAAAGTAATAGTATATAAAAAATTTACAATTTAATTAAAGGTTGCACTTACACAAGCCTGCTGTTTTCTAACTTGTGTAAGTGCAACCTTGAATTAAATTGTAATTTTTTTATATACATATTGCACTATCTATAACTTTTGTTCTTTGAAGATCGTTTTTTGGAAGAGACCACCCATCTCAAGTTATCCCTGAGGGGAGACAGGCGCTAATAACTTGACATCTTTTAAGTCCTCTACCACCTGGAGTATACAGTTGCAAGAAAAAGTATGTGAACCCTTTGGAATGATTTAGATTTCTGCACAAATTGGTCATAAAATGTTATCTGATCATCATCCAAGTCACAACAATAGACAATCACAGTCTGCTTAAACTAATAACACACAAAGAATGAAATGTTGCAAATGTTTTTATTGAACACACCATGTAAACATTCACAGTGCAGGTGGAAGTCCAAGGAAAAAGTATTTTTTCTTGCAACTGTATTTTCATATCATAACACACTTTACCATATTGATCCTTTTATTTATCGATTCTATATTGGCCTAGATTCTTTCTGATTTTCAGGTTGTATTATTTTCACTATCCTTATGTGTATTTTATAACCCCCTGCTTGTTTATATATACATTCTGGGATATATTAAAAAAAATAATAATAATTTACATAATCTGTTCCTTGGTGTTTTACCAAGTTAGGGAATTGCCGAAGTCCCAAATTTCAGAAGTTTCTCATGCCTTTCCAATACTGTGGCGGATCGGAATACTCATTTTTTTTTAACAGATTACAGTGACTGAATGTTAGATCCAACTATTTTCCATTGTTTACTCTCTCTATGGGTCCATTCCATTACAATCTTTTTGCATCATGCCTCAACTGCGAACTCCCAGAATTTTTCATTTGGCGTCCAGACCCAGAGGCTCTAGTTGAAGATGTGTTTCTCCAATGTTGGGACAAGGGAATCTGTTTTGTGATGATGTCTTGGGTTCTCCATCAGACATATGTACAGAAAATCACCATAGTGTTAGTGATGCCTCTATGGTTGTCACAACCATGATTTCTCCAACTTCTGAGTATGTTCATAGATTATCCGAAACTCTTTTCCATGCATTGGGATTCTCTGCGAGACCCCATTGAGGACCATTATCCTCTAGTTGTGACGGGCCAACTACCCTTTTAGGCGAATCTCATTAAAACATTTTTAAATTCTACTGGAAATATCCTTTCTGAAGCATGGGCACCCAACCCGGCACAAGAGCTAATTATGGATCAGCCTGGAAAATTTTAATTAGTTGATGCATAGAAGAGGGTGTGGATCCGGTAGATTCAAATTTAGCTAACTCGCTTTTTTTTCTCTTTTGACTCAGGAAATGCATATCTCACTATTAATGTCTATTGTTCAGCTTTATCAGCTCATCATAATCTGATTTAATTCTCTCCCAATTGGTAAACACAGTCTAGTCTGTTGACCTATGAAGGGTATTTGGTCTAAGTGTCCTCAGTGTCCAAAATACCATCATACATGGGATGTTACCTTAGTCCTGACATTGGGCTATTTGAAACTTTGCGTGATTATTCATTTAAAATATTATCCTTTAAAGTAACAATGTTGTTTTGTCTAACTTTTTTAAAAGAGTTTCTAATGTTAGATCTCTAGCTCTTCAAATAATCAATAGCAATCGATGTGCAAAAAGATTCTGTTTACTGCCTGTTCCTTCAAAAAAATATTTACTATGTGATATTCTTCTAATGGAAATTACATGGGACAAACAGTGAAAAGCTCTCTCTTGCAGAACAGATCTTGGTAATCTACAGGTGATACTCGAAAAATTAGAATATCGAGCAAAAGTTCATTTATTTCAATAATGCAACGTAAAAGGGGAAACTAATATATGAGATAGACGCATTACATGCAAAGCAAGATAGTTCAAGCAGTGATCTGTCATAAGTGCAATGATTATGGCTTACAGCTCATGAAAACCCCAAATCTGCGTCTATCTCATATATTAGTCCCCTTTTACGTTGCATTACTGAAATAAATGAACGTTTGCACGATATTCAAATTTTTCGAGTATCATCTGCACATCTTATATAATATAAATTATAGATCTGACTCATACATTTACCCTTGATGGTTTTATTTTTTTCTATTCACAGATGTACTAAAACTAAGTGACATTCTGTTTTATATCGTTCTTAGAAACTTCCATGTTTCTTGAGGGGCGGGGCCTGACTCTCAAGCAGACCAGACGTGTTTGCTTGGAGCTCCAGCAAGAATAAGCTTTGCCAAGCAAAATCAACGAAGAAAAAAATAGTAAATAACTGTACACTGAGCACAGACCGCAACTAACAAAGAGGAGACATTGAGAATCCCAAAACTCCGTTTATGCAAGTATGATCTCCTGCCTAGGAGAGGCGGCCGATCTCCAGGTGCCGAACATCCTGAATAGACCTCCTTGGGCCCTGACACCCTCCCTCTCTGGACCGGTGGGGGATATCCCGGTCCCCACTGGGATCACTATCAAAGCTCCAGTGGCCCCCAGATTTTACCGCTCATGGAGCCGCATGGCGACTCAAAGATGGCAGCCAGCCCGCCATTTCTGTCAAACACAGTTAACCCAGAGACTGGATACAAGACTTTGAGATGAGATTCGACAGGATCTGCCAGGATTTCTGGGCCCCCAGGGCTGACCAGCTCCTGGAGGGATTTCAGAACTTTGCATGTGCTTATTTAGATGACATAGCCATGTACAGTAGCACATGGGAGTCCCACCTAGAGTCCCACCTGTATCCAGAGTACTGGAGAGAATTCAGGCCGAAGGGCTTACCCTAATGTCCGACAAATGCATTTGTCAGGCTTTAGGGTAAGCCCTATGGCCTGAATTCTCAGGCACCACTACCATGCCAGTCAGAGAACCGCATCGACGACCGATCGTTCCCATGGCGGCTTCGTCCCAGCCTGAACTGACGCACGGTAGAGACAGGCAGAGACCCATCGAGCACCCCCCTGCAGCAAGGCTGAAAGTGGGGAACCGGAGGCAGGCACGTCTACTACACCACAGACCCAGCCGGCACAACCTGGCCCTGAACCGCTCCCTCCCCGGGCCGCGGGTCCTCAAAGGAGTCCCCCACCCTCACCACCTCTATCGAGCTGGGGAATCTCACCAACGCGGGAGTGAACAGCCCGACAATGGGCACCAATTGCAACTCGCAACACAACAGGGGACCCGCGGAACCGATTACTGGGACTATATGTTGGCTGGGAAACGGAGGGGCATCGCTCGCCAAGACGCTGTCCACTATATGAAGGGCATAGGCTGAACTCAATAAGATCACGATTCGGCTCCTTCTACCCGACGACCTAGGCTACCGGCTCATTACCTGAACACTCTCAAACCCAGTGGTATCAATTACTAATAACGCAATATGATATAGCCTTGATAAATATACTCTGTGTCCCTAGCATACGTGCCAATATGTATTCATACTTAATGTAAAACTATAAGATACTCAAAATAACTAGTACCTGAGTATCCACTGGAATAATGAATAGTAATGATTCTATACAAAGTGAGATATAGAGATATATATAATGAGAAAATACAATAATAGAAAAATGGGTCAGGTGAAAGTAGAAAATAACTGCCTAATGGCAAAAAACTCCCTTCCTAATGTCTCTAAAAGTAGATACTGCAGTACACAGGTTTAGACTTTAATATATAATGCTTCATAGGTCAATATCTGTGACTGCAGGCTGGTATCAATACATCCAAAGAATATATAAGAGACATTAAGGACTTGCTTTTACCTAGTAAGTCTCAAGCTGTGGCATTATATAAGATATAATACTAGATTGCTAGCATATTGGAACATTAGAGGCCGAGTAAGCAGAAAAGTATAAACAGATACTATATGTGGGATCTATTGAAAATAATTCAATCAGTAAATTGTATCAAAAAAAGTATCTATAATGTTAACTGCCATGTACTCAATTGCTAGCATATTGGGACATAAGTAACTGAATAAGCAGAAGAGTATAAATAGATACTATATATTGGATATAAAATAATATAAAATAAAATGTATTAAGAGTAGTATCTATCATAATAACTGCCACATATAAACTAAGTCCAAAATTATTGAATAGACAAAATATATCCACAAATGGAATCTGTTATATAATATGCCACATATTAGGAGGTATAAAGCATAAGAGAGAGATAAAGTGAATAGTGAAAAAACAGTGTGCTAAATGTGCAGAGCCATGCTTAGAATGCTGGCTGCCTGCACATGGTGACAGAGTGCCCTATAAGTGAAAAAGATGAGGGGAAAGTAGACCCCCCCCCCCTCCAAAATAGCCCGACGCGCGTTTCGGTGCTCTTGTGATGCACCTTCGTCAGGGACTAAAATGACTGTATTCATACTTAATGTAGTAGTATAGTAATTCAGACACCATTGGAAAGCTATAACGCTGTGCTTTCGCTAGCGTTAATACCCTTATTTGAGTAGATACGCGACTGGTTACCTAAGCACCCACCCTAACTCCTTACAGAAAAACTTGAATATAATGTGTGCCAGGCTTCTCAAGCCTAGAGCAAAGCTAAATGAATAGACGTATTGGTTCAACATGATATATAATAACTGGTGCAGTTAACCCAAATGATCTGCATACTATATCACATGTTTATCTATTTACTCTTCTTTTCCCATCTAACAAGCTTAGTTATGTGAAAATTCTGACTAGGTCTTACCTCTATCAGATAGACCTATAAATCAGCCTGTATTTGGTTAGGCACGACAACACTATACTATGTAATACCCATGCATAGATGAGCTCTTTGGTCATATGAATCATATGAATATCCACCATCTTAGACATAACAGCCTAGCTTGAATCTTGCTTGTTTTATATTCCCTAAAAATGTGCTGTTTATACAAATGTCATACCAATGTTTCTCTGTGTATCACACTAAGACGGCTTACTAATGTTGTTGTGACATTGTGAGCATACCTGTATTCATTCATAAGCACAATAAAAATAAAGAATTATAAAAAAACAAACAAAAAAAAAACTTACATGTTTCTTAACTTATTTTATAACTATTTGTTTATCCTACATATGTTGGATATATTATTTATACATATTTTAATACGCTTCTTGATGTCAGAAAATATATATTTTATTAAAGACAGGAGACAAATATTACCCACCCATTAAATCACCTCTATATACATAGATTTATTTATTGTCTTTCAGCTTAAGCCTCTGGAGTCTCGGATGCCAAAATTCCAGTTAAGTTTATTACCCAGTTGAAGTTTGTTTTTGTTTTTTTGTCAATCTTTATTTATTGCCATACATAACAATAACAATAGTCGCAGCCATGCCACAACAACCATGGCATGAAAAAACACATATACATGTGCAAGCTTGTCAAGATATGGAGCGTTTGCTCTAATTGACTCAGTGCAGATAAGCATATGTAAAGTAAGTTAAGACAATAGAGAGGCAACAAGGCAGAGGTGCAAAATTAAAGGCATCAAAACATAAGAAAACTAGAACAGTGGACATCTTTCGCAATGTCTACATTGGCAGTCATGTTCCCAGTTGAGTAGACGCTGCACCTCATGGAACAAATGGTACCAGCTGACTGGGATCCCAGGCTTGTACCGTGGTATCTGGAGTTTGTTCCGTTGCTAAGGTGGTTAGTTTCACATCATGCAGGAATTGTGGTGCGTCTGCGGATGATAAACAGACAAAATAACAATACTTGTGTCAGTGTCCACATTTTTCTGAACTTAAAGGACCACTATAGGCACCCAGACCACTTCAGCTCAATGAAGTGGTCAGGGTGCCAGGTCCATCTAGGATTAACCCTGCCTCCTGTAAACATAGCAGTTTCAGAGAAACTGCTATGTTTACATATGGGTTAATTCAGCCTCCAGTGGCTGTCTCATTGACAGCCACTAGAGGCACTTCCGCGCCTCTCACTGTGATTTTCACAGTGAGAAGACACCAGCATCCATAAGAAAGCATTGATAATGCTTTCCTGTGGACTGGCTGAATGCGCATGCGCATTCAGCCGATGACGGGGAAAGGAGAAGGAGAGTCCCCAGCACCGAGGGAGCCCGGCGCTGGAAAAAAGGTAAGAGATTAACCCCTTCCTCACCCTAGAGCCCAGCAGGAGTGGGGCCCTGAGGGTGAGGAGGACCCAAGGATCCTATAGAGCCAGGAAAACAAGTATGTTTTCCTGGCACTGTAGTGGACCTTTAACTGTATATACAATGCAAAAAATAAGTGCATAACAGGAGTGCATCTTACTTGTATGTATATCCATAAAAATATACACGTTAAAGAAAAACGTGTCTGCATATCCAACACATTATCTGGGATATTTCCCATTATCTGGGATGGACAAGGCCCATTGATAAAAATAAATAAATTATGTGTTTTTCTTTTACTACTCTGAACATGTTTTTATGCAGAGGGAATTAAGTTGGAGTACAAAACTTGTGTGTACTGGCTGACTACGAATGAATAATGTTGACATTGCACACTGTGCACATGCTCTTACCGCTTCAGTCTCGCTAACAGTATGACATGTCCCCATTCTGTGACACACCCTACATCCAGGGCCGGATTAAGAGCACACTGGACCTGCTGCTGACAATTATGATGGGCTTAATTACAGAATCTTTTCGACAGAAAACTCAGGATGCTTATATAAAAGCACTCACCGAGTGAAATAAATAACATATCAGGCAGTGGGTGAACAATCAGTTCTTTAATTTCATGTGTACAGAGCAGGAATAATAGACAAGCAAAAAGACCTGAATGACTTTGACAAGAACAGTGGTGGTGAGTCAGAGCATCTCCAAAACGTCAAGTCTTGTGGGGTGTTCCCAGTATGCAGTGGTTAGTACCTACCAGGGGCAGGCTGGGACGGGGGGCAGGGAGACAATTGCCCCCCAGGCCGCCCTAAATCATTTTAAAACCGGCCGCTGCAGGGCCGATCCTAATGCTGCAGCCACCTGAGCGCTCTGTAAAGAGCCTCAGGCGACTGCAGCACTGCTTCTCTCCTTACCTCCCCTTCCCTGTTGTGTGGCCAAGCTCCTTTCTTGTCCACGGTACCCGGCCGGACTGATAGGAAAGTGCACACTCAGTGTGCACTTCCTGTCATTCTGGCCGGGTACAGGAAACAGAAACTCTGCGCGGTACAGGAGTTTCTGTTTCCTGTACCCGGCCGGACTGACAGAAGAAGAACAGGGGAGGGATGGAGGGGTAAGAAGAACAAGGGGGGAGTAAGAAGAACAAGGGGGGAGTAAGAAGAACAAGGGGGGAGTAAGAAGAACGGGGAGGAGTAAGAAGAACGGGGGGGTAAGAAGAACAAGGGGGGAAGTAAGAAGAACAGGGGAGAGTAAGAAGAACACAGGGAAGAGGGGAGGAAAGTAAGAAGAACACAGAGAGGAGGAGGGAGAGTAAAAAGAACACTGGGAGGAGGGGGGAGAGTAAGGGTGAGGAGAAGGGGAGATGAGTAGAACAGGGGGGAGGCACTGAGAAGAACACAGGGAGGGTGGGTGGTGAGGAGGACACAGGGAGGAGGGGGGTAAGAAGAACACAGGAAGGGGGGTGAGGAGATGAGGAGAACACAGGGAGGGGGTAGGTGAGAAGAACACAGGTGGGGGAGTGAGAACACGGGGGGTGAGTGAGAAGAACACAGGGAGGGGGTTGAGAAGAGCACAGGGAGGGTGGGTGAGTGTGAGAAGAGACCACTAAGAGGCAGGGGAGACCTCTAAGGGACAGAAGGGAGAGCTCTATAGGACAGGGGGCAAGACAGGGAGCTCTTTCACACTACGCGCACACACAATGCATCCCTATACATACACAGAAGCACACAATGCATCCCTACACACACAGAAACACAACATGCTTCCCTTACACACAGAGAAACACACAATGCATCCCTTATACACAAATACACACTGCAACCCTTACACACAAAGACAATGCATCCTTTGCACACATACACAGAAACACACAATGCAAACCCTTACACACACATGCAAACACACACACTGCTTTTCTTAAATACACACAGAAACACAATGCATCTCTTGCACACAGTTACAGACACACACTTTGCATCCCTTATGCATACAAACACAGATTCACACAATGCATCCGAGAAACACACAATACATCCCTCATACACAAATACACACTGCATCACCTACACAATCTAATATCCCTATACACTACATACCATAAGCACACATTTTAGATCCTCTACAATAACACATAGCACATCCCCTACACACTCCACTCCCTGTGAGCGAACTCATGGGTGGAACATATAAGTGGACTTATGAGTGGGCCTTATGGGCATACTCACTGTCAGGCCCTGGGGCTGTGTATGGGGCTTGAGCTGTGTAAGGGGCCCCCCAAAAATGGAGCTGCTTCCCATTCTCTCAGAACATTGAATTTTGTGACCACAGTTGCAAACAGCCTCCAGAGATCCTGTTCTACACCAGACTAGTGGAGCCAAACTGCAGCCCATCATCATCCTCATCTGATTGTAAGTAGGCAATCTAGTATATTATTAGTGACACTAATCTATAATTTACCTCACATTAAAGGGATACTATAGTCCCCAGAACCACTTCAGCTTAATTAAGTTGTTCTGGTGTCTATAGCTGGTCCCTGCAGGCTTTTTAATGTAAACACACACTGTGTGCAGCACTGGCGTTAGTTCATATGGCATATCATATGGGTGGGACATTGTGATGTCACATGGGGGACGGCAAATTTTTCTTTTGCCTAGGGCGGCAAAAAACCTTGCACCAGCTCTGATCCTGGGCAGGTGCACCAGTCTACTGGTGACCCACAGGATGGGAGTGCACCAATTGCACAGCACTCTCCTCCTGCCCAGACCCGTCTTTACCGCAGTGCAAGTGCCCTCTGCCCCTAATTTACAGTGGCTCACACTCACAGCAAGCAGTGCCTGGAGCCCTTTGCAGAGACAGGAACAAAGAGGTTCTGCGGCAGCTGGCCGTCCTTCAAGCATTACATTAACCAGCTGTTCCCCATGCAGCCACAGGTGACGCTGTGCTGGGAGCAGGGGCGGACTGAGAGCCTTTGGGGCCCCCGGACAAAATTAGATCCCAGGCCCTTTGAAGGCCAAATATACGTGCATTAAATAAATGTTAAATATAACTCATAATACGGCATTCCTTTGGATGTGTATATTGTGAAGACCTGTGTATCAATGCATGTTTGTATTTGAGTCTGTGTGAATGCACTTGTGCATGTCTGGATAACTACATGTGCTTTTTTGTATATAGTGTCTGTGTGAATGCATATGTGACAGGTGACAGAGTGTGTGAGGGAGAAGGTGACAGGTGGAAGAGTGTGGGAGGTTGTGACAGGTGGCAGAGTGAGGGGGTACCTGGTGGCAGAGTGAGGGAGGGGTTGAGTGGTGGCAGAGTGAGGGGGAGACACAGTGAGTGGGGGTGACTGGTGACAGAGGGAGGGAGAGGGGGTGACTAGTGTCAGAGTTAGGGAATGGGTGACTAGTGGCAGAGTGGGGGAGGGAGGGAAGAGATGACTAGTGGCAAAGTGAGGGAGGGAAGAGGTGACTGGTGACAGAGGGAGGGAGTGACTGGTGACAGAGGGAGGGAGTGACTAGTGACAGAGGGAGGGAGTGACTAGTGACAGAGAGAGGGAAGGGGTGACTGTCACTAGTCACCCCCTCACTCTGTCACTAGTCACCCCCTCTGTCCCTAGTCACCCCCTTCCTCACTCTGTCACTAGTCACCCCATCCCTCTCTCTGTCACTAGTCACCCCATCCCTCTCTCTGTCACTAGTCACCCCATCCCTAACTCTGTCACTGTGAAGGAAGGAAGGGGTGACTGGTGACAGAGTGAGGGGATGCCTGGTGACTGAGTGAGGGAAGGGATGACTAGTGGCAGAGTGAGGGAAGGAAGGGATGACTGGTGACAGAGTGAAGGAATGACTGGTGACAGAGTGAGAGAGGGGGTGACTAGTGAAAGAGTGAGAGGGGGTGACTAGTGACAGAGTGAGGGAGGGAGTGGGTGACTAGTGACAGAGCGAGGAAGGGGTGACACAGTGACAGAGTGAGGAAGGGGTGACACAGTGACAGAGTGAGGAAGGGGGTGACACAGTGACAGAGTGAAGGAGGTGGTGACTGTCACTATTCACCCCATCCCTCCCTCTGTCACTAGTCACTCCCTCCCTCACTCTGTCACTAGTCACTCCCTCCCTCTCTCTGTCACTAGTCACACCCTCCCTCACTCTGTCACTAGTCACACCCTCCCTCACTCTGTCACTAGAGTGAGGGGGTGACTAGTGGCAGAGTGAGGGAAGGAAGGGGTTACTAGTGATAGAGTGAGGGGATGACTGGTGACAAAGTGAGGGAGGGAGTGGGTGACCAGTGACAGAGGGAGGGAGGGAGTGGATGACCAGTGACAGATGGAGGGGGTGACACAGTGACAGAGTGAGGGAGGTGGTGACTGTCACTAGTCACCACCTCCCTCACTCTGTCCCTAGTCACCCCTCCCTCTGTCACTAGTCACCCCCTTCCTCACTCTGTCACTAGTCACCCCCTTCCTAACTCTGTCACTAGAGTGAGGGGGTGACTAGTGGCAGAGTGAGGGAATAAACGGGTGACTAGTGACAGAGTGAGGGAGGTGGTGACTGTCACTAGTCACCACCTCCCTCACTCTGTCACTAGTCACCCCCTCCATCTCTTACTCTGTCACTAGTCACCCCCTCCCTCACTCGGTCACCAGTCATCCCCTCCCTCTGTCACCTGTCACGCCCTCACTCTAGTGACAGAGTGAGGGAGGGTGGGACTAGTGACAGAGAGAGGCAGGGGGTGACTAGTGACAGTAAGGAAGGGGATGACTAGTGAAAGAGTGAGAAAGGGGGTGACACAATGACAGAGTGAGGAAGGGGGTGACACAATGACAGAGTGAGGAAGGGGGTGACTAGTGACAGAGTGAAGGAGGTGGTGACTGTCACTAGTCACCTCATCCCTCCCTCTGTCACTAATCACAACCTCCCTCACTCTGTCACTAGTCACCCCCTCCCTCTCTCTGTCACTAGTCACACCGTCCCTCACTCTGTCACTAGAGTGAGGGGGTGACAGGTGACAGAGTGAGGGAAGGGGTGACTAGTGGCAGAGTGGGGGGATGACTGGTGACAGAGTGAGGGAGGTGGTGACTAGTGACAAAGTGAGGGAGGTGGTGACTGTCACTAGTCACCACCTCCCTCACTTTGTCCCTAGTCACTCCTCCCTCTGTCACTAGTCACCCCCACCCTCTCTGTGTCACTAGTCACACCCTCCCTCACTCACTCTGTCACTAGAGTGAAGGGGTGACAGGTGACAGAGTGAGGGAAGGGGTGACTAGTGGCAGAGTGAGGGAAGGAAGGGGTGACTAGTGACAGTGAGGAAGGGGGTGACACGGTGACAGAGTGAGGGAGGGGGTGACACAGTGACAGAGTGAAGGAGGGGGTGACTGGTGGCAGAGTGAGGAAAGGAAAGGGTTATTAGTGACAGAGTGAGGGAGGTGGTGACTGTCACCAGTCACCACCTCCCTCCTTCTGTCACTACTCCCTCCCTCCTTCTGTCACTACTCCCTCCCTCCTTCTGTCACTAGTCACCCCCTCTGTCCCTTACTCTGTCACTAGTCACCCCCTAACTCACTCTGTCACTAGTCATCCCCCTAACTCACTCTGTCACCAGTCATCCCCCTAACTCACTCTGTCACCAGTCATCCGCTCACTCTGTCACCAGTCATCCCTTCCTTCCCTCACTCTGCCACTAGTCACCCCTTCCCTCACTCTGTCACCAGGCATCCCCTCACTCTAGTGACAGAGTGAGGGAGGGTGTGACTAGTGACAGAGTGAAGGAGGGAATGGGTGACTAGTGACAGAGTGAGGGAGAGGTGACTAGTGACGGGGGGGTTACCTGTGAGGGAGGGTGTGACTAGTGACAGAGGGAGGGAGATGGTGACTAGTGACAGAGGGAGGGAGATGGTGACTGTCACTAGTCACCCCATCCCTAACTCTGTCACTAGTCATCCTCTCACTCTGTCACTAGTCACCCACTCCCGCACTCTGTCACTAGTCACCCCCTCCCTCTGTCACTGTGTCACCCTATTCTTCCCTCTGTCACTGTGTCACCCCATCCCTCCCTATGTCACTAGTCATCCCCTCCCTTACTCTGTCACTAATCACCCCGTCCCTCACTCTGTCACTAGTCACCCCCTCCCTCTGTCACTGGTCATCCCCTCCCTCACTCTGTCACTAGTCACCCACTCACTCTAGTGACAGAGTGAGGGAGAGGGTGACTAGTGACAGAGTGAGGGAGGGAAGGGGTGACTAGTGACAGAGTGAGGGAGGGGGATACTAGTGACACAGTGAGGGGGTGACTAGTGACAGAGTGAGGGAGGGGGTTACTAGTGACACAGTGGGGGGGTGACTAGTGACAGTGGGGGGGGGTGACTAGTGACAGTGAGGGGTGATTAGTGACAGTGAGGGGGTGACTAGTGACAGTGCAGGGGTGAGGGACTAGTGACAGGAGGGGGGGTGGACTTAGTGACAGTGGGGTGATTAGTAACAGTGGGGGTGGGATCAAAGACAGTGGGGGTTATTAGTGTCAGTGGGGGGTTATTAGTGTCAGTGGGGGGTGACTAGTGACAGTGAGGGGGGGGTGGATTAGGTGACAGTGAGGGGGGGTGGATTAGTGACAGTGAGGGGAGAGGGGGTGATTAGTGACAGTGGGGTGACTATGACAGTGGGGTGACTAGTGACACGGTGAGGGGGTGACTAGTGACAGTGGGGGGGTGACTAGTGACAGTGGGGGGAGGTGACTAGTGACAGTGGGGAGGTGACTAGTGACAGTGAGGGGAGGTGACTAGTGACAGTGGGGGGGTGACTAGTGACAGTGGGGGGTGACTAGTGACAGTGAGGGGAGGTGACTAGTGACAGTGAGGGGGTGACTAGTGACAGTGAGGGGGGGTGACTAGTGACAGTGGGGGGTGACTAGTGACAGTGGGGGAGGGGGGGGTGACTGGGGTTACAGGGGTGATTGGTGACAGGAGGGGGGTGACTAGTGACAAAGTGGGGGGGAGGGGGTGACCCAGTGACAGTAAAAGTGGATTGGTGACAGTGAGGGGGGGGACTAGTGACAGTGAGGGGGGGTGGAGGGTGACTAGTGACAGTGAGGGGGGATGGAGGGTGACTAGTGACAGTGAGGGGGGTGGAGGGTGACTAGTGACAGTGAGGGGGGAGGGGGTGATTAGTACCTACCTGTGTCTCTGCTTCCTCTGCTCTCTCCCAGGCTGCTGCTCCTTCCCCTCGCTGGGCTCTGTGTGAGAGGAGTAAACAGGAAGTGATGTCACTTCCTGGCCCCTCTCCCCATCACACAGAGCACCGCGTGGGACAGGGAGAAGGAGACCTGGCAGAGAGGAGGTGAAGCTGCCAGGTCTCATGGGAGGGAGGGGATTTAGAGAGTGGTAGGCTGTGGGGCCCCGCGCTGCATCAGGGGCCCCACAACCTATCAATTAAAAAGTTTTTTGTTTTTTTTTGCCGTTCCAGTTGGAGAGATCTCTGATCTCTCCAGCTGGAGCATGGCTGTGCTGCCGGGCCCCTGACTGCCTCGGGCCCTCGGTCCATGACCGAAGTGCCCGAGTGGTCAGTCCGCCCCTGGCTGGGAGACTGTGATTACTCTTCACTTCCTCCCAGCCTACAGAGCAGCGCATGGGAGAGAGAGAGGAGGAGGCATGATTTAATCTTACAACAAATCCACTAAGCAAATCTTTATAAATTTGGGGGGATCAGCTCTGTTTCCACAGTTTATTGGTGTTTACTCTGTCTGTATTAATATTGAGGGATGTCTAAGTAGTAACATCAGTGTGTGTCAGCAGGGCCAGCCGTTGGGGTGTGCAAGCTGTGCGGTCATGCAGGGTGCCATGACAACAGAGGCGCCCGGCGGCCAACACAGCTCACAAGTTGGGGGCACCAGCATATTCAATTTATGGGTATGGCAAAGAGCTACTGATTAGCATAACATCAATATCCGTTATAAAACCAGGAAAGGTGGGCATGGATGGTGAACTGATTTGGTGGTGCAATGGGCCACTTGACTGGTTTTGCCCCCCAGGCCTAAGGCGCCAGCTCTCCCCTGGTACCTACCAAAAGTGTTGCAAGGAAGGAGAATCGATGAACCGGCATCAAGGTCATGGGCACACAAGGATCCTTGATACACATAGGGAGCGAAGGCTAGCCCATCTGATACAGTCACACAGAAGAGCTACTGTGCTCAAATTGCTAAAAAAAACAAAACATAATGCTGGCCATGATAGAAAGGAGTCAGAACACACAATGCATCACAGTTTGCTGCGTATTGGGCTGCGTAGAGGCAGACCAGTCAGAGTGCGCATGATGACCCCTGTCCACCACCAAAACTGCCTGGAGCAGTAGAAGAAGGTTGCCTGGTCTGATAAATCATTCCTTCTTTTAGATCAGGTGCATTGCCGGGTGCTTTGTGCAGGTCAGACGGCAGGTCAGCGAAGGCAGTGTTATGCTATGGGCAATATTCTGCTGGGAAACCTTGGGTCTTGGCATTCATGTTACTTTGACACGTACCTAGAGATTGTTCCAGACCAGATACACCCCTTCATGGCAATGGTGTATCCATAATATACTCTGCCACACTACAAAAATGGTTTAGGAATGGTTTGAGAAACATGAGAAATAGTTCAAGGTGTTGCCATGGCCTCTAAATTCCCCAGATCTCAATCCGATCAAGTATCTGTGTATCTGGCAACTTGCAAGACTTACAGTATTTGCTGCTCATGTTGTGGCTGATCAGTGTATGCTTTTGATATGATCTTGTTTAGTTACAGTGCGTATATAAGAAACCTGACTTTCAGTTTACACAATTAGAATGCTGATAGATTTGATGGGTCCATGTCTCAGTTTGGGGCATTATAGCATTTTAACTGTTTACATTACCCTGCAAAGTTCTACCCTTTGAAAGTATACACTTCAGGCTATCTTATATGATGTATATTAAGCCTTACTGAGCCACTTCTTTTCAATTTGTTCAAATTACACCATAAATGCATACCATTTGGCAAAATTAGACACCACAGGTCTGTCATGTAGTATATTTTGAGCTTTGTTATACAGCCTATTTGCATAATTTTCTTTCATAGTTAATGGTATTTTATTTTTGTCTTTTTTTACATGCACATTGCAATTTATCAATTTATTTAGTAAACATGAGATGTGTAAAAATGTAATAAACTAAATTATACTCAGCTATATCTCCGGAGTAAAGAATGACCCCCTTTGCATACCCTTGTCAATGGCAAATTGAAGATGGGTGTATGGTGCATTGAGTAGTTCATGCATTTAAATTAGTCCATAAACACATACCATTTGCAAATGTGAACACCATTGAATGACATATTCTGAAATGTATTTAGGTGCCATTTTTTCACAATTTATCATTGTTTATTCATTGTATATATTATAATTTTTAAATTCACTTATTTTGCTGCTTATATTTTAAATATCATATGTGCCACTGTACAATTATGCAACCTATGCAAAGTAATAATCCTAATCCTAAACCTAGCCTAATCCTCATAAAAAGGTGCATCATTTAGTTATTCCATCATGAGCCCTTCAGGGGAAAACATCCATGATGGAATAATTTGTTAAAGAGTTACATTTAATGGGCATCTCCGGGCAGGAAGAGAGCCCAAATAGATAAATATAAAGATATCGACAATAAATGAATTAATTCAGTCAGAATTTAATAACTACACTTGCCAGCTGCATTTTTTTTACCATTATGTCCTAAACCAACCAGCCCAATCCTCACATCACATGCCCTCTTTATTCAGTGTTGGAGTTCAGACACAATATAAATGTTTTTACAAATATGAGTCCTGTTTTGTTTAGGAACTGAATGAAAACTCTCTTTCTCTCTGGACATTACAGACACTTAATATTTTTGGGGCTTATTAGATGGTTAATAAAATATAGCTAAATCTAGCCACCATCAAATGATACAGATCTAGACAGTGCAATACAAAATTTAAAATCTAATTGAATATGCTGATAAACAGGTTACTAACACTCAATCCATGCAAATCATTTTCTCTATTATTTATTGTCTTTATATGTTGAATATTCAAATAGCAAATAAAACTTTTTACATGGAGTACAATAACGCACATCTAAAGCGATTAAAAGGACTCCAAGTACACAATGTACTGATGTTCATGTGCGATATATTTAAACTGCCTATCCTATGCAAAATCAAATGGTTTTGCATAGCTTACAGACAATAAGGGTTTACAGACTGGAATAAGATACAAATATTTCTGCAAGGCTCCTTTATCAAGGACATGTAATAACTTGCTTTTTGTGACATAAAATATTACAGGACCCAGCCAGTTGCAGATAACCACATTCTTAAATGTGAACATGTTGGCTGATGAGTGTATTATAAATTACACATTATCACAATAACTATTATGTTATACAATATTTTCTTCTGCATGAAACTCTTCATAACCATTTTGTGTGATTGAAATTCAAGGGACATCATATTAACTGTAATAAACCATAGCATTGAACTTTAGCAGATTGATGAATAAGTGAATATTTGGTTGACTGCCAGTCTGGATTTTATATTTACCTGCAGGGGGCTAAGACAAGAGACTGGTCTAGCCTGTCATGGGTTATTACAGCTATTTTTATAAAAAGCACAGATAGACCCTTGCACTAACACTCATGACACAAGCTGCAATTTGTATGTGATAACATTCAACACGGATATACTTTGGCATTCTCACCCTGACATTCCAAAGAAACACACTTCGGTATTCACGACTGACATGCCACACAAATACATACCTGCATTTATACTCACAACACAAAAACTTTATTTACAAGTTGTAAACTTCCACAAAAGTAAAACATGGCATTCAAACGTACGCTACATTTATATAGACAGGCTCTACACACTACACAAACCCCTACAGGTGGAGTTGTATTCAGTTGCAGGGGGATCATTCTCTGATTTCTATTATCAGCTTCCAGTAGAATTCTCTCTCACACACACAGATATCTAGGAGTTAAATCACTTTTGTTTCTGTTTATGCAGTGTCATGCCTGCATAAAAACAAAATGGCTTAATTTCCAATCACGTTCTTTTACTTTAAAAGTTTTTATCTGTAAATCGAACTTTAATCACACACAAGAGGGTCCTGCAAGGTCTAGCAAGTTATTAACAGAGCATGAGATAAGAAATTCTAAATTAGTGGGGAACAGAGGTGTCATGAAGTAAGTCGCTGAGTGGGCAGAGCATCTGAGAACACGGCGGGTGCAGATCGCTCCCTCGAGCTCGAAAAGTCTTGTGCACGAAAACCACAAACTGAAAACTGGTAACCTGAGTCAGTACAACACTGACATTTCCCTCAGCCCGGTATACTGCAAAGAGGAAGGGGGAGAAAGAGTGCGGAAATCCCGGTTCTCTCCCGACAAGGCATAACACCCTCGCCTCGTGGTGTTTGTTGATGTAAAAACTTCCCACGGAGTGCGGGTAACAGTGAGTAAAACCCAGGAAAGGAGCATACAGAGTAGAGGTGCTTTGTGCTTGGTCCAGAGGGGAGTTTACCTGGGTAAAACTTAGGGGGGAAAGAAAGGGTGAAGAAAGCAGGAAAGAGCAGCACTGAGAAGGGAGAAAAAACATATAGGAAAAATAGTGGGGAAAGAGACATAAAAAGAAAAAGAGTGAAAGAAAAGAGAAAGGAGAACCTTTAATAAGAAACTACACAGTGTGAAGCAATACCACTGCTCCGACAGTGACCCCTATTGCTTTCTCTCCACATACCTATATCCTTTATACACACACACACACATAATACTGGTACCCACTTTAAAGTGTGCACACAAAATAAAGGCTGCAAAAGTAAAAATAAAGAAAGAAGTGAAAGACAAATACAAACTAGAAAAGCTACAATTTCTGGGGAAATTGTGTGAAGTGTTCTTGCCTCCACCAGTAGTCTACAACTGGAGTGGGTGGAGTAACTGGGTGGAGTGGCTTGAGTAACTGTTGTGTGGTTGGAATGGCTGGAGTAACTGTGTAAAGGTTGGAGTGTGGTTCACTCACTCTACAGCAAGGGCAGAGAAGAGCTTTCAAATCTTTCAAATCCCTCAAACCTTCCACCAACTGCCAACAGGAACTAATAGATTTCAAATAGGGCAGAGAAGAGCGGTTAAAAACAAACTGCTCCAAATTGCTCACTTCACTGGCAGTTGCCATCTTCAAATGGTCGTATTTTAAAAACTATAAAGCCTACAGCGAAGAGCTTTATATTGTGAGAATCACAAGACCCATACCAACATTCCGATGCATAGTATGTCTCTGAAATATTAAAAATTAAGGCACAGTCGCAGTTTAGATATTGCCCTTCACACTTGAGCTGGCTAGAGTGGAGTTTCAATGAATGTCAATGGACGGCGTGAGTTGCAAAAACTATCAGGACTATGGTTTAGCCGTGGACATGTTTAGTGGCAGCAGGGATAGCTGAACGTTTTGATATAAGATTTGTGTAGCTGGGCTTGAAAATGAGGGAGTGGTGGCAGTTTAGAAATCATGTCCTGATTTTTCAGCTCACACTCTAGCTTTTGTCAGCTCCCCCTCTAGTTTTGAACATTTTGCCATTCATTCCTATGGGACCAATTTTGCCACAAGAACGGCGATATTTCGTGAACCATTCAGCGAAACGTTCCACAAAGTAATAGCACACCAATCGGGAACAATCCGCACTTTTCGGTTTATTACTGTATATGTAGTGTAAAAACTGTGGGAGGAGTTAGGGTGGTATATTTGGCTATAATAATAAGAATAATATATATGTGAGATAACAGTAAGTGGTCTTGCTATACAAGAACACTTAAACAATCAGTAAAGAGTACAGTGAAGAAAATATGGCTATGAAAAAAGAAATAAGAGAATCAAAACTAAATACAAAAAAGGAGGAAAAAGTAGAAGTAGAGCAAAAACTAAATCCCCACAAATCTAAAAAAAAAGAAACAACGGTGAAGAGTATCAGGAAGTCTCAGGAAGACTCTGTAATTTCGGTTGGAGGAAATATGGAAATAACGAGAAGAACCTCTTTAAGTACCTCAATATTGGAAACGCAATATATTACTTAGGCTCAATTACAAAATTGCCTGGATAATCATATTGAGCAAATAATAAACTATTTGAAATCCCAATATACAGAGTTTAAGGAAGAAATAATTAAATTGAGAACAAAGATTCATATAAGAAAAGATTGAAGGATTACATTTTGATCTTCAGCAAGCCAACGCACAAATTGCGGGGTTGCATAGTTGATAGTTGAAATGGAAGGCAAGATAACTGATAATGAAGATCATAGCCGCAGAAGGAATTTAAGGATAAGATGGGTTACAGAGAAAATTGAATACCTGCATCTTATTAAATTCCTTCTGGGGCTATTTAAAGAGATTGGGATAGAGGAAGCAATCAGTGACTCAGTCACAGAGAGAGGATATAGAATTTTCAAACCAATGGTATCTCTGAAGAACTATCTAGAGATATAATATGTTTCTCCTCTTTTAACATTAGGCAAAAAATATTTTCCAGCAGCCTGAAAATTCTCTCCAACAGATAAAAGATTTATAAATCTGGCATTTTTCCAATACTTATCAATTATAACAAGACAAAAAAGAAGAAAGTTTGCAGAAATCCCTACTTGCCTCAGGGAAAAAAAAATATTAAATACGTATGGGGTTTCCCTGTGAAGCAGATAATCTGGAAGAACAACAAATCCTTCACATTTGATAGCGCGGCCAAAGATAAAGAATAGGTAGACAAGCTAGTAGTATTAATTAGACATGCAATTCGTTTCGTTCCGAATGTCAATTCGGACGAATTTTGGGCAATTCGGACATTCGAATACTTCCGAATGTCCGAATAGCTGAATTGCCGAAGTACTAATATACCCAGTGGAAGAATGAAAAAAATGTTACACTGTATACCAGTTTAAATAAAAAGTATACAAACATAGCTAGGATTTGGCTGTAAGCATTTGCAACAGTTACAAGAATCAAGTAACACATTCATATAAAATGTAAATTACTGCTATTGAGGCAAAGTGTTGCCCAATGTATTTTGGAATATTTTTGGTTGGCTTTGACCAGATATGTGTCAGAAATCCTATAATACAACTTGATCTAATTCCAGCCAAACTATTCCATTAAATCCACATGTTCAGTTTTTGAGGCATACTAAGGTGAACACTTTAACCCCTTAAGGACCAAACTTCTGGAATAATAGGGAATCATGACATGTCACACATGTCATGTGTCCTTAAGGGGTTAAAATGGAACAGCCATGTTTATTAATCCTATGATTATTATTAAGTTGACTTATGCTCTGCATAGGACAAATATGTGTGTTGTGAGGTTTAAATATAAGAGTAGAACTCCTCACCTCTGATCACCTCCTTTTTGGTGCTGTCCTTTTTCTGTAATCGAATATAGTATGCAGTGGTGGAGAAAGTGGGAAATATTAATCACAGTGTTCTGTTCTACAAAGGTCAATAGATGGGAATGAATAAGTAGAGAACTCCCTAATTCCCACGGTATTAGGGAGCTATCTACCAAAAGGCTGAAAGACCTAAATTGGTCTTTCAGCCAAATTTACTAATATGAAGTAAAGATTACTTAGTATTAGTAAAGTCTGCCCCTACTCGCTATACCACGAGTAGGGGCATGTCTATTAAACAGTGAGCAGCCTGAGCGGCGGATAGGGGCCCTGAATTAGAATAAGGGGGGACACCTTTTGTCCTCCCCCCGGACCTCACCCCTGAGTGGCGGGTGGGGGCCCTAAATTGTTCTCCCCCTTAGCCCCCACCCCTGAGCGGCAGGTGGGGGCAATAAGTAAAAATGTAACCCCCCCAGGTGACTAGGGGTTCCCAAACCCCTAGTCACCTCCCTCCCAACAAAATTAATGAACCCATACCTACCCCCTCACCCTAAAAATAGTGAGGGGGGACCAATAACTAGGTACCTGTAAAAAAAGAAATAAAACTTACCATTTGATGTCTTCTTTTTTCTAAAATCTTTTTTTCAGGCCCAAAAAAGGCCAAATAAAAATCCATAATAACCGTCACACTTTGAAGAAAATAACCAGAGCACAAAAAAAGTAATCCATCTTCACCCATGGAGGGCACTGCGCAGACTGAACTCTGCAGGTCGGGAAGGCTTATAAAGCCTTGCCCCGCTCTTCAATTATGCTCAGAGCACTCTGGTTGGTTGGTTTAAGCCATCCAATTAGAGTGCTCTGACAGGTAAATGAAGAGACTGACAGGTAAGTCTCTACATTTACCTGTCACAGCACTCTGATTGGTTAGCTTGAAATCCAGCCAGAGTGCTCTGTGTCATTTTACACAGCGTGGGAAAGTTCTTTGGAATTTTCCCACGCTGTGTAATAAGTACATTTAAATGTCTATTTAAGCAGCTACATGCCATGCTGAGTTCCAGCACAGCATGTAGCTCAACAAAAAGTATGGGGCCCACTCAAATGGCCCCAGCTAATAGAGGGGAGCCCCAGGTATCCTTTGATACCTGGGACTCTATGCTGTGAGCAGGGATTTAACCTTGCTCACACCACATTGTAACAAACAGGATTTAAATCCTTATTAAAATACCTGTTTGCAGCGCTCACTTTGAGGTAACATAACAAAAGTCTACCATATAGTAAGCTATAGCTGGCAACTGCAGATGACATGCATCAAAACTTTATTGTTTAATACAATTAAAAAAATGTTATACTTAAAAGTAACTGTCCCAGAGAGTCTCGTCAATGATATTAACATGGAATTTTTCATAAAATGACATGAAATGGATGATGCCTAATAACCTTCTCCTCCTTCTCTCTTTTTATTTAACCTCAATAGACAGTACGTTGTTTTGATGTATAGATGAGTTTATAATACGAATTTAGAGTGTTTCTATAAATATGAGAACATTTAGTGTTTTTTACGACTCTACTAGTAAGTGATTGTATATGAATAAGTTCCCTAGGAGGCTTTCCTAGTTTGCTATGCTAAGTTTTTATAGTCTGTGCCATTGGGCAAACCTGGCAGATGCCCAGAGGACCATGATGGCGACCGATCAAAGCCAACAGGGGATATCAAAGGATGTCTTATACTGGCCCTGACCCTGGCCAGAGCAATGCAGCGTCTAGCTTTTGGTTTTGCAAGGTCCTCAAGGTGCAGACCATGATAATCAGCAGTTAGTTGTGATAAGTGCCGAAACTCTTGGCAGATACTTATGGTCAGCATCCAGGAGAGATGCAGCTCCCTTCCTGTAAGATAATAAAGGGAGGTGGAATACTTTTAAAAAAAATAGATATTAAAATAGAAATGTATCAATTTTTTGTTTTTTACCACTCCTTACACACATACACACACAATGCTCCCTATACACACACTGTACCCCTATACAAACACACAATACATCCACAAACACTATACTCTGATCCCTTTCTCCTTACATCTAGGACACGTATGCTGGAGGATAAGGTGGTTGTTATTATTTTGTATATGTAAATTGGTGTGAGTGTGTATGTGTAAATAAATTGTGACTATGTGTGAATGTGTAAGTTACATTAATTGTATATGTCAGTGAAAATGTTTGTTTGTTTGTATGTCAGTAAGAGTGTGTGTTAGTGAGAGTGTGTGACATTGTGTTTGTGTGTATCAGGGAAATAGTGTGTGTTAAATGTGTTTTCACATTACAATAACAATTGCTATTTTCATGAACACATACTTTGTAACTGTTTTAAAAGGGTATATTACAAGTCTTAACTGTAGGTTGGGTGCCATCTAGTGGTGGTCTGTAATTCTGAAACCCAACCTTGACGCTCATTGTATCTGCCCTGCCTAAAACAATAAAATGTTTTGATAAAATAAAAAGGTTGAAATCATTAATGTTTCTCTTTTCAAACACAGTGCTTGGCACAGGATTCAGAGGCTTTATTCAAAAAGGTTATGGAACTGGTTAGTTCTAAATGAAATGGTACTGAAGGTAAAGAGCATCGCCAGCTCCATTCTAGAAGTTGATAATGTGCACCTTAGATACAAATAGCTGTACAAAAAAATAAATAAAAAGGAACAATGTAGACAGTAACAGTGTTCGTCTCTAACCAATTAGAAAGACAAATGATCTTCCAGAGAGAGAGAGTTTCTGCAGACGGTCCCCCACAAATATCAGCCAGACACTTAATAATATAGGAAACAGCAATGTGCACTTTCAGACTCACACCGGGTTTTTTGCATTTCTTTGTCTGTGTAGTGAACACAAGTTAACTTATAGTAGTATGGACTTGGGATAGCAACCAATCACACTACAAAGCTTAATATAATTACAACCAGTGTGAATAGAGCACTGTGTTTGCAAGAAAGGGTGGGGACAGGCAATAACATGGACTGTAGACCATATAGGAGACTAAAATGAGTGGTCTAGAAGTGTCACTGGAACAATGGGACAAGGCCCTGCTGGGAAAACAACAAGTCAGGAAAGGGAGAGGGGGTAATGCACATACAGCGTGGACAATCAGTATATGTCATTTAATTTTAACTACGCAATATAGAATATCTCTATCATTTTAAACCAAAAGAACCAATTGAAAGGTTGGGAAATGTCCGTTACCTTTCTCCCCTCTAGGCAGATTAACCAGGCACCAGACTCAAATCAGTCTGTGTCTGATTTAGACGAAAAACTTGCCACAAAAAGTTCATCCACTTTCACAGTCCTTGGAAAGTCTGGAGGCGATAAAAGTGTACCAGTGGCAACTAGTGATGTCGCGAACCCGAAATTTTCGGTTCGCGAACGGTGAACGCGAACTTCCGCAAATGTTCTCGAACCGGCGAACCGCCCGAAACGCCATTGACTTCAATGGGCAGGCGAATTTTAAAACACACAGGGACTCTTTCTGGCCACAATAGTGATGGAAAAGTTGTTTCAAGGGGACTAACACTTGGACTGTGGCATGCCGGAGGGGGATCCATGGCAAAACTCCCATGGAAAATTACACAGTTGATACAGAGTCTGGTTTTAATCCATAAAGGGCAGAAATCTCCTAACATTCCTAAATCACAATGAATATGGATTGACACCTGACATATGACATATTGACACCTTGACATATGGATTGACACCTGTCCTCAGAGCCCCTGATGCACACGGACACAGAGCAGAATAGAGACTGGTCCCCCTACATAGGGTCACTTGGCAGATATGGATTGACACCTGTCCTAAGGATCCCTGATACACACTGACACAGAGCAGAATAGGGACTGTTCCCCCTGCATAGGGTCACTTGGCAGATATGGATTGACACCTGTCCTAAGGTTTCCTGATACACACTGACACAGAGCAGAATAGGGACTGGTCCCCCTACATAGGGTCACTTGGCAGATATGGATTGACACCTGTTCTCAGAGACCATGATACACACTGACACAGAGCAGAATAGGGACTGTTACCCCTACATAGGGTCACTTGGCAGATATGGATTGACACCTTGCTACAAACTGCTATTTGTAACCGTCCCTTTAAATGGCAAATTGCCCTGCTTCCCTGGGTTGTGGAGAAGCCTATTTGCCAGCCTCCTCCCGCATGACTATGGCCCCTGGGAGATTGTGAAAAATGTATGCACTTTTATTTGGTGTGTATGGCCCTTTAAGACTGTCGGTGGGCATATTGGGGCTTATGGACTCTTTATGTGACTGGTGCTGGCCCTTTAAACACCTTTTTTGGGACATCAGGAAGATTGGGACACTGCCCCTTTAAGGCCGTGTCCCCAGACTTGTTGGGGACACGGCCCCTTTAAGACGGTGTCCCCTGTGTCCCCAGACCTGGTGCAAACCCTTTGTGCCTGCCTGGCTAATTCCCACTTGGTTCAGTAAATGGGGCTTACTGAACCAAGTACCACACAGGCAGACCACCCAGAAGTGGAAGTGTGCAGGCAATTTACCTCCCAGAAGCTGCGGTTAACCGCAGCTTAATTGACAATGCTGGGAGGTCTTTGTTCGTTTGCCGAACACGTGGTGGCGGCCATCTTTGATCATTCGACGAGGTCAGCGGTATGTGTAGCCAAATTCATGGAACTAAAATAGGCTACACATTTCCGCGAACACCGCTGAGCTCTACCTTCTCTACTGGTTTTACAGCTGCAGAGACTAAGTCCCACGTGCGGCAATGGGACTTAGTCGTTTTCAACCGTTTTTTCAGCCCCTTGGCTGGCTGCAGAGACTAAGTCCCGTACGTGATGGGACTTAGTCATTTTCAGCCTGAAATAGACCGACCTCACAGCCCAAATCTATGGAACTGTTTTGGGCAGGAAAATGTGCTTGCGGTCGGTCATAAAGGGACCTCAGCTAACTTTTTAACCCCTGGATGGATTTGGCTGATTTTTGGTTATGTTTATGTTTTAAGTGTGCTGATTCCAAATATGTAATTATGAAGATGGGATGTGTGGTTTTAAAGTTACAGTGTATGGCTAAAAACTGTATTTTTACTGCCTGTGTTTAATTATGTTAATCTCTTCCCAAACGTCATTTCGTTCAAAGTGGAGTGAATGTTAAAAAAATGTATTTTTGTTCGGAGTGTGAGAAATGCTTTTCAGCCGCTTCTAATCTTAAGCATCATTTGAGGAGCCATACAGGAGAGAAACCTTATTTGTGGTGTGTTTAGTATTGTTCTGATCAGTTTAATACCTTCCGCGTCTCCTAGCAGTGGACGTGTATATGGCAGCCATTTTAGGAACGTACACCTGGGACCCGAGCAAGGTCACCTCGTTCAACAGGCTTGCAGCGTATCCTCCAGGAAGAAGAGCCTGAACCCTTACCGGCTGCACGTGTCTTACCTGTACATGGAAGCTGCTGTGGTTCCTTGATGAGCCAGCTGCCCGTGAGTTAACATGTCCCGTGGAGAAGCACTCTGTCCTGTAAAGCCTCACCAAAAAAAAGGTGGTGTGTTTAGTATTGTTCTGATCGGTTAATACCTTCACTTGCCGTCTCCTATCAGTGGGCGTGTACGGCATTATTGATTTTATCTAAGCCGTAAACTTTTGCACTGTGAAGTATATTCACTGCCATTGAAAAGGAGTGCATAGCGGTGGTGTGGGCCCTCAAAAAGCTGCAACCTACTTGTATGACAACCGTTTACCTTACTCTCAGATCACAACAAATTTGGGGCACTGCGCGTGCAATCTAATGTGCCACCAGATAGGAGTGGTGTGTTTAGTACTATTGTTATCAGTTTAAT
>OW240917.1:179364271-179563149 GCA_933207985.1 Pelobates cultripes | reverse complement strand
CTCCCCCTCCTCCCCCCTACCTTTGCTGTAGCGTGGCCGAGCCCAGTATAGTGTGCACTTCCTTTTAGTCCGGCCGGGTACAGGAGACAGCTGCTCTCTGTACCCGCGGACCATCAATGCTGCAGGGCTCGGCCACGCTACAGAGAGGGAGTGACAGGAGGGAGCGCTGAGCGCTTCCCTCCTGTCAGCCCCTCTCCCCATGCTGCGCCCGGGCGGTGCGGTCCGCCCTTATGGGGGGCTGGTCATGGCACCCCCCACCCTGGTGGCACCTGGGGCGGACCGCCCCCCCCACCTCCTCCTTAGTACACCACTGTATAGTGCATGTGCATTTGTTACTTTTTAATCACTGCTTTGTAGTTGCAAACATAGTTTTATGAAATAGTAATGATAAAAACTTTTCTTTCTGCTTTTCTTCAGACTAGCAGCTCCTCAGTTGCTACACTGTAATTTTATCTTCAGTTCAACCAGTTTCTATTTTGGATTCGATCAGAATGAAGAAACAATTCTCCATGAGCATCATTACTACAGCGCTATCAGAGTCAATATATTACATATCTAACGTAATTAAAGACATATGGCCCTGCACATATGCAACTTCTGCAAACTGAACGCCTGCCAAAGATCACTGGTATGCTTTTTTTTTTCTTCCATAGTAGTAGTCAATAACACACAATACAACATTTTCCTTTTTTTACCAGAGAAGCTTCCAGTGACATCTTAGCAAATTTTACCTTTACCACGTTGTGAGGGCTTAATGCAGCCTAATTAGGATTTTTTGCTTTCTTTAGGATCAACAGCAAAAAACAAACGTGAGGAAGGCTGAACTTGATGGACGCAAGTCTCTCTTCAGCTATGTAACTATGTAACTATGTAATTATGCTGTAACAAAACATTAAAACACAAAGCCTAAAAGGGTTAACTGACATAAGGCTTAGCCTCATAAAACATGCATTTCTATACAAGTTGAAAGAAAAAAAAAACATTTGCTCCTATAACCATCACTGCTTAACTCTCTATAGCCTTAAACTAGACTCCTGTTGTGCAGGAGACAGTCAATTCTCACAGCCTACCCTTCAGTCAGAGCAAACACCACATTTTTATTGTTTTGTGCTTTGATTCACATCACCTGTGAAATCAGCTCCAGTGAACACAGATGCCATTAGATGTGTGTCCACTGGAATGGATTCACAGGTGATGTGAAACAGGTCCACACAGCAAGACATACATTTTGTAGTTTAATACATTTGTGGTTTAATCCTCTTCCTACTGTCTGCAGGCTCCTTGTCTCCCAGCAGCTCAGTCACTGTACTCAGCAGATGAGTTTGGTACATACTGATGGGCAGAGTTCAGTCCAGGAACAATGAGTGAAAAGGGAGAAACTAGTTGTTTTTAAAAGAATAGTGTCACACACCCTAAAAATTGCAACGCCATAAGTATTGGCTTATAAGACACCACGGATGATGGGTAGTGAGTTACATATGTATATTGGTTGACAAAATACTCAAGATCATCAAGTTCAATTTTTCCAACATCTCAGCTTCTGCTGAGATCCAAAAGAAATCAGAAAAAATAATTTTCCAGTTTTACACCAACAAAAAAATCCTACATGACTCAAAGTGCCAATCAAATGTATCTTGGTTCAACAAGCAGTTAAAAGAAAAATGTCAAGTCTTGCTGAGTTCTGTTCTATGATCCTTGGTCAAAAGCAGTGCTTGCAAAGATCACTCTAATTTGCCTAGAATAAAGATAAATTATGCTATTGTAATGTGAACAAGGTATTGGAAAATGCAGAGTGATCTTCTGTTGGGTAAGTACTGCTCCAGACCAAGGATGAATAGTCTGCATTTCAGCTATTATAGCAATTAATAGTTGAATTTCTCTAAAAACATAACTTATTTTTTTAGTTTACTCAACCTTATATAACAACTTGATTATGCAGATAATTCCACATTTAAACTTTTTTATTCTTCTTACTGTAAATAATCCACTCCTCACTTGTGGACCAATTTGCCTATATTCAAGTTTGAATGGGTGCCCTGTTTGATCGTAAAGTCAAGTTAATGAATAGGTCACAGGACGCTTATTTCTTATCTCCTATGTTTGCATGATGTCAAGTTCTCTCAAAAGCGTTAAAGCTAAAGTAAACAAGCACAATAACTAGCCTTTCTTCATAACTAAGATCTTCAATTTAATTTACACATTTTGGAAATCCGATCAGAACTTTTTCTAGATCCATATAAGCCTTCTTTAAAACCAGTGCCCCAAATTGCACCATATTCCAGGTAAGGTAATCAAATTGATTCATATAGAGGTAAAATGAAATTTTCATCATTTAAGAGAAATGAACATTCTGGGCACCATAACCTATAAGTGGTTATGGTGCCTGGAGCCCACTGGCTCCATCTTACCTTCCAGTATTAAATCATTTGTGAATGATTTAACCCAGAAGTAATGTAACCAGGTGCCCATAATGCTGACTTTCTTCTGGTAGGTGGACTAATGCGAAATCGTGTTCTCAAAAACCATTAGGAAGTGCACATCATAGACAATGTACATACCATTACCCACAATGGGCGGCCAGCGATAGGTTATCACTGCCTCCCATCGGTGCTTAAGTAAATGCTTCAAAGAGGGAAGGCAGTATGAAGTGCACCTAATGACACTACTACTGTGTTGAACCATTTTAAAATGGTTTAACACTGGAAGGTAAGACGGTACCAGGGGATTCAAGGCACCATAATCATATCACGAAGAGCGTTTGAATATCCCTATTTTACGTGATAATATAATACTCACCTTTGGAGCTGCTGACTGACATTTCACACTGCAGCTTAGCCATTTGCCATTTAAATATTACAAACAAGGTTACTAGAGTAGAGACGTTTATCCTGCCACAAAGATATGAGAACATTTTTTCCCTTGGTGAATTTCAACAAGCCTCATAAACCAAAGTAACAGTACAGGGGCCCAATGAATCAATCAACCATATTTTAAATTCATTAATGAAAATGTTAAAATGATGCACATAGTTATTGCAACACTTTTCTTCTTTATTGGTGTCAGTCCTTTTGATTATTAATACATTGCGATTTAATTTAGAAATTGAGCAAAATCCTAACATTGGCAACGTATTTAAAAAACAACACATCAGCAACTTGTTTTTATATCAAAGCTCACACCAAACTTATTTTATTTGTGATCAGTGCAACCGGAAAATACACTTAAGTACTTTTCAAATCCAATTACAATGAAGACACTTTCTTTTATTTTCCAAGATAGTGTTTTTGTAATATTTCACAACAGAATTTGTGGACGGTGCTTATGTGACTGTACAAACAGAGTAAACAAAACGGTAGACAATTTAAAACAGACATGAATCTTTGCTAAGCAAAGTGATTCCTTCATAAGGATACAATGATACCAAGTGAACAGAACGCCAGGAGGAAAAAGGCTTCAGGTGCCATGAAAATATTTGTTGGCTTCTTAACCATTCTGTAAATAAGATATTAATTATTGGAATTGTTCAAATTAGCCTCTTTTAATTAGGCTGGGAGTTCAAAACCAGGAGGCAGTTCAAAACCAACAAGGCAATTATTATTTTACTGTCCTGTACTTGTTAAAATAAATTGGTGTTATCAAGATTGAAGGTTTGACTTCGTGCACATCTTGCTACATGTATGCATGTCTGGATGAATCCGTCCAGGCTTCTCTGGAAGCTTGTATTGGAAATCTGGAGAAGTGAATTGCCACATTGAGACTGGCTGACAATCAAGTTTAGTGGGGACCTCCAGTGCAGTGGAAGGATATAAGACAGCTGGGGAACATGCATATAGCTGGGTAACAGTATAACCTGATAGCCTGGAGAGAGGGAGTGGTAAGGTTAACTAGTCCTGACCTTGTGCAAACTAACACATCTGCCCGACTGAGTGAAGATGTTGAAAGCATCAGCTGAGCAGTAGCTATACTGGAGGATTTTCAGAAATATTACTTGCCGCGCGCTACAGTAGAAAGGCAGTGGGAGATTTGGGAGGTTAATGCATGGCTAAAGTCATGGTGCAGGAAGGAAGGTTTCGGTATTTTAGATCACTGGGCTGATTTTATGCTTAGGTACAATCTTTATAGCCGTGATGGATTGCACCTAATCGGAAGAGGGTCTACAGTGCTGGGGGACAGGATGGCTAGAAGGTAGGAGGAGATTATAAACTAGTGGTAGGGGAAGGGACTCAAAAATCTACAAAATACATAGGACAGAAAGGACATGGGCTTAAGCTCAGCATAAAGAGGGTGGAGTATGGGGGAGGGGCAAGATCAGAACAGAGGAGGTTTGTAATAGCAATACAAATTTACATAAAGTACAAGAGACTCATGATATAATATTAAATGTATGCTTACCAACGCAAGGAGCCTAAATAACAAAACTGGGAAACTAGAGGCAATAGCATACATTAAGCAATATGACATAATCGGTATAACAGAAACATGTTGGGATGACACACATGCCTCGGCAGTTAACTTAAATGGTTAGACATTACTTAGGAAGGATAGAAAAAACAGGAAAGGTGGTGGGGTATGTTTGTATGTCAACATGACTTAGAGCTCAGTATTAAGCAAGTTGAATGTGACAAGGAAAATGCAAAAGCTTTATGGGTAGATATCTATTTTAGTCAAAAGAAGGGAAGTCAAATATTGGTTGGGATATGTTATAAACGACTAATGTTAATATTGATGAGGAAGAAGAGCTGTAAATCTGGGTAATATATTAACTATTGTAGATTTTAATTATCCAGCAATAAATTGGGATAGAGGGACTAGTAGTTCAGCAAGGGGAAATCAAGTTTTTAAACCTGTTAAATGACACCTACATGTCACAACTGGTACAAGCACCAACCAGAAAGAATGCTTGTCTGGATCTGGTTATAACAAACAATGTTATCTTTTGACAAACATTTAAGTAAGGGAGCAGCTGGGAAATAGTGATCACATTATGGCATCTTTTGAAATAAATTCAAAAAAGCAAATGTACATGAGGTATTCTAAAACATAACAAAAAGGCCAATTTATATAATATTAGGGCAGCTTTACAACTTATTGAATGGCATAGACTCTATAGTGGAAAAAAAACAAACTGTGGATAAAGATAATATCTTCAAACAAATATTAGAAAGGTACGCTTTTCAGTATGTACCATAAGGTAATAAATAAATATAAAAAAACAAAACATATTGAAACCAATGTGGCTTAGTGGGAAGGTAAACCAAAAAATTTAAAATAAGAAAAGGGCATTTAAGGAAGCCAATAATGCATGCAAAAAGGCAATTAGACGGGCTAAACTTGTCTGGAAATCTATTCATAAATAGGACTATACATAGGACACGGGATCACACATTTAGACTGGAAGAAAGTAGATTTAGGCAAAGGAAAGGGTTTTTATACAGTAAGAACAATTGGGATTTGGAATACTTTGTCTGAAGAGGTGGTTTTATCAGAACCGGAACAGATGTTTAAACAGCAACTGGATGAATACATGCAAAAACTAAATATTCAGGGATATATATTTTTTAATTTGTGGGGTCGCTTCTGGATCAAATGAGAGATCTGACTCCCATTCTGGTAAGCACTTCAAAATGGGTTTATTTCAAGCAAATGTGGGAATGGCTGAACTTGATTGATGCGTGTCTCTTTTCAGTCTATGTAACTATTGGCACTCTGCGGAATTGGCCCATTATCCACATTTCTTTCAATGCCAGATAACCATGACTCCTTTTCCATGTCATTTATATAAATGGTGCCATTATGGACGTTCTTTCAGAGGTGAAACAGGTTTCTTTAAATGTAAACTTAAAACAAAAAAATCTCAATAAAATATATAATTTGAGTAGTCACTTAGCAGTTTTATCTTTTGTTAAAAGTTTTTTTCTTTTTTTTTTTTACAACATACAAAAGGCATTTTCTACAGCAAAAATGGTTAGGATATGTACAAAACTTACATCATTACTTTATAAAAAGTATTTTTTTTTTTTATAAATAGAAGCATAATAGGGTTTGTTATTAAGGCATACACGAATCAATGCAGCAGGTGGAAGCATTTGTTGAATATAGTGCTGTGTTTTCTGGTCCTTAATATGAGTGGAAATGAGGAGAATAAATTGTAGATTCTTTGCTACGATCCTGCATTCAATAAAAACACTTTTTAAACACCAACTCAATGCATTAGTTTAGAACCTATATGAAGAAAAAGTATGTGGCATCAATGATTTCATACGGTAGTATGCGTTCTGAACAGGTTTACATGGTTACTGCCCCATTTATGATTTGGATGATAACAGTCCATCTTTTTGGAAATTCTTTCACCTTAAAATGGTTGTGGGTAGCACCGTTGTTAGGGCAAACTATTTACAGAAGAACTACACACAAAGAAGACAGTGCGTGTAGTGAAAACGAACACCGGAAGATCTCATTTAAGATCATTAAGTTTTTATTAATGAAAAAAATAGTTGTTTTTTTTAAATTAGCGGTCATTTTTGTATTTTTGTTAGCCAGAATCATCTACATGGAATATTAAAGTGAAGAGGTCAGTGGTGGAGGTATATTCATATTTTCAAAAGATGAAATACTTCCTTCAGTCAAAAGCACTTTCCCTCCGATTTGGAAATCACTAGGCAAACCTTCCAACAGGCACTTTAGTTGCTCCTGGCCAAGTTTAATCTTGTCATCCAGCTCCCGCTGTTTAATAAGTAAAGTTGACTTCATTTTGACAAAATGCTGATACTCCTGAAACTGTTCCCCTGTGAGGTAGTTTCCTAAGATGTCCATCACCAATTTCTCACGACGGTCAAGATTCTCCTTCAGCTCCCGAGCATCCTCATGCTGACCGCAGAGCTGCTTTTTCTTCTCATTCCAGGTTTTCTACATAACATATAAACACATGAGTTCTTCAAATATCCTGTCACTGAGAATCTTAAAAAAAGTTAGATAAATAAGTAAACTTCCTCAATGTATCCAACACAGAAGATTAATTTTAAAAGCCAGCAAGACAAGGGTTAAACACTAAAAAGACAGCTTTCTATCCTCTGTAATTACCAATCACAGCTGCCGCAAACAGTAGCAAACATGTTTGTTTTTTTCAAAATAAATAAAAACAAGTGTATTCAACTACATTCTACACTATAACACTTATTTAAAAATAATTTAAATATGTTTACAAAGGAATAACTATTTCCCATAAATGTTGCTACCCCACATCATACTGTGTCTAGGACCTACTAGTCTTAATTATGAGTAAACCCTTTCTCTAGATCAGTAGGTCCCCGTCCTCAAGGCATATCAACATTCCAGGTTTTCCCAATATCCACATTTGAACAGAAGTAGGATATACCTAAATCCTGGAAAGTTGGAGTACCTTGAAGACTGAATTCAGAACAACTGGTCTAGATCACACCTGCACATTTTGTACTGTTTGTTCGAAAAACAATCTGAAAATACCTTGTTTAACATTCAATGTTATAAAACAATGTCAAACTTAATTTTTAGGCAGACACATATGAAAACAAAAATAGTGAAAGAAACAAAAAGAAGCCTTGCAAAACAAATTCTAGCATTGTATACCACATATCCAATAAAACACACACACAGACACCTGAGTGATCCATTTAAGTTTAACTCCTAATTTTCTTTATAAGTTAAATGGGCAATTGCAGACTTTTCTCAGCATATTTAAGCATAGATCTTTAAAGAGAAACTCAATCTACTCCAACCCCTTAAGGACCAAACATCTGGAATAAAAGGGAATCATGACATGTCACGTGTCCTTAAGGGGTTAAAGGGACACTAAAGTGTTCGGAATACAAATATGTCCTATTTGTTTTCAGATCCCCCACCCCCATGGGTGCATTCCAATAAAAAAATAATACAAGTTTTACTCACCAATTTCTAGCGCCGAGGCTTCCTTGGCACTGCTTACCTCTCTGCCTCCCATGACATCATGGAGGAGGCATGGCCTCCTCCGCTGATGTCCAATCCAATACTTCTCATAGAGGAGCATTGCAGAATGCGTGGTGAGTGCACATTCAATCTTCCTTATAGGAAAGCACTAAATCATGAGGGATTCTGTGTCACGTTTTAGTTGGTCACTGACACTACTTGGTCTCTATGTTTTTCATAAAATCATGACTTTCAGTCATGAAATAGAAAATTTGACTCTTTTTCAAGAACTGTGTAGGGAGGCTGCTTGAGTCTCAGCCAGGGGCTCATCACTCAACCAGTGATTTAACTCCTAAAATGTCAGAGAACTGAGTAAATCAACTGCAGGGGCATGATCTATACACCAAAACCAATTCATGAAGCTAAAGTTGTTTTGGTGCTTAGAGTATCCCTTTAAAGGCGTTGTTCCCAAACAGAACTGTTTGAGAGTTCAGCTTAATTGTTTTTTTCATTGAACATGCTATAGCTTTGAGCAAATATCATGCCCAGTTGAACAACACCATGGCATGTGTTATACTGATTCAATTTAAAGCTATTTGCATTCACTGTCTTTATAAAAACAAAAGGAAGCAGATTCTTACAATAGTTAGGTTAAAACATGACTGAAATTGCCACTGTTATGTTACCTTTAACTATTAAAATATAGAATTGATGTGATTGATTTCCAAATTGCATGTTGTATTGGAAACCTTTAAGCTTCATGTGAATAAAACGTGTACCTACCCGTTCCTCAGCATTTGTATCTTTAGTTAAGCGACTAAGGACATTTTCTACCCTTGCCAGACGTCCTGAGAGGGAGAGTAGGAGATTCACCACTTTATCCAGGTCTCCAATAAACATTTTGTATTTGTCATACTCATTGGGTTTACATAGACTTTCAATTAGGGTCTCCACCTCTTCTCCAAGGCTGTTGTTTATCTTGATATCAAGCAAAAGGCTTTCCTTGGCATCTTTCATAATCTCCAGTTTGTGAGTAATGTTGTCAATTAGTTCAGCCTAAATAAATAAAAAGAACACTTTAAATAACGATGGGAAATTGTCACTCTTCCTTTGTTTCTGTTTCCCCTTAATGGCATTTCTTACGGTCATGTCAGTGTGGTTCCATAAAATCATGCTTGGAACTTTGGGTTTATTTAGCATCAGAAACTCTATACACCTCATTTGTTGTTATATATGTCAGATTTTCTTTTTTTGGAATAGGATACTTAAGATCATAATTCTATGATTGCATAGGCTGTTGCTTTGGATGGTAATACTTAATGGAAAATGGTATATAGTTTTAAGAAGCTTTAATGCTCCACCAATCGTGGACAACCATAGACCAGCAAGCCCCCTGTGTGAAACATTAGTATAATCTATACTCCATACTGATGCGCTATACTTTATATTTGTATTTGTCAAAAATAAAATCACACATTATTTACCTTACTCCAAAAATTCCAATTCCAGGACAATTACTCAAGTGAGGAAGCAACAAATGTGGCATATATTAAGATGATACACTATCCCTGATGCTGTACTGTATAGGCCTTAACAACCTTAGCCAGATCATCATGAACTGTGGATACAGATACAGGTTCAAGAGTGAAGCTACCATCAACCACCTCCTCTGCATGGACATCAAGACATTCATTCACCCACCAAACTAGGAAGTACTTGATGTCTGGATATTAGAACAGAGAAACTACTCACTATAAATGGAGCATTCCACCTGAAATCTAGCACCCAGAGATTGTATACCAGCCAGATACCAGCCTGTATACCAGCCGAAAGGAAAGAGGTCAGGGTCTTATGATATTTTTAAGTCCACAATGCTGAAGGAAACACAGGGTACACATCATGCAGGTGGCTCATAATAAAGAAACTTCCAAGGGAATGCTTGGTGCAAAAATAGATATAAGGAGAAGGTTCCATGGCAAAACAAACTTCATGACTGAACCATCAGCAAATAGTAGATGGCTCACATTACAAAATCCAACCTGTGGTTGCAAAAAAAGCAGGACTGGAAGACAACACTGAAACACTAATTCCAGTAGCACAGAAACAGGCACTCAGCACCAAATCAATAGAAGCAGTGGTCTACCACACCAGACAGGACACAAGGTGCAGACCGTGACAATCCAGCACATTGTAGTCAAACGTTTTTAGCAGGAACTGCATACACTGAGAGATACAATCAAAATGCTGGGTTTGTGTACCTGATGGGAGGTGCCACAAAGGATAGTTGAGAATAATAGAGCTTTGGGACTTCCAGATCCAGACAGACAAGCAAGCATTTGACAACTAACCCGTCATTGTGGTGGTAGACATAGAATGGATGATTGCGCTGGTAGTGGATGTGACAATACCTAGCGACAATAACATTAAGAAGACGGAACATGAGAAGAAGCACAAATAGCAAGGGCTGAAAGAGGATCTAGGAAGGATGTGGAAAGTTACAATAGTAGTAGCCCCAGTTCTCATAAAAGCATTTGGGCTGTAACATTTACATTTACATTTTACAAATTTACAAATTTCAGCAGATTCCAGGTGGAACATCTGAGATCTATGTCTAGAAGAGTGCTGTTCTAAGAAAAGTTAGACTCCTAGGCCTCTGGTACATGACCCAAGAATGAGATATACAAAAAAAAATAAAGCAAAATTATAATAAGAATTTAAAAGATACACATATATATATATATATAGCTCATCATGCTGTGTATACATTGATATACTTTATAAAGTTACTTTGTCCACAGACTGAATACATTACTGTGCTGAACTAGGATAAAGCAGGGGAAGAAGGCCACTAAATCATAAGATAAATTATCATTAATTCACAATGGCTGTGTTAGACCTTATGATGCTATAAAACGTCTAATGAGTTGGCCAGATTAGGGGGAGGGCTCATGACACAGGGACTCCCACTCCGTGTGAGCTGACTAAATATTAACTAGGTCGCCTGGATTCAGGCAATACAGAAAAACACATCGGAGAATCAGTGTCCTCCTTAGCATTGCATGCTGCATTATTTGCGATCTGGACAGAGCCCATTGGGTAAGCATTGTGTTTTCAGTCCACCCTTTGACTGAGAGTCTGCATATCTGACCTACAAGAACTTGTTTTGTTTTCATTAATCAGGATTGCTGTGATTCTCAAAAGCCAGCAGAAGTAATTCTTTGTGCCCTTACAAAAGGAGTGGGCTTTGATTGCCCAAATGAGTCGTCCTCCATGCATTCTTCATAATGGCTATGCTAATGTTCCTGTACAAGGAAACATGCCAGTATAATTACCAGCATGGGCCTAATCACTTAGATCTATTGCTTTTTTCCCAGGCACATGTGAGTTCTACGCCTTTTGGAGTCACAGGGTGTTCTCTGCTCTGATCAAACAGTGCTTCCAGTCTGCAGCCTATTTGTTTCTGCATAGCAGAAAGCCAACACCATTAACCCTTACTGTGGAAAAGGTAAAAATAACTCACAAGTACAGCTTTTGATGGGTTGAAGATTCTACTCTTACGAAATGTGAATAACTAACCGTTTCTGGATTTATCAAACGTTTTGTGTTAAAATATAGTGGTGTCTGGATTCACAATCTATACCACATTCAGTGTAGTTCTCCTTTCGCTATTTCTCTTCACTTTCTTTCACCTTTGCATCATTCATGCTTTCTTTCCAATTCTCCCTGTCCACTCCATCCATGTTAGCTCACACCTTTCATTACTCAATTTCCCCTTTTTTCTGCAGTTCCTCAAGCCTCTTCCAACACCATTTGCAAATAAAATCACATCCCTCATATTCATTTTTAAAATTCTTCCATCTACTTTCTCTTTTTCAGTTCTGTTCCCTTCATTGTATTATCAACCCTTCATCTAACTTTCTTTTTCACTTTTACATTAATCCCTTTCAGTTATGCTTTAATTCTTTATTCAGATTCAGCTCACAATAACTTCATCACCAGTTCCCTATGTTTAGGACAGCTCTCTGTTCTCCATCTTAATTAATCATTAATAAATTTGTGCATCTCACAAATAATGAATATGGCCTTGCTCCTAGAATCTATGGCCACGACCACTAGGACAACAATCATAATATCCTTTCAATTTATAAAGTCATCCCTTTTTTTTTTTTTTAATCAATAATACAGATAAATATATTTATCATGCCACTTGGTATGTGACATTATCATGATGGCCTTGTACATTCAACTCAGTATTTTTTTTCACATTTCCATTGAAACCTGTTCAAGGTCCACACGCACCAAAGTGTAAGTGATATAGAATGGAGCTCTCAGAACAAAAGTACAAACTCAGCTGTATTAGAGATAGTTATATATAAATTTCATATTTCAAAGCAATGATAGCACATATAAAAGATTGGTAGCTGGTGGAATGTGACAAAGAAGACATTGGTTGGAGAATGGGTGTAAAAAGAGCATTTTTGGAGCAAAGTTCAGAAAGTAGAGCAGTCACAATGTAGATCGATGACATGTTTATATATAACTTTGCTCCACAACTGTTCTTTATTCACAAGCACCAATTAGTTCTACTAACAAAATTCCACGTTTCTTTTTGTCTTATATGTCAACAACCATGGAAACTGAAAACAGTAGATGTCAAAATGCATTTAAACACTTTATTTATAACCCCCTTGCTCCCAAAAAGCTTTTATTGATTAACACTGATAAAACTGCATTTGGTAAATGTGTATGTGTATTTTTTGAATATTTACCATATGCGTAAGTACAATGTCTAAAAAGTTCGTATTTTGAAAGCTGGGAATAAACAACAAACCATTATTTGACATTTGAGATCAAACGGAGTTACACAGGGATCTACAAGCAGTTTATGTGTATGTGAGAAAAGAAAAAGGTTCATCTCTTGGTTAACTATCATGGCAGCATGCATTACCTTCTTCTCGTTGATGTCCATACTGTCCAGTCTGTCCTTCACACCTGCATTAGTGTCTTGATCTTCTACCTTGGGTGCTGACAAGGAAGAATATGCAGAGCTAGTTTGTGCAAATTCTGCTGTTTCCCTTTTCTCTTCTTTACTGTTGAAAAAAATAAATTTTGTTAAGTATAATAAACAATAACATGCACTTTCTCCACAATGGCTTTACGCGTTCTGCATGAAACAGTTTAGTCAGTGTTTACACAACTTGCCACTAGGTGGTGATCTCTCTCTTCTATTTAAACTGTATAATGAGCTCGTAGAACATCTAGTGTTCTCTGGTACATAGCTGGAGTCTCAAATTCTTGCATGGCATACTTGAGGACATTTTGACTTTGATTTATAATATTGTTGGATAATCTTTCAAATTATTTAATATTTTTGGATAAACATTTTAAAAAAAAATTCAAAATATTTAAGTACAAAAAAAACAAAAAAAACCCTATATAAAAAATATATTAATATATAAAAATTTCAAAGTATTACAAAATGAAAATATTTTTTATATTATATTGGATACACTTTTGAAATGATTTAATATTGTGAAATATATTTACATTTTTATATTAATATCTTTTTTTATATATGATTTTTTGGTATTTTAATATTTTTACAACAATATTTCAAAGTGTATCCAAAAAAAATTAAATCAATTTTAAAATCTTATCACACAATATTAAATGGAGTTATTTGTCAGATCAATAATATTTGTTGACTTTAATACTTGAATATCAGTATCTTCATTATTATTTTGAGTAGAGTTATTTTCATTTAATATGATACCATGTCTGCTATGTTTGTGATGTGTTTATTATTTCAATATACTTCGGGGAAATAAAAACTAATTTAACAAAAAAATTCCACATTATCACATGCAGTGGTGAGGGGGCTGTTTTGTCAGACTGCACCCATTGCATTCCAGTACCATAATCACTATAATAAGATTTAATGAGTACAGTACGTAAGAGTGTCCACTTAACAAAAAGGATTGACAAATATACATTGCTCCATTGTATACAGAATCCGATACGTTTTTAAAAAAAAGATGATGTTACTTCCTCAACAAACGGGAGAAAAACACCTAATGAATAAATATTAGACAAGAAAATGTAGGTGTGAAAGAAATGGAGTATGAACTGAATAAAAACAATACAAAAAACATGCAACTGTACGAGCAATATATTGCCTACAAATTGGTTATTTTTCATTTGAAATGCATTCATTCAATTTCTATATAATATTATAATCTGTGTTTTACTGCTCAAAGATAGTAAGCGAACATTGGTACCCCAGAAAAGTATTACATTGTTTACAGCCTTAAGGGTTAAAATGTAGTTTACAAACACATGGTAGGACCATGGCTATGCAATTAAACAAAATTAACTGCAACTTTATTTAGAAAACAAAGCCTTAAAACAGCACTATCCTTAACTTAAATGTTAACCATCACTGATCTAGGACACAAATCACAGCATGCCCTCATAGCCTTATGAGATTTTATATCCCTAATTATGGTATGGACATGCTTTTCAATAATAAGTGCAGTGGTAGGAATAATGTATTAGAATACTGAGTATATTTATTTCAAAAATCCACACTATAATATAATGAGAGTTATGTTAAAAACAGCTGCTTAACCTGGTGCCTAATACTTGGTGCTGGACACTAATGATGTCTAGTTGTGCCCTGCAACTATCACTGGCATGGAGTACGAGCTGAAGAGACTTATGAATATTTGGCAAAAAGTCAGACTCTAACTTTGTGAAGGCTGTTGCAAGATTATTAAATGGTCAACAACATCTAAACACAAAATAAATATCATGTGATTCTCAGCAGTTGTATTGGTGCATTCTTTGTGGCAGCAAACCTAGATTGGTCAAACATTTCCTCCATTAATACTAGGTTTGCCAAGTTTTAATGCTTAATATTCCCTTTGGGAGTAATGAAAGGACAGGAATGAAGCACCCTGAAGGTCTAAGAATTACTTTGGCTGGGAAAGAAATTACACTTACAGTTTTAGTTCTTTAAAGGAGGTGATAATGCTACATAAATAACATGTGTTCACCAGCCCCCATTATGTTTCCATTGTGCCATTATAAGCAAATAGTAACTGATTGTGACAAGTATGGAAACAGGTCCTGAATTAATCTCTAAAATGGAGGACTTTAGTGACTCCCGGCTGTTTCCAAGGTGTTGGCAACAAGTAATTAGATGCTACCAATTTCTCCATAAATATTAACATTGAGACGTAAAAATTAAGTAATATCAGGCTTCCATAATAAATAATAAAAAAAAAATACCAGGTCAGACACGAACTCAATATATATCAGCTCAGTGCTTAATTCACAAACTCAGCGGGACACTGGTAAAAGGGGACGGACCAGTAAAATGATTCATTACACTGACTCTGCTCAAAGGTCCGTCTATAGAGTTTAGATGTCAGCCTAGCGTGAATGCATACTGGGCTGTATACCAATCAAGTAGGTCAGCACACCAAGTTCGGACCATGCAAGGAGCACTGATTCAGTGCTCTCAGCAGGGTCCTAATACCCTGAGCATTGCGTGAGCACGTCTAAAGTGAGACACCAGGGGAAATATTCGGGACAGCAGAACAGGACCCAAAATTAAGGGCTGTCCTACTAAGATTGGGATGCCTATAGGTGTAAAGCAGAAAATACAAGTTAGAGACTGCAAACTCCTGATAGTATATATTTAAGTACTAAAACATATTTCTAAAGATGAACACCTGTCAGATGTCGCAGGCCAGGGATGTGTAAACATACTGAACAGTGGTGGATTGCAACTAAATTGTAAAATGTAGGTTACATCAAGTCAAACATAAAACACGTGGTCATGCGTTTAGACTGGAAGAAAGTTGTTTTTTTTACAATTTAGATGTGGAATTCTCTGCCTGAAGAAGTGGTTTTATCAGAGTCTGTACATATGTTTAAACAGTAACTAAATGCATGCTTGCAAAAACATACTATTCAATGATATATCTTTTCAACTGTAGGGTAATAGCTTCTTGATCCAAGGATAAATCTGTCCACCATTCTGGAGTCAAGAAGGAATTTTTTCCTAGTTTGTTGCAAAATTGGAAGTGCTTCAAAATGGTTTTTTTTTTTGCCTTCTTTTGGATCAACAGCAAAAAACAGACATGAAGAAGGCTGAACTTGATAGACACATCTCTTTTTTTTTACACTATGTAACTAACTATGCAAACTGTAAGTTCTATTGCCTAAATAATGTTTTTCTAAGAATAACTTGCTCAGACGATCACAGGTAAAACGGATATAAACTGAGTGAATCATTTATTGTCTTGTGGTGGAGGTGCTACAGCAATTATTAGGAAAAGAAACCATCTTGGACCTAACTGGTGGTGTCCATGAATGGCAGCAGATACAAATACAATACAGGTGTGAAAGGCATGAACAAACCACGAAAATACATCTGTATGGGTTTCATTAGCTGTATGATGTCCTGCTAATTAAATTAAAGCTTAAATACGGTTTGTTTGTTGTTTTTTTTTACCAACAAGCATTGTGTGGAATTTTTCAAATTCAGACTAAAAGTTTCATTCACTTTGAATTTCCAATAATTCTCAATGTAGTGAATAACCATAAATTAGTACATGACTGCTGGCATGGACAACTAATGAGAAATGCAGATTACTCTGTAACAGCTGTTTTATCTCTTATAAGAGATAAAACTAAAATCACGAGAGCATGTTTAATGAAATCCTAGTTGACCTTTCCCTGATATATGCACCAAACTAAAATAACAGTATGTTAATAACATATATAAGGTATGACTCCATCTGTTTACCACCTTTCTCCTGTACTTGGCTTTTACTTAAGTGGCCCAACGGCAATATCGTCTTACTTATCAAACCTGTTTTGTTTTAACTGTCTGGTACAACCACATTTTATGTGGACATTAAATGAGGCTTATATGTCTGGTGCACACTGCCTGAAAAGTGAAGGCACGAGACAATGAACATTGCCTAGGCATGTGTTTAATCTCTTAGCTATTATTAACCTTCATTTTGACAATGGCATTCTAAAACAATTTACATGTTAGGCAGTTACACAAGAAACTGCAGATAAAAAGAAGTCACATCTTGTGCTGAAACTGGCCAGACGAGGGGCAGCTAATCTCTGTGTCTTTGGTTGGATGACAGGTCTAACTGACAGCTGTTTGTACACGAGCGGTACGGATGTGAAGCTACCCTTAAACTAACTGCACATGCAGTGCACTGCGCAACCTTATTAATGCTCTTAACGCTATAGAAAATGAAAAACACACAGCAATGATCAAACATCTGGTGGTAATAAGGCAAATCCCTATAATTCCACATTTTGGATTCGGTCTATAATTCCACATATGCTTTTGGATTGGGTCTACAGAAAAGAAAATAGGCAGAACCCTCACAAACACTGAAGCTGTAATAATGCAATTTTACACAAGCTTCTTCTTGCCTACCAAACCACTGGTACTTACAACCTATTTACTACAATAAATCAATGGCTATAGTAGGGCCGTTTTGGCCCTATTTTGAGTTACTATTCTCTAATCCAGGGTTAGGCAAACCTTTTAGTCCAGATGTTGTGGACTACATCTTCCCTGATGCTTTACTAGTATTATGGCTGTAAGAGCATTACTGGAGATGTATATGAAGGTTGTCTAAACATGGCTTAGAGGATAGTAAGCTATTTAGAAACATTCCATGTCCTCTCCAACCTAAGTTTCAATAAACTCGGTGCAATCTATCTGAGGTTTAGTGAAGTAGTTAATTTTGTAATGACTTTGGTAAATCGTAATTCATTACTGCATCATCACCTCTATTCATTCATCTTTCCCTAAAGAGCATTTTGAGACTTGAAAAAAGCATTGGGTAAAAATAATAATAAAATTGTACCTATAAGGTGAATATACATTTCTCAAAAGCGCCTAATGCTAGACCATTGCTAAACAACTGATGGAGATAACGTAGTAAGATCTCCTCACTAAAGTATATATATGAGCCTTAGATAAATTTGATAGCAGACATTTTCCCCAGATATACTGATCAGCCACAACATTGAAACAACCTGCCAAATATTGTATAGGTCCCCCTCATGCTGTTAAAACAGCCCTGATGTGTCAAGCATGGACTCCTCTAGACCTCAGAACGTGTCCTGTGATATCTGGAACCAACACATTAGCAAGAGACCCTTTAAGTCCTGCAAGCTGCGTAGTGAGTCCTCTATGGAAAGTAGGAGTTTGAATTCCTCTGAATTCTAAAAATGTATATATATTTTAACTGCATTAGTTTATCTTCATAACCTTTATCTAAATGATGATTTAATTCAAACCAATGCACTACAAATTGCCACCAGCAATTGCTGAAAATGTGTAACACTAGTTGGGAGATTGTGATTGGTTGTCTGATCAGATTCTTCTGATGCTGCCCTAATCACACCTCCCCTGAATATCACCTACACAGTCTCCTGTAAAGGAAGTGTAATGTTTAAACTTCCTTTATTGCACTGTCTGTTTAGTTTTGAATTTCTTATCTCCTGCTCTGTTAATAGCCTGCTTTAGCCTGCAGGAGCCATCTGTGTGTGATAAATGTACAATTAACAGAGCAAGAGATAAAAACTGAATTTAATTATTATTTAATGAATTATCTGTACTTTTATTTCAGGTATCATACTTTTATACACACCAAATTTTATGTTCCTATTGTAACAAAATGAGTTTCAATTCAAGAATACCCCGTTCTAAATGTTTTCAAAAAATCCCAACAAAAAACAAAAAGAAATAAACCCCCTTTGCCAATACTTTTTGTTTGTCTTCACAATTTCTGGAAATCTTACATCTCTGGTTGCACCCCTCAGCTGCTGGAGATTCAACTACACATCCGGCAGCATCATTAGCCGATACAAGAGTTCCGGGCTGGCTAATATAACTTTCCTTTGTACAGCATGTTGGCAACAGACGTCCAAAAGCAGCACAACCTCTCCCTCTGTGCTGCCCATGACCTCCACTGAGCTCATCCTCCAGTAGGGAGAGTGACATAAGCGGAGGAAATTTGGGCTGCAGTAGCACATGATCTCGACTCTAGAATTCGGTAATTTGTTAATTGAAACCTAACATTTAGCTACACCTTGGTTAATTCTGAGCATTCTCTGGCATGGTACTTATTGTAGATTAATTCATGGTAATAATTAAAATCACTATGTTGGCTACAATAAAAATGGTTGCCCCATTAAAAGCGCAACTTACTTTCCATTTTCTGTTATCTTCTCTTGCAACATATTGTCTCTCTCCCATTTCTTGCTATTCTCTTTTAGTGCAGCGCTGCTTTTTGTAAACAGACCACTCATCAAGTCCATAGTGGTCTTCATTTTTGACTCAGGATCTAAAATGTCTGCCAGAGACTTGTCCTTGTTTACAATCTCCTTTGCAAGCTCCTGAGATTTGACATCATCCAGAGACATCAATTTTGTGTTGTAGGAAGTTAAGGTGCTGTGACTTTCATAGGTAGGGGACTGGATTGACGATGATGATGATGATATGTCTTCTTGTGAGGCTGGTAGACCTTCACCATATTGATTTGTTGACCCCTTCGTACATGCTATTGGCTGAGCTGCTTGAATTGACGTGGAAAGATTTGATAGAAGAATTTTTATGGGTGCACTGGTTGAAATCATGCTGCAGGCTTCAATATTTAGGGGTGCTCTGAATTTTTCACTGTCAAGAAGATACCTGACAATCACAAAACAAATCAGTCATTCTTACCTATATGTCATTTCATGTTGAAAAATACAATACTAATAGGATGTACATTATAGTAAAGAATACACAGAAAGAATAAATTAGGAAGATCAAAAAATTCATCCTTACTGACAAAAGTATACAAGACAATGTCTTGCTGTAGTATACTTCCGGTATACCCCTTTTCTAGCTATTAATCACTTCACTTCTACAATTGAGCATAAACAATGATTTATTTATTCTCTAGGAATTAGTATAATGAGACACCATTGGTTTCTGGCAAGTGTGTTGAAAATGTCTGTTCACCCCTGCTTACAAGCTGTAAAGGAAGTTTCCCAGGGGTAACACAGGCACACAGGGGCACCGCAAGATATTTTCCCAGTGCTATAATCAGAGTACATCCAACATGGTCTTTTAAATGAAGGACTATACATTTTAAAGTGCACTCATTTTTGATTACGTATACTTTCCCTAACTGTGGTTTCCAAACCAGTCTGCAAGGCACACCTACCAGTCCAGGATTTAGGGATTATGCAGTTTGCCTAAAGGGTTTTTAGAAAATAAAAAAATAGAGAAGAACATCTTGACACAACTGGGTAATCCCTAAATCCAGGTTTGGTAGGCCAGTCTTGAGGACTGATACCTTGCACTGAGTTGGTGGTCCAATTAAATTCTTCTCGTAATTAAATGCTATTCATAAAGAAGCATGATTGAAATTTAAAGGTTTTTCTGACTGGTTTAAATTTTTTAGTCCATGAATCAACAAATTGATTTGGACCTAGAAGAGGGATAAACCTTCCAGTGTCAACCAAATCAAGCATTGTCTTTAAATGCTTCACATACAGTTGTGAGCCAAGGAAGAGGCCAACATCCTCATCCTTTGTATGTGTGTGGTTACACTGTATAGGGAATGTGTGAGAGTGCCGGCTCTGCAGGACCGGAGGGGAGATCTCCCACTCCAGCCTGCTAGCACTGTAATGTTGGCAGTCAGCAGGGGAGGGATGGAGAAAGAGAGGACCCGGGGGAGCTCTAACCTGCAGCTCCACCAGGTTCTCCTCTCGCGAGCTTGGAGCGATGCCACAGTTACCACGGCAATGCTCCGAATCTCACGAGAGTCAACTCTAGCAGCTCCTGAGGCTGCTAGAGTTTACTCTCACCACTAGGGCTTCCCCACAGACCACCAGGGATTAGTACTGTCCCCCCTCCCAGGCAAAGGTAAGCAGTTTTTTAAATAAAAAAAAATATTAATTAATCTGCCGTCCTCCTCCTACCCTTTCCCTTATACACACACACTGCCGCCCTCAATTACACCCTTCCCCTACAAACACACTGCCCCCCTCAATACGCACACACTGCCCCCCTCAATACACACACACACTGCCCCCACACACATTGCACCCTTCAAACACAGACACAATGCACCCCACACACACACACTACATCCTTCACAAACACAACGCACCCCCGTACAAACACTGCACCACACACACACACTTAATCCTACACACATTGCACCCTTCACACCCACCACTGCCCTTGTCTCCTACTAAAGCCCATATTGAAGCAGACCCCAGGAAGTTGTCAAACTGTCCTGAAACAGTTTGACTACTTACCCTGGGAGGGCACCATGGCACTCCTGGCACCATAACCACTACAGCGTGCTTTAGTGGTTATTGTGCCTGGATTGTTTCTTTAAAATATTTAAAGTTCCCCTCCCGAGATTAGGTTCTGGATCCGCCCCTGACAGGGGAACATTTGACTTGGGGTGCCTTGGAAACATATTGAAACATTAAGAGCGCCTTGAACCTAAAAAGTTTGGGAACCACTGGGTTATATCATTCCTACCGTCAGGGAGTGTGGATGAGTGAATAGACCACACGGCTAGCATTATATTAGCATTCCAGAGGATGATAAAGATTGCTACAGCAGTTTTCAATTCCTTAAAGTTTAGAGATATATATTATTTAAATGTATTTAATGTATGTAAATATTCCATTACACTTTTCAGTAAACTGTACTGCTAACAATGCCTTCAAGTTCCTTACAATTATCTATAAGCAACGTATCTGATCATTTTTATTTATCTATTTTTGTCACACCTAATTTGGGTGAGAAATAAAGCATGGTTTATTTTTTAAAAAGCCTTTCATTTCTCAAATATTTGTTCTTAAAGGCTTAGCGAATAAGTGAAAAATAAAAACTGTGTAAATATGCATCACTTACATTTTTAAGTTACTCTTAAAAGCAATCTATACACAAAATTTAGTTTTAATTATATGGTTATGTGCAGGCTGTGCATACCTTACTTCAAATACTATTTTTTCCAATCAAAAAGTGCTTAATAGTAATAGTTAAACAAGTTGCTGATGCAGGAGTAAAATAATTCCTTGACTACGATCATGGTTCTCCTACAGGCCATACTTGTACAATAGTTTTTTTTTCCCGATTGTTATGTGTATAGTAAACAGATTATATAAATAAAAGTTCAAATAAAAGTTCAGAAGGAAAAACAATGAAAAGTGTTAAAATATCAATTAAAATGGATGGTATTCTTGTTTGCACTCTGTGTTTTTTTATTTGTCAAATTACTGTACAAATTCAAAACACCTGCAAAGCCAAAAGTATTCTCAGTTAGTAAAATAGGTCAGTACAAACACACTCTATCCACACACACTAGCTATGCTCATAAATATTACACCACAAGCAGACTCCTCCAAACTTGAAAACACTGCTCCCTTAAGAAAACTATACAGAAAACAAAAGCATGATCCCATTAAAAAATGATACTACAATGAATAAAATATAGAAACAAAAGCTGTAATTCTGCAATTTAAGAAAGGCATACATTCTAACAGAAGAACACATAGATGCATTGTTTGCACAACTCTACAACAAAGTGCTTATCCAACAGCACTCACATTCATAGACTCCTATAACATCCAGAGCCTTGGTATTGCACTTTACAAATAACAGAAATAGTCAAGGAATCAACTGTTAGTGATGTGTTCTCACTGCAGCATTTAAAATTGACCATCAGGCTAGTACCAGTTAGCATCTGCTCTCCAATGCCCCGGCCTCTCCAGCAGGCTGGTCCTGGCTGTAGTCAAAATGGTGTCTTCTTTGCAGGTGTAAAAATGCTAGTTGCAGACTATGGTAACCCTCTCTTGTCTGTATAAGTCTGGAACACCATATTCTGCTACTCGCATATTTTCACCTACAAAGAATACAGAGTTTTGACCTCAGCCGGGACCAGCCTGACAGAGATGTGAGATTGTTAGAAAGTGACACTCAGCTGGTGCCAGCTGGGAATAGCCTGTTGGAAAATCACTGCATTAAGTCCAAACTGCAATCATACTCTCATACAAAAATACATAGTTATTCCATATGAGAATACCTTTTATTGATGTCTTCTTTGACTTGTACAGCAGTAATGTCTTCACTGTCTTGCTTGCTGGGTGGTACAGTTGGTGCAGTCAGAAGTGTCTCTTGTTTTTCCTTGAGGGGAACATCTTCTAGACTAGAAGGTGGTGTAGGAGGTACAATAATTGGCTCTTCATAAAACGCCACCATCTCAGGCTCTTTTACAAATACCTCATCATCCTCATCGTCTTGCAGAATCAAAGGAGCTGATGACTGAAGGCAAGATTCAGATATGCGGAGAGATATTTTTCCATGGGGCGTCAATGGCTCATTTTCTGAAGAACTGGTGCTCCACAGCTCATTGGTCCAGCCAGGAGAAAGTTTGTTTTCAATTAAGGGGCAGGAGCTGGTTTTCTGTTTAAAAGTCCCATCATTTATGGATTTTATTTTCGGAGGTGGTGGTCTCTGTGGTGCCTTCCAAGCTCTTGCATTGTCAGCAAGATCTTCAAGGGAATTGTGATCAGGTGATGTGAGACCCACAGCTGACTCATCCTTAACTACAACTGAAGGAATACTTAATTTATCTTGTTTTCCCATATACAGGTATTCTTCAGCAGTGATAAAGTCTTGTGTAGGGTGAGCTATTTTTGAAGGAGTTGGCTGGTTGGATAATGGTAAAGTATTTGGCTTAGACTCATGGATTCTGCTGTAATTTCCAAATGTTGGTGTAAGGCTTTGGGTTCTGGCATGTTTACTATGTACATCTACGCTGTGATTTGCCATACTGGTTTTAAGGTGGACATGATTCCCTCCTGCAGTACTGCTGTGGTCATGAAGATGAGAATGTAAAGTGCTATGAAAGGATTGTTTTTCAAACGGACATACATCTTTGCTTCTGGTGTTACTAGAAAACAAATGACAAAATAGGTTTTTATGCAAACTGTGGTTTTGTTTTGTTTTTTGCTGTTTTGTGCAGTCTTGTTAAATGTCAATCTTAACTGCCACAGATACACAGAAGAAATACATAGAATACTTTAAATCTGGACATCAGTGCACATACGAAACACAGGTTTGATATCCATACTCCAAAATTGCTATATGTACACAGGAGAACAAAGTCTTAAGTAAAATACCTGGAAACTTGACTTCCTCCTCCACGAGACATGTTTTTGACATCCTGAAAGAGAGAAGTGCAACATAATTGCATTTTGTTTCAATTATAGCCTATAAGCATGTGAGTGGATAGCAGGATTTTGACTAGTATAGTTGAGACAGCCAGGGACCTCAAGTTTCCAAGTTCTGATTTGCACCATACCCAGCAGATGCTGTTTTATCACAATGCTACTCAATGATTTACCATCACCAATACCCATTAGTATAATGGTTACATTTTGTTTTGTATTATTATAATTGGCCTAATTAGCCTAGCCAGTTGTTGTGCACAGTTCTACAGCATGTCTATTATCTAGCAGACTGGTAAAAAAAATAATTATATATATATCTCTATACACACACAGACATATGTGACCCATGTGCATATGCATGGTATCCAGGTTATCAGAATAAAAAACAAGTGCTCCAAAGATAATTAATCTATCATCTAAGGGTGCTTTAACGGTATAGGTTTCACTTGGCACCATTGTTGGGAGTTTCTTGATCTTCATCTCAATGAAGGTGTGTGGTGCAGTGACTCTTATTTTAAAGGAACACTATAGGGTCAACATGTATTCCTGACCCTATAGTGAAAATCCACCATTTAGGTGGTTTGTCCCCCCAAGCCACTCACAATGGGTTAAAACTCACCTTATTTTCAGCTCTCCACAGGACCGCTGGCACTGGCCCCACCCCCTTGGTGACATTGCTGATTCTTAGCCAATCCAATGCTTTCCCCTTGGGGAAGGTGGCAGGGCCAAACACCATTTTGGTCAATCAGCACCTCCTCAATGCATGCTGAATCAATGCATCTCTATGAGGAAAATTCAGTGTCCCCATGCAGAACGTGGAGACGCTGAACTGCACTGCTGCCTACCGTGCAGCCCTGACCCAAGAAGCACCTCCAGTGGCTATCTGAGGACTGGCCACTTGGTGGTGTCCTTAGAGGCAATGTAAACACTGCCCTTTCTCTGAAAAGGCATTGTTTACATGAAAATGCCTGAAGGGAGCTACTATACTCACCATAATAACTACATTAAGCTATAGTTGTTCAAGTGATAGCAGTTTTGTAGAAACAGAATTGTTTACATTGCAGGGTTAAATGCACTTGTAGTGGCTGACATCCTGACAGCCATTAGATGAGCTTCCTCCTCCAGAACAAGTGAAACTTGGTCCTGCTACCAAATACTGTTCATGATTCCAGGCTAGAAAGGAGGTAAGTAGTCACTATGTAACTAACTTTTAGAAGCAAAGGGGCTGGACATTGTTCACAGCAGCAGAAGGGATCCTCTTTTTGGTATTTTGAGACTATAGGCTCCATTTAATGCAACAGTTTTACTGTGCACTATTTAATATTCACGGTCAGTCGAGAACAATGCTAAAACACGTAAAAGAGCAGGAAAAGATACAAGCCAACATTTCACATGCACAAACAGCGACAATTTAATTCTAGGGGTGTGAGCGTGTGTGGCCAGTGGCAGGGCTACTCTGAGAAATTTTTGGTGACTTACTAATAACAATTTATGCAACTTAATTTTACCACATGACAGGAGGCTTCATATTTGCATATCTTTCTTTACTCAAAACTCCAGCAGCATAGTAACATAAACAACCAATCAGAAAAAAGATATAATGCCCATAAAAGGCCCTGTCTATGACATCACTTCCTCTTTCTTTGCTGCTCCAGCCAACATCAGGTCAGAGTATTTTGCCTCCCTGGCAATTGCTTACATATATTGTTTGTTTCTCTGTATTTTGGATGGTATTGTTCTATTTTTACCTAAGTTAATTTATTTACCTAAGTTAATTTATTTATTTAGCTAATTTATTTATTTCATTTACTTATTTCATTTAATTAATTTATTTATTTAGTTTTTATTTTCGCTGTTCCCTTCTCCCTGTCCCTGCAGTTTTCTTTTGGGCCCCTATTGCTTTTCACTACCAGTACCCGCGAGCAACGGCTGTCAGTGCCGCGCGCCGCGGGCCGGCTAACGTTTTTCCTTTTGTGGGGCCGGCAAGGGGACGGGTGGCGAGATACTTCACACGATCGCGGCGCTACTTCACACGCGGGCAGCGGCCATCTTGGATCTCGCGGCTCGCGAGATACCGGACGGCCGCCTTCCCCGCTTGCCCGGCGGATCGGTAACTCACCCGACCGCTGGGCTCCACATCTTTATACCCTCCCTAGTATGTACTAAGGGAGGGTATTAGGTTACAGTGGATTTTTGCCTTTCTATATATATATTTGCCCAGTGCCTGCCTGCTGTGCTGCCTATCTATTATAAATGCATGCATTAAAGAGACAAACATTCCCCCCTTTTTTGCCAGCTTCAGACCTTTATGTCTCTAGGCCCTGCTTAGGGTCATATCAGCTACTATACCCCAATTAGGGTTATACTATACATGGTTATAATCTCCTCAGGATCAGACGGCATACTGGCAAAAAATTATATACAATTATTATTTTTTATTCTCATGAGCAGGCACACAATCTATGTATTATGGTGAAGCCATACAATATCACAGTCGTTATACAAAACATATACTGTACCTATATCAAGATCAACTATATCACTGTACTCTACGAAGGGCATATTATGTTACTGTACCCTACAAAGGGCATATTATATTATATTATTGTACCCTACAGAGGGTCATATTATATTACTGTACCTGACGGTGCAAATTTATGTGGGTGTCCTCTGGGTATTTTTTCATGGCACACCACCTGGGGTGACCCCCCAGATATGCATGCAAGGTCACTGACAGACCATTACCTTTGATGTGGGTGTCCTCTGGGTTACCATGGCACACCACCTGGGGTGACCCCCCAGATATGCATGCAAGGTCACTGACAGACCATTACCTTTGATGTGGGTGTCCTCTGGGTTACCATGGCACACCACCTGGGGTGACCCCCCAGATATGCATGCAAGGTCACTGACAGACCATTACCTTTGATGTGGGTGTCCTCTGGGTTACCATGGCACACCACCCGGGGTGAACCCCGATCATATGCATGGAGGCCTACGCCTCAACTTTACCACTGATTACTACAGACATATATGGATGTTTAACCCTTAACTATGGATGTTTAACTTTGGAATAAAAGGGAATCATGACATGTCGCACATCTCATGTGTCTTTAAGGGGTTAAACACTGCCTGTCAGTTTTACATTAAAGCAACAGTACCATGCCGGATGCGATTTGATGGCAGGATCACTAAGAAAATTGAGTGTATTGCGGTGTAACCTTCACAGGGATACATATATGTATATTTTCTGTGCCTAGTGTACATATGGAACGTGGGTGTCCTCTGGGTAATTTTTCATGACACACCACCTGGGATGACTCCCAGATATGCATGCAATGCTTGTAAGGTGCCAATAAGTATAATATGGGTGTCCTCTGGGTTACCATGGCACACCACCTGGGATGAACCCAGCCTAATAGACATGGGTCCTGCGGCTGCAGACCTTATGGAGACAGGCCCCATGCGCCTATATAGTAAGCCTGTGTAGTTAAAACCCTGCATACAGCTCTGGCGTACATTTGTGGTGAACCCGGCTAGCCAGACCGACACCACTACCAGGCAGTCGCGCCTGCACCACGGCTCTCAGTAGCCAGATTAAACTAATAGAGGTGACCCCTCTTTTTACCTGGGTGATCCCCAGTTCTACCAGGAGTCTAACACCCCTACGTGCTGACCCCCACACTATCTCCCAACAGGACGGGAACGAGTCATGGTGGACACTCTCAACGTTCCCAAGATTTCGAGACAATGATAAACGCCACAGTAACGGCCTCAGTGGAGAAGGTTCTGTTATGAACTCTACCCCACACCGCTTGATGGAGACCTCAGGCCCACAAGCCTTCAAGTCAAAACGGCAAGGGAAGGGCTCCAGCCCCCCTGCCACTAAGGTCAAGGGCAAGATGCCCATCGAACAGACCAAATAGGCGGAACACCGGGAATCCAAACCCCGTCCGCCACAATCTTCCGACAAAAAAGACTATTACCCACCACGTACTTTGGACATGGTAGATGAGCGACACGAAGACAGCTCACCGTCTGAGGAAATGGAACGGCAAGACCTTCCCCACACTTCCTCGAAGTAAGTTAGGGAAACCTTACTCCGTGACGGCGGCTGAGGCAGAGATAACTGTAGCGGCACTAAACCAGAGTAGCCGAAGACGGAACGTTCCTGGACGAACACTATTGGCTGCACAACCCTCGGGGGATGGAAGGATGCGCACGCCTCAAGACCGAGTTGCCCCAGGGTACACAACTCAACCCTACCACCTCCAAAGAATGGTCTCAATGCTCGATATGCCTCCTGGGCAACGTAAATGACGCACTATGCGCCGACAGACGCAAATCTGTACTGGGCCGCATCGACAACACACTATTGGACCTAGGAACGACAAGTATTCGGCCCAAAAGCACAAGGCCTACTATTCGACGTAGTGTTCATTGCAGTACTCAAAAAACACGTGAATTTATTCACCACACTAAACCCAGACCTCACTAAAACAAGTCTGAACCCATCCGCTTCATCTACTAGTGTGTCAACCTACATAACTAACTGTTTCCAATATTATGACCGGCAACCTGTCTCTGTTTTACAGAATTGGGAGACGACTACCAAAGTCACCTGGGTTCTCCAGACAGTACAAGGTTATGTCATAGAGTTTTATCACAGCCGTACAGGTCGCCCCTTCACCTCCATTACGCACGCTGGCGGAACAGGAACGCCTCGTGGACAAGAAAATCTGCACCCTCTTCAGGAGGTGCGCAATTCAACACGCAACGGAGGGGAAGGCTTCCCCAACAAATTTTTCCTGGTCAAGAAGAAGCCAGGAGACTACATCAATGGAACTCCTACATGGTATAAAAATGCTGCAAGATGGAGGAAATTCGTCTTCTACAAGACCTCCTAGGCGATAACGACTGGTTTACACATCTAGACCTCAAGGACGCACGCTTGTCGGTACCCGTTGCCCTGGACTGCCGAAGTTTTCCTCCGATCCCGATGGTGAGGACAAACACGGCAGTTTACGACTCCGTGGTGCTCGCGAACCTACTGTAACCAGTGAGGGCACACATCCGCAAATTTGGGCGTGCGATGCCTCGTATACCTGGAAGACTTGCTGATTCTTTACGAATCCAGACTACATTTGCAGACAGATTTGTCGTTCACTTTCGGGACTCCAGGGATTTTTTGTTGTACACAGACAAAGATCGCTTCTCCATCTGAATCGGGCCAGTTCCTCAGTTTCGACATCGGCTTGGAGAACTATGTTCCGCGTCAGTCTACGGCAAAGAGCGCCTCTATAAGGATAACTGTCGGATTGTGGGATTCCTCTCCTCCTCTCCTCCTCCATACAAGCGTTATTCCCTGGCCCACTACGACTGATGGTGAGATACGTACGCACCGCTCACTCATATGACCACTGGATCCCACTGTCGGCGGAAGTGAGGATGGAATTTCGATGGTGATTACTTCACATACAAACTTGGATTGGCAAAACGATCTTTGACTCTTCCTTCGGATACGGGGCGATGGATGAACCCCTGCAAACGCGACCCAGCCGTTTCTCCACAATAGCAAAGGTGCTTCAATACACACACACACTCACAAGATATCGCTCCTGCTCATGACACCCCTCGGGCAGGGCCAACCGTGATTTCCCGGATCGCCTGGAGATGTCTCGCGAAGACCCTCTACTACTCCCTACCTTCCCTCTACTTCTGACGGGACCTCGAGGGGGAGCCCACTCCCTTGTCATGGAAGGACAACTGACACTAGTTGCCTGGACGGCTTCAGGGGCTCCTGGTCAGATCACGACCTATTGCATCAACTAAGACCTCCTATGGGACTCATAGGCTCCCGGCACCAGGAAAGGCTATATTTCTGCCTGGTCGGCCTGGAGTGATTGGTGTGTGGAAAGGGATTCCGATCCCTTTACCGCACCTGTCCCACTGATCCCCAACTATCTGTCACACCTGGTCTCGTTGGGTCGGTCATATCGATCCCTCAACATGATCAGATCCGCCATGTGGGCGGCGCACGTTCCGGTACAGGGCAGACCAGTAGGTCAAGATACACTGGTTTGTCGACTACTGCGGGGTGCCGAATTGTCGAGATCCCGGCACCCAAATATTCACGCCTTGGCAGGTGGATGTGGTGCCGAGATTCCTTAGGGAATGGCCGGACAATCCTTGTTGGTCACTGAAGCAACTTTCAGCCAAACTAGCCTTCTTATTATGCCTCGCCTCATTTAGACGGTGGCGGACGTTAGGGCTTGCGATATGGATGGTTTCTCTCTCACACCAGACGGGGTTACCTTTACCATGTCGAGACAAACTAAGTCTGATTCGTCTTCAGTGTCATACCCATGCTTTGTGTCAGACGCCACACTATGCGTGGTCAGAACGCTAATGGGGTACACCAATATCTCTACCCCCTTCGAACTCACTCGACGGATCACCTTCTGACTTCTTACGTAAACCCTCATGGACCGCTGTCTACCGCAACACTGGCCAGATGGGTCCGCGGGGTTTTGTCTTTAGCGTCGAACCTTGTTTCGGAGCCCACTCGGTCAGGGGAGCAGCGGCCTCACAAACCTTTTCGGCCGACGCTTCCCTAGCCGACATTATACGCTGCGCGGACTGAGCGCGAGAGAGTACGTTTAGAACGTTCTATTTTCGGCAAACATCTCATGCTTCCTTCACATTGGTCAATTCAAAGCTTTAAAAATGCAAATATGAAGCCTCCTGTCATGTGGTAAAATTGAAGATTATACTAGCTTTAGTGTACTAATAATCTTAATTTTAGTAATGACAGGAGGCGAATATTTCCCACCCTGTAGAATCCCTCCCATGTTCCTCGTATTGAACAGAATATGTCCTTTATGTTCAGGAAGGTAAGTACGTATGGTTTGTATGTTTGCTACTTAGACCTGTATCTTGTGGGTCTTGTATTGGCTGAATATTAGACGTGAACCTTGCATTATGTTGTGTTTTATAGATTCTTAAATATCATTGCGTTAGAATAAATATATATTGATATGTTTCACACTCTAATGTTTGCTGGTATGTCAGATGCTTAATGCTTATTGTATGCGGACAAGTTATCACGCCAGATACCTTTCACCTTTTTCTTTTTCTTGCAGCGTGAACGTCTTCTCATCGTGACAAAGATTCACCTTCTATACCTCTGCATCGCGGAACTAGTGGAGTTGGATATTCTAATATGTTGTTGAACTGTTGACGTAATATGATTATGTCTCCTATTGCTATTTATTGTTTCGCTTCAAAGAAAGAGGAAGTGATGTCATAGACAGGGCCTTTTATGGGCATTATATCTTTTTTCTGATTGGTTGTTTATGTTACTATGCTGCTGGAGTTTTGAGTAAAGAAAGATATGCAAATATTCGCCTCCTGTCATTACTAAAATTAAGATTATTAGTACACTAAAGCTAGTATAATCTTCAATTTGGCGCTAAACTAGGGACTATTTCTCCTAAATAGGGACACTTGTGAGGTACTTAAACAATATATTGTCTTTAGTTGTCTTTAGTAGCAAAATCCAAATAGGTTACGGTGGGGAAAAATTGTGATTGAAAACCCCTTCCACCTTAAGTGTGTGGATAGTTAATACAATGTTAAACAAAAATCTGCACACCAGTCAAGCCATAAGACTTGCTTTTCCCACAGACATCCCAAATCTATTTAGATAAGTAAAGCAAGTCATGACTCATCTGCCCAATGATTGATTTGCCATAGTACTTATCTGCTCTGACAATTCAGGGAATGAAACAGGAAAACCTGGCAAGTATAAATGGGCAGAAACCTTACCAATGCAATCTTTAGACAGCCAGATTTATATTTTAACCCAGGGCGCTATTCATGCCTATGCATTTAGCAACACAAGATCTGTGTAAAAGACTGTAGGGATTCTACTAGTAGGTAAAGTGGTGAGTGGAAGCTCTTCAACATCAATGCTGATGAGCAAGTTATTTAAAGGAACACTTCAAGTACCATAATCACTACAGCGCAACATAAGTAGTTCTCACCAATGTAAATAGTCAAACCAATTTAGAACAGTATGACATCTAACCGAAGGTACACCGTCACTTCAGTGCAAGTCCAGCTCATTAGCTAAAAGTGACTGCAAATTGCTCTTTGACAATGAACTAAGCCTTTCACAGCGGTGCTTAGTTCAGGCACAGAGCTTTTGGCTCTCCAGTAGTTTGCAAACAGGCAGGGAGCAGCACCTTGCGTACCACAGACAAGAGGTCAAAGCATTTGAAAACAGGCTACTTACAATGTGCTGTAGTGGTTATGGTGCTTGTGGTGCTCCCTTAAGTCCTCACAAATGAACTGCATAGATTTGTATGTTTTTATCTGATTATATATATATGGGGATATCTTTCATGTGAAATAAAATTAGCTTCTTACTCATTTTCACCCAATTTTTTTTTTTTTTTTATTGTACTTGTTCCATATTTTATCCCTTTCTTTACGTAGCTTGGAGGTATATAAATTAATATAGAGGGTGTGAAAAAAAATGAATGAAAAATATATTGTCTTGATGATTGGAAGGACTTGAAGGAACAAAAACAATATTTTATAAATTGTGTTTGTGATATATGGTTTATCAACTGCTAATTACATAGATATTTTAAGCATGAATTATATTGATATTTTTAGTGAATAATTCAAACGTATGTAATTAAGCTTTGCACTCAAACTCCCACTACTTCTGGGTGGCAGCAATTACTATATTATACATCAGCCCCAATAGATACAATAAAAAAAGGAAAGAGTTACTTGCATACTATCCCAAATCCCCATGCACATTTAAATAACTGGATGTTTTTTTAGTATCACTCCAATGGCCATTTAAGTGTAAGCTCAACTGTCATGTCAAGGCAAACCTCTTAGGTGGGTCCTACACTAACAATTCATTTTGCGGTTTTCAGCTATAAGCTAAAATGTCTAATAAGACAGAAAGGGGTATTTTTCTAAATCCCAGCACACTCATTGGCCATTAATAGAGCCTCACATAAGAGGTTTTGCCTTGGCTTGGCAGGTGAGCTTTTTTATTTAGTGAATAATCAGCTAAATAATAAATAAAATTAAAAAAACATATGTTGTCATATTTTATAAAAGAGAAATTAAGTCGTTTGTAAAATAGAGGTTAAAAACTGAGGATTCCCTTTACGACTTCGCAGTCTTTAGTAAAAAGTGTTTTTACTTTCTGGTGTTACTTAAAATTGCATTTCTAAAACTACGTATGCTAAACCCTCTGGTGAAGATGAGCAATGGATGGATTTACAGCAAGCCCTGTGTCACAGTTAAAGACCTGAAACCCTACATATGGCTGTATATAACAGCGGGGCTTCTCGCATGGGCTTTTAATACAGCAAACCAAATAAAAAAAGAGATTTATTTTTACTGTGTTATTGAATCCACTGTTCTCCACGGTAGTACATGTTGAATAAATACCCCCAACATTCGAAATGGCCAAAGAGTTCTATGTTCATTCCAGATGAGGAATGGCCAGCGAAGGGCTGTGACCTTCTGAAGAATAGACTTGTAGTTGAAAATGTATTTCAGAAGAAAAACAAAGTACTTAAAGTACACTGACTTCTATTTAGTCACATTTATTGCTGTTTAAAGACACATTACTGTGAGCAACAAGTTGAGGAGCCAAGAAAAGAGAGAATTTGGGCACAAAATACAAACTCCTAAAATGGAGCACTTAGGAGATATGTGAATAAACTGCATAAATATTATTGCTTACAAAAAGTTATCACTGCTCTGGTAGGTTATAAAGTAAGCTGTATTTGTTTTCCTCGTATATATTTTTGGTTGCAATACTAAATTTGTTTTCCCACTTGCTCACACACTTCCTGACAATTCCTCATTATTTAGAACAGATTTTTAATTTACTGTTGGAGCTGAAATAAATTTTGTTTCCTTGTGTGCTGTATCAAGCGGCTAGAAACAAATCTCCAATCACTGCCAAAACAATTCCCAGCTATGTTCTAAAGTTTTACTAATAGGGATATCCTTGTAGGGACAAGCTGAATTTGTTACACTAATGTTCTTTCATATTTAGTATTATTTTTTGAGTTCATCCCAAACAATATTAAACAAAACTGACATTTTTTTTTACCGAAAAATTACCTTGGACAATGTTTTGTTCATTAAATATCAAAATGAAGTGAATTGAAAGCTGAACTGAAAAATCTAGGCTAAAATAGCCAAGCATAGCAATAGGATTTATAAATAAGACTACATTTTGATGACATGCATAGTCTTTAGTTGGATTATTATTATTATTAATGCGATTTATATGAACTATAAATAGGACAATTACAAGAAAACTTACAAGAACGATTGGTTGAAGAGGACCCTGCTCAAACGAGCTTATAGTCTATAGATTAAGTAATGCTTTTGTTGACCAAAAAGGATTTAAAAATGAGAAAGGGTAAGCCAGGATTGCACTAAAATATAGTTTTCCATTATATATGGGTATATATTCACATAGAGATGCTTCCCGGTGCAGTGCTGCATGGAGACACTGAATTTTCCTCATAGAGATGCATTGGTTCATTCCATCTCTTTAAGGAGATGCTTAATGGCCAGGCCCGCATTTGGCACCACCACCCCAGCCCCCCTACTTGGCTGAGAATCGACAATCTCAGCCAATCCAATGCTTTCCTATGGGAATGCATTATGATTGGCTTAGATAATCACTTCTGATGATGTCAGCCAAGGAGGCAGATCAAGGGCAGAGCCAGCACGAGCATACTGGAATAAAGGTAAAATTTCACTATATATTTAGAGGGGCAAGGGAGGCTCGATGGTGTTTTTAACACTATACAGTTTGGAATACATGTTTGTGTTCCTGACCTTATAGTATTCCTTTAAGAATCAAAGAAAATGTATTCAAAAGATGACACTGAGAGCCACTAGAGGTGCTCAGCTATTTCAACCAGATGATCTCAAAGAGAACGTCTGATTTTCACACAGCAGTGTTTTGCCATGCATGCACATTAGCCTCCCAATTTCCTATGGGAAAGCATTGGATTTGCAGAGGTCATAAAGATTGACCCACACTGAGGGATACAAGGTAAGGAAATCAACTTTTTTAAATCTACCTATAGGTAGACAAATACTTTAGCATTAGGAATACATGTTTGTATTTCTACCGCTATAGTGTTCCTTACTGTCTAATCCCTAGCGCTAGCATTTTTATACATGAAAGGATGGGGAAAACAAAGTTTTGGAAAAGGGACCTTAGCACTCCCTGGTTCTTTTATTAGGCAGACACAGTACATGGGCTAGGGGGGCAATCATTACATGATACCATGCTCTACTACTACATAAGGGAATCGGAATACTTTAATAATACATATACATAATTTATGTATGAGCATTTGTTTCAGTTGTTCAGCTGAGTTGTGTGCTGCTTTCTACGGCAGCACTTAATTGGTTAATTTTGAGATTGCTAGACATAATGTTCTTGCTTATGAATAGTTTAGACCTTATTAAATGGGTTGTTATTGGCTATACAAAAGTAGAACGCAGTTTAGTAAGGACTCAGAGCAAGCAGTAATTTTACAGTGTGACCAACACAGATTTTTAATTTGGGGAACAGAGCCTTAATGGGTATTGAAACTCCCAGTAATTTCATTGTCTCCAGTTTTTCCCTCCTGGTGATATTTCATGGCTACTTTCCTTACTGCACATTGTACCCTGCTATAAAGAATACGTATTATTAGGCAGAACATACACATCTGCTTCAGATGAAATTGCTACCCATTATACTGGAAGTGAAAACGTAATCACTGAGCCAACAAACATCAGAAGAACCAAAATGAAGTTTGATTACTATCACAAAGCTCTAATTACATGTTTTCAAATACTGTTATCTTATGGTGGCTGAACAGATGAACCGCTCTTAAACGAGTAATGTCTTTGACTTTCTACAGTGCTCATTCAATTCATCTTGAAATACAGATGCATAGAAATACCTTAGCTACTGTACGGTTATCAATATTAAGACCGAGCAAAGTAGAGCACTCCAGTCTATGAGGATTACAACTCCCAATAAACTATGCCAGCTGCGGGTTTATTCTCCCTGTTTGCTAGCAATGTGGATTGATATCACATGTTACAAATTCACCAACATATAGCTAAATGTATAGATTCTACAGCAATTAGTCAGATATATTTACCGTCTTTGATAGGGTTGAACTAAACGGAAACTGGACCTGGTTAAATCCCCTTTGAGTCCATAATTTTAAAAGTCTAAAAACACCCACCTTGAAGATCTTGAAAACACTTTTGGTCACAACATATTGTCTCACATATCTCTGCAAGGTGTAACTGTCTTGCCCTGAAACCTTAAAGCCATAATGGTCACTGACAATGCCTTAATGCCACGCCACTGATGTCACCCTCAGCCCCAGTGTTGTATTATCACTCTCAATGCCTCAGTGTCTTACCTCAATGTGACACTATTGCAACTGCTTCTCCCACCCCAACCTCAAACTCTAAACGGTTTTGTATTACTTAGAATGAATTCTCCTCCCATTGGACTAAATTCCTACACTGTACACTGGCATAAGGTATTTAGGGGCCAGATTAGGAGGATATGTTTAAATAGTATTGGTCATAGTTGTGTGCACCTAGAGAAAAATATATTTTTTTGTTCTAGTAATAACTAGGATTATTCAAACAAAGTTATGATTTTTGTTTCCTCAAAATCAAATGAACCCATAAAGACCAGAGGGACAAGTATATAGATGTGGTCCTACATTAAAGTGTGTGAGGGCACACCTTGGTCAATTATATTATGTTAAAGATTTAAGAAATAGGATAGACATTGGGTTAATTTACCATCAATGTTATGGTCAGTTAAAAACTGACTGTAAAGAAATATCCATCCAGTCCCTACAGTTAATAGGGCCAGAGGTATTGAGCACCAAGTAGCCCAAAAGGATATTATTTGGCTAGCAACTGAGGCACTGTGTACCCTCCATTATCACTTTTTAGGATTGGGGTTATATGGGGCCATTTGCTGTGCCCCTATAGAAGGTAGATTAAGGTGTAAGGGCAATTTCGTCTACCCACGGACCAACTCTTTATTAGTTCTTTGTTTATTTATTCACATAATGAATTATCAGGGTAAGATAACTGAACAGCTCTCACTTCTAGACCCCAGCATATATTTTTTTTTTAACATTCCAAGCCGCTTCATAGCTGCAAAACAGAAGCGTTGTTCCTGTTGAAGCTGTAAAATGCCACTTCCATCATCATTGTTATGACTGTAAGTAAGAGTGCTGTGTTAATAACCAATATGGATATTTTTACTGACTTACAAGTGTAACTCATTTTTTCGCATACATGATTGGCTTTAATGTGATTTAATAAACCACATATTGTATGTAAAAAAAGGAAAATAGGTCATTCTTGGAAAAAGAAATATTTACTGAGTAAAAACAAAAATCTAAAATGTTAAGAAAAAAAGACAAATAAAAAGATGCATGTTTAAAACTAAATTAAATCAGAAATATCATTGTGCTCAGAAGTATTGTTAAATATATATGCACTCATCATACTGAATGGCATTTTGAAGAGGAAATATTGTAGTCATGATTACCCTTAAATACAAATTACTTTCCATGTTGTCATCACAATCTGATCACTAAAGCCTCTGTGCCAGCATGGCATGCCCTGCTTATTTAGCACATGCATCTCTATATAACCCTGATGTCATTTATTGAAAGGGGCATTACAGTTTGATATATACTTTGTAAATACCAGATTGTTATGGTAGCATTTACCATTATTGGTCCTGGAAGAGTTAAAAACATTTTCACTGATATAAATATACCCAAAGAAGGTCACTTATTCAGCAAGCTTCCTACTGGAAGTCAGTGCCTGTCGTGGGCTTGGGAACAGAAGCCTGGTGTACTCTGACCTAGTTTAAAGACATTTTTGTCTGTTACCCATGAGAATACATTAGCAGTTCTCCACTATAGCTGATCAGATGCCACATGCTCAGCGTAGTTCCCACAAGCAAGTGCGTGATAACTACAAAATCTATAGACACTCAACCAGTACATCTGTAAACAGTTTGGGCAAAGTATTCAGCACTTATAGATTATGTGTGACTGCGAACTGAGGGGAATTGTTTACAGAGACAGAAGATAAGAATTTTTAGTTTGGCTATTTTTCTAAACATATCTCATCTGAGTGTGGTTCTTGTTCAAATCAGAGTGATGGTCATAAAGATTCACGTCAGCAAAATTAATAAATAACCAATTACAGTAAATATTTTGTTTTTAAATATTACATAACATCATTAAATAAAAGTAATGATTAAATAATTTAACCAACAAGTAATAGTTCAAATAATTTCAAAGGCCACTGAATATTCAACAATGTTATATTGTAGTGTTGTGTAAATATCGGCTTTGTGTAATAATTTAATTGCACAAGTCAAACTTGATTAACTGAAATTTGGATCAATGAGCTATTTCTACTAAAAAAGGAAGTTCTGCAAAACATTTTGTGATACTGATCCCTAAGGATTGATTTAATGAGAATATACCCGGAGTCATTGTATCTTATAGCAGATTCTCTCAGAAAAGGGGGGTTTAACCCCTTAAGGACACATGACATGTGTGACGTCATGATTCCCTTTTATTCCAGAGGTTTGGTCCTTAAGGGGTTAAGGTGTGTACTTGTGCACTGATCTGCTTATTTTAGCCCACGTGTCACTTCTCTGGACCAGAACAATATCTTTATGACTGCACCAGTTACTGCACCTTCACGTCTGCTCTAGAAATTGATCACATCAACACCCCATCATTTTCCTAGTTATAACTATGAAGTTGGGAGCTGGAGTGAAGGAATAGACAAATAACATATAGACAGAAATGCAGGTCTCACAACTTTCCTGTGCCTGGCAGCATTATCCAAGTTCTGGATCTGTATTTTTGCCTTCCTAGGTTATTACTTAAATAAAAAGTATTCATACATTTTGATAGGCCTGGGTGGTAGTCCACATGGCAATAAAGATGTGCATATGTGCTTGCATGCTCCCTTTGACGAACACAACCAATACATACCATAGGTTTAAATAGCCTTAAGTCGGTATAAAAATATATGGTGAAATAATGCTGCAAAATCTAGATTATTTTCTCTGGAAAGATGGCTGTGCACTATTTCAGAATGTGTTGCTTTCCTATATCAACATTCCCCACATTTGTCTGTGGTGTTATCTAAATTCTATATAAAATTATGCAGCACTTGGCCAAATGCCTGGTATAGATAAACAATTCATATATTTACTTGCGTTAATAAGTCACATGCTCTTCCTAAATCAGCTCTGTCATTCCCTACTCCTCCAAATTGAGTATTTCATAAAGATAAAATCTTTAATAAATCCTCACATTGATTTAGTTGGAATTTCACAGAAATTCTAAAGCAGTCACAAAATATAGAGACAAAATAGGGACTACTTTGTCTTAGTATATTCTTCACGTTTGCCAAAACGTGACAAAAGGCGGATGCTTTCACGTTCAAGTTTTAGCATTTCCACTAGCCATCAGTGTACGGAAAAAGGATCTGTCTATGGAGAACTCCGCGGTTGTAGTCTCCCACATGTGACGCTGACATGGGTTCTAGGCAGATGACGTGCCAGGAGCTGAAAAGTGTCGGGATCCCGCGGGCGGCTGCGAGGGGAGGCTGCACTCCGCTCGCGGTACTCACCCTCCAGCCGTCCGCGGTCCCCTCCTCCTCGTGGGTCCGGCGAGCGGCATCCTTCCAGCCTCGGATGCCACCCGCCGTTCCCTCCACGTCCCCCAGCGGCAGCATACATGACACTGCACGCTGGGAGACCGCCCAGGTTTATACACGCCCGGGTCAGTCACCTGACCCGGCATTAAAGGCACAGTGCCTTAATCACAGTGGGAGGTCTAGATATCTCCCACGTGTGATTGTTAATTCTGATTGGAAATTATCCAATCAGAATTAACCTTATGGTTTAAATACTTACCTTTCCTGTTCCTCCCTGCCCTGTTGTGGTCTTTGCTTTCTAGTATTGCTACTTACCTTGTGCTTCTGGTTACGTACTCTCTGGCTTGTTTATCTGACTCTGTGACTTTCTCCTACCCTTTGACCTCGGCTTGTTTCACGTTATTCTGTCTTCTGGTTCCCCTTACTCGGCTTGTCTCCTGACTATTCTGTGTGTGCTTAGCCCGGCCACTCTAAGGTCCGGTACGGCACCTTTTGTGTGTGTGTGTGTGTGTGTGCCAGCGTGTTGGGTTCCCCGAATCGTGACAAAAAGACTGTCAACGAAGGCCATGGCGGCCGCCGCAAGGAACAGGTTATGGTAAGTAAAATTTAGCATCCTGTGCACCCAGCCACCATCACACACCAAGCAGTATAGTTACCGTTATATTGCAAAATATTCCAAGACATTCGATGGTGACAGAGCGCTTTAACAAATTGTGAAACCTACGGCAAATATTATGGTATTTTAAAATCATATGTGTGTTTTTTTGGGGGGGGAGGGGGTGGGCAGTTGTGAACAAGTAACACATAGCAGGATCTTCAGGTGAACCTCTATGTCCACTTAAATGTTATATACATTTGTGGAGAAAGCTTATTAGATAAACTGAAGAGAAATATGTGAATTTTAAGAGGGAGTACAACTAGCAAACGAGTATTTTAGGTGATTAATTCCTTCCTCTAGAAAGCTATCTATTCATTAACCAATCTCCTGAGAAACCCTAGAATCCCATTGTGGGAGGGGAACAGTGTTTAAGGTGAGACGTTAGAATAGATTGGGCATATATGCTCCTGGAGCTCTTGAACTGGGGAAATATTCAATCTCTAACTAGTTTGAGTATATGACTACACTGAGACTATAAATTTGACCAGTGGGTTTACTCACTAAACAGAGAGTCATGACTTTTCTTGCATAACCAAGACAAAATAGCTGAGCTTAACAATATATCTGTGCCTCGGTTGTTTAGGAGGATCCCTCAATGTCAAATATAAATTTTTCAAAGAATCCAAGCATTAAACTTGTGAATTTGTCATTGGAATTATGGTATTTATCTTCAGATATCTTTTTTTTTTTACAAAAGTTTTTTGCTTTGACGAATTTCAGTACAAGTAATATGTTTATGTTGAGTTATTTAACAAACAGACTGTTAATGTAGTGCTAGTGGCTTTCCTAATAGATTTTCATTGGTTCTTAAGTCCTTAAAAAGCAATGATATTTTCCCATCATCACAATCTCATTATTAAAATAAAGACCAGACGGTTCAGACAACAAAGACCGTCGCAGGTTCATAAGCGGTTAAACCACTGATTTATTTATTTTTACTGATGCCCTCATTGATCAATTACAAAGTTATTTACACCTACCTGGCTTTTCTTACCACCAGATGGAGTGGACTGGGACCTTACATGAAGAGCAGCTGTCGGCTGTAACGTGTCAAGCAAATCCTCAGCAGAAGCTGATTTACCAGGCACTCTTTCTACCGTTTTATCCCCAAATTCACCATCTCTTGATGAATTTAATTCCATGTGATTGTCTATTTGAGTACTCTTGATAAACTCTGTTTTAGTTCTGTAATCAAGAAACCTTTGATTGGCAAAAGAGCTACTACGGCCCCTGCTCTCTTGCCAAATGTCTTGCTCAAAGCTGGCTAGATCAGATAAGCCAGTTAGACCAGGTGGAAGAGTGGAGGAAACATGCCTGGTTTTTGTATCCCTGCTACGGTAAGAAATGTGGTCTTGTAGTAAATTTATGCTAGATGTAGAAGAATTGCTCTGGCTCTCCAACATGCTCCCTGTGAAATAAGTACTTTGAGACCTTTCTTTTAAAAATCCAGCTTCTTGAGAAGAAGGCCTTCGACCGGTCTTACGCTCTATATAGTCTGCAAGGGCATTTTGCTGGAGCTGTTTAAGCTCTGGCTTTGACAGATTAACTGTTGAAGAAGCTTTACCATCCCGCTCAAACATTCTACGTCTGTCTGCCACTGTGTTTTCTATGAAGTTTACGTTTTGCCCTCTTTTTTGAACATTTAAAGCTGATGATTCATTCTCAGATGCTCCAACTTCATTCATCTTTTCTGGCTCAGAGTAGGACCTCTTTTTTTGCTCAGCTGTCAACCTTCTCCTGGCCCCAATACGGGTTACAGGGAATGAAATACCTTGTTTTTCCAGACTCTGAATGTCTTGGAATTTGGCAGAATTATCTGTTGGAGTAATGCTGTGCCTTTCCTTTGGAGCATGGGGAGACACAGGTGAAGTCTTACCCAGAAGAATAGCTGAAGTGGGTCTCTTTATGTTTTTTTCTTGCTTCTTATATTGTGGTGGGGTAATCTCTAAATCTTTGCGTCTAAAAGATGTAGCCTCTAGAACCTTGGACTGTGCATGTTTGATGCTGTTCCTGTAAGCTCTGTTAAATCCCAGAGTGTCTTGTGAAGCATTTGCCCAGTGGGCGTCTTTATTTGGCATTGTTTGGGCATCAACTTTTAGTTTATTGTCATTTGGTGCTACTTCCACAACACGCTGTTCATGCTTATACTGGGATACTTTATCTATCTGACTGTCTACTCCATCTTTTTTAGACTCTTCTGTCACCATGCTGTAGACACTGCCAGTTCTTTTTAACAGCTGCACATTGCTAACTTTCTCTGTGCTTTGAGAATTTGACAGTCTGCACCTTTCGCTATATTGATTATGTTCCTGCGAGTTAAATCTGTTTCTTATTTCTTCAATACTGTTTACAGATCCTCTGTTGTTCAATCCTCTTGAAGGATGCCCTGTCTGTTGGCCATAAAGGTTTCCAGAAGAGACCTGGGATCGATGACTCTCTTGCTCTCTTTCTTCAATCTTACATATCTTTTCTAGCACCGAAGATCGTGGTTTATTAGCATCTGCCTTGCTATACTGTACACTTTGACTACTTTGAGTGCTGCTAGAGCTTAATCTCCTTCTAAACTCACAGTTTTTTGTCTGAGAGAGTAAAGATGTATCCTCAGACTTTAGATGATTGCCAGAAAGCACCACAGAACTGCCAGCATCTTCAATGTGTTTTGTAAAGCTTGGATTGTCTAATTTGTTTCTGAGATCTTGCCGGCGAGGGCTTTCATCAGGTCTATTATTTGAAGAAGGGGTGTTATTGTGGAGATTCCCCCAATGTTTATCTTGAAGAGTATCAATATTTTCATTTCTGTATGATTCTATATTGGATGGAGATGAAGTATCCTGTTTCATCTTTAATTCATTCTGGAATGGTACCTCGTTCAAAATCCTGTTTTCTGCATTAATAGGCAGCCCCAGCACTTCACCTTTACTTTGTTTTTCAATATTGGTTTGATTTCTTGTTGTCATTCTTACCCCATTTTTTATTTGTTGTTTGCTGCTGCGGAGTTCTTGGTTTTTTTGTGAGACATTTGGATCGTTGACAGTTAATGATGAACCTGTTGGAATTTCAGGGCCAACTGAAAAATGAAGCTTGTACTGAGCAAAACCTGCAGGTCCATCTTGATTTTTATCTAGATCTTTATTGGGGAGATTTGTTGGACAATGCACAGGTGCTTTATTGTGGAGATTTTGAGAATCTTTTTCATTATTATCAAACTGTGAATCGGATGCATTTTTCCCCAGAAAGACTAAAGGTGTTGGAGTGTATGCACCCTCTTTGGCAAGCGCTGGGTAAAGCCTTCCATTGTTGTTTTTAAGAGGTGACGGAGCATGGGCAAAATGAGGCTCTGGAGATGGCACAGGGTAGATCCCTGTAGGAAGCATTGGCTGCCCAGGTTGTGGGGCTGGTGAATAAATGTGCTTAGGTTTTGTAAGTGGGCTGCTTTCTGGACTCTTCTCCATAACAGTGTGCAGCTGCCCTTCACCAAATAATGGTTTCAACTGTTGAGACAGGTTACAAGTGCCACTGTTAAGATGTGGACCTGTTGCTTTGGAATGTGTTCTTAAAGATCTGTTCTGGTCACTGCTAGACCAAGAGCTGGGTCTTTCGTGGTGCTTTGTTATTGCATAACTGTCACTTCGAGCCGGTGGCATGGGAGGTCCCCTTTCAAGACCGTCACTCTCAGAAAAAACTCTGCTTTGCTCCAATCTACTGTGCAAGCCAGTGCTGTTCCTGTTGTTACTGGAAAGCCTACTATAGCTACGGTTTTTGAATGAGGATGAATTCACCTCATACTCTTCAGAGACACCACGTTGTGCATCATAGACTGTCTTAATATACCGGATATCAGCGTGCTTTATCCCTTCTTGCAAATTGTTCCGAGAGTGCATACTTTCCATTGAATAGGACCTCTCTTTAGAGAACGAGTTTTGATGGTATTCGGGTATGCTGGAGTTGGTTGAGAAAGAGCTGTAGGCAGAGTCTCTTTTGCTGTGCAGATGAGCAAGTTGATCTATGCAATTGGTGGACTTGGCTGGTGAGAGATGGTGGCAAGGATGAAACGTGGGTGGCATGTGCTCCAGGCTTTCCATGCTCCCTCTGGAGCTGTACTGATCAGGGCTCCGTCTTAAGTACCCATGGTCGTAGCTGGAGAGATCACTTGTGGAAGAACTGAAAGAGAGAGGAACACAGGGAAAATTCTTACTGTTTGCAAGGGATGTTCGTGTGAGCTTATAAATAAACTTGCAGATGAAATGTTTAGGTTATGGGAGGAACGGAAGAAAAACCATATTTGGGGTCGTGCTTTGTTCATTGCCAGCTGTCATTCCTGTATATTACAAGTAATTGCTTGCGGCTGCTCTTTGCATCCCATTAATAAAAACTCACTGTAATATGACACAGACAGGAAAATGGGAGATGTCAGAACCCTCTGGGACATGATAAACACCTAGCAAATTCAGGTCCAATCAAAGTGCTGGTGAATACTTTAGAAAAGTAGGAGCATTAAAAAAAAAAAAAAAAACACATTCAGAGAATGACCATGCAAGATATAAGCAAAGCGGAGGATACAGTATGTGTGTTTTATTTCTTTTCTTTTTATGGAGTTAAAAGATTTCCCTGGCAATCTTCCTGGAATCTAGAAGCTTTAGAGTCATGTTGTTTGCTGTGAGAAATCTAAACAGACAAGACAGAAAGGCACAAGAAACGGAAAAAGAAATAAAAATATATTTTAAAAAAGCTCACAGCTTCTTAGAGAAGACTATATGAAGGCCATGCACTGATTTTAGGATCTTACCAAGATATAAAACAATTACATATTTTATACTGCCATATATGAAGGAAACACATTTCTCCCGTAGTGTAAGAGAAATATTATTTTAGTTATGTTCAGTAACTGCTTAAAGGACACTCTAGGCACTATAACTGCTTCAGCTGATTGAAGTGTTTAAACGGTTTGGAGTCCCCTGACAACATTCTTCCAATCAGCATTAAACTAGTTCTAACACGATACCGCAATCTATTTTACAAAAGGGTACAAGTGAGATGAGGAAAAATATATTAAGGGCTCCAAATTTTACCTTGCCACTAGCCTTTGGCAAGTGAAAATGTAGCCTTGGGGAGTCGAAATTTACCCCTGCTTGGTAAGCCATCTGCATCGTGATATGCTGAAAGTGTTAGCAGACACTTTCAGCCAATCACAGCTGCACATTGCTGTATAAGCCTAGCCCCTCTGTGATACTTGGGCTAATGAGGAAGCATTAGCTAATACAGAAATGTGAGGCTGTGATTGGCTGAGTGTCAGCTGACAGCTTTAAACCACAACACAAAATCACAACACCCTCTACTGGTATAAATTGGTATGGCTAGAATAAACTATTTTTTTCTTTTTTGAGAAATTTCTTTTCATATAGTTAACATTCATATACACAAATAATTACATGATGCAAGCCATGAAACATAGCAATACATAGTACAAAACAGAATAAAACAAAATAAAGCAGAACAAGCGTATCATGTGCAACTATTAGGACATCCTAAAGGTACAATCCACCCCCTGCTATGTTACAATGTGTTGCTGCAAGAATATGCATAACCACAGCTCTATCTTGGCTTGAAGAAACTATGTAATGGCTGCCTTGATCATACCATCTGTAGGGGCAGGGCAGTTTCCCAGGGACCCTTAGTGTTCAATACTGAACTGAGGACGACAATCTTATCAAGGTCCGTGATGAAACCCAACCTGTAATGGAAGGTATTGTGTTAACATGCAATTAGAAATTAGGCATGAGGGCAAAGCCTTAGTTCTTTGCCAGCTTAATTCGTTACTGTTGCTGTTTCCAGTCATAAAATAGGCTGTTCGAATTCTGCAAAAGTCTATAAAATAGGGACTAGTTTAGTATACATAGTTATTCTAATGCTGGATATTGTGTTGCTTTCAGTACCCCAGGCTAAACCCTTTTACTTTAAACACTGCCTTTATAGAGAAAAGGCAGTGTTTACATTGCTGCTTAGTAATACCTCTAGTGGCAGTCACTCAGTCAGCCATTAGAGGTGCTTCCTGGGTCAGTGCTGCATGTGCAGCATATCCAAGCTTTAAATGGAGGCACTAAACGTTCCTCGTAGAGATGTACTGATTCAATGCATCTCTTTGAGGAGATTCTGATTGGTGCAGTGTGGTGTTTTCCTGCACAATAGCCTCACAGGAATGCATTGGATTGGCTGAAATTGGCAATTTCAGCAAAGGAGGCAGGAATAAATGTAAATTGTATCCCTCTTTTGGGGGGGGGGGTAAGGGGTGTTTTTAACACTGTAGTGTCAGGTAACCGTTTGGAGCCAAAGCCTATTTTGGCTTGCATTGCTCTAAATAACCAGAGCATTGCTTTTTTTGCAATTTGTTTGTGCACCTACACGCTTGCTAAGCAAAAAGGGGAGGGAGGACTTATAAAAGAAGCAAAATATACATCAATAAAGAATTCAAATTAAGAATAATAAGGGCAAAAATGGCTGGTGGCGAGGTAAAATTTTGTTTGAGCCCTGAAGATATTTTCCCTCATCTCAATTGTGCCCTGTTTGTAAGGTAGATTGTGGCATTGTGTTAAAGAAAAAAGTGTTGCAGGAGGATATGTCTGTTTTATAAGGTGACCAAGATATGTATTGTGTCAACAATGAAAAACTTGCTTTAAAAGACAATAAAATATGTTCCAGCTGAGCTCAAGCAATAAAAATGAAAACTATGTACAAAGCTCATTTATCAAATGTTTCACAAAGCGTCTGAGTTATAAATGAGCTACAACAACTTTTCCCCTCTTTCCATCCAGTGTTTAGAGACGAATGGCAGATTGCCTGGTTTATGGCAGACTATAGGGTAGAGTAAGTGTAAAAGGAACATAAAGGACAGCAATGGGACAAAAAGAAAATATCAGATTTAAAAAGTGCTAGCAAATTGTGCACTGCTGCATAACAGAACAGCGTAATAATATTCTCTGAAAGTGAAATACTACATGAAATGTGGCATAACGTACTTACAAATACATATAAGGTAATAAGATTGAGGGCCTGCTTTTGTGAATTTCAATCTAGTCCGAGGACGGAGGTGAAAATGGCAAAAATAAAAAAATACTGCAGGAAAGAAAAATAATAAATTGTGGTTCCCAAGCCAATCCTCATGGTCCAACAATAGTCAAGGTTTTGTCAGTATCTCCATTGGAATAAAACAGGGAAATACAGCCATTCTAGATTGTTGATGGCCCATGAGGACTAATTTGGGAACCACTGGTTTAGAGAAATAGAGTGCGTATAGAGGGAGCCAGGTGAATGTGCTGTGTAGTACATTTCTCCAAAGTAGTAGGCTGCACAAAACACTTCTAACTGGAGAAACATGTTGGGAAGAATAAAGAAGAGTAAAAATGAGAGAACTCCAGAAGTGGGAGAATGCATTGTACAGATGCAGGCTTCTAGAAAAAACAGAGGATAGTTGGGAAAATATTTATAAATAAAAACAGAAAGTTGAGGGGTACGGTCAGTATCCTGTTGTGACAACCAAGATATTGTTTTATTTTATTACTGCAATACCTGTTTCTCACCTCTAGTAGGATCCCTAGCCATTAGTCAATCCTTAGTAGCTCTCACCTGCCTCATTTAATCTTACAAGTCTGCTATAAAAGGCTACACCCAACTCATCATATGGCCTTTACATTGAGAGAAGTTGTGTTCTGCACCTGGCTCTTACTGATACTTGTTTATGGTCTGATACTGACAAGACATCTGTTCCTGGCTCAAACGGATTCCTGATAACCTGCTCAACTCTGATTTCCTTTGATCCATCCTGATTCATCCAAACATCCTGCTTTAATTCAAACTGGACTATGTTTTCTAACTATTCCTTATTTGCTTTGGATCTAACCTGCCTGGACTTTACTAACCATCCTAGTAATTGCAACTCTGTTGGAAAAACCTGATTCACTTATCTGGCGACTTCTGTACAAATCCTCCAAACTAAAGAGACTGTTCACCTTAACTTAGAACCAACCTGAATTCCACTATCCTTTATTATTCTGTTTATTATTGTCTGATATTATGGTTACGTGTTACCTATTATTTCACTAATAGGTTTCCCTGTCTCCTGTAAACCTGCTTCAGGGCATATTGCCTAAACTCCTATTTCTTCTACTACTACTCCTTTATACTTGCCTGTAATTCTTTTTCTAGGTTCTGCTTTCTCTATCTTTATTATTCATTTTCGATCCTGTTCGTTTTGTCTAAACAATGTCTAATAACTCAAACTACCTGAAGTCAACCACGGCATAAGTCTCCTCTCTGACCTGCTCAGAGACATGACAGGTACAGTGTTAGATTATAGAGGGGAATGTAGTTTTGGGATAATGAATTGGAATTTTGCTCCCTAGATGATGATGAGCTTGACAGCTGGGTTTAGTGGGACAGTCTGGAAATGGGATGGGCAGTAGAAAAAGGTAAATTGAGACAAAATGGTACGTTAGTAAAGAACAGATCGCTTTTTGGCTGTATCTGCGGTTAGGAATCCTGCAAATGTTCCATAGGCGAGACAGGCAAGATTTAGAAAGTTCATTGATTGGGAGTGAAAGAGGTAGAGCATTAAATGTAACTTTTACAAGCTTAGTGTGCTGGCGAGAGTGAAGAGTTATTGGCTACAAACAAAATTATAGAAGCTGGGTTTGAATGTGATGGGAGATAAGTAATGGCTGAGTTTTTGAGATGTTAAGCTGTAAATTGTATGTTGCCAAGCAGGAAAAGATTGTAGATAGTTAAAAATACTAAATAGCTCGTGTGATGGGTCTGGGGAGACAACAAATAATAGTGTTGTCAGCATGCAGATTGTACAAAAAAAAAGACAAAAGCACAACAGGGACTGCAGAAGTGAACCTTGAGGTACCCAGATTGGACATATAAGCACTATAACTATCAAAAAAGATAACATACATAGACATGTGTGTTTTTGTTTAGGGGTACCTAACATGGACAATATTGGCACTCAAAGGAAGTGGTTTGGGTGTTATGTACCCACTATTTTGACCTGGCAGAGTTTAAATGCCTCTATAGGCTGTCACTCAGACAGCCACTAGGAGGCATTTCCGATCAAATAGCAGAGTAAACCTCTGTTATTTCAATCAGATGGTCTCAGAGACATTCTGATTGGCATAATGTGGCATTTTGCTGTGCATGCGCACAAGCCTCCCAATGCTTTCCTATTGGAAGCTATGAAGGAGAAAAGGTAAGTAGCCCAGCAGGTTGAGGCCGGAAACCTAAACAGTTAACAGGGCACTATAGCATAAGGAATACACAATTGTATACCCAACACTATAGTGTTCCTTTAACCCCTTAAGGACCAAACTTCTGGAATAAAAGGGAATCATGACATGTCACACATTAAAGTAAGGGTTAAAGTAATACACATACACACTAATGCCCATAGGGAACATTATAGATCAATGTGACACCTACCACCCACTTGCACCTGTTTGTCTGTAACCATCAACTTGTGATGTAAGCAAAAAATCCCTCTAAGGAGGCATTATTTTTTCTTTTGTCTTTAACCTTGCAATATTTAACATTAACAACTGGTTACCAAGGCTAGACTGTATCTTAAGCTATTGTAAGCCCTTCCAGATTTATAACCAGTATCTTAAATATATACATATAGCCCCATTATGCTATTTGTTAAAATGTGTAGTTATGCCACAACAAGGCTTTGCCTACAACAAACAGGTAACAGAAAATCTAATTTTTTTTTTCATTTCAAAAACCACCTTTAATGATTTCTTCAGACATTAAGAATGTTAAATAACAATAATTGTTACAACTAGAGCTACTTTATAAATGCACACTTAAAAGACATGCATATCAGTAACACAACAGTACGCCTTTCATTAGGGGAAATAATATAATTAATGGATTTTGTAGACATCATAATAAACCAGAGACAGAAGATCAACTTAGAGTTAGGCCCTGGGTTAGCGATAATGTTAAACCTTTGATATGAACTAGGACATATAGAGCTATCAGAGATTAAACTTTCTTAGAATAAAGACATGCTGGAGGAAGAGATGATCACACTGTTTCTGTCTGCAGTTCTTCCACCAGCATATCTGTCATGGCAATATGTACGTATAATGTCAAAATATGTATATTCAATGGGGCATCACGTGTACCTCAGTTTGAGATGTTCAGTGTGAATAAATCAAGTCATGTCTGCAGATCTGCTTGTACTGAATCCTCCAGACACCCAGTATGCAAGGTTTGTCTCCACTTGCAAAATACAGTAGTGTGTGCTCTGAATTCAGGAGCAGTAAGAGACGTTTGGAAATCCCAAGCTGAACTCCTCACCCTGGGAGGATTGTAAATGATGTAATGACTCTGGCACGGCTCATTCAGCCCAGCGTCCTGTGAGTAGTCTTATGCTCACTCATTTGTACGGATACATTTTTTTCGCCATCCTTTCTAATCTGAGCTAAGGAACATGAAGTGTTTTTCAAATGTACTATGATTTCCCCTCAAGGTTCAAGAGTGTGCTGAATTTCTACAAATACAGATTGGAACACCTGGGGATTGTTATTGTAATAACAGAAAATATATAAGCAAAGTAACCAACGCTTACACTCAACCTAATACTTAAACTCTTGTTTGTGAATGTAGACATAAGGTCTTCAGAACCCACAAGATATTTAAAGCATAAATTCATTCTATCAAATTACTTGATTGAGTCACATGCCAGTAGAAGGTACACATGACAAGATATAATTAATTTAAGGACAATATATAATTAATTTGCTTACCTAAATAGATATACTGCTGTGCATTCTATAAATAATGCAAATATTAACAGAAGAGAAGATTTCTGTTGACTTAAAGAATGTTTTACGTTCAGCTACAGTATATACTCGAGTATAAGTCTAGTTTTTCAGCACATTTTTTGTGCTTAAAAACCCCCACTCGACTTATACTCGAGTCACTGTCTGTATTATAGCAACTTAGAGAGCCGCGGCCATCAGAGCCATAGCAACGATCCGCGCGGCAACCAGACCGCAAGACTTACAGTGGAGCTGACCGGAACGGAGGAGAAGGGAGCTGACAGGAGCTGCAGGAAAGGTAAGTAAATGCTTCCTGCCGGCCCCCCCACTTCACAGCCCATGCCACTGGACCACCAGGGATTAAGATAGCCCCCCTCCCTGACCAGTTAACAAGCAGGGAGGGGGGACAAAAAAAAAATTAAAATTAAAAAATATTATTTTTTTTTTTTTAAATAATAAAAATGCCCTCCCCCCACCCAGTTCACACACACTGCATTATATACACACTATGCATTATATACAGAGTGTGTGTATATAATGCAGAGTGTGTGTTTGTATGAGTGTGTGTGTGTATATAATGCAGAGTGTGTGTTTGTATAAGTGTGTGTGTATATAATGCAGAGTGTGTGTTTGTATGAGTGTGTGTGTATATAATTATAAAAATCACAGAATTTCATAGCCCCATGTTTTACCCTCGACTTATCCACGAGGCATAGCATATTTCACAATTGTTGGTCACAAAACTGCACTCGACTTATACATGAGATCGACTTATACACGAGTATATACGGTACTTTTTCATATTTCACAGGTTGATAAAATGCATAGCACTGAAGAAATCTTCCAAGCACCGTAACCACTACTCTCTGATATAGTAATAGACATTTTAAGGATATTATTCATGTAACATTGAACGGCAGCAAAATGAAAATTAATTGCAAAAAACAGAATCTCAGCCACAGCATTCCAATTTTAGCCTCAATTATTTTTTCAATTCAACACAAGTTGATGTTTGGTGAATAAAACTTTTCAAATGTCCTCTGTAGAGAATTCAAGGATGATCATGCAGTGCCCAGATGTCAAAGTGTCTTCGAGTTATCCAATTCTATCCCTCCAAGCAAAGGAATATGTAGTTCAGTTTTGCTTTGAAAAAGACATGAATGAAACTACTGCGTTCGGTAACCTATTTGCCCCATAACCGCCATGGGATGTCACTTTAATCTATTTACTGTGTTTTCATTTGCACGTCTGAAGACCAGGAGAATTGCACAGAAGCAAGTTAAGAGAAATCAGAGTTAAAGGGCTAAGAGTGACCTCACCTACTGTATACTTAAAAGCATTGTGCACCAAGGCTAATACTGCCACAAATTGTATTCTGTTCTGTTTCTGGTTCCCTGTCACTGTGACTAAGGACACCAGAATAAAATGCTGGTCACAAATATGAGACATGGACCAAAGTATTACACAGATAGCCAAAGTAACAAGCAAAAAACAAGCACATGCAGCTGACAGTCTAAGTGATCTATAATAACTGAAATAATATATATCTGTAAAAATATATATATTTTTTTCCAACAATGTCTTTTTTGTTATAATAGAAAGTGGCCATACCATCCTACACACCATATTAAATATTTGAAGTATTGTACTGATTCGTTACTTTATTCTGGAGAACAGAACATATCTCACCTTGAGTGATAGGCCTGGTGCCATGGAGATCCTATAGTCCCCTGGGATATTTGCATCATGCTGGGACTTGGTAGGGGCTCCAGTAATTTGGTTGAATGCCAAGAGTGGGGACGGATGACAGTCTCGCTTTGCCTAAAAATAAATGGAGCGATAAAAATTTACATTAGAAATCCTGAGAAATACAATCATTGTTCAGCGTTTCTTCTTCTCTTAGCTAAACGTTTAATAAGTAGCATAATAAAATAATGGTGTGGACATACCAACACGCAGAAATACAAACAGCAAACAGACACTGATTTACCCTTTTACTGCTAGAGATTTGGCTAACGCACTTAATACGGGGCTTGACAAATTTGTTTGAAATCTAGGAGCCAGCTAAAAAAGTTAGGAGCTAGTTTTTTTAAGGGGCACTATAGTCACCAGAACCATTGCAGATTAATGTAGTTGTTCTCGTGCCTATAGCCTGTCCCTATAGCCTTTTCAATGTAAACGCTGCTGTTTACATTGCTGCCTACTAAGACCTCTAGTGACAGTCACTCAGACGGCCACTAGAGAGTCCTTGGTCAGTGCTCTGCATGGAGGCACTGAATGTTACCCATAGAGAACATGCATAATATCCTCCCAATGCTTTCCTAAGGGAAAGTATTGGCTTAGCTGAGATCATTAAGATCTCAGCTATGGAGGCAGGACAAGCAATGGCGAAACCAGCATGGCATGGGTAAAAAGGGGAGTAAAAACATCAATCATGTGATCGGTGGAGGACAAGTACCTAAACAGACACATACATACACATATACACAACATACACAGACACACTTTCTCTAACACTCACACATTTATATTTTTAATTCGAATCCACCCAGCCTTTGGTAGAGCTGAGTGCACTTTCCCTGTGATCCAGTGGGGCTGCTATTTCTGTATGTGATCTTCCTGCAGCTCCTCTCTGCTCCCTCACACTGTCTGCAGTGATACCAAGGCCGGAATGACGTCATATTCCGGCTCCCGGCATCATTACACAGCGAGATGGAGCACAGAGGAGCTGCAGTAAGACTGCGCCCTCGCGCGCTGCCCCATCCTGCCTCTAAGATAACCAGGGTGGCCGCCTGCGCCATCCCCGGGCAGCCGGCTACATGCTCCCATCAAAGGTCAGGTAAAAATGGCCAAACTTGCTTTGCTTTGTATGAAGACGTCCAGCGTCTACAGAATCCCTATCGGTCCACCATTTAGCTTCCATCTGTGTGATGTTGCTCAAGGAGGAGACCGATTGGCGCTGGAAAGAGTTAAGTGTTAAAAGGCTTTTTAACCCTTTAATCACCAGGTGGGGCAGAGGGACACTAAAGCGTTGGCAATACAGTAAATGCAGCTAACAGATAGTTAATCTATTTTGGAAACCTGTTTACCCCCTAGGAGATTATGGTTTACCCACATGGAAGAGCTCTGCTCTATTGAAGAATTTTCTTCTAGTGTGCTTGGTAAAATGTCTGTGTACACTGTATTATGGCCACACTGGCTCCTCACTATCAACACCAAAGACTAAGAGATTACTGAAACATGACTTCTCACACTAATGATCAGAGGTTTAATCCCTGCTTGGATGATCACCGCCCTTCATTCCCTTTGTATCTGGTTTCCAGCTTTTGGATGTATACATCTTGTGCTTTGAAACTTCATTCATCCATACCTTGTTTGTTTCCGCATAAGTGCAAATATAGAAGGTAATATTAAAAAGCATGATCTATGTCACCTTTTTACCAGAGAGTTCCTGTATATTTGACTGTCAAAGGTGTGTTGCAGTTAGTGATAGTAGAAGGTTTTATGATGTAAACAATAGGAGATATTTGCCGCACACGAAATTTACACATCTATAACTTTTGGCAATTAAGCTGCAATGTTAACATTACAGGGTTAAGGACAGCTACTAGATGAGCTTCCGCAGTAAAACGTGGTCACCTGACATGGAAGCCCCACAGGTCAGTATTGATTCATTGCTTTCCTATGGGGAAGTTTGAATGCGTGAACAGCGCTTGCTGCACTATAGGTCCTCTATGAAGAGCATTGGATTGGACATCCTTGGAGTAGACCATACCTCCTACATGCCACAGCGGGAGGCGGAGATGTAAGCAGCACCAAAAAAAAAAAAAAAGAGTCTTGGTGCTGGAAAATGTAGCTAAAATTGAAATTTTCAAAATCTTTAATGCAGGGGGTGGTGGTGGGGGGGGAGTGCCTGGGACACTATAGCATTAAGAATACAGATTTGTATTCCAAATGCTATAGTGCTCATTAAAATATATACTCGGTATAGCCAGAGCACACTTTGTGTTGGAGGAGGACAAATTGATAAATTGTTCAATGAAAGAAAAATGGCAGAACTTATAACAATGATTGACAGGGAACAAAGATAGAGCTGATCCCTTTATGAATAAAGCTAAATAAAGAAATGTGGATCTCCCCAGTTTAATTTTATATTTCAGAACTCACAAATGCAAATAAATTAAATATATGGGTTAAGTAAACATATTATTAAAAATCCCTCTATATGACGTTTTTCCTTCAATCTAAGAGGTATTCCTTCTACGTACTGTCCCCCTCTTCAAGCAATTTACCTGATACTCTTTTTAGAGTGCTAATAGTAGGATATATATAAAATCAGCCTCGTAATTAAAAATCAATGAACAAGTTATAAAATGATAGTATACTGGTAGTCTTATTTCATGCAGTGCATGGTTTTATGTGCTAGCCCCCTTCAATTGTAGTTTTTCAATTACTAAGCTTATTCTGTAAGAATATGATTTAAGAATGATTATCCTGCTTATTTTCAGATGTCTACATCTCTGTACGGAGTCATTAAACAGACTTAAGTATGAACTTTGAAAAAGAAAAAATTTTTTTTTGAAACCACACGTAGAAGACACGTTTAATAAATGTTGCCAGTCTTTTCATTCCGTTTTGGGGCCCACATGACCTCATTGTTTTAATGCTGCTTTAGCAGTTTATTCAGCTTGTCTTGGGGGTTAATCTGCTTTTCATCCTGAAGCCCCACACCAAAAGGACTCTGCATTTAACATGCACAAAGACATTCCATGCTGAGTGGGGAATCTTTGGGCAGCAGAGACACACTTACATAACGACTGTATTAGTGCATGTGGCTAAATGTCCAGACATTAGAACCCGATGCAAGAAACACAATGTCTACTACTAAAGTGCAAGCAAAATTTACGGTCGTACACATTTTAAATGTATCACTTTAAGGAATAGCTGCTCTCCAACCATTGAAGACCATTTCTTCTTGGTGAAGATACATGTCTCCATTTATGGTCACGTAACAGAGCAGTTTCACAGCATTTAATCAGAAGCAGCATATTAAAAGCAGGAATGACTTTAATGGCTTTTGAAATTAAAGGGACAGTTTTACAAAAACATTTTTTTACAGTATAAGCCTGGAGCACACAAATACATCACCAAACGGCATTCATCATTCAATTCACATCCATATTACACATTGCAGTTAAATGGATACAGACACCTCTTGACTTTTCTCACCAGAAAGTTTTGTGGCCACGTGCCGGTTTTTGACATTCATTGGAGGGGCCGGTGCCTACCATCCAGCCAGCTAGGCACAGAGCAGGACATGAGCCCTTACAAACCCTCTGCATGATTTCTCATACTCTCAATGCCATGCCATGCTTTTGAAGGATTACCTCTTGTGTCATGTTGTTAACCTCTTCTGCACCACGGGGGCTTGACAAAGGGGGAAGCTATGGTGCCAGGAAAACGAGTTTGTTTTCCTGGTACTATAGTCTGCCTTTAAACTTTACAGTTTTGCAGTTTTGTAATGGTCTCCCAGACAGCCACTAGATCTTCTTCTTCTTCAACAACTGAGTGAAACTTGGTCGTTACCAAATGCAGCTTATAAGAAAGCAGTGAAGATGCACCTCCAATGAGAAGCATTTGATTGGTTGATTGGGCCTGTGCATGGCGCATGCAGCAGCACTGTGGGAGTCTTGACACTAGAAAAAAGGTAAGTGAAACCTTTTTTGTTACTAATTTTAAAAGCAGACGGGGGAGGGGGGGGCATAAATTTAATTAGGAACAGGGGCACTATTATGTTGGAAATACAGGTTTGTATTACTAACGTTTTAGTGTTCTTTTAGCTTTCGGCTCATGTTGCCAGTAATTAGGTACTCCTCAAGAGCAAACATTTCAGAAATGTTTTTGTATTTGGTATATAAAAACATTAGGGCTAATGCTGCTGAAATTATATATACACACACACCGGTATATTACATGATTTGCTAGTTAATTTTAATTGGCAGACCATGTTTTGGAATCCAACACTGCACAGATGATTACGTAATTTGTGCAATTATTCCCTGTAGTGAATAGAGTAATGTCCAAATCACATCTGCACTCTCTGGGAGCCCTAAATACATAAGTGTTCCAGTATGCCTGAGATTGGTGAGAGTTACACTCCCAAGTTGTACCTGAAGCCATTTTTAAAAATGGCAGCTGAAAGAGCTGCCCCTCAAGATTGTAACTCTCACTAATATCAGGCAGCAGAAAAGTCCTCCTCTTCACCCCTACACATTACCCTAACACTACTCTATGCTACACATTAACCAAACTATGTCACTAAAGGTTAATCCCTACATTATATATTAACTCCCACACTACACTTACACTAAACATCTTCGCTACCCATTAAAAACATACAGTACAGTGACAATTCACCCCTACACTATCTTAACACTCACACTAACCTCATGTAATATAAAAGATTCAAACTGGTAAACAGGGCCACCATCAGGGGTGATAGAACTCTGTTAAACGAACACTGCATGTTCTTTAATAACTTCATCTTATTGATGTTATCATAATGCCTGCAGTACTACCCACCAAAACCCTTTATTTCACTAATTAGAAGGTTTGGAACCATCCCTTCAATCCCTCTGTGTATGAGAGCCGGGAATCTTACCTCCCTGCTGTCATACCGTAACATACTGTGAAGTCACGCACGTGCGTGCGCAGTGCCGTCACGGTCGGCCATAGAGAATCATTAAATACATTGATTCTCTACAGAGGAATCATAGGCGCACTATGGCGAATGCCGTACATTGAATTGGTACTCCTCCAGGATGATGCACCCCAAGGAGGAAATCACAGGAGTGCCATGGGAGATTCGGCACCAGAGAAAAAAGGAGTAATTTTTTTATTCTTAATTGATCATGGGTACTGAGCCTGTAGCGTTAGGAATACACATATGTCTTCCTAATGCTTAGTGTTCATTCAGGGGGCCTGGTCAAACAATGAAGCCTGCATGTAACAGTCGAGATTATAAAAAAATACCTTTGAACATCTCAGTTGGCACATACCCGTTACACTCAATAGAATGCCTTACAGAGAAAGTAAGAATAGAATACAAAACATCATGAAATCTCATCAAAGACATAGTGTATTGCATCTCAGATACCCCTTGAGACTGTGAACCTGCATGTTAAAATGGTCATGGGTCCAAATACTTTGAAAGCAAGTAAGTTGGCATTTGCTCTTTGAGTACTACTTCATACTTTTTGAACTTCTTCACCGACACTCGATGCCTCTAAATATATAGTGCTAGGACAATATTTACAAATTATAAGAATTAATGGCTAATTAAAATTACATATTCCAGTACAGAATTCAAATGAATAACAATATAGGAGAATAATCAATTGAAAATTGTGACACGTGGAGAGCTATGAAAAAAAACTGTTAATATTCCATATTTATAAAAATGTTCTAATTGAATGCTGTAAACACTGTTTAGGTGACAACTCCCAGCAATTAAGCCACAGCCACATCTTGATAAGTGGCAGTAGTAGTTGCTCTTGAGGAGTAACCATGATTTATGATTATCTGAGCTCAGTGGTAAGAGCAAAACACAGTTTGCATTTACAAAGGCAACCTATAATTATTTGAATTAAATGGAGCCATCTCTTGTGCAATAAACATACGTGTGCAAATTTCTTGGAATAATAATTGCTAGCAGTATTTATGGCCTTGAAGACCCACATGGATTGGAGGGATTTCTCTCACTAAAGTTTAATTTTCTCCTTGAAAGACTGCTGTGCTCTTATATTCTTTACTAAATGATTTGTTACTAAATCTGGAGACACAATGTCTATTCATTTTGTACGGTTAATGTTTCTGATACAGAATGAAAATGTGTAGTCTCAAAAGATATTCAATATTTAAGGCTTAGGTAATATCAAATCCATGTTAATTAAGCCATATAGCCACCCTGGGATAAATATCAGCAAGAGATATATCAGTGCATGCTTGACAACTTGTTTAACCACTTAAGGACCAAACTTCTGGAATAAAAGGGAATCATGACATTTCACACATGTCATGTGTTCCTAAGGGACTAATGGCATTTTGTGAAATATAAAAATATTGGCAATCTTGGACTACTTCCTAAACAGCATAAATTGTAGTTAATACAAGTCTAGTTATAGAATCGGATTTCTCTCTCCATTCTAAACATGTTTATATAGAAAGTTTCATGTTTTATATTTGGGTTGTAACACTCAAAGTGAATTTTCACGCTCAAATGAAAGTATCACAGTTGTATGAAAGTGCTCAAACAATTCTATATACAGCAAACTGGTTTCAGAGTTTGCACAAGTCAGATCTCTGATGGTAATGTGGACTTAACCTGGGGAAGGTTCGATGTAGAATTTCCCTTAAAAATGCCAGATTACAATAAAAGGAGGCTCTCAAAGAATTTACGCCAAAGATTGCCTTTTTTTAGGTTCAGGTAGAGGAGAGCAACTGTTTGTGGGGCAAGTACAAACGAATGGCCTTTTTCTGCACATGAACTTACAGATATCTCTATGGAAGGACCTAGTTATACCTGATATAGATTTGACAGAGTCTGTCATGCGCGGTTTCCCTGTAACCTCAATCATTAGCATCTGCACAGTATGAGTGAAAATTAAGAGATCTGTGCATGCCTTAGAGCAGGCTTCCCCAAACTCCGGCGCTCTAGATGTTGCTGAAGTACAACTCCCATGATTCTCAGCCTGTTTCATTCATAGAATTATGGGAGTTGCAGTTCAGCAACATCTGGAGGGCCAGAGTTTGGGGAACCTGCCTTAGAGTCTAAAGGTGCAATGACAATTGGCTTATGTGATGAATGTCTTGAACACTCATCTCATCCAAATCGCCAGGTACATCATATATCCTGACCACAGTCTGGCTGTTTTGTCAATCCAAACACACTGTAGTGTCTGAGGAAATCTCCCAAAGTCCATGTCTGGATTGCTTTGAGATAGTGGACCACCAGTCCAAGCACAAAACCGCATGGTGCTGGACAGGTAAATTCCCTGCACAATTCCTGCCTGCTGCCAACAGAAATCACAACTCACCTCCCATTTAATTTACAGCAGTAACATATCGCTGTGAGGCTGCAACTAAAAAGCATTGTAAGCCAGTAGCCTACAAGGCAACTGCCTCCACCCCACCAATACTCTTCTGGGCTCAAGGATGTCTTATTAATATTCCTGTAGGTTTTTAAGCTCCCACTTAAAGGACCACTATAGTGCCAGGAAAACATACTTGTTTTCCTGGCACTATAGTGCCCTGAGGATGCCCCCACCCTCAGGGACCCCCTCCCGTCGGGCTCTGGGGAGAGGAAAGGGATAAAACTTACCTTTTTTTCCAGCGCCGGGCGGGGAGCTCTCCTCCTCCTCTCCGATCCTCCCCTTCGGCTGAATGCGCGTGCGCGGCAGGAGCTGCGCGCGCATTCAGCCAGTCTCATAGGAAAGCATTCAAAATGGACGCTGGCGTCTTCTCACTGTGATTTTCACAGTGAGAAGCACGCAAGCGCCTCTAGCGGCTGTCAATGAGACAGCCACTAGAGGATTTGGAGGCTGGATTAACCCTATTATAAACATAGCAGTTTCTCTGAAACTGCTATGTCTATAGAAGAAAGGGTTAATCCTAGAGGGACCTGGCACGCAGACTACTTCATTAAGCTGAAGTGGTCTGGGTGCCTAGAGTGGTCCTTTAAAGAGTTAGCACATCACTAGTCATCGTTATGAAGATTTGGTGAATGGACCACTAAAATCTGGCTCTGAGCTTTGGCACATTTGGACCAATGACCATTATTTTTAGTGGGAGTTAAGTATATCCGAGAAACCCATGCTCACATATTAGATACAGTCTTTCAGAGTAAGCTCCAATTAATTAGAATATGTGCTTGGAAGGACAGTGAGAAGCATTAGTTTCCTTCTGTGACATCTGTTCCCAAGGGTTATAGATGCAGCAATTTCTCCAAAGTTATAAGCAACTGTGTGAATAGAGACAGGGGCATGTGGACCTCACCTATCTATCCATACACCATGCAAGGATCTTGGAATACCTTAAAGTCACAAATTGCAGAGTACTAATATATTATTTCTAAAGAAATATAAACTCTAACGATCCATTGTAAAAAGAAGAGACCTCTTATTCTAAAATATACATTGTACTATAAATACATATTGATTCACTAAAGCCAGCCAAGCTTTTTCTTTTTTGAGCATTGCAGCAAAGGAACCATAAAATGCTATTTACTAACCTGTGTAACTTTGCTGCAATGCCAAATTTACATTTCACATTGAATAACCCTGCTAGTCAGACCAGGTGTTTCTTAGCCCTTACACTAGGGAAATAGATCTGCTGGCTGAGCTCAGTTATGCTCAGAAGCCAGTCTACACCACATGACGAGAATCACAACACGGACACTGACTGATTTAGCAGTAGCGTGGCTATTTACATTGCTTAGCGAATCAATGGGATATTATGTTTATGTACTGCACCTGCTAAAATAATGTCACTATACCTATTATATTTACGTTCCTCGCGATACTTTAATGCAACATGTAAAGTGCACTCGGAAATTCATACACTATAAGATATAATTGTGTGAGGGGCAAATAAGGCCGTAAAAGGTAATAAGTCGGTTGAGGTGTGCCGGAACCGACATTGTGGTAGGCCTGTTATAAAAGAGGGCCCACCCATGAGGTGTAATGAAAGTATAGATAGAGGGAGTGGAGGGTGGGGACATGCGAGTCGCTGAAAACGTACGGGACGGAGGAAGGTGAGTGGGGGGGTTTAAATAGGTACCATGCCCCTCCCACAACTGCAGGCCAAGCCTTAACATATATTATACACATATACATACCTGTTCTTATTTCTTAGTTTAGATTCTCCACCTAAACATGCTGATGATGGGCCAAATGGGACCGTTTCAGGTTTGGTGGGTATATGAGGGACAGATTCATCCAGATTGTTCTTAATAAATTTGCTTCTGTAGAAGAAAAACATAAAATTGTTAGTAAAGACTAGAATTATATTACATTATTATAAATACATGTTACTGCATTCAGAGTATACACATTAGACCAGTAAAAAAGGTAACATATCTCTATTGCTACTATTCAAACTACAAATCTCATGATCCTCACTCACATTTAACTGAGCACAGACTAGCTGTGGGGCACAAGAGTTGTAAATGAATAACAAATGCAGAAAAATATTTGTTGTTGGCTAGAAGTGCAAGAGAATAATAATACTTGATATCTCTACCTGTTCGCACTCTCTCGGTCTGTATGTAGCCAGGTTGTGAATTATCAAATGTATGCCCAGAGTGTGTGCATGTACGTGTGCATACATTTGATAAGGAAGTATTTTCCTGGAGTGAGGGGGAAGTGGCTAAAGATGCAGGCTTATGGTGCAGCTCATTACGATTTGAGCATGCAAAATATACAGCATTATAATGAGGTCAAAATGTATCAAATGCATTAAAGTGTTGTATTGTTGCCATTTCCCTGTAGTTTTAATCCTGCAACTGAAAACATTGCCGTTCTGCAGGTTAAATGCTTCTCGTGGCTGTCACACTGACAACTACTAGAGGCGCTGCACCTGAAATAGACAAACTGCTATTTCAATCAAATTGTTTCATACAGACCATTTGATTGGAGCAGCTTGGCTTTTTGCTTGCCTCACACACACTAGTCTCTCGATGCTTTGGGAAAGCTATGAATTGGCTGAGATCATCAAGATTGATGATCACAGTCAATGAGGCGTAGCTGACCGTGGAGAGAGCACCACAGTGAAGGAGAAAGGGTAGGTAAACATACCTTTCTCCTTCACATGGGGGGGAAGGGGAGGGACAGTACCCTAACTAGTCAGCAGGTCACTATAGCGTTAGGAATACATGTTATGTTACATACATGTTATAACGCTATAGTATTCCTTTAACTACCAGCATCCCAATGGTAAGAGAAAGGAAGCATCATCAGTTTATTTAGCAGGCTTGCAAGTTTCAGAGATGGGATGTTTTCAGAAGATTCTCTGTTTTTGTTTCTACTGCCTGAAGAATGCAACATTTTACATTGAAACCAGTGGTATGTTTAACTTTTTGCTGATTGTATTTTGAAATTCTTTGCAGTCTAGTACAGCTTTGGTTTAACTTTATCACAGTCACATGGTCACAAGGAAATGGGCTAGGAAAGTAATGGAATGTCTAGTGCATTCATGAGAAGATGGTAATTACAGCTCAATGGATAGAGCATTAAAAAATTTAATTCAGAATGTAATTTAATAGACTATATATAATAACAATAATACAAAAACTTTTCAAATGATTTCTCTAAAAATTCCCGTGGTGACTTCGGAAAATAAATCATTTAAAAAGTTTATTTTCTTACAGAATGGAATAATTTCTGGTTCTAACAAATTAAAATTGAGGCCATAGTATAACTATGCTTTTAATTCAAAAATCTCTATTCCATGCAGCCAAGCCCTTGATTTAATATTTTTGGATACATTTTTTAAATGATCATAATCTGATCTTAAAATCTACAGGAATTTTTGTGGATAAATCATATGAAAAGTATTTTTAACAGATCGTGCTTATTTGAAAGGGTTATCCAAAAATATTAAATCAAGCCCATGTCAGAAGCCGAAACCAGATATTTTAAATGATTTACATTCCATGAAAGCAGAATACAAGTCCGTTTTAAAAGCCATTTAAATCCCATGCAGGTGTGAAACAGGAATTTGAAGTTGTGTTTCGTAAAGGAACTACATTTTTGTAACTTAAAATAACACTGGTATTCAGAACGAATGATGGATGGTCACGTCAAGAAAATTAGTGACATTGTACAGTTAGTTCACTATAAGAGATTAACAAATTAGGGACAAGATGCTAATGAATTACAATTTTTACTAGAAGTTTAAAGAATACTGCTTGTGTGAATAGTAACCAGGGGAGGTTTTGCTAGGGCTGCATAAACAGAAACAAAAGCGTACTCCTAAATGACAGAGAATTGAGCAGTGAGACTGCATGGGACATGATCTATACACCACTCTCATGCTGCAGCTGCAGTACACAGAGATTGGTATTGGGCAGTTGGCAGTTTCTGAGATCTTGGGGGCCCCACCTGAAAGTAGGGACCCCTAGGTATCTAAATATACCCAGGGTGCCCTTTTTTTAACTCTGCAGGTTGGTGGCAGTGAACAAAGAATAAACAATAGTGTACAGTGCATAAAATATATTCTCAGTGTGTCCCAGTAGTCCTAAACAATATAAAAAGTATATAGATTGTATATATATATATATATATATATATATATATATATATATATATATATATATATATATATATATACACACACACACACACACATATATATATATATATATACATACACACACACATACATACATACATACATATATACACACACACACACACACTGTCTGTTCTGTAGTAGATGTCACAGCAGAAAGAAACAAAATACTTTTATAGGGCAATATAGTTACAAAAATATATATAACAATCACACAGGAATTCTATAGTTGTCACACTCACATTTTTCTGAGCCTGTCTATATAACTGGCTCAGGTAATATATAGCTTGTGGTGTGATGCTGGGATTCCATAGGAATATTAGAGAAGAGTTGGTCCTCAATAATAAGAAATAGAAGCTGCACAACCAGTTAGGATAAAAGTCAATAATATTTATTACAAATAAATATAAAAACCTTACATTAAGCTAACTGGTGTTTCACAATCCATAATCCTAATAGGCACAATGCGTTTCAAGCTTCAGAGAGGTCTTCCTCGGGTGCAGGTTGGTGGCAGTGATTGAAATACTGTAGCTTCACTTTGAAATGCTGCACATGTAGAGATTAACATAATTAGCCAGTCCAGAACAAATTAATGGGCTGGCTAAATGTCAATTCTGTGCAAAATTGGTGTCCGGCGCCAGCGGATTGGTGCCAGATAGCCAATGGAAACGCCCCCATGCATTCTTGTCCTCCATTCAGCCTGTTCTCCCCCTCCGGTGAGTGCAAGCGACGTCAGTGTAAGTCAGGATCGGGCTGAGTGGAGAACTTGACCCAGAAATGGATCAGAGATAATTTTATAAGTTTTAGCATATCTTATTTTTATATAAACTTTGGAGGGTGAGTGGGGACCATTATTTTTATTTTTTATAAAAGAAACTGGATTTTACACATTACAGTATATGTGCTTGTGATTTGCTGTTTATCAGACAATAATTGTTACTTTTCATGAACCAAAGAAATGTCACAATGTGCCATTGTTCACTCCAAGACGTTGTTAATCATTTTCTCTTTCATATTTGCTCTGTATATCTATAAGGGCAGAGGCATTGGACAGGCCTGGGTTTAATCACAATACTTGTGAATATTTTTTATGTTACTGTAAATCAATAAAAATGTAGGAATAAAAACACTATTATTTTGTGTGCACATGTATTAAATATAATTTAATTACATTGTTTCCGCTGATCAAAGGACAGGAGACAGATACAGCCAGTTTATTTTATCATTTCTCTTCCCAGTAGCTCACGTGATCTACATTTACTGTAATGTTAAGACATTTATTATCTTTATGAAATATGTATCTCCTGTTTGGCTGCTAACTGCAGCCCTCGTTGGACAAAGTCCTCTAAAATATTGATGTTTGTGCAAGAAATGAAGCCTTGTCACTAGGTTATTAATGATATATCAACAGTGATTTTCAAGATAATTCAGTCCTGTTTCAGTTGGTATAGATTATGTGTTAAAGAAACCTTTACACTATTTGACACGACAGATATGTTGTACTATTCACAGATTTAAAGGGACACAATAAACAGGAATTGTCCATCCATGTTTTTGTATAGATTAAAAGGTAACTTCAAGCACCATAGCCACTCCATTGATTTGGAGTGGTCATTTTTTATATTTTTTTACTTTGGAGATGGGCGGGTGGGAGGTTGAACCACCTTACCACCTTACAAAGGGTTACTTTAACCAAACCACACAAGATGAAAGCATGTCCTTGTTGCTTTTATGAATAACTTTCATGAATAAAACAGTCATAGAATGCTGAAACACAAACATCAGAACAGCCCTACTGGGTAGGGATTTATAGGTAATGTTCATCACTGCCACTTAAGATGGAGGGTTAGTATCAGCTGAATAGTTGGAGATACTTTGTAGTCTGAGGAGAACCCACTAGAGATACTGTAAATCCTGGGTATCTGCAGGAAGTAAAAGCACTACTTACTTAAGTATTGTTGTATTTATTTAATCAGTTAGTTGAATATTTAATATTTATTATTTAGTTTGAATTTCCCCAACCTACAATGGTCACTTAATAATATTAGGCAAAAAAAAAGTCATTAGAGTGTAATGGACGGTTTATCCATATTCTAAAAAATAAAAAACAAAGATAAATGTATATTTTTGGAAGCAAAAAGCCTTCTGCTATAGTCTCAGATGGTTTATAATTAAATGTCGGAGAGGGATTATCCTGCATTTTGAAAGGGGGGCAAAAAATGGCCCATTTTCGTCTAAATGTGATGTTCGCTGCTGACTATTCACACAAACTGACATTTTTTTTTTTGTCCACTCAAGGGACATAATCTTCGATTCACCGAGAAGGATTAATAGTACTTGGAAAAATGCTCGCATGAGGATTCCCCTCTGCCCACTGCTCTCTACATATATAGCACAGTTAATTCACTACACATTCAATGGGACAAATACAACTTGGGACATACTGACTGCGTATCTACTTAAGTATTTATGAGATGTTATGTACCCAGTCTATTGAAGTGCTGAGTAAACAGAAATAAAGCAATTAAAGCTTTTGACTAGCCCATAGTCCATTGAACCAGTTCTAAAGGATCTGTAACTCATTGGTAAACACAACGAATAGTAGGGTAGTGTACCAGTTCAGACATCTAAATGTTCAGATCATACAAGTATCAGTAAAATTATTCATCCATATAGTCTTGTTTAGTTAGGCTAATGCTATCCCACATGGTAATATTTTATGCCCAAAGGCTTCACAAAACCAAACAGTCTGGTTCTTAATATAGAGTTATCAGAAATGTTATGGTCCAGTACAAACTTGAAATACTGCCCTCCTCTTATTTTCTTTTCAATCTTTTGGCCATTTCTCTCTCCTGCACTTACAAAATGCTAATGCTTCACTTTTCCTGTGACCTTCCTAATTTGCCCTTTTCACCCCTTCTTTTCTCTTTCTGTTCCCCCTCTCTCTATATACTCCTAATTTCTCCCATACAGAATTTTCCATAGTACACTGTGTTTATCTCAGCTCTCTAGCCCTTTAAACATTTCTAGTTCCTTATATCTCATTTGTGGTAGGGATCGACCGATTATCGGTTTTACCGATATAATCGGCATTTTCGGCAATGTCGGTATCGGCCAATAGACATACCGATATTGCCGATAATACCTCCCAGCAGCTCCTGCAGCTCCCATGTCAAATCTCGCGAGTCCTGTGGCCGCAGAGCGTTGCCACGGGTTACTAAGGGCCGTGAGATTTACACAGGGAGATGAAGGAGCTGCTGGGAGGTAGGTAAGCGCTTGGTGCTGCCCCGCCCCCCACAGCTCAGCCAATGCCACTGGACCACCAGGGACTGCTATAAGAAGCAGGGAGGGGGGACTAAAAAAAATTAAGCATATAAATATTACAAATAAAATTGGTAACAAGTGCGGAGATGAGCAGCATAGTTTCAATCAGATTCCAGGCAGGGTATACATTTGCTAGCATTCTCAGCAAATCTTGCTTTGTGCTTTGTTCTGTCTTTTGCCAAATGAGTACTACATTTAAATGGACACAAATTACATCCCTTCAGAAACAAACACACACACACACTGCATTCATTATATACACACAACTATACAAACATACACATACTCTGCATTATACACACACTGCATTAATTATATACACAAATACAAACACACACTGCATTAATTATATACACACACTACACAAATACAAACACACACTGCATTAATTATATACACACACACACTACACAAATACAAACACACACTGCATTCATTATATACACACACTACACAAATACAAACACACACTGCATTCATTATATACACACCACACAAATACAAACACACGCTGCATTCATTATATACACACACTACACAAATACAAACACACACTGCATTCATTATATACACAACTACAAAAGCACACACATACTCTGCATTATACACACACTGCATTAATTATTTACACACACACTACACAAACACACACACACACTACATTGATTATATACACACACTACACACACACACTACACACACTGCATTAGTTATATACACACATACTACACAAACACACACACACACTGCATTAACTATATACACACACTACACAAATACAAACACACTGCATTCCTTATATACACACACACACTACACAAATACAAACACACACTGCATTCATTATACACACACAGCACACAAATACAAACACACGCTGCATTATACACACACAGCATTGATTATATACACACACACACTACATTGATTATATACACACTACACACACACACACTGCATTAGTTATATACACACACACTACACAAACACACACACACTACACACACTGCATTAAATACACACACTACACAAACACACACACTGCATTAACTATATACACACACTACACAAATGCAAACACACTGCATTCATTATATACACACACTACACAAATACAAACACACTGCATTCATTATATACACACACACTACACAAATACAAACACACACTGCATTCATTATATACACAACTATAAAAACACACACATACTCTGCATTATACACACAAACTATACACACAGAATTAATTTACACACACTACACAAACACTACACACTGCATTAATTATATACACACACACACTACACACACTCTGCATTCATTATATACACAACTATACAAACACACACATACACTCTGCATTTTATACACACACTACACAAACAAAAACACACACTGCATTCACTATACACACACTGCATTCACTTTACGCACACTACACACACTGCATTTACTATACGCACACTACACACCACACACTGCATTTACTATACGCACACTACACAAACACACACACTCTGCATTCACTATATATACACACTACACAAATACACACTGCATCCACTATACAAACACACACAGTTCCCCTGTCTAAACACACTGCATCCACTACATGTGGCATGTATATTTTGTGCATTTACCTTAAGACATTTTTTATTTTTTCAAAATGGTAAATGTACAGAATATCGGCAATTTATCGGCTATCGGCCTGAAAATTCACAGATTATCGGTATCGGCTCTAAAAAAGCAATATCGGTCAATCCCTAATTTGTGGTCTTTATTTTCATTTTTTATTTTGCCCCTTCTTATTGTGACCTGCAACTTTTAATTGTGCTGATTATATTACTCTATCCATATTTATATATGTTTATTCCCCTTCTACTTGGCCATGGGCACAGATCAGTATATTATTATTGTCTTCGCCACTGCCCCACCAGGGGAGGACTGAGAAGTTGGGGGCCATACACTACTTGCTCTCTTTATAATATTTTAACAAATATATCTATATAATGGTTTTGTTCCCAATTGGCAGACTTGTCCTTTTTCTCATCCTTAATTCTCATTGGTGGAGTCAGAGATTATTGCAAATCAAGAGTAGCAGTGCAGCAGGAAATAATACCAGCTTACTATCCCACAGTGCCACAAAGGGTAGGGCATGAAGAGAGTGAATGACGTCTTTATTGGAGAAGCAAAAATAGATAGTTTTAATAGTAATGTTTTTTTCATTCGCTTTTGTAGATGAGTAAAATATTTTTCAAATAAAAGTCAAAAAACATGTATTGTTTTCAATTTTTCATCATTTTTTTTAAAATTAAATTACATGAGATTATATAAATAATGGTATGTAAAGAAAGCCCCTTTTGTCCTGAAAAAAACAATATATAATTTGTATGGGAACAGTAAATGAGAGAGCGGAAAATTACAGCTAAACACAAACACCACAAAAGTGTAAAAAGAGGCCTAGTCGCAAATGTACAACATCGCAAAAACAGTCCAGTCCTTAAGGGGTTAAGAGTTGATGTCTAGCAAGTTGGGGTGTAAGGAAGAGAGATCTTTAAGGGTAAGGAAGGGACATATGTAATGCACTGGTTGTTGCTCTATTGTTGCTACATTTTCTTCATAAGCACATTTATATATTGTGTGAGGCAGTTTTTCAGTTGTTAAGAACATCATTTAAATGTGTTAGTAGGGCAAATTGTCTATTTTCACCCTAAGCCCGGAGTTGTTGTAAGTCTGCACCAGCCCCCAACCAATGTGAGAGACCCTTACACGGCCTATTTGTGGCACTGTTAGATCGGACTGTTTTGAATAATTTAGTTTGGAAGTCCAACGATAGCTTTTCTTGTTGCCTATAAATTAAATCTCTGACTTCTAATAAGTCTATAACTGTACGTAAATCTGTTCAGACATGCAAAACATTTTTCAAATCAAGCAACGAAGGACATGAAGTCTAGGAAGGAATTTCTAAACTCAATGTAGGCTGCTCTAGATGATCATTATTGCCCATGTTAGACTGCCATTTGGTACAGACACAAAGACACACTGATAACTGACCTTTGTGATGCATACACTCTTATATTCTCTATGTATATTCTAGTACGCTTAGAGTACTAGAGGAGGAATTAGTGTATCATGAACACAGCTTTTATTACAATAGACACAAAGTGGTTAGATTTGATATTAAGGGTTAATAGAACTATAGCTTCCTCTGGTAGGCTGTTTTCCCTCAGAAATCAGAAATCAACTCACCATGGGAGCAGTCACACCGCCCAAGAATCTCAGACAATTAACATTCTTTTATTTAGTGTTTCTGGACCTAAAAACATAGAGGCCGTGGCATTTCATTCAAACTGGACTAAATTCCCAACACACATTTTTTGCAATCTGTTTCGTAAATACTTTTTATGTCAAAGTGGCCAGAAAAGTGATAACTCGTTGAAAACCTGTGCCATATGAAACTGTTTTACTGGGTTCTAAATACGCCCAATTCCAATTTCTATTTTTTCATTATATACCAATGGCTATTTTTCAGAGAAAAAAATGCGAAATCGCAAGGATTAGCAAGATATGTATAATTGAGAATGTATTCCTGATTTCCGTAAGTGGGCACTGCACATATGTTTTTTGTGATTCTTAATAAAAAAAATAAAAAATGGTTAAAGTGTTGCAATTCAGTTTTTAATTCACTACAATTGACAGTTTAATAAATAATGTATACAAGCCTGCTCTTATTGTATAAATAAATATGATGCAACTACAGTGCATTACACACAAGATTTTACGCTAATGATGTGAACAACATAATATGAGCACAATACATCATTATTCACAAGAGACAGATGATGCCAAGTGTTCTGCTAAGAGCACAAAGGTGCTATCAAACTGTTTGTCAAATTTGTTGTTTGATTACATCCCTGAGAGCAGCCCCAGATAGGCTTGTCATTTTGAAAATGATGTCAGTATAGTTCATTGTTTTTGCAGGTCAGGTGATTTTGATATATTGGTATCAGGTGTTGACGGGAATAACAAGTGAAATATCCCCTTGCAGTTGAACTTGGTGCTACATAACGCAAGGTCAACTTTACTTGTCACAAAGTTATCATATCTCGAAAAGTAACAGTTTGTTAGGCCCCATGTGAATGATAAGGCACCATCTCTGTAATGTCTTCAATCTGCATTGCCAAAACCCTAAATTTAGAAGATTACTTAAAACTGGCTCTTATGATAAAGAAACATCGAATTGTTTTTGTTTTTTAAATTTGATCCAAAGTTTTCAAAAGGATTTATCTTGTAATTCATTAAAAGTGTGAAAAATGGCAACAGTGGTTTGTTTTAAGATAAAGTAATCCTTGCTGGTCCCCCCCAACTTAAAAAAAAAAAAAAAAAATGCAGCTAAATTCTACATTTCTCCAATGTCGAGGCAATGTTCTACCCCTGCCCAAACTAATTCCAATGACGTCTTTTACCTTTGCCGGAGAGAAAGGAAGGTCTGAGAGGATGGACTGAGTAAAGGACAGTGAGGGCACTATGATGGTCCTATGGCTAATTGCAGTCTGGCTGTAGCATTATTTGCGTGTTGGTGTCATTATTATTGCTCATTATTAACATTTGCCACCAGGAACTCTAGTACCGGCAGCCTAATGATGCAAAGTGAAGCACTGAACACACAGACTCCAAATACCATGACCAGTTCAAATCACATGATTATGGTGGTTGGAGTAACTCTTAAGCAGTTGTGTAATGGTTCTGCATTTGTGCATGGCAAAAAGTGGGGAGATACAGTCCATAGCATCTGTGCTATAATACACTCGGTGATATTACATTCACAATGTTTAGATCACAACTGTTCTAAAGTTAAGTACATAACTGTGGTGCTTATGGACCATGCATGCCTTGCGCCTTCCCTGGTTCCATTTTATTTCAGCACTTCATTATTATTATTATTTTATTATTTATATAGCACCAGCAAATTCCGTAGCGCTGTACAATGTACTTCATCACAGCATGAAAAGATTCACCACCATATTTGTTCTATAATGCCAATATATTGACATTTTATCTAACACAGATGAGAAGCTCAGATCTGGGATATATTCTTACCAGTATGTCTAGGACTAGGTACCATCTATAAATAGTTTTATGGAAGTTTCCAAGTCATACATGATTTATTTCTGCCAGTAACCTTGCTCTCAAGAGCACTGTCTAAGTGTTGTATTTTATGAAAATGTATTGATAATTCTAACAGCTGGACTAGCTTATTAAATGAACCCCTTTATGTAAAGCTGCTAGAATTGTACTTGGGAGATCTAACAAGTCATAAAACGTTTTATAACACTGGTGTCAAAACTGTCCTAGAGGAATATCAATGTACAAAAGGTTCTCCAGCTAATACTTAGCACATAATTCAGTGATACACAATGCCAATTCTTTCATTAAGTCAGAGAAATCTTAATCTCTGCCAGAACTACAGTCCATAAGAGTTGCATTAGAAACACCTGCTCTAGAATATATTAAAAATCAGAGACTTTACTTTTTATACCTCAAACTTTTTGTTTGGACAACACAAACACAAAAGTTAATATTAGAAATATATGTATAAAACATGTATACAACATCCAGTCCATATATTGCCATCCAATTCTTTCTACACTTTCCATATTCCTGCTCATGCTCTCTTTTGTCATTTTTCACACCTCAGCTAACGTTGGAGTTGCCTCTTAAACATTTCTTGTTTGGCAGCCAGCCTGTCAGAAAACTCTCCACTCCAATCTGTGACAAGTTCCTAAATTCACGCTGTCAGATAGGACCTGGTGAGACGGAACTGCAACAGATCTAACGTGAGAAGCATACTGGGATATTAATTGGCAGGCAGCTGATAGCACTGTGGCAGGTACATACTACCAGACAGGTTTCCAAACTACTAAGCAATAAATAGCTATTTTGTACGTTTCCCAAGAAGATCATGCACTAATAACACTTTCGACTTCGATGAGCAATTTGAAATTTTAACTGCTGAATTTAAGGAGCTGGACCAAAGCCTTCTAAATAGCAAGTCAAGTCCTGGTGCAGGATTTATTTTTATGCTCATAATAAATTATTGAACAACTCAAAGATTAAGATATGTATGTGTACTTAGAAGCCAGTCGTATTAAACAGTAAACCTGTTGTTTTTTTTTGTTAGTGAGCCAAAGAAGTGGACTAGAAAAATACAAAAACTTGGACAGCAGCTGCGACATGTTTGGGAGTCATAGCTCCATAGCTGCTGAGATTTATCAATCCTTGGTTGAACTCAAGACTGCTCTTACCAGAAGAGACAGGTTTTCTAGAACTTGACTGTGCCCAGATGTGCATACGGTTTTTTACATCGCCATAAATGGTATGTTCAGTCAAGTTCATTGCAACGTTGCTTCTGATAAAATATTTACTAACCTCACAGACCCTTCCTGGTGTTCAGTGAACGAACCTGCTTAGTGGAAGAAGAGTTTATAGCAAGTACACATCAGATTGAAGATGCTCATATTATAGGACAAATTACTTCTTTAAACTCAATACAAAAGTAGTATAAACACTTAATTTAAGGAGGTAGAGCCAGATGGTCCAAATCAAAAGAGGTCCTTGAAGATATGTATCGACTAAGATCTGGAGGTCAGTTGTGAAAGAGTTTATGGAATCATGAAGGAATGTTTTTTTGATTTTTGTGGCATAAATGCTATATTTGCTGATTATTTTGCCTTTTTGTCAACAACATAAAAGAATAGGTTTCAAGGTTGAGTTTTATGCTCTCAACCTACAATACCATGTAACTGAGTTTACCAAGTTATCTTGTCAACCATAAGTAAGAAATGCAATCAGTCATTTCAGACACAGGGAATCATTACTAAACAGAACACTACAAGGGAACACTTGGAAACATGTTTCTCTGCTGCATCTTAAGAGCCACGAGGGAACGCAATCTTCCAGCACAGGTAAGACGTGCAGGGGGTTGGAATGAGCTAATGGTGTAGCAGGTGACTTTGGTAGTTGCCCAGGACACAAATCAGCCTTGAGGTTCCATGGCAATGGTTATTTCCAGTTACCAAGAGTGTATTCTCAAATTTTTAATTGTCAGAACAAATGTATGTTTGGCAAAAAAAGCTATAGACTAAAAACATGCTGTTGTTCATGCTTACTCTACTTGACAACTTAAACACACAATAGTGTGTCTTCTAATTATGGATACAATGCAGCCTTTTTATTTTGGTAATTTTTTACATCAATAATGTTAAGGTAGTCTTGTAATCTAATTTGTTTTTTAGCATCCTTCGTAAAAGGGCTTTGCAACTCTTAGAAGTCAGACATTCAAATCACCCAGTGTACAGCACTACAGAATTTGCTGGCGCTATAGAAATAATAAAATGATAATAATAAAAATCCAACACCATTAGTAAAAGTCTCAGGAAATCTGTTTTAAAAATTATATCTGGATTTATATATCATTCTACCAGAAAGACAAACAAATATCATTCCAAACAGTATTTTTGATAAATTATTTAATAAAAAAGTATTTTAAGTCCAAATTTTGAAATAATTGCTTATTAGAAAAACAATTAAATCCTGGTAGTTATTTTATAAATGGAAAATCTAAAAAAAAATTTAAAAAAATAACAGTATTTGAGGAGTCATTTTTCCCGTTTTCATTTTTATGTCCCCTTATAACACATCCTCAACAAAAAACAATCAACCAAATTGCCGTAATCTCAGCTACTCATTCTTGGATTATTATATTCCTAGGTTTACTGATCAAACTGTGCAATCTATATCAATAATCACCATTGCCACATTAGGAATCATCTTCAGACAAATGTCATTTTTTCCAAGCTCTCTGTTTTATCCTATGGAAAGGAGTCATTCCTCTCTAACATGACAAGTCAGTCAATCAACGAAGAACAGCTGGACAGATATATACCATTTATTACTTTAGAGGAGCAGACAGGTTTCACAAGCTAATCCTAAATATAAAAAAAACCTCTTCCTCTTTATAAGCAGTCTTATCAAAACTTGTTCATCTTCCATATCTTGTCATACACAATATGACCAAATACTACCACATAAAGAGTCTCTGAGAAATTGATATTGGGGTACTGTGATTTAGTGGTGGGCTTTGCACAATATGGCCATATGGTGTAACTGAATGCCCATATTTGTTTGCCAAGATAGGTGGTTTTAAGTAGCCTTGTAAAATTACAAGGTTTAAAATTGTATTTCTTTTTTGTGTGTGTGCGGTTCTTTAATCTGTATTTTGCATAAGTTGGTCTTTCTGGAAGCAGCACTTCTGAGACTGTGCTCCCCAAGTCCCTATTTCCTACGTAAAGATTCGTCACCTCTCCATCCCAAAAAAGTATTCCATAAAAGATCTTTATGAAATACTAACAATGACTGCGTTGGAATTTCACAGCTGTAGTGAAAAAAGGTTTCCGCAGTCTTACAGGATCTTCCATTGACCAGCATTCGCAAAAGTTTAACACTTACATGGAAAGAGGACTAGCAGGAGGACCATGGTGGTGGACGCATAGGTGATGGTTCAGATAAGTATAACTCCCATTCCCCTGCACGTCCTGCACTGTAGCCACTGGAAAACCCACAGGAGCAGTCAATATGCAAAATTCCCAGATGGTAACAGACCTATGTCAACTCAAAGTTTAATTTCCAAATATTAAAGAACACCTCAATCTGCACACATACACAAGATCTGCCTTATATATATTTAAAAATATTATAAAATGTAAAATATATAAAATACAATTGTGATTAACAATAAAAAGTACAATCATCTTGCATGTGGTATATAATAATTATTAACACCTAATACGTGCAGAGGGTTTGTATTGATGAAAGAAACAAATTTGAATATAAAGAGGAACAGAGACACTGTCCTTTTTCGTGTATGTGTTTATGGGGCCTTCTTGGGTTCTTCTTTGGCACCTACACAATAAAGTGAAAGAACTCAATAAAATTAGTTCTTATAGAGAAACACAATTTCAACGAACAATCCCCAAGTTTGCATCCCAGACATGAGGGAATATCATTCTCCCGGATTCACACTTCTCACTTATACAGCGTGGGTTGTGACCGTTCCACATTATTAACATATAACTGTAATAATGGCTTCCCACAGAAGCAATGAAAAGCAATTAAACTACATGACGAGACGACCCTGTGACAATCTGCACTAACTATTATATAGAAATGCAGTGGAGACCACACACAAAGTTTCCAACGTCGAGTCTAACAAAGACGTTTAGAGGCTTGGTAGCAAATGTACTGGAATGAGCAAATATCTATGATATAGTAGATTTTAAATGGGCCTTTACACAGCTGAGGTTAACCTGTTGTACACACCCACGCTTTGAGCATCTCCTTTCCTAAAGCAATTGATTCCATTTAGAGAAAAAGATGACATAAAAAGCCCACGTAATCTTTTAACTGTAGAAGATTATACCTTGACTGGTTTTCAATAAACTACAAAGACATTTTAGCCTTTTAAGATGTTGGGACAGAACAAAAACAAAGTGGATTAGTGGGATTATATTCTTGATATGATAAAATGTTACACAAAAGGGCATGTATATTTAAATAAGTCTATAGTTCAATAAGAAATTACTGTTTGCTTTTACAGTGTTTTGTTTCTCTTTAATTACCCAATACCAAAGCTCATCCCCTTTCAGGTCGGACATATTCATTTTTCGTAATGTGTAAGTGTAGTTTCTGCATTATCAATGAGGCTGACAAGGAAGCAGATTATGGATGCCTATTAGAGCCCAAGGTTTTTGATAAACCACTCCTAGGAGGGTTGGCAAAATACACTGGGTGGCACTCATACACTTATAGGCCAAAACTATGACAATGAGCTTTAGAAATTATGCTTAGCGAGCCCCTTGAAGAAAAGGAGGCGGTAGCAGCTTGCAACATTCTTGAACAATTGCAATAAATATGAATGTATTTACTAAAGTGTTGTGCTGGGCCATATTTGCTGTATGGATTTTTTATTTCATTTTCATGTGATTGTAATGTCCTGAATCCAATGAAATATTACAGGATGTCCAAGCAAATTCCCAGATTTTACTATTAACATGACGTAAAGTCATGATTTTATTAAAGACACGGAGGCGAGTATTATGCATAACTCTTTCTTTATTTCCTCAGCAGCAAAGATAGAGGAATATAAATATATCAAAAATGAAAGAAAAAACTGTATAGATACACAGGCAACCAATCACATAACAGAGGAAGTGACTATATAAGGCCTGTGTCTCCCACAATCCCCCTCTTTCTTGCGAAAACCGAAGACCAGGTAAGAAGAACGATATCCTGCTTGGTCAAAACCGGGAACTGGAACAAACCGACAATTTCAAGCTAAAAAAGAGAGAGAAATATGGTAATAACCAAACTCCAAACTGTAGACTTACCAATACGAAACTAGTGACCTGTCATAAGGTTAAGGAATGAAACCTGAAAAATATAATAGACATAATTAATTAGTATATGTAATACACCATATGAAGTACATCCAAGGTAGGTCAAACCCAACATACCTGAACACGCCAAATCGCATCTCGCTCCATACCCCACACCGGGAGGGTGGGAGGGAATAATACTCGCCTCCGTGTCTTTAATAAAATCATGACTTTACGTCATGTTAATAGTAAAATCTGGGAATTTTATTAAAGACACGGAGGCTCATATTATGCAAGTTCAAAGCTGTGCTATCACCTGAGATGCGATGTGTTCAATAGGTCTGAAGTAGAAGTCACGGAAGGTCGACTCTCGAGACCAATCCGCTGCATGCATGATGTCCTCCAGACGACAGCCGACTGTCGAAGCCTTGGAAGCCATAGCACCCCTCACCGAATGGGGTGTAAAGATAGACGTGTCTATACCAGCCATAGACAACAGCCAACGCACCCAACGTGCCAGGGTCGGTGTCGCCACAGGTCGATGCGGAGTACGAAAAGAAATGAATAAAGGTCGTAGGTCTAGTGAGCGAAGAGGTCGAGTCACCTCCAAATAGACCTTTAAACACTCCACTGGACAGAGTGCCGGACACCCTTGGAATCTAGGGTATACGAAAGACCTTGATGCAGATTTAGTCCGTCTGGAAATATTAAAAGTCACACCTTCAGGGGAGAAGGTAACGGCGTCCCAATCGAGGGCCCTAACATCAGAAACCCGTTTACATGAAACCAAACAAAGCAACATAACCAACTTGGAAGACAGTTGCTTAAGGGTCAGTCCCTGGTTCGGGTACCAGGAAGATAGAAACTGAAGCATAATGTTAACGTCCCAAAAGGCAGAGAAACGAGCCTTGGGCGGACGGGCGAGGCGAATGCCCTTGAGCAGGCGACACACGAAGGGGTGTCTGCCCACGGGCGAACCATCCAAACCAACATGTCCAGCCGATATAGCGGAACGAAAAAGGTTGATAGTTCGATACGCCTTGCCCGAATCAAACAGAAAAGTGAGGTATTCCAGAATTAGATGGAGAGGGGCAGATACGGGATCCACTGCCCGTTCCATGCACCAACTAGACCATGAGCCCCATGAAGAGCGGTATGCCGATCGCGTACCTGGAGCCCAAGCGTTATCGAGGAGTTGCAGAGTCGCCCGCGAAACGTTCGGGACAACCCAGGTACCCCTGAAAGGAGCCACGCTATCAGAGGTAGCTGATGTCGGAGCACCAGCTCGTGCGAGTTCCCATCCGGGTCCAGGAGAAGATCCTGGAAGCTCGGAATCAGTCTGGGGTAGTCTATCGACAACTCCATCAAGCGTGGGAACCAAGGACGGGACCTCCAAAGAGGTGTGATCAGTACCAGGCAGCAATCGTGCCGGACCAACTTCGATATCGTGCGAGCGATCATGTTGAACGGTGGGAAGGCATACAGGCGTCCCGGAGGCCAGTCTTGGAGAAAGGCGTCCGTCGCTACTGCTGCCGGGTCTGGCCTCCAGCTGTAAAACGCCGGGAGTTGAGTGTTCAGACGTGAAGCGAACAGGTCCAACTCGAAGCGTCCCCAGAGACTGTCCAGACCTCGGAAAACCGAAACGTGCAAGTGCCAATCTCCCGAGTCTCTTAAGTGCCTGGAATTCCAATCCGCACCCGAATTGTCCAGGCCCGGAATGTGTTCCGCCTGCACCGAGACGTTGTTGAGGAGACAAAATTGCCAGAAATCCTTCGCCAATAGTGCCAACATTCTGGACTTGGTACCCCCAAGATGATTTATGTACCGGACTGCCGACACATTGTCCATCTTGAGGAGAACGCAACAGTCTGCCCGGCCTGGGGTCAGACTGCGTATCGCGAAGGCCCCCGCCAGCAGTTCTAGACAATTGATGTGTAGGGACCTCTCCATGTCGGACCATCTGCCTCCGGTGGAAACGTTTCCACAACGAGCACCCCAGCCGTGTAAGCTGGCATCGGATTCTATCACGACATCCGGGACCGAACCGAAGATGGCCCGGCCATTCCAGGCCTCCATGTGTGCCAACCACCATACCAACTCGTCTCTGGACTCGTCGTCCAGACGTATCCGGGACTCGTAAGAGCGACCCGAACGTAGGTGTGAACCCTTGAGTCGTTGGAGGGCACGATAGTGTAGCGGGCCCGGAAAGATCGCCTGAATCGAAGCCGCCAGAAGGCCGATAATCCTTGCCAGTTGCCTGACGGACATATCCGGCACCCGAAGAGCCCTTCGGAGCTCCTTCTGAATGGCCTTCACTTTGGACTCCGGCAAGTACAGGAATTGCCTGATGGAGTCCACCTGGAAACCTAAGAATTCTATAGATTGGGTAGGGACCATGACCGACTTGTCCCAGTAGATCAGAAAACCCAAATTTTGGAGAAGGTTGATTGTCCAACCCAAATGTAACAGCAGAGATTCCCTGGATTGGGACATGATCAGTATGTCGTCCAGGTAGACGATCAGTCGCACCCCACGGGTACGAAGGTAAGCCATGACCGGCTTCATGAGTTTGGTGAAACACCAAGGGGCCGACGAGAGGCCGAACGGCAGGCAAGTGAAGCGCCAGCGTCGACCGTGCCACGTGAAGTGGAGGTAATCCCTGCAGCTCAACGCTATGGGGACTGTAAAGTATGCGTCCTTCAGATCCAACTTGGCCAACCAATCCGATTGGCGAAGGAGGTCTCTGAGGCAGTGTATACCCTCCATCTGGAAATGTTGGTAACGGAGAAATGCGTTGAGGGGACGAAGATTTATCACGGGACGAACCCCGCCCCCTTTCTTTGGCACCAGAAAAAGATTGCTCGTGAAGCCTGGAGAGGCCAACGGCATTTCCTCTATGGCACCTTTCGTGAGCATCTCCTCTACTTCCTTGGTAATCATGTCGTCCTGATCCTGTGGGAGGGACAACTCTCTGGGGGTGCGAACCTGGACAGGCATAGAAACGAACTCCAGGTGATAACCTTTTACACATCGCAAAACCCAAGCATCTGAGGTTACATCTGCCCACCCCTGGTAGAATAAGGCTAGCCTCCCTGCCACCCTTACATGATCGAGAGGGGAAAAATGGGTACTCACCATAAGGGCGTCTGCCCGAAGCGGCACCACGGGGATACCTGGAGCCCCAGGATCTCCCTCTGGCTGGGAAGAAGGGAGGCGACCTCATATCCTGAAATCCTCGGGAAGGAAAGAAGGAACCTCTGGAGGCCCTGAACGAGCCACGGAAGCCCCGGCCGGGTGGACGGTTCCTGCTACGCCCGGCCCCTCCGAAAACCTTGGGAGCGAACACGCGCTTCATATTCGCTTGGGCCTTGTCAATGGCCGTAAAGGTCTTAACATAGGAACCAAGGTCCCTCACGAAAGAGGTTCCAAACAGTAAACCCTCGTCAGAGGGGTCAGGTTCCGCTACCGTCATGGCAGCCAATTTGGGATCGATCTTAAGGAGAATCGCCTTACGCCTCTCCGAAGACATGGCGGTATTAGCGTTCCCCAATAGGCAGATCGCCCTCTGGACCCACCCAATGGCCACATCGATATCCATAATCGAGTCTCCAGCCCTAGCGGCATCTAGCAGCTCGTAAAGTTTAGACAGAGGGCCCAGGGTATCCAATATCTTGTCTTGGCATCCCTTGAGGGAGTAATCCAAACCCTTCTTGGGCTTCCAGCCTGATTTATTCATGAATTGGGCTATTTGGGGGTCGATATCCGGAGTCTTACAGGCCGAGCCCGGGAGAGAGGGTCTAGGGCATTCGGCACGCAACTTGTTGCGACCCTCCTTGGAGAGGGGTGTACGCAAGCGTTTAGCCACATATTGTGCAATATGGTCCGGGGGGACCCACTCTGCTGACCGTGGGTGACGCAGATCGTCAGGGTCGAACAGTGGGTTTCCCTGGGGGTCAAAAATGGCCTTACTGTCCCCAGAGGGAATCTTAACTTGGCCTAGGGCCACGGCAGAGGACCCAGAGGGGGCAACCTCCGCGGAGGGTAATTCCTCGTCTGACCCTCCCTCATCATAGGAGTCATACTCCATAGCATCAGAGTCACGTTCCACACTCCGGTCGGTATCCGACTCATCATCTAGGGCCTTGGCCCTTTTCCACAATCTAGCCTTTTTAGCCCGGCCAGGGGCTCTTTTGCGCGTGGGATGCGCGCTGTCTGTGACCACCTCAAGTGTGTCAGTCATGGCAGGTAACACCTGCATCGAGGAGTGGGAATCAACGTGCTTAGATTTTGCCTTTGCCTTACGGGTACCAGGCACAGTCTGAGCAGAGGAAGGGGACCCCGCACCCTGGAGGGTGGGGGTAGGCAGTGAGGGCATAAGCATAGAATGCAGTGACTGAGAGAAGGAGGAAGAAACAGCACCCATTGCAGAAGCAAAAGCTTTTGTAAGGACGAAGCCATAGTGGCATCCAGCAGGGCCTGAAATTCCTGGGAGGCCATAGCACCCTCAGGGTTATCTATATTAAAGTCACCAGGGGTGCCCACAGGCCCATCCTCCTTATCCTGCATGGTGGCAATAATAGGGGAATATACCTTTAAGTGACAGTAGATAAACAAAGCAAGCTATCTGCACTAACTGATGAAAATAAATAAACTGGAATACAGCTTTAAGGGAAAACGAAATGGTAGAAGGGTTGAGTAACCCACAAGGAACACTGTGAAGAAAACCTGCCCGCTGGTGCACTCAGGGGACCCAGACCGGGGAGACAGACCGCACGGCAGCAGCAGAGTGAGCGACCGATCAGCCGACGGACCGCCCAAAATGGCCGCCGCACGTGTGGTATCACGATCGCGGACTGATCCCCGGCGGGGGAGGGGGCGCGCGCACCCAACCCGCGCGGGCAGCCCGCGATCGGGGAAGCAGAGACAAACACAGCCGCGGCTCAGGAGACTGCCGCGGCTATGAAACACAAGAGAGAGCGCAGGGGGACAGTATAACCGGGGGGAAACCCCAGTAGGTGAAGGGGAGAGCCCGAGCACACCAGCAGAAGGCTGCCCAGTAAAGGCAACCCAAGCAAGCTACAATAAATATAATGCAAAACAGACAAAATATAACATCAGAGACAAACTAAGGATAAGAGCAAATACTTAGCTGTCTGAGGAAGCAGCAAAGAAAGAGGGGGATTGTGGGAGACACAGGCCTTATATAGTCACTTCCTCTGCTATGTGATTGGTTGCCTGTGTATCTATACAGTTTTTTCTTTCATTTTTGATATATTTATATTCCTCTATCTTTGCTGCTGAGGAAATAAAGAAAGAGTTATGCATAATATGAGCCTCCGTGTCTTTAATAAAATTAATGCTTCTACAACACTTTCGACTATGGACAAACTGAAAAATTATCAATGTCATTCAAATGGTAGAGAGTGAGCGAAAATCCTTGTGTGTATTAATCTGGCAACATTTCACAGGGTTGAAAAATATATAAATGCAGTGAAAATGTATTTAGCTACTGATAAAGAAATCTGCAAACTCCATAAATCAGCATAAAATGTAGGCAATCTAAGTGTCATGCTATGATAGGTCTGGAACGCTAAACTTTAAACTCACATTCTTAAGTAATGACAGTGTAAAAATGGATGCAGTTAAGCGTTGGTCTTTTTGTCATTTTTCACCTTTTTTACCCATAATTGTAGGTTTTTAATAGGCCAAGGGTGCATGTGGTCACTCAGTTATGCTTTATTTATTACAGTGTATTTAAGTAATTTCAAGGTTACATTTTCTTTACAACTTGAAAGATGTCGAACCCAAGGAAGCTTCTGATATACTGAGCCTTTTAAAAACAAAGTGTTGATGAGCGGTGCCCTCCAGCATTTAAATGCCATATAAAATGTCTAGTTGAATACTCCTCTTGATGGTTTCCTTTGAAGCAGATACATGGGTTTTTTTTCCTGTCATTTTCAAATCTTCAACAGGAATCAAACCTATAATCTCACTCAACTTTTATTTTATTTTAAAGAACAGCCAAGGGTTGCAAACAATAGATTGTATCAAGACAGGTGAAAATCACTTTATGGCACAGGTGGAACAGTGAAAATGCAATTATTTTCTCAAAACACCAAACTTTTTCCAGTGTTCACTTTTTTGATTTTCCAGAATACTATGCTGAAATAAAAACAAGTAATAAATTAATTACTGCAGGGGGCTATAGTGCACATATCTTATAATGAAGTATGATATTCCATGCTGGCATAATGCGTTAAGGTATCAGACTGTAATGAAGGCAAAGAATAAACGCAGTGGATCCCAAGAAACATATAACATGGGGACAGAAAAAGAGTAATTGCCACTGGAAGATAGAAGGTTATATGCAAAATGTACCAGCACAAAAGGTATACAAGGTGCAAAATAATATTAAAGGAACACTCCAAGCAACATAACCACTACAGCCCTGACTGTCCCACAGTGAGATGTCAAACTGTTTAGCACAGTCAGACAACGTATCACAGTCCCACTGGATGTGTGCGTTGCTTAAGGTACAGTCTTCTGCAGCAGGAGAAGCCGAATGTCAATTTAGAGCAAACCAGAACAGATACAGGACTGGAATATTTGGCTGAGAGTGCTCAGCTGACGATCTCCACTAATGATTGTGATCCTACATCAGCTCTGTCTCATGCTATAAACAACTGGTTATGGCAGATGTCCGCAGGCACCCAGTGAGACGTAGGTAACATGTGATACCATGCTTAACTGCTGAACTGTAGGGGCATTCCAGGCTCCAAACAGACTACAGGAGTATCCCGACATTACAGCTCATTTTTTTTGCTAAGTTTTGCTAAATCAGAGAGGCACTGTCCATACAGACTTTAAAAAAAAAAAAATCTAAACACCAGCCTCTTCCATCAGGCATTGAGTCTGCTCATCTGACCATCAGAAACTCCTAACTTTTATGTCTTTATGTTTGTATATTTCGTAAAGTGCTTGAGTCTCACAGGAAGAAAAGCACTGTAAAAATCACAAATTATAATAAATTCCATTTCTGTTGCTAAGCTTATTTATGTGTAATACCAAGGGAAGATTCTGTCCTACTATCTTATGTAAAGTACAGTTAGTGCTTCAGAAAACAGAACGGGTAACATGTGCAAGTCTATACACATGGGCAAGAGTTCAAGTGCATACACACAGAAGGGCAAACTGCTGACATCATGGATGTAGGAGAACAAAAAAGACATCTAAATAGTTAGTTGAACACCATAGCATTGTGAATACACATTTGTAGTCCAAACGCTATAGTGTTCCTTTAAAGTGTGCTGGTTATTTTAGCAAATCTACTTCATGAAGTAAAACTTGTATATGGACTAAATAGAGTATCTCAAGCAAACGTTTTTGGAATCTCATAAGAAATTGCATTTTGTTTTTTAAAAACAACAAAGGGGAGGGGGCGGAGCCTGCCAGCCAAGCAGCCCAGACATGTTCAGCACGAGCTCCCATGTCTGGGGACGAATAACGGGGTGTTTCACCTAAAAATCGGCACTTACGGGCAGCAGCTGACACTATTTAAGCCCGGGAGAGGCTGCTGCACCAGACGGTACCTCTCTTGAATTTCTACGGTACCTCTCTTGAATTTCTACGACATTGGACCGACCAAACGAGGCTTGCGGCCTACAAGGAGCTGAGTCCAGGAGAGGCGGCCGCTTTCCGGGATCTCAAGCAGAAAGTGGGCACCCTGCACAGAACTCGGACCGGCGGGGGTCATCCCGGTCCGTATTAAGTAAAGGCATCCACCCTGCGGACAGCGGGCAACTGGGTCTGCGAGAGGCTGTAACACGGCAACCCTGCTCAAAATGGCAGAATCACATTCCACAAGCGACACGAGGCAGGCCATGCCAGACGGCTGCACCACGCTCGATCGCATGCTGCTACACCTCGACAGGATCTCCTGGGAGCAGTTGAAATTACGCGCAGCAGCAGGGGTTGGGGGACAGAGGAGCGGACTGAAGCAAACGGGAGAAGGGGTGCAGGGAGCCCCGTTGGGCACAACCACCTACCCAGCATCCAACCCGCACGCACACAGTCCACCGGGGCAGAAAGCCAACATGGAACTCATACGGAAGCAACAACAGATGCACCAAAAGGCTCTACAGCAGCCGACAAAACACTCCCTTCTCTAGCGGATTACAACCCTGCAGCGGCAGCACGTGGCCCCAGTAAAGAGGAAGGCCCCAAAATGGCTGCATGTAAAGCAGCACACACCGCACCAGCTGCGGGCGCGACGCGAGCGGGCACTGTCAAAACGTAAGCCAGCCGACACGCCTGAGGCAACGGTGAAGACATCGACCCCGGTGAGTGGCCTTACCCTACAATCCACTCTGAAGCCTGGAAGCACAAGACATCACTCCTAAAGACTGGACTGTGCTCTGCCCCTCACAGGCATAGGCTAAGCTGAGCTGACAAGTGGAACTCTCTGGGACTAATGACCAAATATATTTTTCTTATGAGCGCTGATTGTTTTTTATTATTATTATTTTTCTTTTCATATGATTATACCAGCAGTCCTGATAGCTGACATACTTTTTTCTTTTCTTGGCTCTCGATTAATAATGCCTTTATCTACCACCCCAAGGGGGCCCCCTAGGGGGAAAATGCTGACAGGCCAGCAATAAGCAATACATTTTATTGTTATCTTAATATGCTGTTTCAATGTTTCAGCACCTCTTTACTGTGGTCATCTCACTGCAGCTCCAGACTACAGTGCTATTTAAGCCCAAGAGTAAGCTGCGCAGACCCATTATGAGACAGGAAAATACAGGGAGCATAGTGGGGTATTGGACTACTTAAATAAGCGTGTATTGCATAGCACACCAAAGGTTTAGCCATATACAAGCCTAATTGAAAGTATGCCTCCTTACTGTAGTTTTAATGCAAATTACTTCATCCCGCAGCACTCAAACCTATACCAGTTTATTAACCCCTCGCAGTTGGTTTAGCCTGTTTTGAACCCATGAATAGCTGTCAACCATTAAGTACCCAAAGTTATGCATGTCTGACTGTGAATGCCACGAAATAAGCTATGATTAACAGATACTACCTGCTACTAATCTATGTTAAACATGACTTCATCTCCTAACAAAAACAAATTGTGCAAGTACCAATGTATACTCCATTGTTATTAATGTTTGCAAAGCATGAGGATGTTAGGGGAACCCTTTCGTTTTTTGTTTTAAAAACTGAAACAATTTCTTAAAGACCAGATAATAGCGAATTGAAAACCAAATGGCAAAATTCAAGCTGTAAATTTTTCCAAATCAGTACTTTCTACCTACATTTTGTAATTCGTTTTTCAATTACATAAAACCTGATTAGTAAAACAATAAATAAAAGTTATTAACTATTTTTTTTAAATTTGTATCTTTTTGTTATCTAGTGTTTCCCCAAAATAAACAATGTCCAGATATGCAGCTTTTACAATCATTACCCTGGGTGTCTGACCACCACTTTTAATGGTTACATGAAATAAAAGAGAAAACACTGTATATAACAGCAAGTTACCCATTCAGAAACAAGTTGCATATTTTGCATTACCTCTATGGCAAAAAAAAATAAAAAAAAAATTGAAGGGTCACAAGAGAGGTGACACATTGGAATGCTTTTTGTAATTCAATGTTAACCAAGTTTAATTCTATTTTTCTTCAAAGTGTAAAAAAAAAAAAAAGAAGTTGAGATCCCTCCAGTTATAGGATTAGATAAACATGAAAGTCTACATATTTGAGAAGATGATGGTGAACCCAAACAGTAACCAGCAGGTAACTGTCAAGTCAGGCAAACAGCTGTAAAATTTAAACTACTTACAAACAAGACTGAATACAAAATATATACGTATAAAAGGAGTCATTCATGAGAGTAAACAGCAGACCGGATTACAAAACAGCGGTCACATCCATTTTATGTGACACTGTAAGTGTGGCCAGTTAGAACACTGTATAGGGGTTGTAAGGTTGACTACATTACAAGCAACCTTTTTGTGCGTCAGAGAAATTTTCCACTTAAACCTTTAAATATGTATTTCAGGCTATGTAATAAAATAATTGTGTTTTTGTAAGGATAGCCGAAATGAAAATATAATGTAATCTTTTATTATATTTATCTTTTCATTACTTTTGCCCTTATTTGCTTATATTAAGGCAGAGTAATCTTCTCCCGAAGGCAACTGACAATACATTATACAATCTTTTATAATTAATTTTAAAATATGATGTTAATATATTTTAGTATAAGTAACACAAGGTATTTTATTTGTTTCCGCTACCATTTATATCTTTATGCAACAGCAAAAGATTTCAGAAGAGGTTTAAAACCACTGATAATATGTTTTAAAACAAGCTGCTAGTTCACCTTATCATTTTTATTTTTATAAGAGTGTCTTTGATGGAACGGACAGGAAAAATGCCACCATAAAGAGCACACAGGGTGCAGCAGTAATCGCCAATTCCTAGTTTGGTTTCTCATATATCTAAACAAAGGTATGTAGTCGAACTTAACCAAAATTGTGTTAGCAAAATATAGAATTCTGAAGATTATTTCTAAAAAAAACTAAAACAAAGAACCTTCACACTGTACTTTAAAGGAACATTATAGTGTTAGGTACACAAACATGTCTTCCTAACTCTATAGTATCATAGTGCATATTAAGATTCAGAGTCCCCCTTTTCACCTGTAAAGAAAAAGAGAGGGAAAAGTTTTTACTAACTTTTTTTTCCAGTACAGAAATCAGACCGCACATCTCAGACTCACTTGGTGCAGCTTCATACTCCTCCCGTGCCATCCTGGAGGAGTTGCTTAATAGAGGAGCATTGAGGATGAGATGTACGCATCCAATCAAATGCTTCTCATTGTGAAACTTGGTTGTTATCAGGAAGACAGCCATTTGTGGTGCGTTTAACCCTGCAATGTAAACATGACACTTTCTGCAAAACTGCCATGTTTTATATTGCAGGGTTAAAACTGCAGGGCCGCTGCACCAAGACCACTTCATTAAGATTAAGTGTCCTGGGTGCCTTTAATGGTTCTTTCAGAATGTGTATATTAAGTCATTAATTTTCTCAAATGCTTTGAGTATTTATAGCAATGGTTTCAAAATATCCTTAGCTGCCAGCTGCCAGTTCCCCAATTGGTACAGGCAGTCAGAATCTTAGAATTGTCGACTTATAGATCCTTCTGGAACAATTAATCAAAATTGTGCACCAGTGATAATGTCCGGCAGTGGACATTCTCTGTTTAACACCGAACACACTAAGTCAAGCTGGTACCAAATGCACAATGTCAAATTGAATGCCAAAGATTATTTTGAGTTCAAAATGAGACCTAACGTGAACAAGCATTAATGTGTTACGATTTATACAAAGACTAAGGAATGGAAAAGGTAATGCTTTGTATCAGAAGAAAAGAGGACACATCCGCACCCATATTCAATGTTTGACTTTGCCGTGCCCTTGACAAAGTGGCTTCCTTCTCATACAGCTCTGCTTCTCTCTGCGAGGGAGAAAGAATGCAAATCCTTTTGTTCATACGACGCCATCCACACGGGTAACTTACAAGTGTATAGTGGGTCACAATGGTTAGATTTACAGGATGCTGTCAAATGTTGTAGAGTGGAAAGCGCAGAACTATAAATTTTCGTCTCTCTCCTCCCGCCCTTTCCTTTGGCATTTCAAGAATTTCTACAGGGTGTTATGAGCAGTGTGTGAAAAAACACTGAGCTATAAATTGCTCGCAATTATATTCGGTAAATCAATTTGTAGCATTACTAATGTATTAAAGTTTATCTGTATCCATGTATCTAGCATTCAGTCACATTTACAGTTTAAATGCAAAAGATTCTGTTGAATGCAGGAAAGACTACTAAATCCTCTATAATGTGATCAAAGTAAATCAATATACATTCTGGGAAGGATGCCAGAACGGCCTGATCTCTATTGGAAACAAGCAGAGAGGCTTAGTAAACAGAGATGCTGCTTTGGGTATTGGTGGCTATAGTTTGGTCTTCTAAACTAGGCCTGCCACCATTTCTGAAAAATAAAACACATACTGGCCAGTCATTTTATCAATAAGATTAAAACTGATATTCAGTTTTGTTGCTCAGCCGGCTTGTAATGTATATGCTACTCATAAGCCACTCTTAATTTAATTTTCCAAATAGGACATCTGAGACATTTAGAGCAGCTATAATATTCAGAGTGTTTTTTGAAGGAACACTCCAAGCACTATAACCCCTCTTTATGATGCCAAGATTGACCTGGAAAACTCCTATTGTAAGCAGGCACTTTGTTTACGGTTTGACCACTTGTCTGGGGTCTGCTGAATGCCCAAAACTTCCTCCATTAAGAGTTGAAGGCTCCTGTTAGGAGATTCCATTAGCTCTCTTGATGTAAGCACTGCCAAAGCCCTCTTGGTATGAAAGCCAAGAATCTTATTTCATACCGTAGCATACCATGATGTCACGGGCGGTCACAGAGAATCACAGAGCATGCACCTACAATTGGCTCATTAGTCTGGAGGCATGTAACCTGTAGAGGAGGTCGCGGCAGCACCAGGGGAGACTCAGCACTGGAGAAAAGGTGAGTAATTTATTTTATTTTAGTTATTTCATTTTTTTTTTTTACATTTTACACAGGGGGGAAACCTAATTGATAGGGGCATCAGGGCTTTAGCTTTAGGAATACAAATATGTATTCCTAATGCTACAGTGTTCCTCTAATGTTTTCCTAAGGAAATCATTTTTATGAAAAACCCATAAAAAATAAAAAAAAAATCACTGAAATTCCAATATAGGCCTTAATTTAAAGTGGCTCTGTCACCTCAAACTTAACTTTCTCCCATTGTTTCCTCTGCTCTTCCTCTTTCAGAATCTGTTTCTTCCCTTCACATCTATTTATCTATAACTACTTTTTCTTATGTGTATTCCCTACGTTTGACAATCTTGGGGAAGTGTTGAGCTTAAGGCTAGCTCTACTTCCTTTGTCAAGATAACTTTCCCGAAAATTCTCAGCTTTCAATCCAGTTCTTTCTCTATTGGCTAGCAAGATCACCATGCATCATTTTGAAGCACTGCACAATCAGTTCAGTTCTAATGGGTTACGTCTTACTGAGCATGCTTGTTCTCCTTATTTGATATACCCCTTTAAAAATCAGAGTTTTTGCCTTTAATGCAGTGTTCCAAATGATGGAACCGGAAATATTCTAGATATACGGCAAATTGCACATAGGTCATAACTGCTGCTATATTTTCTTCCACCTTTCTTAAATTCATGCATATTTTTTCTATTCAGGAAAGGAGATTAAATTTGGGCTTGTTCTTCAATAGTCCTGAACATACAATACAGGAGCAGCCAGTCAATAACTACTTCTAAAATTGCTTTAGTGTGAGTTTAGCCATTGTCTGAGGACTATCTTTCCAGGTGAGGACAGATCATGTACAGGAATCACACAGAAGGTCAGGCTAATGCCCAGGACTGAAGATTGTGCAAGTGATACAGGGAAGAGTAGATGATCAGCACATCTTATAGCGGTGGTCAGTCCCTTCATTGTCAAATATTTGTCAGGAGTACTCCATTAAGGATGTCACATGACCATACAGTAATTGCACGGGTATTAAATCTCATCGCATACTCTGGGCAGGACAAGGGAGTGACATGTGAAGTTATGTCACTGCCAGTAATTATAAGAGGTGGGTGTGTCGAATGAGGATCCAACATCATGAAAAATAACAATTATAGCATAGAAATGGTGATACAGAGACTGGAGTTGTACAGTGCGCATTAAAAAAAAAAAACTCTATGTAGCCTTCATAGAGACCCTTTAATATTTTTGGAAAAGCTTTTCAATTGACCACAATCTGTTAGAATAACTTTTCAAATTATTTATCTACAGAAGGCACCATTAGAGTCTAAGGTCAATTTTGTAGATACATCATTTGGAGAGAGGTGGGGGGAGATTATGGTAATTTGAAAAGCTTTTTCAAAAATACTAAATCTAGGCCTTAATTAGAAAATATAAAAACTTTGTCTCAATTGGAGATTTCACCTCTGCATTCTCCCATTTCCAACCAACCCCTGTGAGAGAACATATGAGCTCAGGGGTATTGACATACAAATATGAAGATACTGTGCATGAGACATGTGCAATTCGCTTCGGTCCGAATGTGAATTCGGCTGAATTTCGGGCAATTCGGAAATTCGGGTAATGAATTGCCGAATGGTCGAAGTCCCGAAATTCCAAAATTAACGAATTTCCGAAGTGTCGAAGTTCCGAAGCACAGTATTGCCTAAGAACTAATATACTTACCCAGTGGAAGAATGAAGAATGTTACACTGTATACAATTTTAAATAAAAAGTATACAAACATAACCAGGATTCAGCTGTAAGCATTTGCAACACTTACAACAATCAAGTAACATACATTCATTTAAAATGTAAGTTACTTAGCCAGTCAATGTAATGACAGGAATGAATAAGTAGATAACTCCCTAATACCGTGGGAATTAGGGAGTTATCTACTAAAAGTCTGAAAGACCAAAATTGGTCTTTCAGAAATTTACTAATACTGAGTAAAGATTAGTAGTACTAGTAAATTATGCCCCTACTCGCTATACAGCTTCTGCAACTTTCACTAGTCTAATACTATCCTTACCTTTTTGTGTCATTTTACCCCACTCCTTCTAGCATGTAAGCTCGTTGAGCAGGGCCCTCAACCCCTCTGTTCCTGTGTGTCCAACTTGTCTGGTTACACCTACATGTATGTTCGTCCACCCATTATATAAATAACAACAATAATAATAATAGGGGCATATCTATTAAACAGTGAGCAGCTCCCTGGTGACTTGGCCTTTTCTGGGGCTGAAAAAATAAGATTTTAGAAGAAAGAAAACATCAAATGGTAAGTTTTATTTTTTTCACAGATATTTAGTTAAAGTTCCCCCCTCATTATTTTTAGGGTGCGGGGGTAGGAAGGGGTTAATGGGGTTTGGGGACCCCTAGTCACCTGGGGGGGACATTTTTATTTAGGGCCCCCACCTGCCGCTCAGGGGTGGGGGCCAGGAGGGAGGACAATAGGTCCCCCCCCTTATTGGTATTTAGGGCCCCCACCTGCCGCTGAGGGGTGGGGGCCAGGGGGGAGGACATTAGGTCCCCCCCTTATTAGTATTTAGGGCCCCCACCCACCGCTCAGGGGAGGGGGCCGGGGGGAGGACATTAGGTCCCCCCCCCATTCTAATTTAGGGCCCCCACCCACTGCTCAGTGGTAAGGGCCAGGGGAGAGGAGATTGGGTGTCCCCCGCCCCTACTCGCGGTATAGTGAGTAGGGGCAAAATTTACTAATAATTTTTACTTAGTATTAGTAAATTTGGCTGAAAGGACAATTTAGGTCTTTCAGCCTTTTGGTAGATAACTCCCTAATACCGTGGGAATTAGGAAGTTATCTACTAAGCGGCTGCAAGAGAAGTCCCGAAATTCTGAAATGCCGAAGTTCCGAAGCATCGAATTGCTGAAGTCCCAAATTTCGGAATGCCGAACCGAACATTTTCACCATGCACATGCCTACTATGCATCACAGGTGAATTCACTTACAGGTTACAGAAAAAAACGTAGCTGCATTCACTTCAGTAAGTACCTTATGATAACTTTTGGTTATTGATTTTAGATTTGACAACTTAGTAAAAAAGGGGAACTATTAGTGAAATATACTTTGCAAAGCCCAAACAGAACCAAAACCCCAAACACAGCTTACCTAGGATTGGGCAATGTTAGAATAGTTCTTAGTATTAAAGAAATACAACTTATTTAAACTTAGCTAGTACATCCATAACTCGGTAAGAGACAGTGTGTGCATGTAACTATGGAGAAACGAATGCAACAGGCCAAGGGTTCTTCTTTAATGGTCACACACATACATTTACATGCACAGAAAGAAATCCCCCTGGATATCTTTTAACATCTTTAGAAAGCAAATTCTTGGTAGCTGTTCAAAGGTTTTCTAACAATAAGACACCACCTGCGACACTTTTTTTCTTAGTCTTTGGTTCCCCCTCTGTGTGTGGGGAAAATTAAATTCCCTTTCTGAACATGTACAGTGTGATCCTAGTGCATTGCAGGGGATTTTCTGCACTGAAAGGCTTAAAATCTCTTGTATAAAGATCTTAAAAAATAAACTGATAAAATGACCTTTCTGGGACAAATGCCTGTGGATTTACTGAAGTGACAGCTGGCTTTGTACATACTTTTAATACTGTATAGAGCAGGACGATAGAGCTCACTATGCCAGATGTTTGATGCTCTACAGCTTTGTTCATAAAGGTGGATTTTATAGGTTCTTATACATTTGTTTGCTTGCTTTCTATGGTTATATGGGTTTTTCTGCACACATATAGAAAATAAATGCACGCCACTGCCTCGCACAGTACACAGTATATCTCACTTAAAAAAAATTAAAAAATTTTTTCAAAGTGATGTATAGCTATGTTTAAAGGGACACTATAGTCACCAAAACTACTACAGCTTAATGTAGTGGTTCTGGAGTCTATAGCCTGTTCCTGTGGGCTTTTCCAGAAAAAAATGCAGTTTTTAAATCGGTGCCTAGTAACAACTCTAGTGGCAGTCACTCAGATGGCCACCAGAGATGCTTCCTAGTCTGCGTGCCATGTGCAGCACTGGCATTCATAGAGACGCCGAACGCTCTCCACAGAGATGCATTGATTCAAAGTGGGATGTTTTGCTGTCCTATGGGAAAGCATTGGAATGGCTAAGATTGATTTATTTATTTATTACTGGTATTTATAACAGATTCCGCATTTATAAAGCGCCAACAATTAGTGGAGAACGTACAACATACACAGATAAATACAAGAGGCAGATCTTCACTGAGTTTGAGTGTAAAGTGAGGCCTGAAGATGGCCTTTGCGGCAGAACCAGCCACAGCGAGGTGTGGGGGAAGAAAGGTAAGCAAACTCACTTTTTACAGCGATCTAAGTGGGGGTCAGGGACCTAAACAGACCAACAGGTACTATAGTGTCAGGAATACATGTTTCTATTCCTGACACTATAGTATTTCTTTAAAGTCTACAAACCAGCATGTAAAGACTGGATAAAAAGAGTCTAAAATATGGATTAGTTTATATGTAGCATAGCTATGACTTTGAAGTGATGTTTAAAGCTTTTTTTTAAGCTTATGTTTATAGAAACAAGTTATTATTACAAGAAAAGAATGGAAGTAGTAGTAGAAATAAGACATTTATATTTTATGGCGGGTGCAACCCTTTAGAAATATATGAAAAGGGAATGGATACCACTAACTAAGCAGGATAAGAGGCATATCAAGCAACTATGTAACTACAAGAGAGTATGGAGGAAGGAGATTAAAGATGCGCTGTCACTTCCCAGATTTTTGCACAATTAAATAACTAAAAATTAGCAGCTATTGATTGTGATAACACTGTATGTGTTTTTTGTTTAATTTACATGTCTAGACCATAAGCAGTGTAAATCAGTTAACTGCTGCAGTGCCATACACACAGTGCATGCAACGGTACAGCACTACTGAAGAACACATCGAGCACACATGCGCTTGTGTGGGGATTTTTCTGCAGATACCTGAGCAAACATTTGAGTGCACAATGCATCATCAGACAAAATGGTCGCCCACAATGCAGTGGATGTAACTGTTTTTACTTTGCTGCTTTATTTAAAAAAAAAAAAAATGCTGCAAAATGTGTTTATAGGGGTAAGGGAACAAGGAGCCAAACTATAAAATAAATAAACAAAGCTCTCAGCACTTTATCAGTTTTAAAAATGTATCTGAGATAATTCACATTTATAAACCTAAAAACACTTTAGACAGGGGAGGGGCCTGACTGTCATGGTGGAGAGACATACTTTGCATTAGCTCCTCTCCTGCATCGCTTATAACAGTGGTTTAATGTATCATCTAGCCTTATTCCAAACTAATTTCAGTTTATCTGGTGCTTGTCCTGGCTGCACGGACCGGAGAGGTGCCGGAGTCTTGTCTGCTACACAAATGAAATCATGCGTGATGCAGCCTGCAGTGTACCGGATGGGAGAAGTGGCTGATTTCCCAGGACGGAGTTCCCCAGCAGCAAACTACATTGTACAAGTGCCCTGCTGCCCCCCACTCTGGACCGGTGGGGATGATCCCGGTCCACCTCAGGGATGCTGCAATGACCCTGTAACACCCCAGGGTAAGGTATGAAGGCCGTCAGCATACATAGCAACAGATTTGTCATGGTGGACTCCATGGAAAAGTGAAGTGAAGAAGTGTCACACTCTGTCCAAGCTAGATAAAATAAAAAAAGACTTCTGGCAGAAGCTGGAGTAGGAGGAGTGGGGATGTGTTACCGCAGCCGAGCAGCTACCTGCCTTGCGTGACAGAGTACAACCCAAAGCAGAAGCCCACGGCCTTAACAGTGAAGCAGAGTTCAAAATGGCACCGGAAAAAGAAGGAACCTATTCTCGCACGACAAGCAGCTAGACAGGAACAACGACTGTGAGCTAATGCTGGTCCTCCTACCTTCTATAACGTGCTGGGGGAGCCCCGATCATGACAAATAGCCTGAACTGTCGATACACCCTGAGATGCAACAGCCTGCAGTACTCACCCTGGTTGCAGGACTATGTTATTCCTCTGGCTGGTATAGGTTAACCTGGGCCATTTATATTATATGGGTCACTACTAACAAGTCTAGCGCCCTCTATTGATGTTTTTGAGTTACTTGATCTACAGCTGCCATGATAAGCCTTCAGCAAGTTTTGGGCCTCAAAGGGGACTTCTACTGTCATATGCTCCATACCTTAGTTTTCAATATAATCTATTAGCCAAGCATGTTAGCTAATACCTATGACTATTATATTTCCTATGTGCTTAATGTTCCTTATTATAAAAAAAGTGCAGTGTTTATTTTATGACGCTTTCAGCTACGCCACTTGCGTTAATTCTCATAAATATCTCTGCTAAAATGTCTTGCTAAGCTTGTATGTACCACTATGCACATACAAATAAGAAAAAAGAAAAAAACCTTGGAAAAATACATGGAATCACATTTGAATCAATGCATTGCGTGGAGATGCTGAATGTAGGTGCTGCACACTGTACAGCCCTGAGATAGGAAGCACTTTAGTGGCCATCTGAGTGGCTGCCACTAGAGGTGATCTCTGAAAAGGCAGTTTTTCATTGAAAAGCCTACAGTGACAGGCTACAGACACCAGTACAAGAATAATAAACTGTAGTGGTTCTGGTCACTATATTGTCCCTTTAAGAATTTTATTTTTGTCATTTAAAAAAAAGCTTTGTAAGTTTAAAACAAAATGGCTGCTAACTTTTTTAGTTGGCTCCTAGATTCAAAGCAAATTTGGCAGTACTTGATATAATACTATAATACATAACAGATAACTTAATTTGCAAACCCTATATTTGACTAACTTTCCAAACCCAATAAAACCTGTACACGAAGGCTCCTGTTGTATTCTAGAGACATTGCTAAACACAACTGTTTTGGAGCAGCAAAATGTATGTTGACAATGATATCATCAGTGAAAGGGCCTTTTTGTGTGTGAAAAATGCAAAATACATATATGAACACTAACTTTGGCCAGAATGCGTGACTAAGTGGCTACTACAAAAGACTAGACATACCTAATTTCATCTACTTTTGCAAATGTTATGCCATGACGGCAGTAATTATCATTCCTATGCTGCCATACAGTCTAAGAGGCAACATAGACCCAGCAAACTAATCTAACAAATTTCAATGTGTAAAAACTGAAAACAGGGAAAGCCCTATATTTGACCTGTAACTTTCCAAAACACCATAAAATCTGTACATGGGGGCATTGTTGTATTTGTGGGAATTCACAGCATTCAAATGTGCGTATTTTATTGCAGTATTATGACATTCACAGTTAAAATGCAATGCAGAACTTGGAGAATATCAACATTTCTTAATTTCTCTAACTTTTTTTGAATTTATTTCTATTAAATTATTTTTCATACATAAATATTTTGTGAAATGAAAGCCCTGTTTTTCATGAATAAAGTGATATATAATAAGTGTAGGTGCACTTAATGTAAAAGAGGAAAATTATGGTTGAACGGAAGTATAATGCAAATTCCAGGTTTTGTTTTGGTTCAGAACTTGGACAATTGTCTCTGTCCTTAAAGGGTTAAAGAACTGCTTTTGAGTTAGCCCAGAATTGGCTGAGTACTGAACGCCATACATATTAAACAAAGTTCAGAGATTGGCTGTTTAACTCAATATATTGATGGTTATTAAGGGTGAAAGGAATCAATCTTAGCAAGACAGGAATTTCCAATATTTTGTTGATCTATTGTAAGAATAATTGAGGGGTATGTTAATAACCGCTTCCAGGTTGGATTACAGATATCCACACATATTACAGCGGCTCTGTCACCGTCTGGGGATCTTGCATAATTCTGGTTGCCGTTGCAGGCAAAGGGGAGTTTAATTAGCTGAACCTGTCACTTGCGGGCGCCACCATCTTCTGCTCTTAGTGCTTAAGCGCAAGGAGCTGACGTCATTGATATACTCTCATGCATGCGCAATAGTACATCACTGAGGTCTATGCAGGATCCAGTGAGACAGCAGGATCTTCCATAGATAGGGCCAATTCACAGCAGTCATCATTTCTGGTGTATAGTTACCCTACTGATTTGAGCTACCCAGGTGAGAGTCACATTGAGGCAATATCTGGATTGTTGGATTTTGAACTCTTAACCAAACATTCTCACATCTCTAGGGCACTCAGGCCAAGTAACTCTCATTGATTATGGGGTGTACTTAGTTTACACAGTTCTAAAATGTTGAAAGAAGAAGCCCCTCAGGAATAGAGATGTTGCGAACGGCTCGCGGCAAACTCCAGTCAGCTGACACGTCCCGGCCAATCTCCAGCAGACCCTCCCTCCCAGACCCTCCTACTTCCTGGACAGCATCCATGTTTCAACGGTTCGCGACATCTCTACTGAGGAACTGTTTAATCACTGTTATACACAAAACATTGTTTTCATATAAATAAATAAGGCTTCTTCTAATTCACTAGATATAGCTAGTTGAATGAAGACATGTTTAAGTATGTAATAGCATAAATACTTTGTATTCTCATCTTCCATATCCTGCTGCTTATTGCTAAAATCTTGTAAAAGAAGGAGAGAAATACTTTCAAGTCACTTTCTTTTAAATAATTATTTTTAAAACATTTGTAACTGAACAACTGCATTGTAGTGGTTATGATCCATGGAATTTTCCTTTGAATGCAAATATATTAAAAAAGGCTGTGGCAGTATTTCAGCACTGCTCAAAATGAATGTTTAATATAGTGCTGTGTATACTGTTTTGCTGAGGGCTGTAATGGGGCAGGCACAGCGGTGTACTGAATGTAGTTTGGTACGATGTAGTTAGATTTAACTTTGCCTGGCTGAGAACTATCAGAGTTAAAGCGAGACTGTCACTGTCTGGGGTCTTTATAATTTATAAAGACCCCCATGTGGGCAGTGGTGTACTTTAGATTTGTTCTAACCCAAGCATGACGCATCTCGGACAGCCCCCTTAATCTAAAAGTGCCCAACACCAGACAGACGCCCTCACTGGTGCATGCACTGACCGCTACACACTCTTAGATACACATACACAGACACACTCACTGACAGGCAAACACACTCACTAATTTGACACACTCTGACAGACACATGTTCACTGAGACACACACTAACACACACGTTCACTGACAGACACACACACATACTCACTCACAGACGCACACTGGCACACAGTCGCAGATACTATATATATTTACTTAATTCTATTTTATTTAATTCCATCCAGCCTGGGATGATGTCACTGGGGGCCAGTGTGGCTGCTACCGGGCTAGCTGCTGGCTTGGCTGCTAGGAAGTTGCAGGAGCTGCTGTGGCTGCCTGCTGGGAGGGTTGCTGGAGCTGCTGGGTGGAAGCTGGCAAGGGAGCAGTAATCTTTCTGTTTTGCTCCCTTGCATGCAGCTTAGTGATGCCAGTAGGCGGAGTGACTTCATATTCTGGCTGCCGGAATCTACGGAGGGCGCGTGAGGGAGCAGAGCATGAAGAGCTCAGAGGATAGCATTCCCTAGGGCCCGCCTGCAATAGACATGATCGCCCGCTTTGGTCCTAGATCTTGGGCCCCCCATGAAACAAGGCTAATAAAGCATCTGCCTTGGCGTTTGGGGGTAGCGTTTTTTGCTGCCCTCTGGAAAGTGCCGCCCAAGTTAGCTTTGTTAGCCTCGCCCTACATACAGCACTACATGTGGAGCAAGGAAGGTGAGATTTACTTACCTAAACCTGTGCCTCACATGCACTGCCATCTTGGTCCTCTCTCTCCTATTCAGCTCCTGGCGCTTCAGCTGCCTGGATTCGACGTCAGCTCTGTACATCTTTGAGGTCTAAAGAGGATTACTCAAGACCCTGGGATCCTCTACAGAAAGAGCTTTATTTCCCTACAGCAGTCCCTAGTGATGACTGGGGCAAATGTCAAGAAGGTGGCAGCTCCACCTTGTGTCAAGCTTTGGCAAACGTAGAAAAAATACAGAGACAAAGTAGTCCCTATTCTGTTGAAGAAATTTTTTTGACTGGGTTGAAATTTCTGTAAAATTCCAACACAGTCAATCTGAGAATTTGATAAAATGTTATCTTCATGAGATACTTATTTTTGATATGTGGGTGACCAAGCAGCTTTATACTTCACAACATCTTGAAGGCATGTAACCCAGGCCTAACTCAAACCATCTGTGTTTCTAACTTCTCTCTAAACAAAGGCTCTCCCTGACCATAACCAAAACCCTAACCCCCTAACATTAACAACATATATCATTGTATTATTATAATATTACCCACTCAAGTGCCACTATTCATTATCTGTGATACAAATGGGCAGGCTCTAGCCCACACCCTGCTGATGCCCACCACATCAATCTGCTGATTGTATTCTTTTGAAAAGCTCTGACATGTAACCAGTCTAGCAGTCCGCTGGCATTAAGACTTGTCTCACTGGCAGTCGTGCAAATCAAAATATGCCACAGCATATCGAACTTTTATTCACTGGTAACATATTAACCAAATGTCGTACTCGTGTGGCACTGCATAAATGACTCCATTGTTAGATTAAGGTTTTTCATTATAAGTAGAATATCATTATACATTTACTGATATAAATACTGATGAATGATGATATTAGACAATAGAATAATGTTGAAAAACGTACAGTAAATACCCTAGGATTCTAATTTGAACCAAATAAATACAAATTTACTGAGTAACAATCTTTGACAATAGATACGAACGCTTAAAAACTATTATAAGATATCATGATACAATCATGTTTAGTCAATTTTAGTTTTGAACATTGAGTCCCTGGTGCACTGAGTTTGCCCACATTAGTGGATCATAATAGTTTGAATTTTCAAGACTTCCTGAGATACCAGAAATAATCTCCTCCTCCTCCTACGCTAGATGAAGCAGATTTATTATATACCATACTACTGTCAATGCAGCAGTGGCCTCTACATCTTATCCAATCTAATAGTCATTTTGATTGCTAATCAAGAGTTCTATATCCTAGTATTAATCATATGTCACCAACACATTCCTCAGTGCAGCACAATGGCAATACCAAAACAAGCCAAATATGAAAAAATAGAAGTGAGATGCCCTTTCTCAAACAAAGTTTATAGAGAAATGGTATCAAAAAATGATTTACCAGATATTATTTATGTAATATCGCATCCAATATCCTCTAATAATAATAATAACTGGAACCGACATTCATTAAGATGCCTGCAATTTATAACTGCATACAAAACTTAAAATACGATACTATGAATATCTCATGCCTCCCTCACACTTACTGAGAAAGCAAGATTGTTCAACAATACAGTCCTAAAAAAAATCTCAGACAGAAAGCAGGTTGTTTTTTTTTTGTTTTTTGTTTTTTAGACTATTATTACTCGACAATCTATTGGCAGCACAGGCTGGAACTATTCAGCAAAATACACAGTGACTGGTACCTTACAGTTAAAAACACTAGATTCTAAAATGCAGATTACAGAATGTACCTGTAGAAAGTGTGGCTAAATGAAATTCTCATATAATGTATTTAGGCTCCGTTAAGTGGCATAACAGAAACTGTGACCTCATTTTTCCAGAACCTCATTAATTTTGTTATCCCTTAATAATTCCACTGGAAGGCTTTGCCATGTACCTACCACACTTTCTGTATAGCAGTATGTCAGGATTTTGATATTTATGGGATTTTATCCCACCAACTTGCTTTCTTCTCTTATGAACACAAATTAGACTTGTAGGGGTGATAGATCAGGACAAAACAGGTGCTATTTTGGTTACAAAACTGCTAAATTTTAAAAGGTGCCCCATTGCATGCTACTGTGATTGTCCCTTATTAGCACTTTGCCCCAGAAAACTACCTGTTTTACCTTAAAACATATTCCCTATTATGCCCATCACTGGTAACCACAGTAAAAAAAAATAAAAAAATAAAAATTCAGGGCTCAACATTTTATCCTCATCAAATGTATGTCAGTATAAATGTAGAACAAAAAGTGAAAATTGGTGCAAAGTTGTAGAAGTGGAGCAATGACCAATGGGCTATTTCTGCTGATTCCACGTGTTTCCAGGGTGATTGTCAAACTTTAGAACTTTGCAGATCATTACACTTTGATAAATCTCCCCTCGGGACTCCCAGCACACAAATAAATGAAATACCTGACTAACCAGATTTTGCATTTTCACATAACCAGTCACAGACTCTTGCATATGTCCTGAGGAGTATATCCTTGTTTCAGTCAAGTAAAAAAAAGCAAAACAATTCTTTAAAGGGATAATCTCGAAACCCGAGTTTACAATCATGGTTTGGCGTTAACACAATAAAGGGATTTTTGGACACTGAAAACTTCCCATTAACCCTTCAAGTTTCAGAAGGATGAGCAATACTTATCTAGTAAAATAAGCAAGAGCTGCTTATCCATCATTTCCTGACAGGGTTAATACGGCTTCAGCAGTTCATCTGACCCATTATGTAGAGCGATGTGCCAAGCTACGATCTGCCTAACCAACGGTCATGGAGGGGTTAAAAACCTTGTCCTAACAAGTCTTTTAAAAACACTGGGCTTAAGCAGACATGAGCACAATGTGATGTTGTAACATTGCCTGAAATTTGCTGACAAACAGATGTTATAGCACAAGCAGCTTATACTTAGTCATCAAAAACACACACACACACAACAAAAAAAAACATCTAGTTCCAAGTAACAAAAAAAAGGTTGTGATACAAATCATCAAAAATAAACGTGGTTTAAACCCCCATAAACTCACCATTCTAAGGCAGACCCCAGATGTAAATAAATATTTTAGAATTCCACAGGAGACAGGATTCCATTCAAAAGGAGTTCAGATGTTCCAAGGTGGAGGGCAATCAGGCACGAATAAAGGAAGGCAGGATACAGCAGGGAAAGATTCTGATAGTTAAAACATAACTCCATGTACAGCTAGGGAAAGCCACAGCAAATTCTCTTCTGCCTGCCAAAGCCTTCCCCAACACAGGCTTGCTGAAAGGAGCCCACAGAGCCTCTGAGCATTCATCTCAGAAGCACTTGTGGCAAGGACTGTCCTCTACATTTGCAACAGCAAGGCAGTAAAAACACAACACATTGTCACAAGTGAATGATCTCTCCTCCTCCCCCCTCTCCCACATCAGTCTCCCAAAACCAGGTAATCCCACAAGGCGGCAAGGCCTGATTGGTTGCCAGTCTCAGAGCACCGGATTTGCATTACAATGGGGATGAAGGCCCTTGTAAAGTTTGAAAATGGATACTGGCAATGAAAAGTCAGGGGGTTTTCCGCCTCCTTCTAACTATATACAGAGTGATTGCAGTGTCCAAATGAATGGCTAGAACAGAATTTGTAATATCTCTATAACCCAGCACATGGGATTATTAACTACGGTCTGCCGAGATTCCCTGCAGGCTGCAGCCCAGCTACAGCACAGAGTGAAGAGCAGGGTCAAAAGTCCACATTTATCAGGATGTTTAAGATTTGGAGCAGAAAATAAGCAGCACCCTGAGAGTGTGAACACAAAGGAATTCAAAGTGATTTTTTTTTTTTTTTTTTAAATAGTTGAAACTATTGTTGAAAACTCAGTAGCTATGTTTTCAGTTTAGCCATTTTGGCCTGAAATAGAAAAAAAAAATCACTTTTAGGGTTATTGACAGAAATGTGGTTAAAATAACCAATTTGTAACCTGATTTTCTATTCTCATATTTACTAAAGGAAAAATCTGGTTGAAATGTGATTATTTCAACTGAATGAGCACATCTTATTTGGGACCTTGTGGTGTCTGCTTTATCACACAAGTTCTGAGTATATTATTTTAATTTATGCATATGCTTGTGATTTCACCAGAACATAGTTTGCATTAAACCTCTTTATTTTTATTATATGAAAGTTTTAACATTTGCGTGTGAGGTACCCCAAAGGCAATCCTCCAGCGCATTAAGACAATCAGACACAGAGATATATGTTAAAACACAACAAAAATTAAACAAGCAAACAGAGAAAAAAAAAACCCCATCAATATAACTGCTTAAGGCATAGATAAGCTGGCAAAATATTGTAATACAGGCACCGTGTAGAATTAAACACCGAAAGTTTCCACATAAAGTACAGTGTTTCCATTGAAAACCATCGTACACACGATGTATATTTCAATCACGCTACATTTGTCCACTGCCAACCGCTATCAGAAGGAATTCACACCAAAAATTTCCATGGTATAGCTGTCACATTGATAAACATACAAAAAAAAATAAATAAATAAAAATAATTTAAAAAAAATTATAATACAAATAAATTACATTCTCTGAGACTCGATATGGGGGGAACCACAATCTGTTATCATATGTTCTGTCTATTTGTCCAGGGTAACCATAGTTTGGCCACATCTCTAGAGCCAAAAAAGGGGTTTGATGCCATCCTGTACTGATAATCTATTTGCTCCATAATATTGTGCCATATTAATGGGATAGAATATTTCCAAGCCCTAGCTATGCATATTTTAATGGCAAAAAATATATGGGTCAAAAGATATTTTTGATATTTATCTTGCGAAGGGAATGCTTGGCCTTATTAATTCTATTTTTAAGGAGATAAAAGAAATTAGCCCTCAACTTTTTCTCAGTTTGCATTAAACCTGTTTAGTGTGGGCGGGCCTGACTGCCATACTGAACGGTCACATGTTGATGGAGCTCCTTGGAGAAACTCGAATTTTACCCAAAATACTAGACTTTTTGTTCCCACTCTCTAGCCCTGAAGCTACTGTTGCTATAATACATCTCAAAATACATGCTCTTGGAGGTTTCTCCTGCCTAGTTGGCGTGTAGTCCACTTTGGGCAGTCCTGGGGCCTTCCTGGTGGTGTTGATGGGATGGAAGTTGCCAATCTCTACCCAGGGTCTGCCTGGAAATTGAGCCTGTGTGGATGGACGCCGTTTCCTTCCCCTTGCTTGTCAGGGTTATCCCAGTGCCCATTACCCTTGGTCCTGCTACATCGAGGACAGGTGAGAGTGCACCATCCCATCTAAAATGGTGTCTGTCATACGCCTATCAAGTACCAACAGCCTACAGGCCTACAACATGACTGCACTCAACAAAATAGTTGCAGAATTCTGGATTAAGCTGGCCAGAATACCACAAGCTAGGCACTCAAGTTACCTGCCATACTGCAGCGCTCACATCATTATGCCCCCCAACTGTCGGTAGCTCCTGTATGAAAAGTGGGCCCTGCATTAAACCAGTATCATCTCTGACCCTTCATGGTTACTACTCCATCTTGGCTATGCAAAACACTGAAGTACACTCCGCATCGCGGTAGCCAAAAGTGTCTTCCGCTACTTTTGGTGCACGGCTTATGCTGCAGTTCGGACTCTGTAAGAGTCAAGAATTGGATCACAGTTGGCGAGCATGCTGGCGCTGGGGCAGTCAAACATCAGGCCTCTCCTTGAAGGTGTTGTGGCTGGGCAGAATAAATGCCATCAAGATGATGGTCATCCCCCACATCCTATCCCTTTTTAGGACTGTCCCACTACCTCTACCTAAGAATATCTACCTAAGAATGCAGAAACTTATAAACTCTCGTGTTTGGAAAAAGAAACCCCCAATGGTGGCGCTACATATGTCATGGCCTCCACTTAATGCAGGGGGTCTGGGAATCCCTTGTATACATAATTATTACAGAGCTTCGGTATTAGCACAAGGCACTGACCTTTTACTAAAACGAATGAACCTGATGTGGCTCTCTCTAGAGAATGCATGCATTTACCCTGCTTCTTTAGGTAACCTACTATGGACCAACACTGGCTCTATCTCCCACACAGGGCTGTCCAGTACAAAGTTCCTGCTCAAGGCAAGGAAACAGTGGAGCGCTAGGCTCATCGACCCAGTAACGCTACTGAAATGTGCTCCACTTCAGGCAATATCACCTGACCTCTCAGTGGGATCTTGGAGCGCGAGGGGCATATCAAAAGTTTCCGATCTGTACGATTCATGAGGAATTAAACAACTCCCGGACTTGCAAAAGGAATTCTCGCTTGCCCACATGAAACTATTTACATACATTCGCATTAAAAGTATCCTCCTTTCCAAGCAAACAATACCCAAGTCACAGCCAGCCCCGCTTAGGATGCTTAATCTCTATTCAAAAGGGGCAACTAATCTAAAATCCCTGTCCATATGCTACCCGGCTCTTAGCGAGCCAGGGGAGGAACAAAAACTGCCCTATATGTGCAGCTGGGAAAGAGAACTATGTAAAATGTTTCAATTCTCAGAATGGTTGGAGGCCATCAGATGCACTAACGCAGCTTCCAAAAGCTTATCCCTGTGGGAAGCACATGCCAAATTGCAGATGAGATGGTATTTGGTACCTCTCCGACGCTCACAAATTTATAAGGGTGCCAGCCCTACATGTTGGAGATGTCAAAAAGACATAGGCTCTTTCAGTCATGTATTTTGGGAATGCTCAGTGTTAAAGCAGTTCTGGAATTCAATATCAGCCTTAATAGATAATGCTTCCAGGATTAATTTGCCCAGATTGCCTAAATATTACCCGCTCCACATGTTCCCTGACTTCGAATCCATGCCGAATAGAACAATCATTTTGAATCTCCTTGTAGCGGCAAAAATTAGCATTGCTCATCACTGGAAAAGTACTCTTTCCCCACCTGTAATAGAAATGATCCAAAGAGTGGATTTCATATGCTTATTTGAAAAAATGTCCTTGAATATGCAGGGTAAACTGTCCTACCATCAACAACTGTGGGGAGCTTGGGAGGGGATTCGTGATCAATTCTTTCTTAGGCCTTCAGGGTTGTCCGGGGGTCCCAGTTCCGGACTTAACAGCTTTAACCTATAACCAAGGGGCATTACACTATTTTATTATTTCCCTATTTTATTGTTTCACTGCACAGGATGTAGACTGAGCGACTAGGCATATTGAACTGTCTCTGAACGGCCATACTAGCCTAATAGGGCCGAGGACTGATGTATAGCTGCACAATGGAGCCAGACCAAGGGCAGTCACATTAGCTAAAATTTATATATTTTTTAAACATAGGTTCATACTCTGGATTGAGCCTGTGGAGTGAAACCAACCCCCCCCCTCTTCTCTTCCTTTTTCTATCACACTCTTCCTACCTTTGCTTTAAATCGAAATAAGGGTACAAAACACGTCTCCTTGGGAGAAGGTGTGGTGGTAACATTAAATTGTAGCTAATTCAAAAAGGTATACTGTAAGTCTAACTCGTTGGCCTCGCAGACTCTGTGCTCATTAACAGCAGGCGAGTTGGTAACAGTAGCCCACATTGTGTATATGATGCTCACGACTATGTGTGTTGGGATGGACGGCCGTCTCTACCTCTGTACAATTCAACAAGAAATATATGACTGTATCACTACAAGCTAATTTCACTGTATGTACCTGTGGTTAATCGTAAGAATACTATGTTTATTAACCCCTTTTTCCTTATGTACATGTTTTCTACTACTAAAAAACAATAAAAATATATTGGGAAAAAAAGTAATAATCATATTGGCTTTCAGAAAACATTTACACTGTAGTTGCTGTTGGCTGCGAGACGATGACATGATATAGCATCCCTTTAAATCCACCGTGTAGCCTTCCCCAGGCTCCTATCGTTATTGTGTCATTCTGTTCCTGTCCAATGCCCCAGTGATTTGTCTCTTCTGATTTTTTTACTTTGGCTTTCCTCCTGACTCTTTTCAGCCCTGACCTTCAGACTGCCTGACTTCATTTTCTGTATTTGCCCCTACTGGATACCTCACTTTGGAACTATTGTTCTAATAAAGCTCATGTGCCACCATTGACTCATCAGAAACCTGTCTTCACCTCCAGTGTAATGCCTGAGGGTTGTGTTTGTAAGGTAGAACTGTTCCACTGTAATTGAATTGTAAACCCAACAGACCCCTAGTAAGTCGACACAAAATGTGTGTACTATGACAGGCACAATTTATCATAGAGCAATAAGATCAGCATTCTGCTTTTACAAATCCTCTTCTACAGCATTTTCCAAACACTTGATACTTTGCAGGGGATGAGCTGCTGGCCCCTTGCATAGTAACTATACACCACGAAACCCAAATAAGCATAAGCTCTTGGGAAACAAAAGACTTTTTACAATCACCATTAAGGTAAAACAGTAACTACAAAGTAGTGTCCAAGACCAGGAAATAAATCAGCAGAACCAACAAAGATAATCCCTACATCAACTGCATCTACCTACACAAAGAAAGGCAATAAACATGTTTTACTGTAATACATTCTAAGCTTATGTACACTGCTTTCACTGAGAAGCACTTCCATACACTAGTTGCCATCCAATTACTAGTTAATACTGCTGTCATCCAAGCAGACAGTTTGCCATTGGTGTAGTCTACCAATTAAGGATTACCTGCACAGGATTGAAGAACTGCTGATAAGAGAACCTAATGTAAGGCTTACTGTACGTAGGATTCACTTAATGCCGTACAGACCTCTAATTAGCCAAGAATGTACTTTTACATCAAAACATCTCAAATGTCAGTTAACTTAAGCCTTATTAATTCTCAACAGAAAAATGTAAACATTAATTCAAACACACTTGAAAAGTGTATGATCATCAAAGATGGTGTGTGTGTGTGTGTGTGTATATATATATATATATATATATATATATATATATATATATAATAATACATGTATATACACACAGATTTGCACAAAATGTAAAACATCTACATTTTTCAATTGAAAAAAAATATATATAAAGGGACACTCTAGACATCCAGACCACTTCACTTCATATAATTGAAGTGGTCTGGGCGTACTGTCCTTGTCACAGAAACTGCAATGTTTATACTGCAGGGTTAAGACTATCTCTAGTGACTGTCTACCAGACAGATACTAGAGGAGCTTCCTGCTGTTTGCAAATGGTATGTCATTATGGGGGTAATTCTCATTTCTGGGCTACCGTACGGTCTCAGAGGCAACGTAACAAAGCTGGCGAATTTCAATGTGAAAAAACTGAAACGCAAGCCTTATATTTGACTCTCTACCTTTTGAAAACACCATAAAACCTGTACATGAGTGGTACTGTTATACTTGGGAGATTTCGCTGAACACAAATATTAGTGTTTCAAAATGGTAAAACGTATCACAACAATTATATTGTCCGTGTAAGTGCCATTTGGGTGTGAAAAATGCAAGAAATGTCACTTTCACTGACAATATAGTCGTTGTGATACATGTTACTGATTTGAAACACTAATATTTGTGTTCAGCAAAGTTTTCCGAGTAAAACCGTACCCCCCATGTACAGGTTTTATGGTGTCTTGGAAGTTACAGGGTTAAATATAGTGCTAGCAAATTAAATTCCCTGGACTTTTGGCCTGGGTTTTCAGGCTGGTCCTGCTAATTGTAATTAATAAAATTATCTAATTATGTAAAATTATTACGTAAATATATACGTAGAATTATTGTGTGTGTGTGTGTGTGTGTGTGTGTGTATATATATATATATATTTTATTTATTTGTAGTCGGGGCAATTTTAGCCGAACAGAGAAATCTTAGCACAATACAATCATAACATCTATGAGTAGGCACCAGTCGGTTGTGGTGTGCCGGAACCGACAGAGCAGTAGGCCTGTAATAAAAGTGGGCCCACCTTAGAGGGTGTTATAAGTAGAGGGAGCGGTGGGAGGGGTGACTCGCCAGACCAGCAACGGTAAGGTGGGAGTGGATTGGCAGCCCTTTTAAAGGTGAACCAAGCCCCTCCCACAACTCCAGGCCAAGCCTTCAAATTTGTAGTCGGACAATTTTAGCCGAACAGAGAAATCTTAGCACAATACAAACATCTATGAGTAGGCACCAGTCGGTTGTGGTGTGCCGGAACCGACAGAGCAGTAGGCCTGTAATAAAAGTGGGCAAAAAGAAAATAACCAGAAAACATAATTCGTGAACCAACTTCGTTTATTGAGATAAGTCACAAAAGGCTTGTCTTAATTCTTTAACAGGATTGGGTATGTAGAGTGTGTAGACGGAGGATTTCCATCGCCCCATGGCCTTAATAATATGAGCGGGGACGTGGTTAGCGGATGCGGAAGATGCTGCTCCTATACGGAAAGAGTTGCCTGAAAATTGATTGGGGTTTAGGCCGAGCCGGGTTAACAGAAGTCTTATGTATAGCATGAATTTAGCTGTGGTCAGAGTGTGTCCATGCAGTTCAAACAAAGGCTGTTGAGGTTGTTTGTGGACTGAAAGTGAATAAGTGTCTAACACTTTAACTGGGCACCATATATTATGCGTAGGGTACAGGGGTATCTGAATACTGTGTCCGTCGGTGCTGGTTTTGGATTGTCTTAGCGAGAGAATAAATGGTCGGTATGTTTCTGTAGATCATTGGTTCTAAGGTAGTCAGGTGCGTTGATGGTTGTGGTTGTGAATTCGCTAGGCCGGAGGAACCCGTAGAAAGCAAGATATAGGGCTGTTTTGATAGTGCTATTTGTCATGGGTTCGAAAGGAGATGAATCTAATAGCTTGGATAGAGAGTGGAAGATGTTGTTGTCTATAGGTAGTCTTTGTGAGGGAACATGTGTATCTAATTTTTTAATGCCTTTAAGTAATGTTTTAATTTGGTATGAGGTTAGAAAAGCATTACTGTTAGGTTGTTGGATGAGCATATGATGTTGGATGCCGGTAAGGTACAGTTTAATAGTATTGAAGGATAGTTTAAGGATAATGTGGCAAAAAGAGGTAAACCCCAAAATCGTCTCTAATGCAAACATGTCGTGAATGTGAAACTCGGTGATAAATTTTTTGAATAAGTGAAAGGCCCTATCATAAGTGTCCCTAGTGTTTACTGAGAGTGCCATATGAGAAATGTGACGTGCGTGATCTAACAAGGACTTTAATCCATGATCATGTCTTGGAAAAGAGGTGCAGGTGTCGCTCATCTGGAAGCGTTGAGTAGTGACGAGAGGAAAGCCTGGAAACGAAACCGAGACAAGTGATCAGCAGCGGTGTTTGTGTAACCCGGGATGTGTATGCATGTTATAAAGAATTGACAAGTGGCTGCTACCCATGTGAGACGCCTTAGCAGTCTCATAATGACCAGTGATGCTGAACGGCCTTTGTTCACAATGTGGCATGTAGCCAGGTTATCCGAGTAGCACCTGACCGTGTGGCCAGACCAATATGGTCCCCAAGCAATGGCTGCCGCCACGATTGGGTAAACTCAAATAAAGCCGAGGTGTCAGAAAATCTGGGTAGTGACCGGGTAAGTACAAAGGAAGGTTTGGGCGTTCTATGCCGCCCACCGGTGTTTAGAGCCGCTTCCTTAAGGACTGCATAGAACGCCCGCCATCCTTAAGGGGTTAACTATGTGAAATGATGCTGGATGTTCTCACGCTTTTCTCAAGAATATCCATCATCTTCAAATCCCCCACAGGAAAGTATTGTTTCATACTTTCTTATGGGAAAGGCCTAATTGCGCAGGTGACGCTCAAAGTGCATGCGCATTAGGTTCCCCTTTGCTGGTGTCGGAAGAGACTGAGCAAAGGAATTTGGCGTTGGAATTAGGTGAGTGTTTACAGGATCTTTAACCCTTTATTTGCCACAGGGGGTTACATAGTTACATAGCTGAAAAGAGACTTGCGTCCATCAAGTTCAGCCTTCCTCACATTTGTTTTTTGCTGTTGATCCAAAAGAAGGCAAAAAAACAGTTTGAAGCACAATTTTGCAATAAGCTAAGAAAAAAATTCCTTCTTGACCCAAGAATGGCAGTCAGATTTATCCTTGGATCAAGCAGTTATTACCCTAGAATATTCTGTTTTTGCAAGTATGCATCTAGTAGCTGTTTGAACATCTGTATGGACTCTGATAAAACCACTTCTTCAGGCAGAGAATTCCACATCCTGATTGTTCTTACAGTAAAAAAACCTTTCCTTTGCCTTAGACGAAATCTTCTTTCTTCCAGTTTAAACACATGGCCTCATGTCCTATGTAAAGTCCGGTTTGTGAATAGATTTCCACACAATGATTTGTATTGGCCCTGAATATTTGTATAATGTTATCATATCCCCACTCAGGCGACGTTTTTCTAAACTAAATAGGTTTAAATTTGTTAACCTTTCTTCATAGCTGATATGTTCCATTCCTTTTATTAATTTTGTAGCCCGCCTCTGCACTTTTTCTAGTGCCATAATATCCTTCTTTAGAACAGGTGCCTGAAATTGCACAGCATATTCAATATGGGGTCTTACCAGGGATTTATAAAGAGGCAAAATGATATTCTCGTCCCGAGAATGAATGCTCTTTTTCATGCATGACAATACCTTACTGGCCTTGGCCCCTGCTGATTGACATTGCACATTGTTGCATAGTTTGTTGTCTATAACAATTCCCAAGTCCTTTTCGTGTGTTATCCCTAATTCGCTTCCATTAAGGGTATACGTTGCTTGTGTATTCTTTACACCAAAGTGCATAACTTTGCATTTTTCAACATTAAATTTAATCTGCCATTTGAGTGCCCAGTCCCCCAGTCTATCCAAATCCCTCTGCAGCAAAGTAATATCTTGCTCACCTTGTATTATTTTACAAAGTTTTGTGTCATCTGCAAACACTGAAACATGACTTTCAATGCTGTCTCCAAGATCATTTATAAACATGTTAAATAGAAGGGGTCCCAGAACAGACCCCTGAGGGACACCACTTGCCACCTCTGTCCAGCTTGAAAATTTACCATTAATGACAACTCTTTGTACTCTGTTTTTAAGCCAATGTTCTACCCAAGAACAAGCATTTTCATCTAGACCGATTTCCTTGAGTTTGAACACTAACCTATTGTGTGGAACTGTATCAAATGCCTTGGCAAAATCCAAATTGATCACATCCACGGCAACACCCTGATCTATACTTCTACTTACTTCTTCGTAGAACGCAATCAAGTTAGTTTGACATGACCTGTGTTTCATAAAACCGTGCTGATTTTTGCTGATAACCATGTTCTTCTCAAGGAATTCTTGAATATTATCCCTTAACCTTTCAAATATTTTACCAGCCACAGAAGTTATGCTCACAGGTCTATAATTTCCAGGCAAGGATTTTGAACCCTTTTTGAATATAGGAACCACATCTGCCTTCCTCCAATCCTCCAGAACACTTCCTGAAAGAAAAGGGGGTACTGCAAAGGAAGACAGACAGAGGGGCACTATAGTATTAGGAATACAGCTTTGCATTCCTAACACTATAGAATTCCTTTAGAGATTTTAAGTCCAGTGAATAACGTGAAATGTTACAAAGGCTAGCGATAAATTACCAGAGTTTAAAGAACGAAGTTTAGATAACCCAAAAAATAGAGCACGCTTTCGAATTATAAACAAGGGTCTTTTTTCAGGAAACAAGCTGTAAGTTGGCAATTAACAGTTGTTCTTCACAATAGAAGAAATTAGGCCTACAGGTCACAACTTTTGCTCATTAATTGCAAACCTTCTACCTGTGTAAAAGCAGCACTGGAACAAATTGTGTTACTACACACTTTTAAGCATTTAATGTTATAATGGTCAATGTAAGTTTTGTATTTTTGTTGATTTCCAATAAATATTAAATATTAATTACCTGCAGGTTTATGCACTTTGACAAAAAAGCCATGTTGTACTTTTGAGTCTCTCCCTTTTTTCTGTGGTTGTTGGAACTGGTCAAAAAGATCCTGTGAGGGTGCATGGGAACAGCTTGGTACACAACCCTACTTATAAGGGAATGCCAACTCAAAGCAAAAACTTGAAGGAAGTCATAAATTTTGGTATCCAATGGTAAGCCATCACATTGTGAAAAGAAATGGAGTCATGTCAGGATACGTTTAACAACAGTAAACAAGAACTCGCTGCAGTACGTTGGACGCTATTAAGATTCTCACACTCTTTTAGAACCATTTGTGGTATATATTACTCTCTTCTCTGTACAGATCCTCATTTAAATTTGTCACAGGCAGAACCACTGTAGAGATGGATCCTGGCTACAAACCCAATAGACTGCTTCACATTTCACAAAGATAACTCAGTAATACTGAACAAAAAGACTGGACAAGGACTGAAAGGGTGATGTCACTTACTGCAATTCTTTGACCTTTTTCGTCTATTGCCTAAAGGAAAATGTACTACCAGTAAATTATATCATTGACTCTCCTGTCTGTTGGCTTGCCAAGCTACACCATTTTTTTCCCTAGGGGGTTTAAGGCATCTGGGATTGAGTATGTCATGCATCGTCTTTTTAAATTGACTTTTACAAGTCTTTTTATCCTTCTAATCTACAGCATTATTTCACAGAGAAACTGGGCACTGAGTTGGCTCCATTAAATAGCAACAAGCATCCATTGTTGAATGGGTATCAGTCAAGGGTGCTGGGTACTCAACACACTGGTGATTGCTGCATTCTTGTTTTTAAATGTTTATATCATAACTAATTATTCTACATATGGTGTGGTCTGTATTTTACCACAAATCTGAACACATTAAATTTCATTAATATATTGATTTGGTTCCTCACCACGGATGTAGCGAGACAAGGTAAAAAATGCAAGAAGACGAAAAGAGAAGAAAAAAAGACAATACAATGATTGGGCAAATGGCAACTCACTCTCACCGCAAAGCAACAGTTCACTTCTACGCCACCTGCTGGCATCTGAGATACACCAGGTTGGAGGCAAAAGAGGTTTACAAAGCTTTTTACAATTTCTGAGGCATTACTCAATTTTCTTGAGTGGTCTAAAGTACATCCCACCACACAATGCAATACTTATACCCAAGATATAGCTGTTCCACTCATTTGCTTATGTTGTTGCTACTATAAGTTTCTGAAATATCTGACTATATCTTCTAACTCAACTAGCATGCCTCACTTTTGTTGAACCTCCTGCACCCTGTAGCTCACCCTGTAGATCACTTTCCTCTAAAGTATTAAACTATTGCTTCGGAAAACAGCAGTACAGGGCATTTATCATACTCTCACAAATGCAATCTTTCAGTTGCACATCATATACAATAGTACTTTTTTTCCTTTTCACTAATTGTGTTGTAGATTGGTATCTTGTGAGTATATCATTTATACTTTAGCTGAAGTCATATCCCGTACTTGAATATTCCAGCTAAGGTGAGTAATTTTGATAAAATCATTGGCGAGTTTGGGGTTGAAATTGGATTTTATATATTTATTTATATTTTCTTACAGTTCCCTAGAGTTGAGCAGTTAGATATTAAATTTAATATACTTTAACTTGAGTTTATCCTCAATTTTACTTAATGCCTAAATAAAAGCTCTATCTGGAACTCACATATTAAAATGAAAGAAGGCCAATAACAATAATTGCTACCCATTCTAGAACCAGTCAGCATTGTGTCCGAGAGCTGATCTACACCCTCTCCTAGGAGTCTTAACAGAACAATAGTAATTTGACATTAGCACTTTATATTAAAGCACTCTCAGGTAACCATAATTCAAATTAGATTTCTTGGAAGTTTGTATTGTAGAAAAGATTAATTTAACTATACAAAAAAAATCAAAATGTATGTAAAAGCAGTTATGTAAAGGGAATAACAAAACAGGCAACATGTCTTCTCATGAAAAGTATAGAGTTTAATGTGCTTTCAGCTGTTAAATTACAAAAGGAAAAAAGATAAAAACATTATAAAATAAACAAAAGTACTTTTTACGTTTAGCAAAGCAGAAAGGCTTTTTTGTGTAATTTATTGTGTAAACTTTGAGTGTTTAAGGAATTTAAGGAAGTGCTTTTCAGACAATAATAATTTGTATTCATGACCTACAGAGCTAGATAATAGTTTTGCTTTTAACCATTTTCCATTAAATTTTAATATCAAATGAGAAACCAGACAAGTTGTCTTTCAATCCAAAGAAAACGCTCTTTTTCTTTTTAATTGTTGTAAGCCTTAGCACCGGTTACAGGACAATGCAGTTGTATTCAACTAATTCTTGTGTCAGGAATTATAGGGTGGCAACCATTTACCTGTGACTATTTTTATTTGATATTTGTCTAAAATCTACACGCACCTGGTGGAACAATTTCAACATTCCCAGCAGTGTAAGAACTGGTACAATACTTTGCACATTTCAGGAGTACTTGGTAGCATCCTAGTTTAAACGGTTACTCCAAGCACCATGACCACGTAAGTGATTTGAAGTGGTCATGGTTCCTGTAGTCTGTGCAGCATTTCACCATCAACTACATTTAGTAGTTGAACCTGTTATTTAGAGTGAAATTTTATTTTGTATTGCAATTTTTTGTGTTCTAGGTAATAATCTATTAATTAAGATTATTTTAACTAATTAATATAAATATTTTTTTTTGCTCACATCTTTGTATTTGTAACAGTGGGAACATGGGTTATTGTATTACATGCCCCTCAAAGTCCCTGTTACAGTGGGACTGTCCTGATTTCTAGGTCCTTTCGAGATACTTTGTATCCCTGGTGTCACACTTTTGGAGACACCAGAGAACTGTCCCCAAAAAGTGTAATATGAGCGTATCATTAGATGTGCTTGCGCTACACTCAGGGCACCAGGATCCTGCAGAGAGCACTGAAACAGTGCTCCATGCATGGTTTTCTCTTAGTGGACTGGCCTGCGTGATTGGCAGGCAGCCTGACATGCAGTATTAAGACCAGGCTGACCTGGTAATCCGGTGGGTCTGCTCATTTGTGTAAAGCCAGTGACACAATTTCTTCACCGGTGTGCCCCTTTTATCCCACTCCCCACTAGCATCCTGCTTCTCAGGACGCCAGTGGTGGGTGGTATTGTATTAAAAAGAATTAGTATGTGTTAAGCATATTTTTAAGGTGTGAAATACATCCAGCATGCTTTTTGTTTTGTTAGAAATACTTGCCAGATTATTCTGTGATACTCGCTATTTTTGCTCTAAGGTACATGCTGGTTTCAAGGAATTCACAGAACCATGTCTGCCAAGAAATATAAGTTCTATGTTAAATTTTAGAATATGTTACTATTGTTTTTCAAGCTGCTCTGTCATGTGTTTTACTTTTTTTTTTTTTTATGGTAAAGATATTTTGTGGAAATGGCATAGGCTGTCTCTGTTATAGCGATTCACAGAGACATATGTGTGCTTACATGTATATCTCCATGTATGTCAGTATGCATTTTCTGTGTGATTGTATGTATGTAAGTAAGTATGTGTTAGGATGTTTCAACAAGTGTCTAACTATGTGTGTCTGTGAACAGTTACGTGAGTGTTTGTATGTATGTATATGTGTTTTGTATGACATGTTTTAAACACCAGAGGGGCTTCCAACTCACAGCTGTGGGACATGTGGCAAATAGTCAATTAAGAATACACTATAACATGTATTTCTAAGGCTGTAATGTTACTCTGTCTGTGTAGGTGTCCACCCCCTTTGCAGGGATTTAAAAGGTAAGTAATTTGACCTTACATCCTGCTGCGAGCTGGTTTCCGTGCTGCTGCTCAGCCTCCCTGGCCAAGATTATCACAGTTATCATGAAGCTGCAGAAGAGCCTCTAGTGGCTGTTTTCCTCACAGCAATAGAGACGTGTTAACCCTGCAATAAAAAATTGCCATTCTTGTAAAACACTAATGTTTTCATTTGCAAAGTTAAAAAGACAGGGGCACTGCACCCAGAACACTTCATTAAGATTTAACTGTGAGAGCCTGACTATTTTGAGGAGCAACCCTTTAATCATACATCATATAGAGGAGATCTAAACTGACTTATTAAAACCTGGGTACATCTCCTGAAATGATGAACTAAATAGATTTTTGAAATGCAAAAATCCATACAGTATATATTTGTATGGTGGTCAATTGGGCATCTTAAACTATTGCCCCCCACATGTAGATGGCCAACAACTCCTGAAATTCTTTGAATCCAATAGATGGCCAGCGAATCATGGGTCTTGTAGTCCAGTAACACTTGGTTGGGGTGGGGTGGGGGGGGGGTGGGAGGTGGAGCTGGAGTTTAAGATGCCTGTGTAAAATGAAGGAGCAAAATATAACACAAGTGTTGCATTTAGGGAATACTTACATTTTGCAACAAAATATTTTTAATTTATTTTGTTAAGTATACGTTTGTTTTAAAGTGGGGGTACAACTTGTTTATCGACTCAATGTGGTCTTCTGGAAGCAAGTTTAGAAATTACTTCAAATTACGAGGTAGGCAGGTGGCATGATGCTACACAAAAGAGGTGCTGTAGTCATTCAGCTGTATCTCCTTAGCGGGGGTCTATGAAAACTTCTTATAATAACTTGGCCAGCTATTAAAGACAAAAAGAGAAAGATATGTCTCCAGCCAGCAATAAATTTAATTTAGGGAATTCACATTTTTCTGGAATGCATTTCAACTCAAGCTAACAGTGGGAAGTGTAACTACTATTTATGATTCCTCTTGGAATTTGAGGTTCAGACATTCTTTTAAAAAACACTTAATGAGGCAGAATAACTGGTTATGTGATATATTCTCAGTAAATTAAATTAGTTTCAATAACCCTTTTTTTTTCTCCTTTGTCGACCCTCTGTTCACAGGAATAAGCATTATTTTTCAATAGTACAACATGCACAGGAAATTTCCTAGTCCACGTTTTTTATGGCAATTTGTGTTTTGGAATCGTTTGTCAGGAGATCGTATACTTTACTCTTTATTTGACCTTCTCTGTGGTAATAAAAACAAGTTCCACAAATGGTTAGGACTTCAATGCAACTCACTAGTGAGGGCCTCAAGCAGAAAGCATATTCATCAGTTTAGATATCATTATGCCAAGCATGAGAGTTAGTGTGTTAGGAACCAAAGAAAAAATATGCAACAGGAGCGTGCCTCTGTACAAATGTTGCATTTAGATGCTTATCATCCACAAATATGTCCCCTAAATACAGGTAAAAATACAAAGCATGAAAAAAATAAACTTATATAAATGTCTATGCTATTTAAGAATAATTTGCTTTTACGGATTCAAAAAAATATCCTCTTGTCTAATTAACAGATTTTACTTTAAAACTGTCACTTCTTCTCGCCACCCCAGTAGACACTATTTACTGTGGAGGCTACAGCAACAGTGGAAAGTAAAATATTTACATACTTCCACTGCACTTCCGTGTTGAGGATGGAAGCACTTGCTGTTTCCTTCAGCAGTGTTCTATGGTACTGCAGATGTTAAAGCAACACACCAAGTACCATAACCACTACAGCCAGCTCAGTTGAAATTAAGACAATGAGTTCAGCCTTGCATCATCGTTTGCTTAGTGGAGCTTGTAGGAGACCAGGTGTCAGTTGGGACCCAAATAAGGTGTCAAAACGTTCTTCGAGGAATTGACTAATTAGGAGGGTTTCAAGGCACTCTGATTGGAGAAGCAGCAGCTGCAAGACTGAATAATAGGTAAGCTTAACCTTTTCTACCTTTAATGGAAGGGCCCAAAAATCTTAAAATGCAGAGGAACATTCTAACAATATATATATATATATATATATATATATAGTGCTAATTTGGGAAATTCTCAGTCAAATTTAATTCTTAGTTAAATTGAATTAGCTGTTTTAGCTTAAATATTACCTATTCACTAGAATATTCACTAGAATGTTCGTGTTCTATTGAATACATTCTAAATAGCATAAACACGCATGGACTTACAAGGCCAAACAAGCCCAGGTATATTAGTTTGATTGTTCTCATCTGAGGTGGTTGGTAAAACTGTAGTTATGACCAGTCAAACTAGTGAAACACAGCATGCGTGTTTCTATTGGATTATAAACTCTACGATCCTTAACAAACACGGAAGGATATTGACAGTAACAAGACAGAGGCAGTTTAGGTATCTGTAAAAAACTGCTATAGAAAGATGTACTGCATGATATCACATGGAGGTGATACAACTATGGCTTTATGGCTTGGTATGCTGAGCAATGGGACTAGCATGTCCTGTTGGCAAAGGAATGCAGCTCTCCAGAAAGGTAAATTATAGGGTTTGCTATTTGTTGTTTATCAGTGCACAGCTCCTTTAAGCCATGAAAGTCTGTTAGCTATTACTCCAAGAATAATAATTATTGCTTAGAAACCAGCATCTCCAGTCACATAATCCAAAAGAAAACTCCTTTTACGAGGGTTAGATTTTACAGTAATTGTTTTGGATTGTAAGAAAGAGCTTAATGGTTCCAGTAGAATAACAGATGAAAGCAGAGGGAGTATACCAACAGGTGGAATCTCCTTAGCTTTAAAAATTCTTTATTTCTGAATTAATATCCAGCCCATTATTGTACCACACTCATTATTGTAAAGTTGTGGCTGTAAGTTTGCACCACATGGGAGTATATCAGAAGTGTCATTGCAAACGTTAGATTTTGACTTTACACAAGGTTTTCAAGGTTGTAATAAGAAGGGATTAGAATTCTAATGCAGAAAATTTGCTTTTCTGTTCGCATTTGTCAATCATGTTAACTTTGCCTGGGGATGTGAGAGGCAGCAGCGTTATGCTCAGCAAGAAAATTCTTTGGACACAGATCTGTCCAAATGTTATCTATAATTGATGAGATAAGGAAATTATAATCTGATGGCCACATCTGCTTGTTTATCAACATCCCTTATAGGGTTTACCTGAGCCAGATTTCAACCATGTATGCACCAAATTGCACTAAAACCTAAATTACGGTCAGTAGTCCATTTACTCTTTTTATTTTAAATCAACACTCAAAGCATTATAACCAATACAATGTGTTGTTGTGGTAATGGTGTCAGAATTGGTCAGGAACTTTTAGAAAGGTTTGAATTCTTTCCTGGTGTTTGCAGTGCTGGGACAGGAGATTGGCTGAGAGCATCACTCTGATCACTCTGAGCCAATGAGATAAATTCTGTCCTGACAAGCTTAGCTCAGAGCTGAGAGGAAGGAAGCGGTAGACCACAGGCAGGAAGTTGAGTCATTCTTGATTAGTTACATAGTGTTTGCTTTTATATTTATGATAGAAGACAAATATATTTATTTAGTTTAACAGCATAATAAAAACGACTGATTGCTCAGTAATATTCTTAATTTCCCTTTAAGTCTTTGCAGAGTAGTGGTGTGCCCAATGCATTGCAAATAACTCACCTGGCACTTAAACAACATAAGTGGAGCTGCTCACTCAGCTGCAATGTACTATGTGAGAGGAGAAATGTGGCACAATGTAAGCATGGAAGATTGATACTTGCCTGGTCTACATCTTGATGCCTCTGGTCATGCTGGACAACCTAGTAATAATAATGGGCCGGCCCTCACCTCATGATCATCACTACTGCCAAGTTTGCTTGACTGCAAATCCATGCCTGCAAGCACTCATATAGCAGGTATTCATTAGAAGAATGATGGGTAATAATTAGTGGGTGGGTTTGAGAAGGGATTTGCAGGTAGTATGGACATTAATTTTATTATGACTTCCACTTTTTGCCACATTTTTTAAAAGCAATACATAAATACTAGTCGTTCTAATTTCTAATTATATATGTGTGACATCAAAGGACAAGGCATTGCCAGATGTTATGTAACATCACAGGTGTGCCATTACGTGCATACTTTGTCTCTTGTGTGACTATAGGACTGCATGCATTCTGTGTCATTGTGTGTATATAGCAATGTGTGTACCTCCTATGTATAATAGAGGTGTACATTCTGGCTCCACTTCTCTCACCACCCTCCCAGAGAAAAAAATATCATTGTTTAAATGGACAGTATTTTTACAACACCGACAACGGCCAGACAGCCCCAAGTACCAGCCACACAGCAATCCTATTTCCACTGTTGCAGTTAGGGAGAACTACAGATCAATCTCTCATTGGAGAAAAATTTACTATGGTTATAGGACTTCACTACCCATGCAGACTGAAGGTACCTAGTAATCCACAATGCTCCTGTACCCTGTGTATGCATGGTGTATTACTGACTCTGTGCTGATCCCTCTATTTCATTTACAAAGATTCTTTAAAGGACCACTATAGTGCCAGGAAAACATACTGGTTTTCCTGGCACTATAGTGCCCTGAGGGTGCCCCCACCCTCAGGGTCCCCCTCCCGCCAGGCTCTGGGGGGAGGAAGGGGTTAAACTTACCTCTTTCTCCAGCGCCGGGCGAAGAACTCTCCTCCTTCTCTCCAGCTCCTCTCCTCCTCTTCGGCTGAATGCGCATGCGCCGCAGGAACTGCGAGCGCATTCAGCCAGTCCATAGGAAAGCATTCACAGTGAGAAGCGCGGAATCCCTCTAGCGGCTGTCAATGAGACAGCCACTAGAGGCTGGATTAACCCATTTATAAACATAACAGTTTCTCTGAAACTGTTATATGTTTATAGAAAAAAAGGGTTAAACCTAGCTGGACCAGGCACCCAGACCACCTCATTTTGCTGAAGTGGTCTGGGTGCCTATAGTGGTCCTTTAAGAAATGTCATAAAAGAGATCACAGTATGAAGCGTCTCAGGGTACCATGTTATCAATGTCACCATCAGGGGTACCTAACTGTATGGGGCCGTTTGGGGAGTCCAACGTGCCCAGGCCCTATATCCCCAATGTGCATATATACATAGCGAGAGTTCCTATATATATTTCCACCTGCTAGTATTATAGTGAAGAGGGGGCCAGGAGACTCCATGTTCAACCTCCAGCATTGTCCTATCGTGAGCCCTACAAAATTAAATATATTTTTAGATATAGGAACATTCTAGACACCATAACTACTACAGATTAATGTAGTTGTTTAGGTGCATAAAATTCTTGGATACAGAGTCTTGGGATTTTGCAAAAAAAGTATCTTCAAGAATGTCCATTTAACATTTAAAAAGCTATTTAACAGTAATGTGACATATCAATCACTGTTTAAATGGAATATACACCTTCCTTTGCTTTGCCATTGGTCACATAGTGCTATTTTGTCTCATAAAAACTGCATTTTGACTATATAAAACCAACAGTTTTCTCTTCACTTATAGGCAACTTATGGAAATCTAGGCAATTATACAACTGTATATAACAATACTGGACTGATCTATGGTGAAGTATCTATATAATGCAAAAGCAACATTCAAACAGATATGCCAATTTGTGTATGACACACAGATTAGTTGCCTACAAACCTACACAATGATAAAATAAATAGCAGGCATCGGGTTATAACTATTTTCTGTATTAAGTCCCACCATCACCTATATCTGTAATATATGACTCCAACCTTTCTAGTGATAGTGATCTAGTCTCATAATTCAGGACAGAAAGAGAACAATCATTAAAACTTCTCTCAGAAGTACCTCCCGTGAATATAGCCAGTTGACTTTCTTCTACCCGATCCATGTGTTATACCCTGCGGCTATTCTAATTTTGGCACATAAAGCTTTTGGCTCAAGAAACTACAGAAATAAGAAAAAAAAATTACATTTGAGTTCAATTAGAAAAGAGAATATAAAAAAAAGTCAAATGTGTTTGGCCCAAAAAATCCATATGTAAGTTCATTACAAACTAAATTGTTTATGTCATCTAAGAAAGGTAACTTTTTTTAAATGAATTTATTTCCCTGTTTAATAAACCATGTTTATTCATTGTAGGTGAGACTGTTACGGTGCACAAGGTTAAATACTTCTATCACCAATTTGCATCAAATGTACTTAAAATTAATTTTGCATGCTCACTGTGCAACTGCAGAAAAACAACTTTTTGCTGTCACATTTATAGGCTATTAGTAAGAAATTCTCATGCCCCTTTGCCCACCTTTGGTAAGAGAATTAACAAAAGCACAACTGAATGCCTTCTGAAATTGCTCAGGCAAGAGCAAATGTTGCCGGTGTTTTATCTCCCTAGAGACTCAGAAACTTTCCAAGAATGAAGTTATGGGAGCGGATTTGGCACAAGGGGTAAGCAAGGGAGAGCTGTAATGTACTGTCTCATGCAGACAACAAGGCCTCAGTGTCAAAGTTACAAGACCAAGGGCAGCTGGCTGCTTCATGCATACAGCACATAGAAGAAAAGAGAAACAATGACTTGGAAGAAAAAAACTTGACTCCTAAGCAGAAGAATGAAGAAGCAGGAGAGCTCTCTCACATTATCCTCTACGTACATGGAGGACTAAGAGGAAAAACATCTTTGACAGCTAGCATTTTACAGACAGAGTTGATATTTCAAGCAACTGCCAGAGAGAAAACATATTGTTAGTAATGTAACGTAGGGAAACCCAACACATATAGCACACACCCAGATTACATACTTCAATATAGCGTCAAAATATTGATGTTTCCCAAAGATGTATCAATGCCAAATATTTCGATAAAATAATGGACATGGTCAATGTTCAACCTCCAGCTCCAGTATTCCTTATATAGAATTCCGCTCAGATCTGAAATATATCAGAAGCCCTTCACATGTACATTCTGGTTCTGAATGCTTTTTAAATAAGTACCATAGTGTGTGAAATGTGATTTCTGTTGCCTTTAAACCTCAAAGCAAGATCTAGTTATGGAACAAAGAAATTTAGAGTCTTTAGGTGAGATAGCACCAAGATTTGTACAAACCTGGGCTACCATGTTCATGTTATTGACTCTTAATGATAGTTGCTCCTTACTACTGCTTCTTCTGTGATTTTTAATATTAAAAACTAGGTTTCAATTATATGTCGGCCCTGTCTGCAATGGTTTGTTAAAATGGTAGTATTTCCCAAGTCCCAAGATCAAACCATGGCATTTAGAAGTAATTATAAACAGAGAGACAGTGACAGGAAGCCTCCGTGGTCAGTATTCTATAAATACAGGATACAATATTCTGTGCTTGAAGTGTCCCTTTATACATAGGTAACTATGGCATGATACATAAGTCTTCTACCATCAACATGTATGTAATTGTGAAAAATAAAATTAAATGTTGAAATCCACACTTTTTTTTTTGCGAATCGGTGTTTACTGAAAATATGTAAATCACATTGTAATAAGATGCAGTAAAAATTTAATAAGATGCAATTACAATATAGCGTAAGCATACATATATGATAACAGAGTCAAAAGCAAATGATCAGTAGTAGCATATGAGGAGAGAGCATTTATCAAATACCAACAAAAATATTTTACAGTTCAACCCCGAATAGTGAATGCCAGGCAGTGGTGGAGTGGGAAATTGATCAGATAGGACGAGGTGAGGGAAGTGGGGTAGAGTTGGTAAGAGGAAGGAAGGGAGAGAGTAGGATAGTGGAAAGAGAAAAAAAAAAAGAAAAAAAGGGAGTGGAGAAGGGAGGGTTAAGTGAAATGGACCTATTCGGGGGTACAACACAGACATTTAAAGTAGGGACTCCATCTTGGCTACGTAGACTAGCCAGGGGATACAGCTTGCATTGAAAAAATCCACACCTCTTCATCCTTCATCTTACCGGTCAATACTTATTTAAAGCCATCCTTTGCTCCTCACAGGTAACAGAGAAGACATACAGAGAGGATGAGAAATTAAACAATGTTTCTATTCCTCCATCTCATTTGCAGTGTGTGCCCTGACTGTGCCTGGACCGAGCTGGATTGTGATCACAAAAACTGCAGACTGCAACCCTTGACAATGTGATACAGACATACAGTTTTCCCCATTACCCGAAAGACTGGCTCTATGACTCAGTGTCTCAGTTCTATGCTGTAGCTCTGAGGTGTTTCATATACCCATGCCAGGCAATCTGTCATCCTAATGAGTATATACGGCAAGTGGCACACCTTTATGCACAGGCATATTTTTTGCTATGATATTTACATTTTAGACATGCGCACCCACAAACCAACCCTAGCGAGGCTCCTCCCACTCCCAATGTGGATCACACAAAGGGTTATTCAATGAAGTGAGAAAGAAAGATGTAATATGTACAGTTAAGCTTGAAAGTTATTTCAGTGTATATGAAAGAAAGTAATAAAAACCCCAAAATAATAAAATGTACATTAAAGTCTATTTTTGAAACCTAAATACTAAAATGATTATGATATACAAATGGAGCCAAGCTCTTACCTATAAATACCTCATTTACTGTAAGCCAGCTGTTGCCAAGCCCTGATATAAAAGGGTGAGTGCAATGTTTATAACCTACAATTAAACAGTAGATTCCGTCTGCTACAGGCGGCAATCACTTTTAAAACCTCGGATGTCTAGCATTCATGGAAATTATAAATACCAAAAAATATGCGTTTTTAATGCCAGCATTTTATTGTTTACTTTCAGCCACATGGAACTTGACTCAGTTTTCGAAGCTAATTTCTAAAGAATTGCTATTAAAGAATATGATAATCTTTATTGCATTTTCTGATTTAATAAAACAAAACCTGCACTATTTCACAACACAGGATAAGGATTGTGCCTGCTTTGCTTTACATTGATAATGTTGTTTATTTTAAATACTCTTGATTTCTAGGAAAAGCTACTGTAAGTACTAGAATAATTCATGGGTTCTAGCCACAGTAATGTGTATTACAGGCAAATTCAACAACCTTTACTCACACATATATAGTTGGAAATTAGAGCAGGAAGCTCCGTCTAGGGGCTTCTGTTAGCTCTCTTGAGTGCTGGGCCTGCTCATTGACTGAGAGAGTCAGCTGATCACTGTCAGCCAATGAGCTGAGCCTTGCACCGCCGGACTTAGCTCAATGAAGAGAGCTTCTGGCTGCAGAGAGACATGGACACCAGGGTGTGCCTGGCACCATAAACACTACAGCATACTGGAGTGGTTGGGGTGCTTAAAGGGAAACAAGGAATATGAACTTGCTTGTGCAACCCCCACCCCCACGTAGCACAGAAAGGGTTAAAAACCCTTTTTCGACTTACCTGAATCCAGCGCCAATGTACCTTTGCGCTGGGTCAGGTTCTGCCTCCGCTCCTCCTCCCCTGATGTCAGCTGACGTCGGGGGCCTAATGCGCATGCGCAGTCGCATTAGGACAACCCCATAGAAATTAATTGAATCAATGCTTTCCTATGTGGTTATATTAATAAAGTAACAGACAGCTACACAGAAAACAAGTGTCACGTGGTGATCCATTAAAGTGTGAATTCTTGGAAATTCAAAGTTAAATCAAAGACATATTCTGAATTTCTGCTAACATAGACAAACTGAAAATATACCCGAATTGAATAATTTAACTATGAAATCCTAAAATTTGAAATTCACAATTTAGTGAATAACACTGTAGGTAGCATTTACTGTAAAGCAAATCAAGTAATTGCTGTAGACCAAAGCAATAAAAGCAAAATGTAACATTACACTGATTTCCTAGACCTACAATTATTTAATGCTATTCATTTTTAGATTGTAAATCTATCTGACAACTCTCTATGATGTCTTTAACGGCCTCAGAGGTTGTACCTGGCCGCACGCTACATAAATCTTCAAGAACATTTGTCACAACTTTCACTGAAACAAATGTGTGTCTAGCCACTGATAGGGCGGCTTTCAGTGCAAACACACACTCCTGTAAGAGGAATCTTAGTGAAAGAATGCATTTTGAAACCTTATTACCCAGAGTATTATCAGAAGCCATCAAGCAGATGTTATTTTAGGTCTTATTAGTTTACAGCCGCTGCATAATGACCATTTATATCAGTGTCACTATTCAAACTTGGTAAATGTCCCCCCACTCTCCCTCCAAATTTAATAGGCACATGGCTTATCAAATAAAATGTATTGATATGACTAGATGACATTTACTGTATTTTGGCACATATAGAATAGCTTCTTATTTACAAAATAAAATCCCCTATTGAAGGGGAATTTGAGTGTGTCCTGAGGGTTTCAAACAGGTGTGATCAAGGGACAAACGGTCCCAAGAGCACTCAGGAGAAACCTCAGAGTCTTCGATAATTTAATAATAAATAAATAAATAATAAACAAAATACCTAATCACTCCAAAATCCCTGAGGAGAACTAATAAACTCCAAGAACCGAATCCGCTCTGAAATTGTAATGATAGGTATATGTAATAGTATCCAAAATATGGATAATAAATTGACTCCGCAGGCTCTTAATGAAAAGTAGCTACAATGTAACAAAATGTTAGTCTATAAAGAAACAAGGGCAATAGACATAAGGCTGCAAATGGTTTGCACTGGAACATATATATATATATATATATATAACTCTGCTTAATACTCGGCAATGGAATCACTGTCTCATCAATCCCATCCGATATGCTTCAAGCAGTCTGCACTAAGTCCTACACACAATGTTCAGCCTAATAATGAGCGGTTTCCTGGGTAACTGCTGTAAGTAGGGTCGTGCTGCCATGATGGCTCTGTAGGCAAAAAGTCTTAAGGCATAAACCACTTGCTACATGCTCTTAATAAGCCCTCATTTCCCAAATAAACTGAAAAAGGTTAATCCTCATAATAACCAAAAGGTGCTAAACACAAAAGTGACGTGATTTAAAATGAAAAATGAAGAATCATAACGCTTAAAGCGTTTTGGCGCTCCTAAAGCACCTTTATTAAAGGCAATAACTGGGTTCAGTGACCTGTGCTGCTATTTATATGTGAGGTATGTTCGTCTGAGCCAATCAGAGCCAGTGAGCGTGTGGAGTTAATCGCGCCAAAAAATGATGAACGCACCCTGATAGCCTAAAGGGCGTCTTGCTTCCGCATGTAATCACATAGGTTCCGGATGAACTTAAATGTGTGAAAGACCGCATTAAACATGACTGAAAGGATGCCTAGGTCCCTAATGTTGGTAGCCTACTTTCATTCACATGTCTCAGACAAACCATAAGTAATAGCGTTTTCTGTGGGGAAAATTAGATTTAGTATCTCATATCGAAAGTTCAGGCAGAGTACCCCATATAGTTTATATATATATATATATATAAAAGGGGTCACTTAGATTTAATATAATTACAGTTGCGTTTTGCTAATGATTTAATGTAAAAAAGGTATGTACAAATGTAATTTACAATGTCTGTAACTCCAGTTGCTCAAATCTAGTCCCATAAAGATAGCCAGCACTCTCTTCTTCATAGTGTACTGATGTATTTATGATTAATCAAAGAATTGTGTGTACATTTGTATTGAAATGAAATAAATAATAAATGAATGAACTAATATATATTGGTTTAAGTATTTATAAATGGGGTAAATGTGAAGCCCTCATTTAGGCCCTTAGGTGACATGGTGTGGAATTTATGAATCTAGAAACAATCCCTTCTTTTAGGGGTTTATTCTAGATTTCCTCCCCTTTTACCCATTTGGATTCGCTCTATGCCTGCAAATTTGATGCACCTAGGTGAGTCCTTATGATAAAGTCTGACATGTCTTGCGACAGAGGTGTCTTTATTGGATGTCACTGAATGGACGTGTTTCATTACACGTCTTTTTAGAGGATGTATGGTTTTACCTACATATCTGATGTAGGTAAAGAACCCTAGTTCTTTGGCCTTTTTCTCATCTTTCACCTTAAAAAAATGTATGAAGAGCAAGTCGTCTCCCAAATAAATGAATGTCTTTTATCCATTCAAAATGGTTGAATGGAGGGATTGGGACAAAAGACAAGCCCTTCATAAATACCTGAGTCTGGACTGTGGTGAGATTGATATCTGATAAATGAATAATTCTCATATCACCCCCTAGTAGCGCCTGCGGGCCCTCCCCCTGTTGCATGTTTGTCTGTATTGGACTTGTGTCTCCCCCTCTCGGGGGTTCTGTCCTAAAAAAAATTCTTTAGAATTCCCTTGGTAGCTTGAGCACTGCGATTTATCTGAGATGTTGGGACATGTTCATTGTCTGTGTCCGAGGTCTCAGACGTCACGTAGTACAATAGTCAGACTCTCCCTGTTCTATAATCATCATTATCTCTAAGAAATTTACTGTGCTTGCGGTATTTAATAGTACTCTGGAATTTGTTGAGGTTCTGTTGTAGTCTTTGCTCCTGGGTTTGAAAGGAGGGGTCTTCCTTACAGCTTTGGATACCCTCAACTGCTGCCTTTACTTTTTCATCCACTGATTTTAGTCTATTGGATTCGAATCTACATAAAATATCCATAAATTTCCTCGAGCAAGTGTTGGATGCCTCCTCCCACTCTTGTAATAAGGAGTTCTTATTTATGCAAACTTTTATATTGACTTGCTGAGGATATTCAATCATAATTTCGGAACTATATTAACATTTGAGAAGGAGCAAATGAATTAACGTATGGAAGAATACAACTTATCCACGATGTCCATTTAAGGTAAGAAAAGAACAAGACAGCTTGTGTCAACAGAGTGCATGTACAGATCAGGAGGCAACAGGTACTTGTACCAGATCTCAGCATGATTAGTTCAATCAATAGAGAAAATGAAGCACATTAACCTTTGTCCATCATAATAAAAACTTGGTTATCTTCTGCATATGATGCTTGCACAGATTATATGGTTAGTTAATGCCTAGTCAAGCATACGTGAAAAAATGAAACAGAAGCAGGTAATGTTCGAGAGACAGAAAAAGAGAGATAATTTTTGCTTCTGTCTAACATACTAAAAAAACTGCTAAAAATGTCTAACTTTAATTGAACTCTATTTTAAAGTATTTTTGATTTCAGACAATGGCCTCAGTTTAATATTGTTGGTTAAGCTTTTCGAATGATTTCATATTTTTGGATAAACTTTTAACATTATTTTCTCAAAATATTAAAAAATTTGAAAACATATATTAAAAAACCTCACATAAAAAAATCTAAATATTAAAAAATGGTTTTAAAAAAACAACAACATTTAATGATTTTAAAAGTGTACCCAACAATAATAATTTGAGGCCCTATGTCTATAAATTTATTCTACACAATTTTAAAACATTTCAGTGATATTCTGCCCCCAGTTTCCCACATAATTCCATACACATGTTATAAAACAATTTAACTTTTTTGTTAAACTGGTAAAAATCGAACTACAGAACAAACACTACACAGACCTGTCGCATTAATGGAAAATAAAGCAAAATTCATATTTCCTTTACAAAGAGAAGTGATAGAAAGATCTCATTGTGATGAGGTATTGTGACATAAGATGTCATTTGTGTTAATGACATATGGAGAGTGGAGTGAATTATTGGTAGAGAGGTGAATGTTGCATCTATACACATTCCAACTAAAATACAAAAATCTGTTTTTATGTATATCTGAAAATTTCCGCCACTTCACCAGACTGTGACAAGTAGACATCAAGCAGAAAGTAAACAAATGTTGGTGCCCTGCATATCTGTCATTGGTAACGCATTTTTCCTGCTATAGTTAGAATAATTTTCCTGGCTTTAACTCAACTATAATATATTTGCCTAATATGAAAATGGTCCAAGTTAAGTGACTCTAAACCATATTGTTAATGCTTTTGAAATTCACATAATCATATTATGTATTAAAGAATACATTCTACTTAAAAGCATCTGACTTAGAAAACTGTTATGATCCAGTGCCGACAAGTATCTTTACCCCTTCAGTCTTAAATAATATAATATTTTTATTTTCTTTTATATTGCATATTTTGAGTATATGCCAAAAACTCTGGTGTGTCAGCCCCCCATGGTGACACAATTTCCCCACTAGCCCGTCCCCTTTACCTCCCTCCCACCTATGTCCCAATTCGCATATGAAATAGTGACTGTCCCACCAAAAATTGGGACAGTTGGGAGGCATGGATTAGCTTACACAGTTAGTATTTGGAGATGCAGGTTTTATTCTTTTCATCATTTTGCTTTCACTACTTTGTGCAATCTAGTTGGGTTTAAATTCTTAATGTATATTCTGCAGCAATTTTATAACTTCTATTTACCTTTTGTTATTTCAATCAGAATATACAAATACCAAATTAGAAATAAACAGTATACTCTAGCTTGCCACTTATTATATATTCACAGAAATCTATATATGGAAAGCATATAAAATATACATAGACAACAACAATACTTGCAATAAAATTAAAGTATAATCTATACAATTTTTGTTAAAGCTGAACTGTTACTAAATTCATCCAATGGAGCTTAATTTCACATTCTAATTATAATACTCAACTCAGAACATTTAAAAGGACCAAACACAATTTGTGAAACACTTGCCAAAAAACGACTTCAATGCTATTTTCAGCCTAACAGCTACAGAGAAGATGGTAAAAGCAAACAGTCCATTAAAAACACATGAATGTTTTGGGGTTTCGTGAATATGCATAGGTTTTCCACAAGATTGATTTTAATTTTAATAGCAATCAATAGATCGGACATGTGACTAAACTTTAACAACCTTATGACTTAAAGGACCACTATAGGCACCCACACCACTTCAGCTTAATGAAGTGGTCTGGGTGCCAGGTCCAGCTAGGGTTAACCCTTTTTTTTTATAAACATAGCAGTTTCAGAGAAACTGCTATGTTTATATTAGGGTTAATCCAGCCTCCAGTGGCTGTCTCTTGACAACTGCTAGAGGCGCTTGCGTGCTTCTCACTGTGATTTTCACAGTGAGAAGATGCAGGCGTCCATAGGAAAGCATTGAGAATGCTTTCTTATGGACTGGCTGAATGCGCGCGCGGCTCCTGCCGCGCATGCGCATTCAGCCAAAGAGGAGGAGAAGAGGGAGGAGAGCTCCCCGCCTGGCACTGGAGAAAGAGGTAAGTTTAACCCCTTTCTCGCCCCAAAGCCCGGCGGGAGGGGGTCCCTGAGGGTGGGGGCACCCTCAGGGCACTATAGTGCCAGGAAAATGAGTATGTTTTCCTGACACTATAGTGGTCCTTTAAAGAGACACTCAGGTCACCTTAACAACTTAATTGCAATTATGTTGTTATGGTGCACGGAAGCCTCAGGCTTAATCTTAAGTGACTTGGTTTAGACCATTGTTAAGTCTCCAAGTGTCTGATCGTTGATCGCTCTTAACCTGTCATTGGATCCCCATTGAGAAAAGTGAAAGAAAAAGTATTTTTTTATGAAAATCTAGAGATTTTTTACGCTGCCATCTTATCCATGGTATCCTGATTGAAGTCTCATACATTGAGAGGAAGGGCAGGAGCTGAGCGATCTGATGCTTGCTTGCAGACCTTAATTGTTAAACAGTTCATTAGGGTTTAATTCCTTCATGCAAAACGGAGGATGGAACCTCCTTGAACCATTACAACTTAATTGTAGTTCTTATTGTGCCCCGGAATGTTCTTTTAACGTAACACATACTCAAAATGGAATCCTTACAAGTTGGGCCTTGTAATGCCTGCTACTATTTTCTTTTGGTAATGTAATCAATAGATACAAATAATATGTCACTGAGAAGTTCAAACAGGACTAAACATAGGACATGAGGTCATGCATTTAGATTTAGAAGATTTAGTCTAATGCAAAGGAAAGTTTTTTTTAACCGTGAGGAAAATAAGGATGTGGAATTCTCTGCCTGAAGAAGTGGTTTTATCAGAGTCTGCACAGATGTTTAAACATCAACTAGATGCATACTTGCAAAAACATAATTCAATTATATATCTCTTCAACTGTAGGGTAATAGCTTCTTGATCCAAGAATAAATCTGACTGCTATTCTGGGGTCAAGAAGTTTTTTTTCCCTGGTTTGTTGCAAAATTGGAAGTGCTTAAAACTGTTCTATTTTTTTGGATCAACAGCAAAAACACAGCTTTGAGGAAGGCCAAACTTGATGGACACATGTCTCTTTTCAACCTATTTAACTATGTAACTATATAAAACAGGTATTCTGTTAAATTGATTCCTTGTGATTGGAGGTGGAGTTACACCTCTGGCAGCAAAGGGTTTAATCTCCTTTATGTGCAGCATTTCATAACATAACATTAAACATAGAAACTTCAGGAACCGTGACCACTTTAAATCAAGTGGTCATGGTACTTAGGGTAACCATTCAATCATGCAAAATATAGAGCATTTTAATAAGGTCAAGACTTATTAAATGCATTAAAGTTGCATTAGTGCCCAGAGTGTTCCTTAAAATCTTTTTTTCTTTGCAATATAATTCTAAATATCCTTTTTAATAGGGTTGGAGAACATGTGCTTTCAGATTTAATTGTATCACTTACTGTTCTTGGAATCTGCTGGAACGGAACACTGTGAGGTTTTCCTGTTCTGAAACTGAAATATTGTCATGGAAAGCCGTTGCAGGTACCAGTTTCACTCTGTAAGTGGAAAGAAAAACTCAAATCAATTACCAAAGATTTTGTTATATAACCACTGTAACAACAAATCCTAGATGTGATTAACATAAGAACTTTAAAGGGAAACTCTACTGGCCGAAATGGAAGCTATTTGTTATCCTAAACTCAGTTCTCCCCTTCCCTTGGACCCTTGTAACCCCCCCTTTTAACCTATAAAAATTTATCCAAATATCCCTTTTATTACCTTATTTCTAGCACCGTTCACACATCCAGCCTCCCTCGTCTACTCCCCCTGCCGCGTCATCCGGTCAACTGACTTTCCTTGCTTCGCTCCACCAATGAGCTTATTCTCACTTGGAAGCATTGAGAACTTAGAGAGCATGTGCATTAAGTGCAGTGCCCCGCCTATCATACGCTTCACGTAGAAATTAATTGTATCTCATTGAATGTGCAGCGGTAAAACGACACCGCACATGCTAACACTATAGTGTCCCTCTGCCTTCTCTTCCTCTGACTCTACTGTTATCTGACCAACTGCTGCTCAACCTAACTTACCTGCTGCTGCAATTATTTATTCTGCTCTGTACAGCAGGCAAGTTAGGTTGAGCAGCAGTTGGTAAAATAACCGTAGAGTCTGACCCAGCATGGCATAAAGTGACATTTTCTCCCCCCAAAAAATCAATACACATCTTAAAAAAAAAAAAATCATCATTAAAGGGACACTATAGTCACCAGAACAACTACAGCTTATTGAATTTGTTCTGGTGAGTAGAATCATTACCTTCAGTTTTTTTGCTGTAAACACTGTCTTTTCAGAGAAAATGCAGTGTTTACATTACAGCCTAGTGATAACTTCACTGGCCACTCCTTAGATGGCTGTTAGAGATCCTTCCTGGGTCATGGCTGCCTAAAATGCATCCAAACATTCAGTGTCTCCTCCCTTTGCATGCAGACACTGAACTTTCCACATAGAGATTCATTGATTCAATTAATCTCTATGAGGAGATGTCGATTGGCCAGGGCTGTGTTTGAATTGTGCTGGCTCTGCCCCTGATCTACCTCTTTGTTAGTTTCAGCCAATCCTATGGGGAAGCATTGTGATTAGATCAGGCTACCACTTCTGCTGATGTCAGCAGGCAGTGGGCAGCTCTAAAGTAAACAGTGACAAAGCAAACAGCTCCAGACTTGAATACAAGTAAGATTTACTATATTTAGGGAGGCATGAAGGAACCAGGGGGCTAGATGGTGGGTTTAACCCTATAGGGCCAGGAATACATGTCTGTGTTCCTGACCCTATAGTGATTAAATGATAGTGATTAAATGTAATAAACTTGAAAAATTAGAACAGAAAATTCTGAAAATGACAGCTGTCCTTTAACCCCTTAAGGACCAAACTTCTGGAATAAAAGGGAATCATGACATGTCACACATGTCATGTGTCCTTAGGGGTTAATTCATCTTTTACATCAAGTGTTTTACTGATCCAAACTGATTTCAACAGCACACAGAGCCTGTTTAAACAGAACACAATTTAAATAGATAAAAAAAACCACAATGCTAAACATCCTTAAACCCAAAGGTTTCGAAGGTGGACATAGTTATCCTATATTCAATATGTATTTTTCCATAATGGTGATTTTTAGCTATAGAGATATGAAGAACAATCAGTGAATCAGGTGTATTTCTGAGCGAGTACCTAGAATCATAGTTTGCCCATGTTCTATAGTTCAGTGCCTACAAGCAGAAGTGGGATCACCGGCAGTTAAGAAAATCATATAATGCTAACGGAAGCCACTAAGAGTATACCTGTCATCTTAGTATTAAAAAGATTTTTCTGAAATTCTAAACATATTCGGTTTTTACTTGGGAATTGTCAGCAATTAGCATCCATGTGAGTCATTGTGTAGTTTAGTCAATAAACAACCATATATCTGCTACAATTTGAACAAAAAACCTAGTTTTACTCTTTATACAACTGTATTTGGAAATGCAACTTTTAATGGAGAAAAGGATAAAGGAAAACATACCGAATCCTTCCATCAAATGATTGAGAGTATATAAGATTTTTTACAAGCTTCCTGGAGAGTACTTTTTTTCTGACAGGATCACTTCAAACAAAGTGTGGGAACCATAAAGATTTTTTTTAGAAAGCTAAAAATAATGACAGCATGTGGGATATATAACATTACTCGCTCCATTTTACAGCCAATAAAAACAAAAGTAGCAGGACTTATCAGCATTATTACATTTTGAAAGAAGAAAAAAATGTCAGTTTCTATCATGTATTTAATCCCTCGTCTTTATGAGATGGCACAAAAAAAAAAAAAGTCTATTGGTTTTTCAAATCACAAATATTATCTTTACACGCAATGCTCTTAGAAGGATTAATGCGAACACAAAACCGTGGGTTCAGCAGACGCTAGGTACACAGAAAGAGAGTAAACATTCAGACCTAATCGTCAAGAAGAACATTCCACACTTTTAACAATCCCTGAAGGTCAACATAAACAGCAAACCTAAATAATATATTGTATTTAATAAAGGAGTATATATTTCTAAAGTGCACTCTGAATATATTGTATTCAATAATAATGGAGTTTATATGACTACAGGACACGCTGAATATATTGTAGTTAACAATAAAATATATATTACTATGAGACACGCTAAATATATTGTATTTAACAATGTATATTTGACTAAAGTGCATTCTAAATATATTGTATTTAATCATAAAGTATATATTACTAAAAGACACGCTAAATATATTGTATTTAACAATAAAATATATTTGACTAAAGGACATGCTAAATATATTGTATTTAAAGGGACACTATGGGCACCCAGACCACTTCATCTTATTGAAGAGGTCTGGGTGCAATGTTCCTGTCCGTGTTAGTGTTAGTTTTTGCGAAATGTCAATGTATACACTGCAGCACTAAGAGAGCCTCTAGTGACTGTCAGACAGCAACTCAAGAGCGCTTCAATGAGTTTGCAGGACTCTAGGTTCCCTAAATGACGCTGGATGTCCTCATCATCTGCATTAAGGCATCCACTATTAGTGAAATTCCCATAGGAAAGCATTGATATATTGCTTTCCTATGGTGAGGGCACTCGGTTCCCCACGTCAGATGACGTTGTAGGAGGCTGAGCACTGATTCAGCGCAGAGGGACATTGGTGCTGAAATAGTGTGAGTGAGTTTGTTTCTTTATCCCTTTATTTAAAGGGGATAGGGCAACAAGAGAGGGGGGCAAGGGGGAACTATAGTGTAAAGAATACAGCTTTGTATTCCTAACTCTATAGAATCACTCTAATAATAAAATATACCTCTCTAAATAACAAGTTAAATATATTGTATTTAAAGGGATTCTCTAGTGCCAGAAAAACAAACCCGTTTTCCTGGCACTAGAGAATCCTGGAGTGCCCCTCTCCCTCCTGCCCCCAATCCCATATCTCTGAAGGGATTAACACCCCTTCCGACACTTACCTGAACCCAGCACCGATGTCCCTCTGCGCTGGGTCAGGCTCCACGCACGCTCCTTCCCAGCCGACGGGGGAGACCTAATGCGCATGCGTGGCAATGGCCACGCACGCACATTAGACCTCCCCATAGGAAAACATTATTCAATGCTTTCCTATGGGGATTCCGGCGACGCTGGAGGTCCTCGTGCATAGTGTGAGGACGTCCAGTTTTGTTTAGACGACCAAAAGTCGTCTAAGAAGCCACAAGTCCCTCTAGTGGCTGTCTGGTAATTACACTTGCAGGGTTAAGGGTGATGGGAGTTAGCACCCAGACCACTTCAATGAACTGAAGTGGTCTGGGTGTCTACAGTGTCCCTTTAAAGGATCATTTCTATTCATTGGATTTGTTTTTTTACCTTGATAATTAGTTGTATTTTTGCCCACTTTTGTGTAGTTCTTGGAAATAAAATCTGTTGAAGGCTTTTTTTCATTTTGACCTCACCTCCTCTGTCCCAGCTCTCCCATTCTAAAAACCTCCATCTTGCTGGTTACTGTACAATACAAACACTGCTCCCTTTCTGTCTCTCCCTCCTATCCGTCAGTGACATCAGGAAGCACAGTAAAGTTTTATGGAGTTGTAGTTCCGTTAACAGCTTTCATAAGAAGAAACCTGAAACCATACCTTTCAGCATTTCAAAAGAATAAAAAGGGACACTTTAATTTTAGGGGTGTGAGTGGGAGTGTGTCCAGAGGTGGGGCTTGTCTGAGATATTTTAGTCAACTTACTAAAATCAATTTATGCTATTAAAAAGTAATTTAGAACAATAACAACGTATCTGATGTTCACTGAGTGATTTCAAAACACATTTATTGTAGTTTAAAGACACATTACTGGGAATATTATTGCTGTGCAGCTCTTTTATACACAGAGATCCACCAGTAATAGGGAGCTTGCAAAAAAGAAGGACATTAAGATAGAAAAGTGTGACAGAGGGATTTGGGCCAAAAATAGACTCCCTCCCAAATAGCAACACTCAGTAAACTACAAGTCCCAGAAACCCTTGATCTAAGCAGAAAACAGGCTGTGAAATCTGCTTATTAGACTTATACTTTATCTTCTTGTACCCCTCTTATGCATTATTATTTGCAATGTTGGGTTTAAGTGGCTCTGCCACTATATTCACTGTCTGCCCTCAGCGTTTCTCTAGTTCCCCTGAAATCCCTAATGATAATTAGTGGCCCTGGAATGCATGCTACTTACCTGAATTTGTGCTGTGCTTGTCCCACGGGGTCTTTATTCACAGTGCCACTATCTTAGCATTTCTGTGATGATGTATTCCTTTCACTATAGCTCCCTCTGCCTCCCACCCCCCTCATTTTACATTGAGCAATACTTGCAAAAAGACACTGTACCCAGCCCACTTTAATAAGCTGAAGTGGTCTGGGTGCTTACAGTGTCCCTTTAACTCCACATAATAAGTTATCTATTTTTTTTTAATGCATTTTATTATATAGTCATGTTTAAGGTTGCTTACTCCCATGGCCAATCAAATCCAACCTACGTGGTTCACAGAACTGACTAGTGGACTACAAAGTTTCAATTAAAGTAGCTGATTGAGAATATAACCAATTTAGAAAATATTTCCATTTTGACAATTTAAGCCAAAAAAGTGGTTTTCCTGTAACCAATTCACAAATTTAGTAGTTTAGTTTAAAAACCTTTACTTTAAAAAGAAGTCTGCGTGGCAGATTATGCTGCAGGCCTCTAATGTATAGCTGCTGAATAGTGACTCATTAGGTATGTAAAGGGAGTTGGTTATGGAACCTCACCTTATTAATTACTTTACGCTTTCAGCTACAAATGTCCTTAAATATGCTATCCAATGAGTATTTCCATTTATCAAGAGATTGGTATGAATATTTTTAGGTTTTAATGTTTCATTTAATTGAAGTGGACTGATCACCTACGAGTATGTTGCCATATCAACAAACAGGGTGGAACAGTGATGCGAATCATGTCACTGGTGCTGCCCAAAGAGGGCAGACCTGCTCAGAAAGTGGGCATGTCAACCCAAAGAACTGGAAGGGCAGCCTGGTGTGAATACACGTCAGGCTAAATGCTAATCAAGCATGTTGGCCCACTGACGGTAGTCCATGCAGAGAGTGCTGTTACACTGCTCTCTGCAGGGTCCTGTTGCTATGAGCATAGCACATGGACTAAGCTTTATGGGGACTGGCCCCTGGCGCCCCCAAACAGCACTTGTACATGTTAATGTGGAACTATATAGATTATTTCTAGTCCACTTTCCAATCTTTATGGTTCGGCCCTAACACTCAAGTTTACATGCATCTGATGACACATATATGTTTTTCCCGACCCTTTTACATGCTTTAATCCTGCCATTTTGATGACTTGATAATACTACTTAAGACATTTTTGTTAGACCTTCTTTATTTCATCATTTTGTTTACATATCAAACTATTTAGTCCTGGTTTATCAGTCTGAAAAATAACACATGCCGCAGAACCTAATTTGCATGTGATCAGTAATTTTTATTTTATTATTTTATATTAACGCCATTCCAGATCACAGATCTGCTAGCTTGCTCTATCACAGTAGCTAAGAACCGTTCCGATTGTATCATCCGTGTATACAATTGGGTGAGCTCCCAATCCATTGTCACGATTGCTCTGTCTAGGACCATACCAAGCTGGACTCCCTCCCTGCTGCTAGCATCAAAACATATTTGATAAGCTAAGATACTTACATTTTACAGGATAAAACTAGAATATTGAAGTAATTTCTCAACATATGCTATAATTTAAATACAAATTAATTAATTTGTAGATTATGCAGCTTTATATACACATAGTATTTACCAGAATGCACCTGACCTTTATGTGCTGTTAGGCTGAGAATATCATATGAATTATTACATTTTTGAATCTTATGAAGAAATCAGAGTGGGTTAGTTCTGTGCAATTTTATATCTTTTAGCAACACAACAGATGGGTCAAAATTGGGGACTAAAAAAATAAAACAAAAAATAAAAATGTTAATGTAATTGGCATCCTGTCTAGTTACATAGCTATATAGTTACATAGCTGAAAAGAGACTTGCGTCCATCAAGTTCAGCCTTCCTCACATATGTTTTTGCAGTTGATCAAAAAGAAGGCAAAAAACCTAGTCTGAAGCGCTTCAAATTTTTGCAACAAACTAGGAAAAATTCCTTCTTGACCCCAAAATGGCAATCAGATATCTCCTTGTATCAAGCAGCTATTACCCAACTAATTAGAAATTATATACCTGTATGTTATGTTTTTGCAAGTATTTATCCAATTGCAGTTTAAACATCTGTATGGACTCCGATAAAAATCTGATACAAAGTCTTTTAAAAAATGTGTTAATCTAAAAAAATACTGTGTTAAACCGTACTAGTTCACGTATTCTGTAATTATCAAAGTATTACTAGGGAAAGTAATAAAAAATAACTATATATATATATATTTATTGTTAGAACCACAATACTAGTGATGTTTTCTAAAACACTTCAATATATAAGCTCCTGTCTGAGAGTATGCTGATGAGAACAATCATCTAAAACTAACTAAATGCTGACAGCAAGCAACTTTTATATGATGGCACAATTTATAGGGTTTTGATTTGCCAACTGACATACCCAAAGGCTGCATACTGACTTGCTCAAGAAATGTTCTCCTTGCAGCACCAGATCAGGTATACGACAAGACTACACCCTGAGACAAGTCTGTGTTCTATTAACAAGGGGACTACGCAGCTTTACAACAAATCACACCCTGAAGGAATCTCACATTCTAATTCTATTGTTTGAGCATACTGGTTGTGATACAAAAGGACACCCTGGAACACTTTCACCTCTTTGGCACACACAAGGTCTCCAGATAGCCCTCGAGCACTTTCACCTACTGTTTGTCTTCAAAGACAAGTTTCACTTTCCGTTTTCAAATGTGGACATTTCCACAATATCATTCAACGCGCTTGTCAACTCCCCTATGGTTTCTTAATTTTTCAGTTTTGGTTAACAATACACAATGAATAGATAAAATGTACTAATGCAAAATCCCCCATGGCTCTAATGTCTAAGACATGCAAAGAAACCCAGCTCCCAGCTAAGGGGTGTCTGGCCAATGTGCATTCCATTACTATAAATGCGTCATGATAGTGCTCAACAAGTACTTTTATAATTGTCCTTGCCCAAGTCCCCATATGATCTAAGTAGGTCAAAAATGTATCATGACACGTTGAAGCAAGATGAAATGAAATATCTTATTTTGTATTTTTCTAGTATTTTTGTATTCATCTTCTCTTGATGGACATTCCAGGACTCACGCTAGCATATGTTTCGACCATAAACAATGCTAATTGTTTGATTATATGTTAATTATTAAAACATTCTGCAGTATAGTAGGATTACTTGAAGACCATAGTGATGTTGCAGACTTAAAACATAATATTTTGGTATTGGTATTGCGACATTTTGCACATTTTACTAAGGAGGCTAATGCAAAAGTATATTCATGGTTTTGTCAACTCATGTACTCAGTGCATACGTTATCATATTAGGAGATGTTTTTGGGGTGGGTTTAATTACTGCAGACATGTATTAAATCATTTCTACATAACTCTAAGGGTTTATTATGGGAGTACAGATCAGTAGCCCCCATGGGATTAGACAAATTGGAAAATGGTCCCTGGGTAAGTTGACTGCTTTTCAATAATTGCGATAATTTAGTAAAATGATATAAAAATTCCTGGAGACAAAAGACATTAGGGACCTACAAGTTCACTGTATAATATGAGTATTCTAATATTTTGGCATGTTATATACACCCAGTGCATATATGGCTATAGTAAGAGGTGTTATAATGCTTAATGCTTGTTTTATAAGCATGCCTAAATAAAGGAATGACTTGTTCATTTTTTCCGGGTGCATTATAAAACATTATGTGAAGTTCAGTGAATTATGATAATGTCTACAGCTTGCCAAAGTTTTAGCAAACACAGAGAAAAAGTGGTGTGACTCTCATGAGTAAGAAGAGGCATTTTATCAGTTTTCCCACCTTTAGAGTATGTGCTTAAAATAGCAATGAGATTAGAACTGATAAACAGTGACCTGCTGGTTTTTATTATTGAAGCACTGGGATAAACAAATAACTACCACGGAGGCCAACACCCTATGTGATAAGTTAGCGTTATGCAGGGCTCGAATCCTGCAGGAACACGTGGGAACGGCGTTCCTACACTTTTTTTACAGCAGGAACGCAGTTCCCGTTGCTCCTGCAGGCACTCAGGGGGCGGCAAAAAATGCCGCCCCCAAATGCCCCATATGTTCCTTGGGCCCCTGTCATAGGGGGGCCCAAGAGGTGGCCTGATGGCCACCTGATGGACCCCCCCGGTGGGCGGCTGTCTCCCTGTCAGATGCAGCGAGGAAGCTGTGTTCTCCCTGCTCTGCTCCCTCGCGCGCCATTTGCTGATGCCGGGAGCCAGAATATGACGTCGTATTCCAGCTCCCAGCATCAGTAGACAGCCTGCGCAGCGAGAGTGAGCAGAGCAGAGAGGTCACAGCTCCCTCGCCGCATCTGACAGGAAGACAGCCGCCCACCGAACTGAAGCCCCACTGGACCCCAGGGACAGGTCCACGCCAGCTCTCCAGGTAGGGAGGCTGGGTGGACCTTTTTAAATTTTAAAAAATATTAATAATTTATGTGTTTCTGTGAGTGTATGTGTGTGTCTGAGTATGTGTGTGTCTGTGAGTGTATGTGTATGTGTATGTGTGTATGTGTGTCTGAGTCATAGGCGTGCGCACGGGGTGTGCCGGGTGTGCCTATGCATATTGAGACCGGCAGGGGAGATCTCAGGATCTCCCCTGTCGGCTCATGCAGAGCCGGCGCTATCCGAGCGCCGGTTCTGCTCTCAGCCTCCCTCCCCACTGACCCACATGCAGGGAGGGAGGCAGGAGAGGACCCGGCGGAGCTATTGCCGGCAGCTCCGCCTGGTTCCTCTCGCGAGATATGAGCGTTGCCACGGCAACACTCAAATCTCGCGCGAGTGAACTCTAGTCCCACAGGGGGCTAGAGTTCACTCTCCATTGGACCACCAGGGATGGAATCAGCAGCACGATCCCCCCTCCCTACAAAAGGTAAGAAGGGAGGGGGGATAGCAAGTAATGTACCCCCACCTCCACACACATACAGCACACACACACACACACAACACCCACAGACATACACAGCACCCACACACATACACAGCACCCACACACATACAGCACCCACACACATTCAGCACCCACACACATTCAGCACCCACACACATACAGTACCCACAGACATACACAGCACCCACAGACATACACAGCACCCACATACATACACAGCACCCACAGACATACACAGCACACACACACATACAGCACACACACACATACAGCACCCACAGACATACACAGCACCCACAGACATACACAGCACCAACACACATACAGCACCCACACACACATACAGCACCCTCACAAACACACACAGCACCCTCACACACAGCACACAAACAGCACCCTCACACACACACAGCACACTAACAGTACCCTCACAAACAGGACCCTAACAAACACACACACAGCACACTACCAGTACCCTCATACACAAACAGCACCCTCAAACACAGTTCATTAACAGCACCCTCACAAGCGCACACACACACACACAAACAGCACCCTCACACACAGTACATTAACAGCATCCTCACAAGCACGCACACACAAACACCCTCACCCACATAGCACACTACCAGCATCATCACACACACATCACACTAACAGCACCCTCACACAGCACACACACACACACACACAGCAGTGTGTGTATGTGTGTATATATGTGTATGTATATATATATATATATATATATATATATACATATATATATATATATATATACACACATATATATATATATATATACATACATACATATAAATATACGTGGCGTGTGCTTGTGCTTTAGGGTGCACACCCTAATGCAATAGGCTGCGCACGCCTATGGTCTGAGTATGTGTGTGTGTGTGTCTATGAGTGTATATGTGTGTGTCTGAGTATGTGTGTGTGTGTGTATGTGTTTGTGTGTCTGAGTATGTGTGTGTGTGTGTCTGTGAGTGTGTGTGTCTGTGAGCGTGTGTCTCAGTATGTGTGTGTGTCTGTGAGTGTGTGTGAGTGTGTCTGTGAGTGTATGTGTGTGTGTCTGTGTGTGTGAGTGTGTCTGAGTATATGTCTGTGTGTGTGTCTGTGAGTGTATGTGTGTGTGTGTGTGTGTCTGTGTGTGTGTCTGTGTGTGTATGTATGAGTGTATGTGTGTGTCTGTGAGTGTATGTATGAGTGTATGTGTGTGTCTGTGAGTGTATGTGTCTGTGAGTGTGTATGTGTGCACCTGTCAGTGTGTGTGTGCATGCGTTTATATATGCATACGAGTGTATATTATTTTTTTAAGGGGTTGAAGGGGTGGATCTTGAGTGAGTTCCCACACTTTATTCCCCAGGACCTGAGCCCTGGCTTTATGATATAAATGAGTTGCATGATAAGTGCTCTCATGCATACAACATGGCCTGGCAAGTATAAGGAAAGCCCAGACTTTTCAAAAAATGGGAAGATTCAGGAAGCAGCCTAGGATCTAGATCACCGGCACGATTAATATGATAGACCTATTCAGAAGTTTAGAGTGTCTTACAAAAGGTTTTGGAGATTGGTGGAATGTTATTCTACGTGTGAGCTAGCAGGATGTACACAATCATCTCACAGTTCATGTTTTCTACATTGGACAAGCCATATCACTGACAATGTAGGAAACACACATGTGAAAAATCAGAACAAACCTCCAAACAGATTATTAGTTGTATTAAGTGTCACAAAGGCATTTACTGTTTATCAAATCCAGATAAAGACTCTAGATTTACATTACATATTTTTAAGACACAGACAAATATACATTATTTAGCATGCCATTTGCTATGTAGAGGAACATGATAAGACATCACTGATAATACATCATTCAACCTCACTATGTTAAAGACTAGCATGAGTGCTATTGTAACGGAACTACCATGGTGATAAGAACCCAGAGAAGGGCTGTGGTGAGGTGTCCAAGGAAGATAGAAATGGAAAGGGCAGAGGGACATGAGAAAGTATTGCTGTTTTTGTCTTATATTAGTGTTTTGGCCGAGTCGTACTGCAGCAAACAATCTCTAACAAAATGTGTGAAAATCTAGTCCCTGCCAATAAGCATCAAAATACACTATATGATTAAATTGCAATTCCTATCTGGTGCCTCACAGCTTGGTACTGTCTTATCACAATTCATCATAGAGATAGTAAAATATAGTTATTGGCAGAACACACAGAAGAACGTTAGTGCTAGTCTAAATGGCTTGACAGGTTCACACCGATTGTGACATAAAATGCTCGACTAGAGAACTGTTTATAATCAACAAAATACAATGCTATGTATTTTAGACCTCATTTAATTCAAATTTCCAAAGTCTCAGTTATCCTGATTTGATGGGAACAATCTTGCATTGTAATCGTAGAACTTGAGTTGGCTGTTCTGGAGCATAAAACACACACACACAAAGCTAGTGCCGCTATGTTAATCACATTTTTTATGTTTTTACATACATTATCCCAGAGTGGTTGATGCAAGGTCACAGTATAACAAAGGTTTATATACAGACCATTCATGATTGGTTAACTGAATCCCACTGATTCATATGCATATTGGGAAATAGATGTGAAATACATACTCTTTTTTTAAATTTTTTATGCAGGGTGATACATGTAATAAAGCATACCATATTTCACCCAGTGTATTTAGAATAAATATATATATATATATATATATATTTACACAAGTCAACAATCTAATGTAATCTAGAGCTTTAGATAAATTAGAACAAATATTAGGTATATAAAACGTTAGGTATATATTGAATGGTTTAAGGTCACAAACTATAGTGCTCCATCATCATGCTGCTTAAGCTCAACAGAGATTTGGTACTCCTAACCAAACAGGTGGCAGGGGGAAGAGGATGGTTTACTGCCACATATGGCAGCCCGTGCTAAACAGTTCACTTGAATTCGATAAGAGAAATAAATAAGAAAAAACCATGTGGAAAACGTAAAAGAAAACAGCAAACAATAAAAAGTGTTCTTCTTGGGAGTCTATGGTCTGCTACTTGTCAGTCCCTCTGTGTCAGTCTTCTCCTCTTCTGGGAATAGGCGTGCCTAGGCACACCCTAATCCCCGCGGCACGCGCTATGTGCCTCCCTCCATGGGCCTGTGAGGGAGATCAAAGATCTCCCTCACCGACCCACAGGCAGGGAGGGAGGCAGGAGAGGACCTGGCTGGGCACATGGTCTTGGTATGTGCCCTAAAGCAAATGGAGCAGATGTGTAACAATCTACAGGCGCTGAAACTGCAGGAGCCTGCGTTGAAATTATTGCACACCTGAGCTTTACCTAAAAAGGAGATGGGCCTACCCAGCTTATCCCGTTGACCACCCGCTGATTTGCTGTGAGGGGTGAAAGTGGGTTGAGGGGTGCGAGTGGAGGTGGTATGATGGGCTTCGGAAGGGCATAAGTCCGCCGTATGGGATGTAGAATTACATACTGCGCAAGATGGGAGCCTGAGACCAGCGAAGTGGCGACAGAATAATTCCGTATCCATCTGACACCAGTTAATTCTGACATTAAATTGTTTCAGATGGGTCGCCACCTTCGCTGATACCGACTTATGATAATCGTAAAAAGAGGAGCCCCCGTACTTGATGCCTAAATCCACCACCTTGTGGAGATAGAGGTCTAGCTCTTCTCTTCTGTGGGGATACACCGTGCAGATGACATCACGGTATATCCCGAAGGCTATCATAAAACTGAGGGATGGATAGTTTCTTGTTAAGTCTAGGGTCTCTAGTCTTAAGCACCACTGAGATGTCCCCGTAATTGTATGCCCTGTTCTCCAGTACGTCTTGGGAGGCTATGAGCAGAGACACCAGACACACATCCTTCCCGTCTAGGATTTCTTTCCTGATGGAGTCTGGGATGGAGTGAGCTGGTGGAAAGGAGATATAGCTGTGGCTGGTGCTGGAGAGGGGAGTGTGGAGGGGCATGGTGGTACAGCAGGAACTGCTGGGGTGGAGGCTGGGAGGCCTGTGGTGTTACCTGGGGAGGCGATGGCGCTCTCCACCTTAGATAGCCTGCTATTCAAAGTCTGCAGGTTGGCCAAGATTGCTATTAGGGTATCCTGAGTGGCCGTGCCAGCGCTTGGTGGCTGGCCTAGGCTCAGGGGCTTGGTAGGTGAGCAGTCTGTAAAGTTCCGCCTTTCTAGCCGTAGCTGGAAAGGGGATTCCCCTGAGCCTAAGTTCGGCCGTAATTTTAGCAATAGTCCATGCTCTCAAGGACGTGGGAGTTGAGGGGGTGAGAGATTCGCATGGAGACTCTGGTCTAATGGGCGTAAACAGGATCTCTTCGGGTAACTCATCGATGGGAGCTGGTTCCTGAGACATTCTAAAATGAATTAGTGAATGAGATATTAGAAGGGGGGTAGGAAAACCGGGAGGGATATGAGGGGGTCCTTTAGATGAACTGGACTGTAATGCTAGTGCCAAAGCGAAAAACTTAACTGTGAATTGGTGATAGGTGAGGCCCTGCTAATGCCGAGTGGCGGTGAGAGGCTCTAACTATGATTTGGCTTATGGAAATTCGTGGCCACAGACGTGGTGGTGGGGTGTTGGCCTCTCGGTGACTGTTAAGAGAATCAAACAACGTGTGGCCGTGACAAGTGAGGCCCTGACTGTAGCCCTGTAGAAGGGCGAGCGAGGCGTCTAACTATGATTTGGGCGTGGGGCCGTACCTCCGTGTTGAGGTGGGAGATGGCCTGGCGGGACCGGATTTTTACTTGGGTGAGCTAGGGCCTAGACCCTGTAAGCCAGTTCACTTGTATCTTATGGGTTAAATGATAATTCTGGTGCAATGTGTGGATACTAACCTTGACGGTGGTTATAACCGGAAACTTGAACCTTCGAGTGTTTTATAAATAGAGTGGCTTGGCCGCTGCTGGTATCGTAGAAGAAGCCTAAGGGTTAAGACAGATGTTGATGTGTTTGAGCGTAACGTAGGGGCGTATGTTTAGTAGTAAGGGTTGGCTATAGGAGCGCAACATGAAATCCTGATGTGAGGGATCTGAATGATTAGTCTAAGACTGGGACAAGTTTACGTTATAGGGGAGGCTGATTGAGGCCTTGCGGTAGCGGGTGCTATTAACGAGTAAGAATGTAAGTACCTGGTAGTGTAGCTGGGTACCAGGTTAGGTAGTTGGGTAGTTTCTTGCCTGAAGGCAGTATGACCGTAGGTCTAAGTAGAAAAATGTAGATAATTTAACACAACAAGGGCGTAGGACTGTGAGCTAAATAAATAGAGACTGCGTTAGATCTTGTATGAAAAGTCCCGTGATGAGTAGAGAACTATACCTTGATTTGTTGTATGGGTACTTGGATGAGCGTAAGTGTTTTTTTACGGAGAAAACCGGAGGAGGCCTAGAATAAAGGGAAGCCTAGAATAAATCTGAAGCTATGGATTGAACCCATTGAATATACAACAATTAGTGAAGGCTGTGACAGTATGTTTTAAATAACCAATTTATTCTGTGGCAAGTTTAGAGTGCATGCTGCTTGAGGCCTTGACATGGTTGAAACTGAAGTGAGTAAATACTATACCTGGATTTGTAAATACAAGGACTTGAATTTGATAACTTTATGCAGAAATACAAAGACAAACGAGGCGATCTGTGGAGCCAAAGAAATGTAACAGAGGCTAAATTTAATGACAGCGTAAACTAAGGAGAGACCATAGCGAAATCAAATGAAAATGTAGGGTTTACCGGTATTACCCCAGAGGATCGTGTTATTAATTAATATATGTTGTACAGGGTTGACATGTAGTTGAAGAATTCTGCCAATTTAGTTGGGTGTCAGGGAGATTTATTTATATGATTAATGAACCTCAAAACATAGTTTAATTGACTCCGCAGGCGTAAGAATAAATAACCAAGTACTAAGATAAAGTGACAAACTGAGGTTTTAATATTTTAAACATAGTTAAACCGGGAACCATAGGTTTGGTGGTAAATGGTTGTAGTAACAAACGGATTTAATAACTCATACTGACAGGTTTAATACAAACAGTTACATAACCGAACGGGAAGTATATATAAATATGTGTTTTATATAGTATGTGTGCACGAAATGCTAGTATTTGCATGAACAGGGATCGGCAGTTTTAGACCGTACGGGGGACCTGTTTAAGTTAAGTATAGTGTGCATTCGTCTAATTCCGCACGAATAGAATTATTGCATGAATCAGATAAGTATACGGGGGATAGACAGAATATTGCCCGAATCACTAAATGTCCGAACGGGTAAGTATATTATGAATTGCACCAGAGTTTTACCCAAACGAAGGTCGGCAGTTTAGACCGTACGAAGGACCATAAAACGTAAGTATAGCCGTTCAACTAATTTAGTCCCGCGAACGCGGAAACGCACGAACAGGTAAGTATACGTGAACGGGTAATGTAAAAGAAAAAGGGAGCCTACCCCTACGTTTTTAGGCCCGAACGGAGGGAAATAGCTGAACGCTATTTCCCACACTAGCTTATGTGAGCGTGCCGGTCTCGTGACCGGAAGCCAAGTACCGCGACCGGGGAGAAGACGGGTGGCAGATTGCAGAACGGCCGGAGAATTTCGGCTCGACACTTCTGCTGCTGGAGACTGGAGCTGTTTGGCGGGAAGCTCGGACTGGAAGTGCTGGTTGCTGCTGAGACAATCAAGCTGGATCGGCAGAGGTGAGTAGGGGCTGGGAGTTTAAGTAGGGGACTTACTCCTCCCACAAATTCAGGCCTAATGGCCTTTCTACATATACATATATATATATATATGTATATATATATACGCGGCATGTGTGTTTCTGCTTTAGGGTGCACACCCTTATACAATAGGCTGCGCACGCCTATGCTTCTGGGTATGAAGGTGACTAATCTTTCTGGGTCCAGGAGTGTTTAGCTGTAGGGCCATTAACTGTCAGTGTTAGCACTAGCAGTTAAAATGAAGTAAGCAAGGTAGAAGCTTCCTTTATGGAAGCAATCTTGAAAACAGTTCTGTTATGAGTGTGGGAGGGTGGTGCTGACCATCTGTATTCCATGTGAACTTCTCGAAGCCGTTGAGTCACTGGCTGTAGCAATCTTCTCTATTGAAGTATGGATCTAGTAAGATTGTGTATATACCAAGATTGTGTGAATCAAACAAGTAAGGTGTTTTGCCTTGAAATGATTATTATTATTTGACGTTTCTCCATGAATGAGGAACATCTTACAAAAACATCACGTGTTGATGATGATGGTGCCAGTGAGTATTGATTTATGTGATAGGCCGCATCAAAAATGATCTTCTTCACTGAAAGGGTAGATCAATGCCATTAGGCACCGTAAGTACTGGGGTAGTTCTACCATGGCAATTGCACACAGCTTATTTGAAAGTTCATTTGAGCAATGATTGTGAATTTATAGAACCAGTGGGCAAACAGTTTTGTCTTCGTTGATCAAGTACATCTAGATGGTATGGGTTAACAGTATAAATGCATCCCAGTTGATTTCATTCATCACTTACAAGATGAGAAAAAGTAGATGATCCCATACATGTTTGAATCAGCAAAAATATTCCAGTCTGTTAATTGAATTTTATCTCTGTATTTTGACCTCCTAAACTCTTATCAAGCCTCGTTCGTGACCATTAGTGCTTAAAAGAGCATTGCCTAGAACACATTATACCAGCAAGCACATGTTAATTGGTCATCATGTGTTTATATTCAATTTACATTCAATACATCAGGATTTTCAGGTCTAACTGTTGATAGGTTATTAGATGATCAAGAGGTAAAAAATAATCCATATATTTGTGAAAACCTGTCTTATAAACATTGTCCTCACTGAAAGCAGTAAGTGGCACAGAGAACAATAAGCATATCTTGTATAAGACAGCACAATGATAACCTACAGAAGACCTTACAAAACCCCTGCCAGATATTTGGATGCTTCATGTCAGCTAGCAACAAGCTAACAGGAGCTACAATCCAATGTGCTTCCGACAGGAATTCTTTTAAGGCTGCCAGGAGTATGATTAACACATACTTCAAGTCAAATTAATAAACTTAATTAATAGAATAGTGAAAAAGTTAAGTGCTGTTGTTGTTGTTTTCTTTTTTTAATCTAGAATCATTCTTCAGCACTGACATTTAAACGGCCTATGGATTTTTTCCAGATGCTATAGCTCCCCTACTCACTCGCAAATAGAAAAAAAGACAGAATCTACAATGGCTTGTGCAGTTTTAAAGAGACATATTCACCAAGGGTACGTTAACAGGCACGCAAGGCCTCTCGGAATCAGTCATTAGATGTATTTTCTGCAAATATTGAGGTCAAATCAACGATGAATGAGAAGACCAGAAAATTTACATTTTGCCATACTTATTATAATCATTACTGTGTGTTATTTTCTTGACACAACTGCACCAGAGCTAAGCGTAAACAATTAGAAAAGTAAGATGCCTTCATAGTTATGCCTGGAACAAGCCACGGGGCAGAAAGTCATTTTCTAGGTGGAATCCAGTCAGTAACTCAGGCAAACCTGACTATTCTACTATGTGATGATTCAAGTCACAAGTTAAAAGACAAGAAATATGTTTGAATTCAAGAGTGCAGTAGAGACTGAGCAAATCATTATCAAAAGCTCTGCCTGATCATTGAGATCTGTCTTATGTTTTAGTCAGTTTTATACTTAATCCCCAGTCACGAAGGGGTTAAAGGTTACTGAACAATACACGTAACTGGAAAAGGATGTATAGTCTCCATGTAGACTAATCAAACAAAGAAAATAGCAAAACAAAAGTACATATTGAAAAGCAACAAACTATGAGTGATCCTGGGCTAGGTCATGATGCAAGCGCATGTGACAATACATATTGATACAAGCCTTTTTTTTATATAATTGAGTAAATTGCTAAATAAATAATTGAATAGCTTGAATATAATCATCAATACAAATGACCTAAAAAATTCTTCTTAAAATAAAAATATATTATACAAAATACAGCTTAAGGTTTTGTATTACTTAAATAGCTTTTTGCCAATTGTGTTGAATAAGGTTTATACTGGACTTGTGCACACAAATTTGGTACGGCTGAATCAATTCTGGCAAAACCTTTTTCAGATCAGAAAAATGTTGGCTTGGAGACAAAAAAAATTGATATTGTCCTCAAAATTTCAAGAAGCCACAAAAAAAATTAAAAAAAAATTGGGAAAACGCAAAAAGAAAAAATAGTGCCTAAAGTTTCACTTTAAAGAAACAAAAACTCTCAAACTGTAAATTAATGATTGAAAGTGTGTTAAGTGACAGTGGCTACTACGCATGAACTTCAGTCATGAAAATAGAATATAATATTTGACCCATTCAATCATCTGTATTGCATACTCCTGTCCTAATACTTGACTTTCCACCATACTTATTTTGCGATCATAATCAAAACCTTTTCATTTTGTTTAAACATGTTTTTTTGTATGAATTTACTAACATTATTGAAGAGTGATTGTCTTGGATATTTCCATAAAATTGTGTAATCTTATTAATTTAAATGTTTCTGTAATACAGCTCTACTAGGGTTACTTCCATTTAAAAAAAGTATGGGTTCCCATTAATCAGTAGTAGACCTTTTTGAAAAGGCTGATCTAGTCATTAATGGTGGTACGTGCATATATGCGTTGGCTTAATGTTTCCAAAGGATACTGGTGCAACATATAATGTATTGTAACAATTCAATGGTAATGGCAGCTAATGCTACTTCTCACCTCTGGAACCCTGGTTCAACTCAGGGTCACAGAGCCATGCGGGAATGAGTTTGGGTGGTCATTGGTCAGTCCTGAGTAGATAAAGCAAGAAACAACTCATAAAATAATTTGTGGTAGATAAAATGGCTACTGCTTTACAAAGACTTACAAGAGCCATGGTGCATGCTCTGAACTACATCTCACCCTAGGAAACGCTGGTGACCTGTCCAGAGAAAGAGTGAGGTCAATGGCAGGGCAGCATGAAGAGGCAAAAGAAAACCAACTCACAAGTCCTGGGTAATGCTGACTGTGCTGTGAGACCTAATGTAAATGGCAGGACACCTGCATTTTTTTTATTTATTTTTTTGCTGAAATATAACATCCATGATTTAACAGCAACCAAAGTGCTTTAGAAGCTTTAGTACACCAACAAGTAGAGACAGCATGTTGACTACCTATGGCCATCATGAAGCCATCCATCAGGTCTACAATAAAATGTCATGTTGCAAACTAAGGATGTTGCTATGCCAATGCTTAATACCTCTTACTCCTAAACATAAGGCAGCTCTTGTTTGCTAATTTTCCACGTGTACTCCTAACAAAGTGAGCTCAAGCTTTGAATGCCATGGTTGGTCTTTCCTCTCTACTCTACCTGCAGCTCTGTCATTACATTCTAAGGCTTATTCACTAAAGAGTGAAGTGTGGCAATCTAAAAAACATTTTTTTAAAATTGGGAAAACTTTATATAGATTATTCTTTCCAGTGAGTAATTTACAACACCTTCAATAGACCAATTCCAGTGTTAATAATCAACGCACCTACTATGATAGAGTACTATCAGGCAAACCACTCTTATATGGTTTGGTTATTAAACACCCACTGGGCTGCAAATATTAAACCTGGAAAAATAGAATAATCGATGCTACCAAGACATATGATCAAGTATAAAACATAGCATTAATTACTCCATTTAAAAGATAATTACATAACGCTTAGACCAAACAAATGCAAAAGCAAGCATTTTGCCTTACATGTTTCATGCTAGTATCAGCACTTAATCTTAGGTACACCTCTTTGTTTAACATTGCTTATAGACATATATTTGTGAATATCTCAATGCAACGAACAAAGAACAAGGCAGTACATAAAAAAAGCAAAGAATCTGTTGCATAGAGTTGCATAATGTTGTGGCTCTTCATAAATGAATTATGGAAATCAGTCTTTACCAAATTGTTCCTAAAATAACCTAGGTTTTGAATATACTATCCTCAATGACTCTTTCTTATTATAACCATCAACTAAAGGTTATACATCTGATCCATACCCCCAGGTAGAGGGGTGGAGAATCTATAATTCCTGATCACCTCCCCAAACAATGAGGTTCTTCCTTCCTTGACTAGAGTCCTTGTCTTTGTCAAACGATATCTCTAATATGTAAAGGTTCCGGCAATTTATTTCTCTAGCTCCAGGCAAACAATTTGACACAGGCATGAGTTTCTCAGGAAGCTGATAGCCAGCTAAATTACTTGGTTAATATGATAGCTACGGTTTGCTAGTGGCAGTCACAACAACTTCTTCATTCTTGTGTGGGAACTGGGGAGTGATGCAACCAGTCACTAACTGCACTGACATGGATTTCCCATTGCGGAGATTAGAGCTACATTCTTCCACATTTAAATTCTTCAGTTTCATGAGAGTGAGTGCAGGGAAGTTTTCTCTCATGAAAAGCAAATGCTTCAAATTCTTTATTTAGGTTGGTACCAAGGCAAGTATACGTGTTTGCAAGTACATAGAGAGGGACGATACCATTAGTGTTGTAAGAAATGTTAACAAATTAAAAATATATATATCAAAAACATAAAACAAACAGGAAAGATAATCCTAGTATAAATAAAACTGATAAAAGATAGGAAGATAAAAGAGAGTCAGTATATGTCTTCCAAGACAAAGAAAGGCAACACAAATGGAGTATAAAGGATGGTAAGTAAACTTTATGGATTGATTACAGAAAAGATGGCCAGAGTGAGATATCTATGTCTGCTAAATGTACCAATGAAGGACATGTAGGAGGAATGGGACAGAAGGAAGGAAGGACATGTGGATAGCATTGGTTGGAAGGAAGGACATGTGGGGAGCATTGGGTGGAAGGAAGGACATGTGGATAGCATTGGTTGGAAGGAAGGACACGTGGGGAGAATTGGATGGAAGGAAGGACATGTAGAGAGCATTGGTTGGAAGGAAGGACATGTGGGGAACATTGGGTGGAAGGAAGGGCATGCGGGGAGCATTGGGAGAAAGAATGGAGGATAAGTATGGATAGAATTAGAAGAGAAAAGTGATGGGTGGGATTGAGGTAGATACATGAGTGCGAATGGAGGGAGCGACTCAACCTGGGGGAGAATGTGTACTGAGATAAAGTCACAGAATGTAGTTGATTTATTCAGCACTTCGCCCCAGAATAGTACCTGTTTTTCCCTTGATCAATTTCCCCCATGGTGTTTACGGTACTGTAAGAGTGTGTTTAATTAGGCAGCTATTTAGATATTTAATAGCAAATATAATGTACAAAATGATTTAACACTATACAGCTTATATACTAAGTGGGTATTGTCTGAAATTAACTTTAAATTCATTTTGAATTCTTACCAATTCCCCCTTCAGAGACTAATCCTGACTAAGAACATACAGTGAGGTATCTAAGAAGGCTGGTTGTCAGAACCCACAGTTGACATTACCTTTTTTTTTTCTCAGACTAGGCAACTTTTCAGATCTACAATACTTTTGTGTCATTGTAAGGCAATGATATGTGTCATTCGATAGTCCCTTTAGCCATTAGTGCTATTTTCATCCAACAACATCACGCACCTTTTTTGTCTCACTTCTCTTGCCCTCCAAAATTTCTTACCCTATTTTACCATCTTCATACAAGAGTGATATTCCCTCTGGAATTGTATTTCAGTTAAGTAAATAATAGGTAGTTTTCCAGGTGGTGCTGAACTACCTCTATACCTATTTTCCAGAAACAAAGATTCCTAATTTTGCACTGAATCTGTTCAAAAATGTAATAAAGCATCTAGGTGGAGAACAACGAAGTAATAATAAAAGATTTTATTACATAGCACTCCACACAACTATATCAAAAATATGTACAGATGAAAAAAATATTTGAATTTCCATCATTGTGTTAGAGCCACATGGGTTATTCATGAGAAAAAGTTATTTGTATATTATTAATCAAAAATTATTCTTGGGAGTCTGTTGCCAGGAGATATCATGGTTCACAAGGGATGTCTGCGAAGGTTGCTGGCTGGGCTTAGCTCTGAACTTCTCCACTCAAGCATTCCATTAACATTCTTCAAATACTTGGTCTTAACAGGGTCCATAAGACAATTTTGTTAGCATGCTTTTCTCCCTAATCCTGCTTTCCAGGTGCCAACACTAGGACAGATTAGTGATGCTTATTTTGAGATGAGGCAGAAGCTGCATTTACTCCAGGTTTCATGTACAACCATACTATTATCTGATAACTTGCTAAAAAAAATACTTATAGCTGCAGCGATTCATGCAAGTGCCATTATTGGCAGCAATCTATGTAAATCACTATACCATAAGACTGCGTCTGTGCTGGGGTAAGCTCTGTCTCCATAGATCATCTTTAGAGGTTCCTGATTTTTTAAATTTGTTTATAGTTTATTTTATTTGTTGAAATAGATAACAAAAAGTAAAATACGACTCTAGAACCTCTTGTTCACTAATTACATGAGCAACATAATTGTACCTGTGCAAGCATCAAACTTTTAAAGTTTTCGTTGTGAGAATGGAGCAGAACATGAATTAAAACTACTGTCTTTAAGACATATAGGCAGACAAGCTGATAAATTATGGATCAACAAATAAGTATAAATTGATTTATTTGTAAATATATATATATATATATATAGTCTATCATACTTAGATTGTAAGCTCTATGGGCACGAATGTCTAATTGTCTGTTACACCTGTGTATACAGCATTGCAGATGTTGTAGTTTACCTAAATTGTAATACCAAATGAAAAAAATTGCAGACGAATATGTTTGTACTACATACTACTAACACTAATAATAATCCAAATACATGTGAGCACTGCTGGTGAGTATGTGAGTTAGTGAGGGCCCCTGCAACTTCTGTAATAAATGTAGCCATGACTCTTCCCCCCCGACCACGTGGTATGTTTCTGAAACCAAGAAATAAATAAGCATGGCTTACCTGAAACAAACTTATCCCCAAACGATCCCTAATGTCCGTACACTCAGAACTTAGTAGTACATTCCATTGCACGCCAATCTGAAGGCAGCTTCAACATGGATGCTGTCCAAGAGGTGGGAGGGTCTGGGAGGGAGGGTCTGCCGGAGATTGGCAGGGATGTGTCAGCTGACCGGAGTTCGCCACGAACCGTTCGCGGCAAGGATCACAGAGCATGTTGTTATCAACCTTCACATACTATATTATATTGGACTGGCACATATGAGGACTGTTCTAGGCAATTTTTTGCTTGTATTTCCATGTTTTATATATTTTTTTCTTTTTGTGTGCGATTGTACCCTTTTCTAAAAAAGATTTGTGTGCAGTGGCATTTACTACAAAGGTGTGTGTGTGAACATTAGGGATTGTTTGGGGATACGTTTTTCTATTGGAGTTTTACTAAGTCCACCACGAAGGATGTGCATGTTAAATTTTATCCACATGGTATGGATCTAATAGCTGGCAAAAATATTCCATGAGATTGTATCTGTGGCAATCTGTTCGTTTAATTGGTAATACAGCCCTAAGACACTCTACTAGAACTAAGCAGGTTGGACCTTAATTTCAAGATTTTATCTTTATAAAATAATCATTTGGGTGTTTTTTGTTGGAGTGGAGGGGGTTGACAGAGCCGCTTTAAGTTACTATCTTCTTCATGCATGACTATGAAGGAACAGCGCTAAGGGTGGGCAGGTTCAAGCAGCTGTCTTGAACTGACCTGAAACTGACTTTCCTTCACTGACCTGAAAATGACTTTCCTTCGAGAGTGAGATGAAAAGTCAGCTCTCCGTAAATAAACTTCAGGGTGTACAATTTCTAAACACAGCTTCCAGACCAGGGTTCACTGAGTTTCCAAAGGCTGAGCAGTTAAAGGGGATTTTATCCATCTTTGCTGCATTTATGTCACCTAAACCTCGATTTAATACTTTTGGATATGCTTTTCAATAGATTTTATATTTTTGGATAAACATTTAAATTACTTTTTTTACAATATCAAAAATCGTATACCAAAAAAATATATATAAAAAATATGAAATTGTTTTAAAAGTTTATCAAACAATATTTAATAATTTGAAAAGCTTATCCATAAATATTACATTGAGGCAATTCAGACTTTCTCCCAGGCCACATGAACAAGATGTGGCTTCGCTTCTCCTTTTCTCTCACCCCACCACTTGCCTGCTCGATCCTGTCCCATCTCACCTTATCAGATCTCTCTACCCTTGTCTTGTGTCTTCCTTAACATACATCTTCAATTGCTCTTTCTCTTCTGGCGTTGTCCCTACTGACCTTAAACATGCCACTGTAGTACCTATCCTGAAAATATCTTGACCCGTCCTCCCCCTCTAACGATCGCCCCATATCCCTGCTCCCTTTCTCCTTGAAGCTTCTGGAAAGACTCGTCTTTACCCGTATGTCTCACTTCCTCAATTCCTACTCTCTCCATGACCCTCTTCAATCTGGCTTCTGCCCCCTCCACTCTACTGAGACTGCTCTTATCAAAGTTACTAATGACCTAATCATAGCTAAATCCAAGGGCCATTACTCCATACTAATTTTTCTTGACCTCTCTGCTGTCTTTGACACCGTTGATCGTGCTCTCCTTCTTCAAACTCTTCAATCACTCGGTCTCTGTGACTCTGTCCTCTCATGGTTTTCCTCTTATCTCCCCCAATGCTCATTCAGTGTCTCCTTTTCTAATATCTCCTCCCCTCGTCCTGTCTCGGTTGGAGTCCCCCAAAGCTCTGTCCTTGGACCCCTTCCATTTTTTCTTCATACTGCCTCTCTTGGCTCCCACTACCACCTGTATGCTGATGACACTCAAATATATCTCTCCTCCCCGGACCTCTCCCCTGCCGTCCTGCAATGCATCACTGCTTGCCTTTCTTCCATCTCTGATTGGATGTCCTCCCGGTTTCTGGAACTCAATCTCTCCAAAACTGAGCTCCTTGTCTTTCCTCCTCCTGATACTGACCCTCCTATTTCGCACTCCCTTCAAGTTAGTGGTATCCACATAAGTCCATCCTTGCAAGCGCGCTGTCTTGGCGTCATGATTCTGGCCTCACCTTTGAGCCTTACATTCAGTATGTTGCCAAATCTTGTAGATTCCATCTTAAAAACATAGCCCACATCCGGCCCTTTCTTACACAAGATGCTACCAAGGAGCTTGTCCATGCTCTAGTAATTTCCTGCATGGATTATTGTAACCCTCTTCTAATTGGTCTTCCCAAAAGCTGTATTTCCCCGCTACAGTCTGTAATGAATGCTGCCGCCAGACTGATTTTCCTCTCTAGTCGGTCCTCTCACACCTCAACCCTCTGTCAGTCCTTACATTGGCTCCCTGTATCCTATATGAGTCGATTCAAAGTGCTAACCCATACCTATAAAGCACTGAACAATTCTAGCCCCTCATATCTCTTCATAGATCCAAAGGTATGCCCCTTCTTGGTTTTTCCGCTTTGCCCGTGACCTTCTCCTGTCCACTGCTCGCACCCGTACGTCCAACACATGCTTGCAGGACTTCTCGCGAGCGGCTCCCTTCTTATGGAATAGCGTGCCTACCCCAATCAGACTCTCCCCTAGTCTTCAATCGTTTAAGGCATTAAAACCCATCTCTTTGGGAAAGCTTATGGCCTCCCAGAGTAACCTCTACTTCACATACCTGTCTCTTGCTCTCTCCTAAAGGGCAGCACTTTACTCTGTACTCCAGCTCTGCTTCACTCCCACCTTATTTGATTGCTATTTCCTGTCCTAATGTGTTTTATAGACTGTAAGCTTGTTTGAGCAGGGTCCTCTTCAACCTATCATTCCTGAAAGTTTTCTTGTAATTGTCCTATTTATAGTTAAATCCCACCTCTCATAATGTTGTAAAGCGCTACGTAATCTGTTGGCGCTATATAAATGGAAATAATAATAATAATGCATGGTCCTACTTCCTTGTCCCTTCTGCATTTTTAAACCTGCCATCAGGCCCTAGGACCTTTATTAGTGCGACAGTACCCAGTACCTCAAACTACAGGACTGTCTTGGCAAATTCAGGACTGTTGGCACCTATAGGCATTTTTTTAGCAATGTTTACACTATTCACAAAGCAGTGAAATGTGATTGAAAGATAAATTTTTAGAGCATAGGCCACATTGGGTGATTTAGAAAAATCCTCAAACGAATCTATAGTGATGTATTTTAAATATTTTATCCTGAAGTTAGCAATTTTGCACTCAGTTTACCACAGTTCACTGTTTAGTGAATACATCATCCAGCCTCCAAGATACTTCATCTAGATACTTTATTCCCATAAATGGATGAACGGAGAGGCATACAAATGTATTGTTTAATGAATACGCTCTCCAATCACAGAATAAATTAAGAATAATGTAAACCGATCTTCCATAATCAGTGTAGCACCACGCAATGTTTAAATATCTCCATGAATCTCCCACAGACATCAACATGTTCTGTTATTGTTCGTGGGAGAATTTCGTGGTAATCACCAATGCCTTCCAGTGAGGTCCTCTTAATTCTAATGCAGTATTCAGGAATACAAGCAAGGAGACATTAGCCAGGATCTAGTAGTTATGCAAATCCCATAGCATTATTTTTAATAGATGTCATATTGGTCTTCAGTTGGGAATAATGCCCAGATATAAGTATACATTAAAAGGACATAATTCACCATAATCTCAGATTCGGGGGTTTGCCAATGTGTTTTAATCCTACTGACAGTAGTGTTAAAACTATGCAGTTGCTTACATTGTCTTGCCCTGAGTTTTGAATGATGTCTCACAGCTAGTCCCTCTATGCAATATACAGTAGAAGCTTGCGAACCATTAAATGTAACAAGGAGCGTTACCAGAACTGGTCAGCAATGATCCAGGAGAAAATGATGATCCAGGCACAATAGCATGTGCTCTCAGTATAAAAAAAAGTGGCACCTAAAGAATATAGTAATCCCATGGCAGCAATGACATATTATTTTCCTTTCATTTCTCCAAAAGGCAGCATGCATGATTCTCAAATATTGGTGAATCTATGTCCATTGGGTTCTTTACTATAGTGGCAATATTCAGCATATTCACTAACATGGCAGTTGTTGGGATTTCAAAGTGAGAGAGCACTTCCTATTAGATGGGTACCAGGAGCAGATACAGGAGTAGAGTGTGGGGTAGACACATGGAGTGTCTGGTGGGGGGGAGAGAATGATACACATGGATTGGTGGGGGGGAGGAATGATACACATGGAAGGGCTGAAGGGGAGAGGGAATGATATACAAGGAGGGGCTCAGGGGAGGTTATGATACACATGGAGAGGCTGGGGGGAGAGAATGATACACATGGAAGGGCTGGAGGGAGGGAATTTGACACATGAAGGTTCTGGGGGGGAATGAGACACATGAAGGATCTGTGGCGAGGGAATGAGACACATGAAGGGTCTGGGGGGAGGGAATGAGACACATGGAGGGGCGGAGGTGAGACATATTGAGAGGCTGTCGGGGAAATGAGGCATATGGAGCCTGGGGGGAAGGAATTAGACACATGGAGGAGTGTAGGGAGGGAATGAGACACATGAAGGGTCTGTGGCAAGGGAATGAGACACATGAAGGGTCTGGGGGAGGGAATGAGACACATGGAGGGGCGGAGGTGAGACATATTGAGGGGCTGTGGGGGAAATGAGGCATATGGAGCCTGGGGGGAGGGAATTAGACACATGGAGGGGTGTAGGGAGGGAATGATGCACATGGATGGGCTGGGGGGAGGGAATGAGACACATGGAGGAGCTGGGGGAAGGAGTGAGACACATGGAGGAGCTGGGGGGAGGGAATTAAACACATGGAGTGGTTGGGGGAGTGATTAAAAAACATGTAAGGGCTAGGGGGGAAATGAGGCATATAGAGGCTGGGGGGAGCGAATGAGACACATGGAGGTTTTCCCCCTCGAGAAGTACTTCATGAGCTAATTGATTCTTAACTAGTAAAACAAAATCATGTTTAAATTCGCACTTGCCCTGGACTTTTTTCTTGTGTCCCCAGAAGTGGGGGAGGTTTTGGTTTGATCCACAAATCACAATGTTTGGATTATATGATGGTATTAAAGGGGACATTTGTTCAGCACCATAGACTGATTGCTAATGCAATGGGTTTGTCTCACTGGTAGACGCTGTATTGGTTTTGTTGCAAAGGGCACCCTGATGTCATCCTACATATTTGGCAAGTTACATTTAATCTATGTCATATGTTACGTTACCTTACGTTCAACTATTTTTCACTGTTACAGAGTTACCTAATTTTACAAACCCTCACATGTGTTTAATTTTCTAGTTAAAGTATAGTGAAATAACTATACATTTTATCTTTTAAAACTGGTTAAAAATGAGACATCCTGACAGAGCAAAGTCTTTAACAAGCTGGTGCCTCAGGCAAGATAATATTATACTTGTTGCTATTATCTTGAGGTGTGTCCTGTTAAAATGTAATTTACTGCAATGATAAGAACAGCTAATGTTTTTATGTATTTGGGATCTGTCTGTGGTATTCAACATAGCTGAGGTATTACACAGACAGGTTCATGAAGTGAGATCATAAAAGAACAGCACGCTAGAGACAAATGAAAAATTGCCTTAGAGGTTTACTCAGTAACACCATTTTATACTCAATCGAAAATGAACAAGTTTTTTTTTTTTTTTTTTTTTTATAAAGTGAGAATTCAAAGTGAATTTTAAATCTGAGGCCAAAGTAGCTGAACTGAAAGCAGTTGAGTGAGAGATTCTTTTCCAGTTTGACTACTTTTACCTTAAATTTGAAATTCCCTTTGAATTCGCCTTAAATTCTAACTTTAGTGAATAAGAGTTGATTGCAAAATGTAGGTGTAAATAACCAACCTTTGACTATAGTGAGTTAGAGAATTTTACCAAATCAACAGCTTTTTTAATGAAAACATTGCAATTTTATTTTCAACTCACTACAATTCACTATTTAGTAAATACATCCCACAGCATTTCTTTAAAATATATGATATAACAAAGAGGAGGCGGGTACAAGATGGCACCTGTAATTGGCTACCTTGAACGCTCATGTAATAAAACATTTCAGGCGTGAAAATCACTGCCCAGAAAGCCCAGACTCTTGAAAGATTGCGGTTTAGGTAGAGACATGAGCTCAGAGCTCTGTCTACACAACACCTTAGATCCTGCGCAATACAGGATCTTTACAAATGTCTACCTCTGCCCCCTACTAAAATAAACAGTCATTGTCAAAGGCATAGACCAGGCAGGTGTTAAAATATATTGATACACGAGGCAAATGGTAATCCCAGGGTCCATGTTTAAACAAAAGTGGCTAACACACTTGGGGCATCAAGGCCTTAGAGAATGTTTACAATAGACTTTAAGCTTGGAAATGGGAGAGAAGTAACTGTAGTGGACTAATCAATGTGTAACTACCAATGTTTGCTTAGGGGATTTCCCACCTTCAATAAACAAGGGAACTAATTTCAGCATAGGTTAGTTAATAAATATGACACTACAGGAAAGAAAAACACCCACTAAGTGCAGGTTCATAGAGAATGACACTGGATTACGCAAGTAATTACAAATGGCTCTTGAATAATCAGCAGAGCCACAAGATTTTGTAGATATTGCCAAAAAAATGCACGCACCTGGCACTGAAAGGGTTAATAGAGTCCCGCTGGAACCCTGCTGAATTGTCTTTGTTTCCACAAACAGTAACAGTGAATTGTAGCAAAGTGAAGCTAAACTGCTAAATGTAGGTCAAAATATCATATTTTGAAAAATTCTCCAGAGCAGCAATGGTCACACTTTGGCTACTGTAGCCTAGATTTTGCAGCTCTGTTTTCAATTTACTAAACCTGCTATTTTTCAATTAAAACTTTTATTAAATACAATACTTAGTTTTCCATGATGAGTAATAGAACGATTAAAGGTGAATCAATCTTTTATGCAAGCTGTACAATATCTATTCTATATTACTAAAACCTGCATAGAGTTCAATTCGTTTGCTAGCCACCAGTGATGGATAGTGAGGCACCAGACTTCAACAATGAGACAATTTAGCCTGTTCTCCGCTTAAAAATATATCAAAAGAGATCAAAATATTAAACTACTTTTTAAAATATGAAAACATTTTAAAAGTGTATCTAGAAATATTAAATCATTTGGAAAGCTTATCCAAACATTTTGTTAGTATATATATATATATATATATAATGCATTACTAAGTAGGAAACAATGTTGCAATGCAATATATTTTGCCAAAATGTGATATAATTACAATTACAGAGGGAAAAAGAGTCCTATTTAAAAAAGAAGACAATAATGGGCGTTTTTCCAAGTTTTAACAAGGGCTTTCACAAAACATATTAAATCATTTACATAACCACACAGGAATTGAATAATTTTTTCACTGGAAGTAGATTTTTATGACTCTTATCTGGTAGGATACTGCCACCACGGCTAGCCACCTTGTTTATCCTTTACAATTAATTTCTTGCCTCCTGGCATTAAACGTAAAAGAATTTGCAGAAGTGAAGTTTGTTTCTATCTGCAGCAATGAGGTTTATTTAATCGCAAGTCTACATTTTGCCATTTCTTTTTTTTTTTCTTTTTTTTTTATTCACTAGAGTTTGGCATTTAGTGAATATATCCCCATTCAATGCTATTGCTGAAATATCTTGGTTTGGTATTTGCATTAGATGTTTATTCCTTCAAGAAATGCTAGCAATGCTTACATGCAAAGCATAATGGGAGATCAGGATTGTGAAAAGAGAAGCACAATACTTGCCAGACTGGCTTTGAGTTATGGCCTATTTATTGCCTCTGTGCGGGTTTATTTTCCAAGGTAACCATTCTAGAACAAAGTTACAGTACTATTTCAGGGAGTTTGTAGAATACACCTTTGTAGAAAAGAGATTCTGTGTCCCTGGTTCTTTTTTTCCCTCTGTAACAAAGTAATGGTCATCTATACACCTCTCGGAATTAGGCACTTGCCTGTATTGTTTACAATGGGTACACAGACGGGGTGTGTTTTTTGTTTTACATTGCCGTAGGTTACACTTGGTTACAAAATAGAATACCATAGATAAATCTCTTTTGTTTTTTTAAATTAAATGATCTACAGTGTATTTTTTTTAAAAGATACTGATGACATCATCACGCTGCCTAATCTATTTAATCCTTCCTGGTACGTTACTGAGCCTATTTTTTAACCCATTTAGTGCTTGAGACAGGAGTTACGTATGGAAAATATGTGAAGAAAAGTAAGCTTACCTAGAAATTTCACAGTGAAAGGATTGGTCATTAAGTGAAATTAGACCAAACCGCAGATGTTAGATGCATTTAATCTGATCCAGGTCAAAGACTTCAATTTATTGCTTAGCAATATAATTCAGCAAACAAGGCAGGCACTAGGGAATCTCAAAACAACGTGTGTAATAAAGACTGTCAGTGAAGCTCCACCCATTCTATGGACAGAGAACAACTCGAAGATTGTGATCTAATTTTATTAAAATATTGCTAATTCCTAATTTTTCTGGCTATGATCATTTGTTATAGTCTCAGTAAAACATTTTCATATAAAGGTTATAGAGACAAAACTATGGATTTTCTTATACATATCTCTATTTTATCCATATTTATTTTGTGTTAAGGAGATGTGTTTAAAGGGATACTATAGGTACCCAGACCACTTCAGCTCATTGAAGTGGTCTGGGTAAAGTGTCCCATGTTCCTTAACCTTACAGTGGTAATTACTGCAATAGTTGCCTCTGAGGGTTAACTCCTCCTCTAGTGACTGTCTACCTTTGGTCCGTTATCTGATGCTGGACGTCCTCCCGCTCTGCATGAGGACTTCCAGCGTCAGATTTTCCCCCATAGGAAAGCATTGAATAATGCTTTCCGATGGGGAAATCCTAATGTGAGCGCGGCCATTGCTGCGTTTGCGCGTAAGGTCTCCTCGCCTGCTAATGTCAGTAGGGAAGGAGCGTAGGCTGAGCCTGCCCCAGCCCTGAGGGACATCGGTGCTGAATTCAGGTAAGTCACTGAAGAAGTTTTAACTGCGGGAGGGGGGTGCAAGGGAGGGGGGCACTGCAGGAGCCTATAATGCCAGGAAAATGGGTTTGTTTTCTTGGCCCTATAGAATCCCTTTAAGTAAACATTTCTGATCAATATGCTTATAAATTGGGAAAAGTGGATAGGACAGAGTCTTATAAAAAAGGTGTCAGACAGGCAAGCCTGAGATAAATATCAAAGACAGCGACAACAAACGCTGGCATCCCTAAAATGTGTGGATTACATTTCCATGATGCTCAGACAGCCTTAAACAAATATCTAAGTTCCAATTTTAGCCATCATGCTATCGCCCTCTAGCCAGGGGTAGGCAACCTTTTGCACTCCAGATGTTGTGTACTACATCTCCTCTGATGCTTTGCCAGGATTATGGATGCAATAGCATTATGGGAGATGTAGTCCACAGTATCTGGTATGCAGAAGGTTGCCTACGCCAGCACTAGGCCATGCGACTAACAGTATTTGCGTGTGCGCATTCACAAAAACATACATACATTCATTTATAAACAAATGTTTAAATTCACTAGTACAATTATAAACAATGCTTAATATGGTATTTAGAGAAGCTATATGCAAATCATTGACATTTAATATAGTCTGCAATATTAAAAAAATAATAATGTGTATCTGGTCAATAAAATTATGAAAGATATAGTAATATATTTATTAAAGTGTTCTGAAAAATGACAGTTCGATGCTGTTTAATTTTGTCAATATTAAGATTTACAAATTTTAAAAGCAATTTAAAAAAGATTTCCTTCCTAGCAAACTCCACCAGTTTTTGTAGGAATATCCATTCAATAATACAACCAGACTTATTGGGGCAGGAAAAAGAGAAGTGAAAAAGGTATTTTTCTGTTGAGAAAAATGGACCCGTTGTGTTACCAGAAAATAGTGTATCTTCAAAAATGACAGTTAATACGATAAAAAATAGATTTAATGAATTGTGCCAATAATATACAGGAAATTGGACGTAAAAGTGTCAGCTGTACTTTGATAAGTCTCCTCCTAATTAATGGAAAATAAACATGTCTAAATGAATTGACTGCAAACTATTAATTTGAGAGTTAATTTCTTGATTGGTTTATAAGTATTACTAATATGTAAGCTCCTCAACATATTGCAGATATAAAATACGGGCCCATAATTTCATCAAAACTAGAACACTGGGTGCACATTTTTCTTGCAACACCCAAATGACTAAAGGATATAAGGATGACATATTTAGCATTGTTTTTACTGTATAATAAGAATGCCTTATATCAGTTGGGGCTCATACAGCCTCCTTATAATTAAGATGTTTCATGGAAAGACATGTAATAACTCGTACCTCCACTAAATCATCAGCAGACATAAAGGCAACAAACACCTCAAAGTTGCTTATAAAGGGGGAGTGTCCAAATCCATTGCAATTAATGGCCTAATGATTACAAAAATACAGACACTGCTGAATGATGCAGACGATACAACACAGAACCGATATTATTATGAACATAGAGGATGCACTTCATACTGTAGGACTAGTGAGGAATTTGAACAGCCCAGCAATAAGCAGCTACAATCAAGGGAGGACTAGGAATCTTTGGACTCTTGGACAAGTACAAGTGAATGGCCTTTTTCTGCACGTGAATTTTGCAGATTTCTGTAGGGGTTGTGGTGCCAGAAATGCCCAGAGCCTGCCATTGCAAGCAGTCAAAACATTTCAGAATGATTTTACTTCTCACCAGGGGTCCACTGGGCACACTCCCCCCTGTATTACTCCCAGCAGGACATTATAAAATAAAAATTAGGATATCTGAGAAAGGGTTAGAGTAACCCTGTAAGTGAATAGTTGGAGCATGATATCCCCATGTACAAATACATGTTTAAAAACGGATAATGTGGCCTGGGTGACTTAAGAGGTCATTTAAGCTCCAAAAAGGCACTACCAGGCACTTTCTAAGGCACAGGGGGTGTGCATACCACAAGCAGAGGGAATGCTAAAATCTGGTCGGCTGGCCACCATAGGCCCCCACAGAAGGCAGATGATTGTGCGCTAAGGCAGAGTAGGCACTTGCTTACCTAGACAGCAGGTGCCTAGTCTCCCCAAATATGCTGTGTCCAGAGGGGAGAATAAAGGCGGGAAGCACGGGAACGCAGATGTCTGTGCTCTTTCAGTACTGTTCCCACACGCCGGAAGCCAGGTTATAACACTCCGGCCAAGGTATTGTTTTTCTATAAAAAAATTCCCTAATGGGCACTCCTAATTAGCCCCTCTCTGCAAATTGTGGTAAAACATGCAATTGTGCAATCCAAATATAGACTTTTCATAGAAAAGACTGTGACTGGACTGTTTTGCCAACTCAGAGCTTAACCACACCATCTGAGCTGGCGAAGGCACAGAGAAGAGGACTGGGAGTGGAATTTTTTTTTTTTAATCCAAAGCAGTATTTTATAGGGTGGCGGGGAGGGCTCACATCATTGAAGGTGGGAGAATGGCAACATCCACACTTCACCTTGCAAGGGAGCAGCTAATTATGTCTATTGTCTGCATTGACAATGGACAATGGACATATTTTATACATAGAATTGAAATTGACACTGGAGAAACACTGTACAAACAGACTCCTACCACCATGACCACTTCAAATACGTGAAGTAGTAGCTCTTTAAACATTGCTTTCTTTCAGCAATTAATATCACAGGGATGCATTAATAAAATCACTACAAAAATGCACAATGAATAACAATTTTCCAAGTGAACATCTATCTGCCCACGCATGTGCTCTCTCAAGTACAGTATATCATAAACAGACCATCAAGTGGGAATCTACACTGATCGGCCACAACATTAAAACCACGTGCCCAATATCATATAGGTTCCCCTTGTGCTTCCAAAACAATTCTGATGCATCAAGGCATGGACTCCACAAGATCTCTGACTATGTCCTGTGGTATCTGGCACCAAGAAATTAGTAGCAGATTCTTTAGGTCTTACAAGTTGCGAGATGGGGACTCTATGGTTCAGATTTGTTGTTTCAGTGCATCCCACAGATGCTCAATTGGATGGAAATCTGGTGAATTTGGAGGCCAAGTCAAAACCCTGAACTCTTTGTAATGTTCCTCAAACCATTCCTAAACATTTTTTGCAGTTTGACAGGGTGTATTATCCTGCTGACATTGGCCATTTCCACCTGGGATTACAATTGCCATAAAGGGGTGCACGTGGTCTGCAATAATCTCTACCAGCCTGCTTCCTTCCCATAGTGTATCCTGCTGCCAACTCTTCCCCAGGTAAACAAAGTACACGGAACTGGCCATCTACTTGATCAATAAGGAAATTTGATTCATCCGACCAGGGAACCTTCTTCCATTGTTCCATGGTCCAGTTTTGATTGTCACATCCCCATCAAAGGAACTTTTAGTGGTGTACATGGGTCATCATTGGCACTTTGACAAGTCTGCAGCTATACAGGCCAATATGCAGCAAACTGCGATGCACTGTGTGTTCTTACATCTTTCTATCATGGACTGCATCACATTTTTTCTGTGTGATCGGACTAAACGGTTAGCCCCCCACTTGCATTAATGAGCCTTGGGTCTATGACCTTGACGGTTCACTGGTTGTCCTTCCTTGCATCACTTTGGTAGGTAGTAACCACTGCATATCTGGCACACCCCACAAGACTTGCTGTTTTGGTGATGCTTTGACCCAGTTGTCAAGCCATCACTGTGGCCCTTGTTAAAATCACTCTCTTTGCTTGCCCAATTATCCTGATTCCAGCACATGAAATTCAAATTCTGACTGTTCACTTGCTACAAATATATCCCACTCCTTGACATGTGCCATTGTAGCGTTATAATCAATGTTATTAACTTCACCTGTCAGTGGTTTTAATGTTGTGGCTGATCAGAGTAAGAGGGTAGTGGTCAGAGTGGTGAGTTCTAACCCCCACCAAGTCCAGCAGGTGGAATGTTGGTGCACTAGATATAATATGTATGCAGTCAATGTACAACCAATCAGATAGAGGTATATTAACTGCAATTGGCTGTTGACTTTTAACAAAGATAACATAACATAAATCAGGTGCCTGTATCTTGCAAAAGTTAATACCTAAATAAACACTGTATTCAGCAAGTTATGTATGCCTGTATGCTTACCAATCCAGCCTTTGAATACTGGTATCAGTCAAGTTCACATGTAGGTGTGTTTGGTCAGGTGGCCCTAGATATAGCAGTCCAGAGGTGTAACCCCTTGGTCCCAGAGTTTGGATTAACACCTCCAACAGACTGAATATTAGGAAAGCATCTGCTCTATGCAGTAAGATTGATAAGAATACAATAAGTACAGTAGGACAATTCTCTTTAAGACCAACCCTGAAAAATCATCAGTGGCTTCAGTTTTATCTCAAATAATTATTTAGTCCACTAATTCTGGACACTTCGGAGAGTTTAAGGACAGACCAATCTTACAAAAAACGCCTTGAACATGAGTCTAATGTTCAATGTCATTAGGGCAGATATTGTAACGGAGAATGACGGCTAGAGCTGTCTACCCTGTAATGTGGCTAGCCTATTGAATTTGTAGTGGTGTAAACATATATCGCTAAATTCCAATGAATGACCCCCTACTTTACTTGGACGCTACAGAGTCTGTGAAATTAAAATCCCACCACTCTAAGACAGGTGTCTAATGGGCATTACAGCCTACAACATCTTCAGTGATTGAGTACCCCTTTATCAAAATAACATCAACACAGTCGCTTAAACATGGACACTAGGGTAACGGGGTACCAAAAGATATATAACACCCAACCATAACTCTATATACTTCCTTATCTCACCAACCTATTAACTGTAATTGAGCTCTTAAAATAACAATGCAGCACTCATTTTAATGTGGTACTAATAAAACTGAGCCATTTTAAACAAGCCTTAATTAATATGATACCTGTGGGAACTGCTTGGAAGAACACAGAATAAAGTAATGTACATAGAAATGTTTGATAAATTTAGGTCCAATCACTTCCAATGAATAGTTACAGCAGGTGAGATACATGCCCCTCAGTAAGACTATGAAATTAATGTGTTCCCTCTGACCTTCTTCCAGCATCAGTGAGACATCTGACTGGAAGTGCATTTGTAAATGCCACATTGTTACCTTGTGTGAAGAATCTGGACACCAGTTCTAATCCATTTCCAACAGTATTTACCTCGCCAAAGAGCTCTGTCACACCAGTGCAAGAAATGCAGCCTGAGGAAACAAGCAGCTTCTAATAAAGAGACAAAATAACACAGCAGCAGGTGTCTAGCCCCACGGCTCCCTCAGTACTCAACAGGAGCTGCAAATGAGGCAGGATCAGCAGAGTACAAAAGGCAGTTCAAATTACTGCTTAGGTAGCAGCCAATACCCTGTGAGCCTGACCAGGCTGAGCTGAAACCATGACGTATGGGGAAGAACTCTTACAGAGAGAAGGAAGAATGTATTGCAACCTCAAATGATTTTCTAATACAACCTGGCACTGTAAAGCAACCCAGTGGCAGATGCGGCATGTTTCTTTAGTGTTCGATATTCTATTTAATTCTCCACTGCGGAAAAAGCAACAGCATAATTCCCAGGTGTTTATTAATAAGTCACGGCAACTCTCCAACAACGAGAAGACACCAAAATGAACTAAAAAAGTAAAATCCAAAAATAAAAAGATCATACTATTATTAATAGCATTTATGTAGCGCCAACATATTCTGCACTGCTTTAAATTTGTTACGGAAGGGATAGTACAGCAAATAAGAGGCAAACAAACACAAATGTTCACAGGTACAAGTGGTAAACAAAGTCATTGCTATTCCAACGTATTTACAATCTAGAGCAGGCTTCCCCAAACTCTGACCCTCCAGATGTTGCTGAACTACAACTCCCATGATTCTCAACCTATATATTTTATTCATAGAATCATGGGAGTTGTAGTTCAGCAACATCTGGAGGGCCGGAGTTTGGGGAAGCCTGCTCTAGAGGGTTTATTATCCTAATCTCCCATAACAGTTTGAAGCATGTTCTAGCAAAGCTATATTGAATTGTACTAGAGGCGCTTCTGCGACAATGACCAAGGAAAACGTAGTCACGTGATGCAGAAAATCATAGGAAAGCAGTCGTTCAATGCTTTTCCATGAGAACCATTGGATGCGCATATAAGGTCCGCAATGCTCCACTGTGAGAAGCTTTGAATTGGACCATTGCCAGAGAAGACCATGCCTGACATTACAGGAGACGAACAGGTGATTAACACCAACACTTCCTGGACTTGAAAAAGGTGATTAAACCATTTATTTTTTAAAATTGTAATGGAAAAAGGGGGAGGGGACTCTTAAATAACTAGGGATAAGTAGTTCGGTAGAAAACAAAATAATAGAAAATAAAATAACTAAATAAATAAAATAAAAATTAAAACTTTACATTTATTAGTATATATAAAATAAAAATGTATCTCAATTAATGAATTAAAAGTCAATTGAAGAACCTATCTGATATACCTTTAAAAAAGTACGGTAAGTATATTGTTGAGTTAACCATATAACTGCCGAGCATGTATCAAGTTCGGGAGTGAAATTGACAGGGAGAGACAAAAGTATCTCTTGGTCGATACAAATGAGCACAAGAGGGTCTAGAAATGCAGACAGAGCAGTATTATTCCTATGTGCCTTCGAGGGCACCCCTACGGGCCAGTTGAGTGATTTAGATGAAAGCCTAATTGATCAGGGGTCAGATAATTTGATCGTTGATAATATTCACAAAGTTGCACGTGGACACTTTTTTCCAAGATTTTTGACAATACAGGGAGCAATGATATCAGGCGATAGTTAGATACCAAAGTATTGTCACCACTTTAATGGATAGGTACAACTTTTGCAGTTTGGGTTTGGGTATGTATCCTGACACCATGGATTCACTGATAAGGGCGCACTGAGCTTCAGCAACATTGCTGGGATTTGATCTGGTCCACATTAGTTTTTCATTTTTAAATTATTAAGATGTTTATTAATGACACTAACAGGCACAGGTCTAAAACTGAATTTCTCTATATGAGGATTTTGATGATTTGGCAGGGCCTGATCTTTGTTTGCTGTCTGAAGATGAGTGTCATTTGTTATCTGAGCAACCAGGGTGCTCGCACATCCAACAAAATAATTATTAAAGGCATTTGCTAGGGGGTGTTGCTGTGTTTGGTTGTCCATTTTGACAGTGGAGCATTGGGAGTGAATTGCGGGGCTTTGTATGCTATTTATGATTTCCCAGACATTTCTAGGGTTTGATAGGTTTACATTTTCACAGAAATATTGGGCCTTTGCGATTTTTTTTTTTGTTTTGTTTTGTGCATACATTTCGCCATTGTCTGTAAATACAGTTCGTTCATGTAGCCAGTACGCTTGTACTTTGACCACAGTGAATCTCTAAACTGGTACATTTGAATGAGGTCAGCTGTCACCCAGGGCAGGTGTGTACCTTTTATTCGCACTTTACGCAGAGGGGCATGCAAATTCCAAATATGCCAGAGCTTGGACTGAAAAAATGCAACTGCAGAGTCTAGATCTGGAATTATACCTAATCTGTGCCATGGTATGTTCTTGAGATCATTTAAAAAGGATTCAAGATTCCATTTTTTGAAAGATCTGGTGATTATAATCTTGGGAGGGGATCTAGTGGCCTTTATTTTGTGTATGCAGTACACTAGACAGTGGTCACTGAAACAGGAGAACGCCCGCCTCCTGGATTCTTTCAGGACAACTGGAGAGAATCCAATATAGCAAGGTATGGTTCTGGCTTTTAATATTAATGTGAGTTGGGGAGGAAATTAATTGTGTTTGCTGCAAAGTCTTAAACAGCCTACATGATTTATTATTTTTAGGATTGGGTCAATCAATATTCAAATCTCCAAAAACCAACAGTTCACTTTTTTGGTTTTCAGCTACAGTTTCACTTAGCAGTTGGACTGTGCCAGAAAGGGGGTGCACCGGAGAGCTAGGTGGGCGGTAGATTCCAGCAACAATGATAGTTTTACTGAAAGGGATCTCAATTGTGCCAGAAAGGATATCAAAGGCAGAAGGGGAGTTATAGTTTTTTAAAGAAGTACATTTTATGGACTTGTCAACATAAATAACAATGCCTCCTCCTCTCTTTACTCTGTCATTTCTAAAACATGAATAACCCTGTATTGCAATGGCGGAGTCTGGTATTTTAGTCATTAACCATGATTCCGAGAGCACAATGATTTTTGGTTTGTAATGGGAACACCAGGCTTGTAGTGCATCCAGTTTAGGGAGCAAGCTACGGATGTTGCAGTGCACAAAAGAGAGGGCTTTTTAAGTGGGGAGATTAGGACTCGAATTAGCTGGGGTACCAGGGTTAGACTCCACATCATTTGCAAGGGCAAATAACATAAGGAATAGGAATGTGGACGTAATTCCTAGATTTTACTATTAACATGACGTAAAGTCATGATTTTATTAAAGACACGGAGGCGAGTATTATGCTTCTCTTTCTTTAATTCTCCCTCAGCAGCGAAGAGAGATATATGTAAAAGAGATAAAAAAGAACAAATAACATTAGCATATGACAGTGCCCCCATAGGTATCCACCCCCTTCAGTATATAAGGTGTAGCACTCCATGCCTCTTCCTCTTTCTTCTGCGATCCGAAAACTAGATCCATAACCGAACTATAAACTTGGCCCGAACAGGAACAGTGGGCGATGGATGAATGTCCAATCCATGAGTTTTGACTGTAATGTCTTGCATCAGAACTTTACCACCTTGGTAGTGTAATTCAGGCTAAAAGGAGAGAGGAGAAAATATGGTAATATCTGGTTGGTAACTGGATGTATCATGCATCCCCACGTATATATAACCAACTGTACAAACGTAGTCATGTCCTAACCTAAGATATAGCAAGATACGTCTACTAAACACAGAGCCACTTACCTGAGCGGCGTACGTGGACCTTTTTCTATGGTAATTAGGTCGTAGGAACTCACCTGATCTGTAAGTGGTATCCCAGGGAAAATTCGAATCCTCCACCCAGGGAGGGCGGGAGGGAATAATACTCGCCTCCGTGTCTTTAATAAAATCATGACTTTACGTCATGTTAATAGTAAAATCTAGGAATTTTATTAAAGACACGGAGGCTCCTATTATGCTCTTTCAAAGCTGAGCAATGACTCTTTCCGAGAAATGCTGGATAGGTTTAAAATAGAAGTTCCGGAATGTGGATTCCGTAGACCAGTCTGCGGCCCTCAGGATGTCCTCCAATCGACATCCAACTGTCGATGCTTTGGAGGCCATAGCGCCTCTGACCGAGTGGGCCGAAAAAATAGTAACATATATCCCGGCCGAAGCTAGTAACCATTTGGCCCAACGGGCGAGAGTAGGTGTAGATACTGGTAGGTGCGGTTTATTTAGTGCAATAAACAGAGGGCCGTCGTTAGATGGTCGTAGGGGGAAAGTACGGGTTTCGTATTCCTTTAAGCATAGTACCGGGCACAGATTCGGTTGGTTTGGAAGGCGTGGGTAGAAGACCTGCTTAGTTGCTGATTTAGTTCTCCGAGAAATATCAAAAGAGACACCTTCCGGAGTGAATGTGCGGGCCAGCCAGTCCAAAGCTCTTACATCTGTCACCCTTTTACAGGATAATAAACATAAAATCATGAGTAGTTTCGCAGACAACTGTTTAAATGACAGTGCCGCATTGTCGGGCCATTTCTCCAGGAATTTGAACACTATGTTGACATCCCAAAAGGATCCGTATCTGGATTTAGGTGGACGTGAGAAACGTATACCTTTGAGTAGGCGACATATCAGGGGGTTCTGTCCAAGGGGAATTCCGTCCACAGAATCATGACCTGCTGAGATAGCAGATCTGTACATGTTGACTGTACAGAATGCCTTGCCCGATTCGAACAATATAGTAAGGAAGTCGAGTACCGTCTTTACAGGAGCCGATATGGGATCCACTGATTTTTCCAGGCACCAATCGGACCAAGGTCTCCATGCCGTAGCATATGCGCGTCGTGTTCCTGGTGCCCAGGCGTTCGCCAAGAGTTGGGTAGTTGTTCTCGAAACCTCCGTGATTTCCCAGGGTCCCCGGAAAGGAGCCATGCCATGAGTCGAAGGATCCCCCGTTCTATCAGGTCGTGGTTCTCCCCGTCTGGGTTGGTCAACAGGGACGTTTGATCTGGTAGTAACCGCGGAAAGTCTATCGCCATTTCCAGAAGGTGGGGGAACCAGGGTTGAGACCTCCAGCATGGTGTTATCAAGACCAACATGGTTCTGTACCGTCGCATGTAGGCCAGGGTCCGAGCGATCAGGTTGAACGGGGGAAAGGTGTAAGCTCGTCCCTGTGTCCAGACCTGAAGGAAGGCATCCGTTGCCAAGGCTTCCGGGTCTGGTCGCCAACTGAAAAATTGAGGAAGTTGTGTGTTCAGCCTGGAGGCGAAGAGATCCACACTCAAGGGGCCCCATAGGCGCGCTATCTTGGAGAAGACTTTCGGTTGGAGTCTCCAGTCCCCTAGATCTCTTAGGTATCGGGAGTTCCAGTTCGCGGTGTAGTTGTCCAGGCCTGGTATGTGTTCTGCGGTCACTGATACATTGTTTTGCAAACAGTAATGCCAGAAGTCTCGAGCCAAGACTGCCAGGATGCGTGACTTGGTACCCCCCAGATGGTTTATGTATCTGACTGCAGAGATGTTGTCCAACTTGAGGAGGATTGAGCAGGAGATGCCCTTGGGTGTGAGGCTGCGGATGGCAAATGAGGCCGCCAGTAGTTCCAGTGAGTTTATGTGTAGGAAAGATTCGCTTACTGACCATCTACCTCCTGTGGATATGGAGCCGCAGCGCGCGCCCCAGCCATGTAAGCTCGCATCTGACTCTATCATCATATCTGGAGTGGAGCCGAAGATTGCCCGTCCGTTCCACGCTTCCATGTGGGTTAGCCACCAGTCCAGTTCCTCCTTGGATTCTTCGTCCAGAGCGATGTTGGAATCGTATGATTGTCCTTTCCTTAGGCAAGATGCTTTCAGGCGTTGTAGTGACCGGTAGTGGAGCGGTCCTGGGAAGATCGCTTGTATGGAGGCCGCCAGTAACCCGATCACTCGAGCCAGTTGTCTTAGAGAAATGTCCGGGCGGTTCATTATCCTCCTGATCTCCTTCTTTATGTTGGACATCTTGTCCGAAGGGAGGCACAGGGTTTGTTGTATGGAGTCTACTCGGAATCCTAGGAATTCCATCTGCTGAGAGGGTTGTAATACCGATTTCTCCCAGTTCACCAGGAAACCTAGGTTCTGCAGGAGGTGAAGGGTCCATGATAGGTGTGACAGCAGAAGGGATCGTGTCCCCGACAGTATGAGGATATTGTCCATGTATATAATGAGACGAATACCGTGTAACCTGAGGAATGCAACCACTGGTTTCAGCATTTTTGTAAAGCACCAGGGAGCGGAGGATAGCCCGAAAGGGAGGCAGCAGAAGCGCCATTTCTTTGTGCCCCACCGGAATTGCAGCAGGTCCCTGTGCGATGGGGTTATTGGGATCGTGAGATATGCATCTTGCAGATCGAGTTTCACCATCCAGTCTCCCGGGAGAAGGAGGTATCGGAGGCAGTGTATGCCCTCCATTTTGAAATGCCGGTATTGTATGAAGGCATTGATGGGTCTTAGGTTGATCACCGGGCGGACACCCCCGCGCTTCTTTGGCACCAAGAACAGGTTGCTTACAAAACCTGGGGTATCTAGAGGGTATGAGAAGGGACTCTATCTCCGTGGAGATGAGGTCGTGGTGCGCCTGCGACATGCGTGGCACATGTGGAAGGGAAACCTGAAAAGGAAGACCCGTCAGTTCCAAATGGTAACCCTCTACAGTCTGTAGCACCCAGCTGTCGGACGTGATAGTGGCCCAAGTCTGAGAAAACAAAGCCAGTCTGCCCCCCACGTTTATATGGGAAAAATGGGGAAAAATCGTACTCACCATAAGGGCGTTTTCCTGGGGCTGTTCCTCTGCTGCCACGGGCATTCCAAGATCTTCCTCGAGAAGGGAAGAACGGAGTGTAGGAACGTTCTTGGTTTTGCCTCTGTACGTTGAAGGAGCCTCTGCCTGGTCTGGCGAGACCTCGGGGGTTCCGGCCGGATAGACGGCTCCTACCTCTACCGGCCCCACCGAAAACCTTTTGGTGGAAGACCTTTTTAATGGATGATTGGGCCTTATCCAGAGCCGTAAAGGTCTTCACATAGGAGCCTAGGTCTTTGATGAAGGATTCGCCGAACAACAGACCTTTAGCCGCCGCCCCTGGCTCGGTGGAGGCCATGCTAGCCAGTTTGGGTTCGATTTTCAGCAGGATCGCCTTCCTGCGTTCCGTTGACATGGCAGTATTGGCATTGCCGATCATGCAGACCAAGCGTTGGAGCCAGCCGAACGCCACCTCAAAGTCTAGTGGTGCCTCACCCGACTGAGCTGCTTCCAGCAGTTCATAGAGCTTAGTGACAGGGCCCAGAGTGTCTAGGAACTTGTCCTGACAGTTTCGAAGGGAGTAGTCCAAACCCTTCTTAGACTTCCAGCCGGTCTTGGCTAGAAACTGGGCTGAGGGTCTAGTTCTGGGGTTTTTGCCACAGCATCAGGAATTATGGGTCGGGGGCATTCAGCTCTCAACTTATTACGGCCCTCCTGAGAAAGGGACTTACGTACTCTGAGGGCTAGGTATCGGGCAATGTGCTCGGAGGGTTCCCACTCCGCAGAGCGTGGGTGTCTTAAGTTGTCAGGGTCAAATAGCAGAACCTCTTTAGGGTCGTGGCTTGTTTCCGCCTCGGGTGCCCCTGAATGTGTAGCGGTACGAGTAGGCGCTAAGGGGAACTGCTTCCCCTGGAGGCTTTCACCCTCTGAGAGCTCGTCCTCGTATGGGTCTGAGTACGGGACGTCTGACCCCTCATCCCCCTCCTAGTCTGAGTCAGACAGTATATCTTGGGTTCTAGCCCGTTTCCAGTCTCTGGTGGCCGTAGCTCGCCCTGAAGCTCTATTGCGCGGTTGTTGCGCGCCATCATGGACAGCCTGAGGCATGTCAATCTGAGCAGGGTCAACCTGCGTGGGGGGGGGGGGTCTTGTGAGTGTCTGTGCTTGGTTAGCGCTTTGCGCCCTGGTAGCAACCCCTCAGGGGGGTTATGGGTCAAGGCAGGGGCAGAGGGAGGTTGTACCTGCTTGAGTGCCTGTGTAATGGAGTCCGAAATAGTAGAGGACATAGCTCCCATGGCTGAGGATATGGCCCTGGATATAGATTTGGACATGGTGGAGTCCAGGAGGCATTGGAATTCTTCAGAGCCCATGAGCCCAGGGTCAATCTGGGGGTCAGGGTCAGTCATGGCCATAGAGGTGCTAAATTTTCCAGAGGATTTTTCATCAGACTGCATGGTCAGGGAAGTAGTGCAAGTGAGAGGAAATATAATAAAACAATAAAGTAGAAAAGATGAGGTAGGTAAGGGATACCAGGATTGATTAACCCAGGTAGAGTAGGGGAGAGATAGAAGGTATATCCGACTGAAACAGTGGTAGAGCCACAGATAAAGTAATTCCCGTGTGTGAGCGGGTAATACAGACACACAGGGACAAAGAAGATGGCCGCCGCCCTAACCGGCGACCAGAGAAACCAAAAAGATGGCCGCCGCGAGTAACCGCGCATGCGCGTTGCTCGCGAACGGCGAACCAAGGCGATGGGAATCGCCGCGCGGACCAGAAGTAGGTCCGGCTGGCGGAAAAAAATAGTGCCGAAAGTGCCGTGGGTGTCTCCTATGAGCCCCGACGGCGAAGAACGGTAGTGAGATTGGCCGGGAAGAAGCCCCCAACCGGGGGGGGCGGGAGGGAGGGAAGACCAAGCTAACCCCAAGGGATAACAACAGAGCCCCAGGCACATAAAAGCAAAGGCACAGCCTAAACAGTGAGCAAAAAGGGTACACACAGTGTCCCCAACACAAGTTAAGGCAACCCAGTCTCCATATAATACAACATGCAGCAATAAAATGTGAAAATCAGCAAGATAACAACAATAATACTACAGAGCACACCATAGCAAATGTGAGAGTGTACTTATCTGAGGGAGCAGCGAAGAAAGAGGGAGAGGCATGGAGTGCTACACCTTATATACTGAAGGGGGTGGATACCTATGGGGGCACTGTCATATGCTAATGTTATTTGTTCTTTTTTATCTCTTTTACATATATCTCTCTTCGCTGCTGAGGGAGAATTAAAGAAAGAGAAGCATAATAGGAGCCTCCGTGTCTTTAATAAAATCTTTGTTTGGCCATACTTTATAATTTTGTGAGGTGGGGGTAGAAGGGCTATTTTTTATAACTCTCCATTTAACTATAAATATGACAATTACAAGAAAACTTACAGAAACGATAGGTTGAACAGGGCCCTGCTCAAATGAACTTACAGTCTATAGAATTAAACTAACTTTTGGCCTAATGGACAAGACAAAGGTGAAAGAATAAGCAATGTACCAGGGATATACAAAGTATGACTAGCAAAGGCTGTAGTTACAAAGACATGGAAATATATACAATGAAAATAATAAAATAAAATAATAATCACTACATTTAAAAACACACACAAGAAAAATAACAGGGTATGTAAAAATATAATGAAATATTGGTCTACCAGAAGGCTACCTGTTTCAAAGGGAAGTGAAACAACCGATGGCGCTCTGGTTGTTTTGCTAGGCTCGGTAAGTTTTAAAATCAGGCTGTTGCAAAAGGAAGTGGAACAGCTGATTGAGCTCTGGGGTTTAATATTAAAATAAACTTATATATAAATAAAGCTATGTAATTCCACGGGCCCTCTGATGATGTCAGAGGCTGGGAGTAAGTGTCTCCTTTATATGATCATTTATATGATATGGTGATAGGATTTGGGGTGTAAAGGTGAGACTAGAGTCAGTGGCGGAACTACCGCGGTTGTAGTGGTGCAGCTGCGACCTGGCCCGCCACTTCACAGGGCTTGGCCGCCCTGTGGACCCCTGCGACCGCGGATTCTGCCAGCTGAGTAATGCGGCCCCGGCCCACGCGGTGTAACCGCTGGGGCTGCATTGAAGGGGCCCATTGTGTGGCCACCCAAAGCTATGTAATTCCACGGGCCCTCTGATGATGTCAGATGCTGGGAGTAAGTGACTGCCCCAGTCACTTCCTCCCAGCAACCACTGGGAGCCACACGGGGCGAAGGAGAGGGAGTCAAAGTGGGAACTCTGACTCCTATCAGCCTGAGCCACCATTGAACTCCAGGGAAAGGTATGTGTGTCTTTATGTGAGTGTATGTCTGTCTGTATGTCTGTGTGTGTATGTCTTTCTGTGTGTGTGTGTGTGTGTATGCGTGTCTGTATGTCTGTCTGTATGTCTTGCTATGTGTATGTATGTCTGTGTGTGTATGTCTGTCTGTGTGTCTGTATGTGAGTGTGTGTCTGTATGTGTATGTTTGTGTGTGTGTATGTCTGTCTGTGTGTATGTCTGTTTGTGTCTGTATGTTTGTCTTTATGTGTGTGTATGTCTGTGTCTATCTTTATGTATGTGTATGTCTGTCTGTGTGTCTTTATGTATGTCTGTATCTATGTCTGTATGTCAGTGTGTGTCTGTCTGTGTGTATGTGTATGTGTCTGTGTGTATATGTGTGCACTGTGAATGTTTACATGGTGTGTTCAATAAATGTTGTTCATGGCAACATTTCATTCTTTGTGTGTTATTAGTTTAAGCTGACTGTGATTGTCTATTGTTGTGACGTAGATGATGATCAGATCACATTTTATGACCAATTTGTGCAGAAATCCGTATCATTCCAAAGGGTTCACATACTTGTTCTTGCAACTGTACATAAGCTCATTGACATAAAAACACAGGCTCACTCACTAGCAGGCACACACACACACATGCAAGCAAGCTCACTCACTAGCAGGTGCACACACAGCTTAATGTGGTGGTTCTGGTGTCTATAGCCTGTCCCATAGAAACATAGAATGTGACGGCAGATAAGAACCATTCGGCCCATCTAGTCTGCTCAATTTTCTAAATACTGTAATTAGTCCCTGGCCTTATCTTATAGTTAGGATAGCCTGTCCCTGCAGGCTTTTCAATGTAAACACTCACTCAGACGGTCACTAGAGGCGCTTCCTGTGTCAGTGCTGCACAGTGTGCAGCACCTACATTCAGGGCATCCACGCTCTGGAGGCACTGAATGTTCCCCATAGAGATACATTAATTCAATGCATCTCTATGGCATTGGAACATTGGATTGGCTGAGATCATCAAGCTTAATGATCTCAGCCATAGATGCAGGGCCAGTCGAGGGGAGACCAGCATGGCGTGGGGAGAAAAAAAAGGTGAGTAAAAACACTATTTTTAAACACACACAGACACACACACCATGACAGACACAGACACACACATATACCATAACAGACACACACACACCCCATGACACACATATACCATGACAGACACACACCATGCCAGACACACACCATGCCAGACACCCACATACCTTGACAGACACACACACACCATAACACAGACAGACCATGACACAGACACCATGACACAGATAGACACACACACACACACCCACACACACACACACACCATGACACAGACAGACATACACACACACCATGACACAGACACACACTCCATTACACACAGACAAATACACACACCATGACACAGACAGACACACACACCATGACAGGCAAACACACACACACATACACTCACACTGACAGACTGACACACATTATTGCTACCTGTGGGCCAGGGGGTCGTGCAGGGCAGACAGCTGGGTGTGCTGGCGGCCGCAGGGGGAGCTGTCTGTGCTGGCGGCCGCAGGGGGAACTGTGCTGTCTCTGCTCTGCTCCCCAGCATGCAGCTTAATCAGTCCGGGTCCGGAATATGACGAATCTGGGAGCAGAACAGAGACAGCACAGCTCCCCCTGCGGCCGCCAGAACAGACAGTTCCCCCTGCGGCCACCAGCACAGGCAGCTCCCCCTGCGGCCACCAGCACAGACAGCACAGCCTCGTCCGCCAGCACACCCAGCTGTCTGAAAAAGAAAATAGTAAATATAAAATCAAAGTCTAAGTGTGAGTGATCACACTGACAGCCACCTCATACTTAGACTTTGATTTTATATTTACTATTTTCTATTTCTATTTATTTTTTTCATTTTTTTATTGTCTTAATTTAGTATGTTCAGGGAGAATTTTTAGACTTTGGAGGGGTGCCCTTGTTGGCAAGTTAAGACTAGGTAATACTGATATTTCAGCAGCCGTAGGCAGTGGCGTCTCCAGCATCCATATTTAGGGGGGGCACATGGGGGGCCGGGGACAGAAGTAGGGGGGCAATTACAAAACGTGTGTGTGTGTGTGTGTGTGTACACACACACACGTGGAGAACATTTAAAAGTTAACAAAATTCAGATTTCCAGCACCTTGATAAATATGCTTAAGTCTGCTTTAGAGATGCAATTGTAACAATATCTCATGATGCCAGAATTGTTACAAAACTAGTTTAAAAAAAATAAATATATTTTTAAAAATGATTTACAACATGCAATTTGAAGGGAATTTAAATTAACACTTCTATATAAATATTTCACATACATAGAAAATGGTCACTTAACAGTGTATTCTCTACGCTACAGTTTAAGCATTTTAAAGTGACACAAAGTTGTATTTTGAAATGCTAATTCAAATGAATTTTTACTGTAAGAAGAGCAGATTTAGCTCCACTTCCATGAACAATTAAAAATGGTTGGCACTAAAGTTTGTGCCCTGACCTATAATTGGTGAATACTATACCATCACAAACTAAAATTACTTGTTTCATTCTCTTGCTCACAATATGGAATCCTGGGTACATGCATATCATTTACTCAAAAGCTGCAATTAAAGTTCACGTTACTTACAGTAGTAGTGCCACTGTCTGGAGTGTCTGCTCCGCTCACTCAGTCCCTCTGCAAATTGCACTCTCAGGTAGGTAAGGTTTCACACCTTATGTGGGGCCGCACTGCAAATTGTTTGCAATCTCTGGTAAGTAAGGTGACACTGTCACAACACTGTCTGCAATCAGGAGTAAGTGCCACTGTCATACCACTAACTGTCTGCAATCAGGAGTAAGTGCCACTGTCATCCCACTCACTGTCTGCAATCAGGAGTAAGTGCCACTGTCATACCACTCACTGTCTGCAATCAGGAGTAAGTAACCTTTGTCACACTCACACCACTCACTGTAATCAGTGCAATTAATTCACTTTTCTCAGAACCTAGATGTGGCAGAGGCAGCGGGCCACAATACCTGCTCCTCTCTGCTTGATCTGTTCTGCCTCCTTTGCTCTTGCTCCTCTATGCTTGCTCTGCTCCTCTTTGCTTGCTGTGCTTCTATTTGCATGGTCTGCTTTTACTCCTCTCTGCTTGCTCTGCTCCGCCACTCTCGACTTGCTCTGCTTCGCTCCCCTCTACTCTTGTCATCTCTACTTGCTCTGCGTTGCCTCTTCTCTGCTTGTTCTGCTCCTCTCTGTTTGCTCTGCTCCTGCACACATATTGCCTAATACATACAAACCCATACACACACACTGCCTAATACATCCATCCATCCATTTATACACACATATTGCCTGATGCATACATCTATACACACCTATTGCCTAATACATACACCCGTACAGGCACACTGCCTAATACATACATCCATACACACATACTGCCAAATACCAGACATCCCATGTCTCCCGGTAGTTCAGGGAGACTCTCGCATGTTGAATGCGGTTCCCTGACACCCGCAGATCATACATAATATCCCGGAAATCACACACACAATCAAATCTATAAAGTATGACTTCTGTGCATGTCAATATGTGTGTGTATCTGTGTGTGTTTCAGTGTGTGTATCTGAATGTATGTGCCAGTGTGCGTTTCAATGTGTGTATCTGTGTGTCAGTGTGTATGTGCCAGAGTGTGTGTATGTGCCAGTACGCATATCTGTGTGTCTGTGTGTGTTGGTGGAGGGGGGGGAGTGAGCGCAAGCATGTCAGGGGGAGGTGGAGTGACCGCACATGTGCACGGGGGTGGCGTAGTAAATTGTGAAGCCACCTCCCTGAAATGCATTTTTGCATGTTGGGATACATTTTACATGAAATATATAATTTATAGCTGTGATAATAATATTTTCATTCATTTGGTGGGATTTTATTTATAATATTGTGGGATTTAATTTATAGTAATGGGTTTACGTTAATTAATGTTACAGTGAACCTGTCTAACAGGTTCACTGTAAGAAACTTTTTTCATTATAATCTATCAAATGTATTATGAATATAATTGGTCGCACAGTCACACTAACACACACTGTTAAGTATACACATAATGTCACTGACACTATTAAGTATACACACAATGTCTCACACTCTCACTAACACACACTATTCAGTATACACACACACAATGTCTCACACTCTCACTAACACACACTATTCAGTATACACACACACAATATCTTACACTCTCACTAACACACACTATTCAGTATACACACACAATGTCTCACACTCTCACTAACACACACTATTCAGTATACACACACACCATGTCACACTCTCACTAACACACACTATTCAGTATACACATACTCTCACTAACACACACTATTCAGTATACACATACACACAATATCTTACACTCTCACTAACACACACTATTTAGTATACACATACTCTCACTAACACACACTATTCAGTATACACACACAATGTCTCACACTCTCACACACTATTCAGTATACACACACACAATGTCACACTCTCACTAACACACACTCTCACTAACACACACTATTCAGTATACACACACACACACACAATATCTTACACTCTCACTAACACACACTCTTACTGAACTATACACACACAATGTCTCACACTCTCACTAACACACACTATTCAGTATACACACACACAATGTCACACTCTCACTAACACACACTCATAACACACACTATTCAGTATACACACACACACACACAATGTCTCACACTCTCACTAACACACACTATTCAGTATACACACACAATGTCTCACACTCTCACTAACACACACTATTCAGTATACACACACACACAATGTCACACTCTCACTAACACACACTCTCACTAACACACACTATTCAGTATACACACACACACACACACACACAATATCTTACACTCTCACTAACACACACTCTTACTGAACTATACACACACAATGTCTCACACTCTCACTAACACACACTATTCAGTATACACACACACAATGTCACACTCTCACTAACACACACTATTCAGTATACACATACTCTCACTAACACACACTATTCAGTATACACATACACACAATATCTTACACTCTCACTAACACACACTGTAACGGATCACCTGGCACCCCAACTGGGTACCTCCGTTAAAGGATGCTCCTAGCGCTTCCTGAGGACTCCAAGTACTGCAGCAGACACCACAACCACCAAACCGGAGAAGCATGTGAATCCTCTCAAGCATATGAATGCTGTAGACAGTTGAATAGGAACCATACGAATAGGTTTACTCTCCTAGCAGTCAAACTGGAACAGCATACAATAAATCCTTCCCCCAATAATGAGACGACACTTCGTTTTGAGGGTTAAGCAGAATCTCCAGTGCTGGCACACCCAGCCTGGTTTTTATTACAATCCACAAAACATAGTACAGCCCACAGGGCGTTACAAAACAACCAATCACATCACAGTTACATCCCACATATTCCCTCCCCTTATCCTGAGAGGAAACTCAATTATACATACAGTTAAAACATACTTTCTACCCAACTTTCATAACTCCAAAACCATACATCACATTCACATAAAATTACATATTCACAATCAATCCATTCAGGGGAACAACATATTCAAAAATGGCACACATCAGACAAGGGGTTCAAAAGTTAGTAAAAAGTCCTTTGTGACTAAATGAAGCATGGCTTTCTGGCCCAAACCAGTTTCAGAGTCTTCTATCCTGGAGATAAGTAATTCAATTATCTCCCAGGATAGACACAGACTCCATTAAGCACATGGTTGCAAAAAGACACAAAACACTTTAAAATACATAAAGTCACCTTTACACATAACACACAGACATTTCACATATCCCCAGATAGCTCAGGTCTGAGCGCACATTATTAAGTGAATGGCGCTCAGACCACACGAATACAGTTTAATCGCCATGGAGCCAAAGTCTTTACAGTCAGTTTCATACAAATGGGCTCCATGGGATTCCTATCTGGGGTATAACACATTCAAACACATCTACCGAACCTCAGGCAGAAAAGCACGAATACAGCTTTTCTGCAGGCAAAAATAAAGTCTTTTAAAAGGGGGCCATAGTCAGATGGCAGGAGGCTGGCAACCAGGCTTCTCCAGTGCACAGTGGCGAGGTTGGTTTTGCCACACACACTATTCAGTATACACACACAATGTCTCACACTCTCACTAACACACACTATTCAGTATACACACACACACAATGTCACACTCTCACTAACACACACTATTCAGTATACACATACTCTCACTAACACACACTATTCAGTATACACACACACACACAATATCTTACACTCTCACTAACACACACTCTTACTGAACTATACACACACAATGTCACTCACACCAGTTTAGTCACACTTTATACACACACAAACATACACAATATGATCAGCCCCCTTGGGCTCCATGTGGGCCATCCCTGTGCTAGGGCTGTGGAGGAGGATCCATTCAGTACTTACTGCTGGCTGGGCTCCCTCCATGTTTCTGAGAGCCCAGCAACTGAGCAGGCACAGACACTGGAGGGAGGAGGAAGCAGGAAGCAGGCTGTGCTCACTGTGCACCGCTCTCCTGCTCCCCCAGCAGAAACAAAGGGGAGACTTCCTGGAGGCTGGACAATGGTTCCTCCTCCCCTTCAGTGAGCACAGCCTGCTTCCCTCCTCCCTCCAGTGTCTCTCCATGTTTACAGGCTGGGGAATTCCCCTGCCTGCAGGATCCATCTGCTCAGGGGCTGGGCTCTCATTAGCATGGAGGGAGCCCAGCGAGCAGTAAGTTCATTTCCAGTTGGGGGGGCACAAAGGGGGGCACAGCCTGATCTAGGGGGGGCCATGGCCCCCTCTGGTCCCCCCCTAGTGACGCCACTGACTTCAACTGCCCTCTTGAAAGCTTGCAATGACATCCAAATTGGCATGTGTGACAGAACCATCTGTCTGTGGATTACTTTTATTTTCCCATCATTCGTCTGTTTGTTCGCCTATTTCCCTGTCCGTACAGCCCCTCAGTTTATTTCCTCTTTTTACTGAACAACTGCCGAATGGCCGGCCACCCAGCATGGAAGTGTGCTGCTTGTTAACCTCTTGGCCCCATCAGAACCACAGACACTTCCTAATTGTCGAATATCGGCTGGGAGGCGGCGGCCATCTTGGACATACAAATGTTCAGCGGTGTTCGTTGACGATTTCATGGAACTAAAATCGGACACTATTTCTCACGAACACCGCTGATACCACCGACCTCCCTTCTCTTGTTCCCATTCGTATACAAATGCCGGGCTGTTCGGGGCTTTGGTTATGTTAACAGCGCTACCCCAGGTAGCTATCCCATGGAGCCCATTCGTATAACAAAAGACTATGTGAAAGACTTTGGCTCCATGGCGATTGAACTGTATGCATGTGATCTGAGCACTATTCTGTAATAATGTGCGCTCAGATCTAAGCTGTCTGGGGGTATGTTGAACATGCATAGTTTATTCGGTAGTTTTAGTATTATATATTTTATGTCTTTTTAGTAACATGTAAAAAATGGAGGCTGTGCTCTATCCTCGGAGATAATGGAATTACTTCCCAATTATCTCCAGGATAGAGAGGAGGGTCCTTATTGTGTAAAGGGGAGTGTTTACTGCTATAATGTTCTTATTGGTCAATGTACAATTTGTGTCCTAGTTTCCCACCAGGTCCCCTATGGGAGTGTCCACCTGGTGGGAGACCAGCATAAATACTGGCCAGTTAGCCCCATTAAACCAGATACCCGCTAACCCTCAATACGGAGCCTTGTCTCGTATTTGGAGGGAAGTATTCGTATGGTTTTCTCCAGTTCAGCTGTTTGGAGCATTCGTATGATTTCTGTTCGGCTGTTTGGAGTGATTGGTAGCTGCCTTTGCATTTGGAAAGGGAACATCTTACACGGCTTTAACCCCTTCTATACCTGGGGTGCCGTAACAGCATGTAACAAGGAGACAAAACTGAAGCTATTTTCCTTGATTTTGCCAAGGCCTTTGACACAGAAGACCATGGAATTTGTTTGAAAAAAACTTAAAAACTCAGGCATTGGTGATCGTCCACTAACCTGGTTTCGATCGCATGTTCCAGATCGATTGCAATATGTGGCCATGTCTGGTAGCGCTACCCTCCCTCCTCCAGTCAGATGTGGTGTTCCCCAAGACTCCATACTAGGGCCCCTGCTATTCACATTATTTATAAATGATCTGCCTAAAGTCTGCAAATCCTCAACTGTACACATGTATGCAGACGACATTGTCAGGTATAGCATGGCATGTAATTTATCGCCGGAACCCACTTCCGGGTTCACGGCGCTCAGCCCCGCCCCTTTCTCTGACGCGGTCCCTCCACGATACTTAGGAGGACCGCGCCAGATTCAAAGGGCTGGATTATTCGCACAGGTGCTGCATGAAGATCAGCTGCTCTACTTCTGATCCTACCTGCTCCACTTCTATACCTCGGCTAGTAAACGGATTTCTACCTTCTCCACTTCTCGACCTCGGCTTGTAAACGGATTTCTACCTTCTCCACTTCTCGACCTCGGCTTGTAAACGGATTTCTACCTTCTCCACTCCTAGACCTCGGCTTGTAACTCTGAATTCTACCTTCTCCACTCCCAGACCTCGGCTTGTTAAAACGGACTTCCCCACTCTCCACTCCTAGTTCTCAGCTTGTTGAAACGGACTTCTAATTTCTCCTTCATTGGGTGAATTAACCCTTCCAGTGCCAGAACTGCCTTTAAGTTAAGTAATACTTTTACCAAACAAGTCAATTACTATTATTTATATTACACAGTATCTAAAACTCACTAAAGTGTCACTTTGTCTAATTATTCCTCTTACTCATAAGGGATTGCTACAAAGCCTAAATTTACCCACATGGATATTTAAAGGTACAGTGACCATAGTTTCATACCAATATAAAAGGAGGTGAACCTTATTGTTGTTGCAACCAAGAAATGCTGCAGTTGAGTTCCAATTAAAGTAATATTACAAAATAAGTATTACAGAATAATCCAGCCTTTTCAATGGAACCAGCAGATATTAACTCTCAAGTTTCTGCCCTAACCAATAGAGTGGATACGATTGCTCAAGGGTTACAGGAACTGCAAATTACAAATGAGAGAATATTAACCTATGTTAGAGACATTCAAGGTCATCTTCCTCATGCCGCTCTTCAATCGGCTGGTGATCCTGCTGTCTGTAATCCAGAAAAATTTCATGGAGATAGAACAAAGTACAGAGAGTTTTTGAATTCTTGCAAACTATTAATTGCTTTAAAACCTAGATCTTATCCCACCGAAAGATCCAAAGTCTGTTCAGTGATCTCTTTTTTAAGAGGTGAACCTATGGCATGGGCCCATTCCTTTTTGGAAAATGATGATCCCATATTGGATTCATTGGATGAGTTCTTTGAAGCTATGTCTTTATTATATGAAGATCCTTTTAAACAAACTACTGCTGATTTAACCATCAGAACATTACACCAAAAGAATAGACCTGTTGAAGATTATATTGCAGAATTCAAAAGATGGGCTACAGAAACCCAATGGAATGACATTACTTTACGCAATCAATTCCGTCTCGGATTATCTGAAGCTGTGAAAGATGAACTCTCTCGTACAGAACTTCCTCCTACCTTAAATGCATTGATTCAACTGTCTATCAGTATTGATAGACGTCTAAGAGAAAGAAAAGCTGAAAGGGTTCTTACTAATTCTACCTGGAGAAAACCTTTCACTACTCTAAAACTACCTGAAAAAATTCCTCCACAAACTGAACCTATGGAAGTAGGTATAATAAAAAGTCCTCTTACTTCTGAAGAAAGAATAAGAAGGAGACAACTAAACTTATGTATGTATTGTGCTTCGAATGAACATCTAATTTCCGAATGTCCTCTACTGAAACATTCAAAAGGTGGTAAGCTTCATTCATCTACCTCTATATTGAACGTTTTTCAAAAAAGAAAAGCATCTACTTATTTTTCTATATCTCTCATATTACAGTGGGATACAAAAAGAATCGTGACTGAGGCCATCATTGATTCTGGTGCTAATGGAACTTTTCTTGATTTTTCTTTTGTTTCAAAAAATAAAATTCCTTGTGTTCAAAAAACCAATTTTATTCCAATCAGAGTTATTGACGGTTCATTTATATCCTCAGGACCCATCAAAGATGAAACAATCCCTCTAAGAATGATTACCAACAACGTACATTTCGAATTCATTACATTTGATATTATTAAATCTCCACTTTATCCCGTCATTCTAGGAATTAATTGGTTAAAAAACCATGATCCTTTAATTAAGTGGTCTCCCTTCTCCATCTCCTTTGCTTCTGATTTCTGTAAAAAAACGTGCTTACAACACATTCCTATTCTCCAAACTACTGTAGAACCAGTTATACCTCCATTCTACTCCGATTTTGCAGATGTCTTTTGTAAAAAAGAAGCGGAAACACTTCCTCCTCATCGGCTATATGATTGCCCAATAGATCTCATACCCGGAGCTCCTATTCCTTATGGTCATATTTATCCACTCTCTGAAAAGGAGTTAGAAATTTTAAAAGAATATCTTAATGAAAATTTACGCAAAGGGTTCATCAGACCCTCGACCTCTCCTGCTGCTTCTAGTATTTTCTTTGTGAAGAATAAAGACCAAACCATCCGTCCTATTATAGATTACAGAGCCTTAAATAAAATAACTATTAAAAATCGTTATCCTCTTCCACTAATAAATGAATTAATTGAAAGGTTAAGAACTGCAACTATATTCACTAAACTCGACCTTCGAGGCGCATATAACCTCATTAGAATAAAACAGGATGATGAATGGAAAACCGCCTTCCGGACAAGATATGGTCTCTACGAATATCTAGTGATGCCTTTCGGGCTCTGTAATGCCCCTGCAACGTTTCAACATTTTATCAATGATATCTTTAGAGATCTTCTGGATGTATGTGTTATTATCTACTTAGATGATATCTTAATATATTCTAACAATTTGGATGAACATAGGAAACATGTTAGATGGGTTCTATCTAGACTGAGAACTCATAAATTATACGCTAAACCAGAAAAATGCCTTTTTGAGGTTACTGAATTCTCTTTTCTAGGATACATTATTTCACCTCATTCTTTGAAGATGGATAATTCCAAAATCAAATGTATTATTGATTGGCCTGCTCCTACTACTACAAAAGAATTACAACGTTTTCTTGGATTTGCAAACTTCTATAGAAAATTTATTAGAAACTATTCGGATGTATCACATCCTCTTAACCTCCTCAACAGTAGTAAACGTCCTTTTAATTGGAATAAAGATGCTCAAACAGCCTTCGACGAATTAAAAAAAAGATTTACAACTGCACCTATTCTACAACTACCTAATCCAACATTCCTATATGTTCTTGAAGTTGATGCATCAGATGCAGCCATCGGAGCAGTTCTTTCTCAACAAAAGACTCCACAAGATCCACTTCATCCAGTTGCCTTTTTTTCAAGATCCTTGAGCTCTGCTGAAAAAAATTATCCTATTGGTGAAAAAGAATTATTAAGTGTTAAAGCTGCCTTCGAAAATTGGCGTCATCTTCTGGAAGATACAAAACAACCTATAATAGTTTATACTGACCATAAAAATCTTGAATATCTCTATACTAACAAAACCCTTACAGCTAGACAAGTTAGATGGAACCTATTCTTTAACCGATTTAACTTCCAATTAATATACAGACCTGGAAATAGAAATAAAAAGGCTGACGCTCTTTCTCGAATTCCTTCTAAAACTACTACTGATGATTATCCTTCTACCAAAATAATAGGAATCCTCTCTTCTCTTCATGATGACATAAAGAATTTGAATCAGAAGGATCTTGAACTTCCCAAAACACCTATACTAACAAAAAAGGATGGTCTATTTTATTTTAAAAATAGAATTTATATTCCTCCCATTCTTAGGAATAAATTACTTAAGATGGTTCATGATTCCCCCCTAGCTGGACATCCTGGAATAAAGAAAACACTTGAACTAACTTCACGATATTATTGGTGGCCTCGCCAGGATAGAACCATTGCATTATATGTCAAAACATGTCCTATCTGTCAAAGGTCTAAACCAGAACATAATCAACCTTTTGGATTACTACTTAACTTACCTATTCCAGAAAAACCTTGGCAATCCATTTCTATGGATTTTATCGTTGATCTTCCACCTTCTCAACATTTCACCACTATTCTTGTCGTTGTGGATCGCTTCACAAAAATGTCCCATTTCATTTCTTTAAAAAAATTACCCTCCTCTGTAGAATTGTCTAAGGTCTTTATTGACAATATTGTGAAACTTCATGGTCTTCCTGAAGAAATTATTTCTGATAGGGGGACACAATTTACCTCCAAATTCTGGAAAGAGATGTGTCTCTCCCTTCAAATTCAACGCAAACTCTCTTCCGCTTATCATCCCCAAACTAATGGGCAAACAGAAAGGGTTAACCAATGTTTGGAACAATATCTTCGATGTTATTGTTCATACCTCCAAGATGACTGGACCACATGGTTACCTATGGCCGAATTTTCTTACAATAATACCATTCATTCTAGTACGAAAATGACTCCTTTCTTCTCCAACTATGGTTTTCATCCGTCTTCATTCCCCATCCAAACCATTACTTCATCCAATCCTACTGTTACATCAAAAAATGAATTTATGTCTTCTCTATTTTTCAAATTACGGGAGAATCTTCAACTCGCCCAAAATAACCAGAAAAAGTTTTTTGACAATAATAGAAGAATTCCCCCTCCTTACAAGGTAGGGGATCTTGTCTGGCTCTCTTCAAGGAATATTACCACAAGCCGTCCTTCAAAGAAATTGAGCTCTCTTTTTCTTGGTCCCTTTCAAGTAATTACTATCATTAATGATAACGTTGTTAAACTAAAACTTCCTCCAAGTTTTAAACTTCATCCAGTATTCCATGTCTCCTTACTTAAACCACACATCCCTGATCCTTTTTATAGGGAAATAGTAACAACTCCTGAACCTATCATTGTCCAAGGTGAAGAAGAATATGAAATTCACAAAATTTTGGATTCTCGTGTCCACCGTGGCTCCTTACAATACCTTATCAGATGGAAAGGTTATGGAGTTGATGAAGACACTTGGGAAGATTCATCTAATGTACATGCTAGGAGGTTAGTTACTGCCTTTCACAAACGCTATCCCTCCAAACCGAAATAGTGCACCCAGAGGATGCCCCATGGGAAGGGGGTACTGTCAGGTATAGCATGGCATGTAATTTATCGCCGGAACCCACTTCCGGGTTCACGGCGCTCAGCCCCGCCCCTTTCTCTGACGCGGTCCCTCCACGATACTTAGGAGGACCGCGCCAGATTCAAAGGGCTGGATTATTCGCACAGGTGCTGCATGAAGATCAGCTGCTCTACTTCTGATCCTACCTGCTCCACTTCTATACCTCGGCTAGTAAACGGATTTCTACCTTCTCCACTTCTCGACCTCGGCTTGTAAACGGATTTCTACCTTCTCCACTTCTCGACCTCGGCTTGTAAACGGATTTCTACCTTCTCCACTCCTAGACCTCGGCTTGTAACTCTGAATTCTACCTTCTCCACTCCCAGACCTCGGCTTGTTAAAACGGACTTCCCCACTCTCCACTCCTAGTTCTCAGCTTGTTGAAACGGACTTCTAATTTCTCCTTCATTGGGTGAATTAACCCTTCCAGTGCCAGAACTGCCTTTAAGTTAAGTAATACTTTTACCAAACAAGTCAATTACTATTATTTATATTACACAGTATCTAAAACTCACTAAAGTGTCACTTTGTCTAATTATTCCTCTTACTCATAAGGGATTGCTACAAAGCCTAAATTTACCCACATGGATATTTAAAGGTACAGTGACCATAGTTTCATACCAATATAAAAGGAGGTGAACCTTATTGTTGTTGCAACCAAGAAATGCTGCAGTTGAGTTCCAATTAAAGTAATATTACAAAATAAGTATTACAGACATTATAATCTACGCTAGTAAACCCAAGCTACCACAGCTTGAGGCTGTGCTCCAAAATCAATTCACAGAGGTAGAGAAGTGGATAGCGGATAACAAACTCTTCCTAAACACTGACAAAACTGTTACCATGATCTTTGGAAGTGTACCTAAATTACGTAAACTACAAAATCAACAACTGTGTATCAGAACAAATTCAAATAGCACACTGACAGCAGTCTGCTCTTTTAAATATCTAGGTATGTTGCTAGACCCTAATCTATCCTTTGGCCTTCACATTGAAAAAAATTCTTCAAAACTTTTCCCAAAACTAGATGCCCTGTACAGAAACAAATCCTGCCTAAGCCCTACAGTAAGGAAACAGGTAGTGCAACAAATGCTAATGCCAGTAATTTATTATGGGGATGTAGTGTATGCACCAACAACGCAAACCCACCTTAATAAACTTAATACGTTATATAATTCATTCTGCTGCTTTGTACTAGAATGTTATTACTTTACCCACCACTGTGACGTGTTAAAAGAGCTAAACTAGCTGTCACTGGAATCCCGAAGCACTCTTCATCTTTCCAGCCTTGGGCATAAGAGCATTTCTGGGAAGCTCCCACCCTACCTGAGTAGAATGCTCTCCCCAACTGTTTCTACCTCCTATAACCTCCGATCCAGTACCCGCACGATATTTAGCATACCGCAATACAAAAATAAATTGGCTGGATCCTCCTTTTCCTACAGCAATTATTGAACAACCTCAGAGACACAGTCAAATCTTCATTAAATCTAAAATCTTTTAAGAGATCTATGGCAATATATCTCTGCACAGAATGCACCTGTCATGGATATATTTATTACCTGTTATGTATTAAATTTATATATGTGTGTATGTATATATAGTTTGTATATTGTATTTTTGTCACATTGCATCCTATTGTAACAATAAAATTACTTAATTATGTAAAAATATTACATAAATATGCACATAGAATGTAAATATATATACATATTTATATATTTGAAGTCTACATCTATATTTATGAAATTATTTATGTAATTATATATATGGATATATATATATATATATATATATATATTTCGTATTATTTTTATTTTTTAGATATACATAGATATATATATTTTCATTCTAAGTGTATTTTGATATAATTATATATATATATATATAATTATATTTATATATTAATATCAAAATACAGTTAGAATAAAATTACATATATATATATAATTTATTAACATTTTTAAAATTATTTTTACATTTTTTTATTCATTTTTATTTACTTATTATTTATATTTTATAATAATATATATATACACAATATATAGTTAATATATATATATATATATATATATATATATATATATATATTTTTTTT